>CM062816.1:1860108065-1860708065 GCA_031772625.1 Pinus tabuliformis
CTAATTTTCCATATTTAAAAAAGAAGAAGGTTAATTTCCATTTTTTTCTAAAATGATTCACCCAAAATAATTATAAAAATTGATTATTATTATTATTATTATTTTTTAATGAAAATATCACCAATCATTTTACAATTGACATAAACAAATAAAACTAACCAAAATTTTTAAAATTTAAAATATATTTCCATTCTTAAAATTTTCTATTTTAACTAATCCATAAAACTTAGATGAATAATTGAAAAAACTCCCTCAACACAACTAATCAAAAAAATTAACGCACCTTATAATGTGTAAAATGAAAACTCTGCGCAACAAAAAAAATATTATTAACACATTACAACTTCTTACACATAAATAAATAATATTTAATTTCAAACCATAAATAGTTTTTTTTGAGAGAGAAAAAGCACATTGTATTATATTGAGACAATATAAAATCTTCAAAAGATACAAAAGGGTGGCTCATGGAGTAGCCACGATAGAAGCAACGAGGACAGATACAATATCATAGGTCCATAAAGAGACAGATACAACATCACAATCCAGACCATGACATATTGAACTGAAAAACTTTACAGGACAGACAAAAGGCATGTCCAAAGCATCGGCAAAAGTTTAAGCAAAAAACCAAGGCATGTCCAAAGCATCAGCAAAGGTTTAAGCCAAAAACCATTCAGGAGAAACACAAAGAAACAACAAAATTTAATAACCAGGGATAAAGAAATCCTGGACAAAACAAGAATTCTCATCCATCTTTACTTCCATAGACCATGACCCTGAGTCTAAGAGCAAACCATCCTTGGATAGGCAATCAGCTTGGAGATTTTGTTCATGACCAATTGCTTGTATGGAACAATCTGTCGAGAGTCCCCGTAAGAACATTATCTTGTCCATCCAGCGTGCCATGTGAGAGCTCCTTATGTGGCAAGCATCGTTAACATGATCGATCACCATCCTAGAATCACCATAGATTGAAATACCCTGAACATCAAAGAAAACACAAAAAGCAAGAACGCCTACTAGAGCTTTAGCCATCCTATTAGAGCCTGTGCCTCCGTTCCTATTTGTATAAATAGTTATACATATTAACAAATATATATTTGTATGAGAAGGGATTTTTCTTTCGCATCTAACAAAAATTTTGTTCAAAATTATAATTTCACCTTAAAATTTTAACCATATGGGAAAGATATAGAGTAATTTATTTTATTTCCATATAGAGTAATTTATTTTATTTCACAGTTAGTTTCACCTATTTACCAAGAATTTTATCCAAAAATCATAGTTTTATTGGACTACATGGAAAAAGAAATAAAAAAAATTATGGAAAAAAAGATAAACTTATCTCCATGCAAAGTCAATCAATACCGAAATAATTAAGTGTATATACATCTGCATCATTGAGTATACTACAACTGAGTATACAACTTTTGAAACTAGATACCTCCAGGATTTGTACGCATACTCTAATATCTTCATCAGTGAGTAAACTACTTCGATGAAGAATACACGGAGATATAAACCTAAAATGCTATATTATTTTTCCAATCGGAGATTTCTTGCTGAATAATTTCCTTATTTAACAACCAAAATTCCAACCACAATCTAAAACCTCAATTAGACAGACATTAGTTCCGTTTTTCGTCCCGGCCAATATGCCTAGTATGGCGTTCCCGGCCGTCGGATCGGCGCCTTATCCGTCTGTAACCATGTGTGTGAGGGGTTCTCGTTCGTTTTGCAGGGTTTAGGTGGGGTTTCTCTACCTTTTGCAAGTTGGAATAATCGCCCTTATAATTCTCAACGCCCTATGAATTCTCCATTGTCATACCCTGCAACGCTTTCCAAGAACGGAAAAAAATCCACCCGGGCAGTCCTATAGTGTCTACTTTTTAAAAGTTTTTAGCACATGGAGCCTGCAACTGGGAAGCTTTCCGGTGACGAAACGGGCCCAGAGCTGACCCCATTTGCCTCCCAAAGGGAAAATCATGAGGGAACTGCAGCAGATTCGGAAACTATTCCGGGTTCGATTCCCATCCGCGCTCCTCTTTCGGAGGACGTAGACGATGACAAGGAAGATTTTGGAACGGAAGAGTCCGCGTCCGAGTCCGAAGAAGAGGCAGGGGAGGATTTTCAAATGACTACCGCCCCCTTTGTGGTGGAAAGCCCTGTGGGGTCTTTTACGGCAGAAAATTCTACTTTTTCGTACGAAGGTCAGGGCGGAGTAAGGCGCACTAACGAGAACAGTTCGTTTCCTGTAGATGAAACGGAGGGACTGAAGGCTGCAGATGAGCGAAGAATTTCAGCCGAGGACGAGGCCGTCGTGGAGGATTTCGTTCCACTTGTTGCCATGGTAAGAGAGGTTTCTTCTCCTCTTTCTCATTCTTCTTCTTCAGGTTTATCCTTGAATAGGCCCGTAGCGAAACTTAGTGGTGATGATGATGAACAGCCTCGAGAGGATTTAGGGAATGAGGATTTAGCGAGCGAGGAAGAGGGAGAGAGTTATAATGTGGCTAAAGTCCCGCATTTTGTTTTCTCTGGGGGCCTACGTGTTAGTGGGGAATTTGGTGATGTGGGTGTTTTGGAAGACCGAGGGATGGATAATGGGGGATTGAGAATTGTTGAGGGAAGGGTTGAAACAGTTGAGAATATGGAGGGTTATGGAGAAGCCATGACGGAAACCCTGTGCCCTGAATTGGTGCTTGCTAAGTTTGGTGATGGGGTTGAGGAGATTGGGCGAAAAGCGTCGGAGGAGGATGTTCTAGGTCAGACTGTAGAAGTTCAGAATTTGGTTTCTGCTGTTCAAGGTGCTGCCTTTGCAGAGTCTGAATTGAAAGAGCCTGTTGGCGGCGATGGGGGATTCCAGGTCGAGGAAGAAAAGTTTTTCACAAATGAAAAAGAAAGTGCCTTGAAGAATTCCGGCAGTGAATCCCGGGAAAGTTCCAGTGCAGAGATTGAAGCCAAGGTTCTTGCGGATGTCGGAGAGGGTGTCTTAAAGGATTCTAATGATAAGCAGTTGGAAGCTGTCAGTGCAGAGATTGAAACTAAGGTTCTCACAGATGCTCAAGAGTCTGTATCAAAGGATTTTGATGATAAGCAGTTGGAGATTGCCAATGCAGGTATTGAAAATGAGATTTTTGCAACTGATGCCGCAGGTGTCTTGAAGGATTCCGATGATAGGCAGCAGGAAGTTGCTAGTGCAGGCATTGGAATTGAAGTTTACGCAGATGCTGAAGAAGGTGCCTTGAAGGATTCTAATGATAAGAAACAGGATATTGCTAATGCAGAGATTGGAAACAAGGATCTTGCATATGACACAGGAGTTTTCTTGGAGGGTTACATTGATGAGCAACAGGCGGTTACCCGTGCAAAGATTGAAACTGAGGCTCTCCCAGATGCTGAGGAAGGTGTCTCGAAGGATTCTAATGATAAACAGCAGAAGGTTGCCAGTCCAGAGATTGCAACTGAGGTTCTCGCAGATGCCAAAGAAGGCATCTTGAAGGATCCTAAGGATAGGCAGCAGGAGATTGACAATGAAACAATTGAAAGTGAGGTTCTTGCAAATGCCGCAGGAGGTCTTTTGAAGGATCCCAATAATAAGCGGCAGGAAATTGCGAATGCAGAGATTGAATTGGACGCCCTTGTGAATTCCATAGAAGGTGTCTTGAAGGATTCTAATGATAAGCAGCGGGAAATTGCCAATGAGGAGATTGAATCTGAGGCTCTTGCTAATGCCAAAGAAGGTTTTTTGAAGGATTCCAATGATAAGCAGGAGGAAGTTGCCACGGCAGAGATTGTTGATACTGGGAAGGTTGTAGATGGGGATACATTGGTTGCGGTAAACTCTGAACAAGATGGGATTACCATACAGGGATTGCTTGGTAGCCAAAAGGAGGCCAATGATCAGGGTATTTGCAACGAGGATTCTGTTGGCACTAACATGGCTACGGATGTCACTGCCTTGCTTGATAATGATTTAGTGGACGGTGTCGTAGAACAGGAAGTTATTAAAAATGAGAAGGAAGTAGATGATCTGGGGAAATCTGTGGCAGATGACATAAAGGAAGCAAAGGCTGCCTTGCTTGATAATGATTTAGTGGATGGTGTCGTAGAACAGGAAGTTATTAAAAATGAGAAGGAAGTAGATGATCTGGGGAAATCTGTGGCAGATGACATAAAGGAAGCAAAGGCTGTTCCTTCCCAGGGTATTGCTAAAGAGATTCCCTTACACGAGTCTGAATCCATGCATGAGCATGTTGCTGACTCCAAGCAAGAAGGCCCACACAAAGATGGACCTCAATTGGAACGAGAGGGGATGGATGGAGAGGATATTGTTAATACTGTCAGGCATCAAGGGGATGGTGCTTTACTGGATTTTGATTCCAAGCAGGATTGGGTTACTGAGGAGGATATACTTGATTGTAGAAAGGAAGGTTTGGATGGTAAACAAATTGAGGCAGATGATTTACTGGAAACCAAGGTAGCTCATCTTCAAGCAACTGCTAAAGAATGGATATTGGAGGATCCCAATGTCAAGCAGGAGGGCACTGATAAAGGTCTTGATAGTCAAGAATCTAGAACAAATGAGACACAACAAACTAATGTGGCTGAGATGCACGCTGGGATGGAAGTTGCCTCAGATAATTTGGAATCTAAGAAGAATGTTATGTCTGTCGAGGAGCCAGACAATACTCAAAAGACTGAAGCAGATGATAAGCAGGAAACTAAGGCTGCAGAAAGTGAGACTATTAAGGGATTGGATGTTGCCAATGAGACTACTAGGGAAGGAGCTAAGTTCAATTTAGAATGTCAGACTTGTCAAGGTTTAGGACAACTGAAAGGAGGAGTGGAGTTAGCTCAGGGAGAAAAGCTAGGATCTTTGGAACCAAAGAAATGTATGGAGTCTGAAGTGCTAGTGACAAATGCAAATGTGAGTGAGAAAGCCCAAGATGGCATCATCTCACAGCCTGAAGCATCCACTGTTGATTTGTTTACTCAAAGAGAGGTCGACTGGAATCCTGAAACAAAATCAAACTTTTCTGTCTCCAGGGATGAACATATGGAAGAGAAATATGCGGTTGAAGAAGAAAATGTGGCCACTGGTACTAAACCCCAGTTTAAATTTGAATCATCTACTAGTAATAATCAGTCTATCCAAAACGTTGTTGGAAGAATGGTTGCAGATTGGGGGGGAGAAGCAGATGATGATGATGATGAGGATGATGATGAAGATGAAGATGAAGAAATGATTGACTCTCCTGCTTGGGCCGCCTTACTAGAGGCAGCTACTTCAGCAGGGACTGTCTCCAACAATCCCTCAGTTGGTGCTTCAGGGTTTTCTGTTTCAACACCCCCTGCAGGGCTTGGATCATCGGTTCCATTATTGGATCCCATTCCTCGTTATCTTCAGCATTCCCGAACAAATGAACCAGCTTTTTCCCGCTCATCTGCATTAGTGGAAGATAATCAGGACAACACGGACTCTGCTGATGCTTATGATGAAACACAGGAAAAACTCCAGACCATAAGAGTGAAGTTCTTACGACTTGTGAAAAGGTTAGATCAAAGTACTCAGAATGTTGTTGTTACACAGGTTTTGTATAGGTTGGGATTGGCAGAGGGTCTAAAAAGAGGTAGAAGCATCGACAGGGCTGTTAGTTTTGACAGGGGCAATAAAATTGCAGAGGAGCTGGAGGCAGCAGGTAACGAGGACTTGGACTTCACTTGTAACATCTTGGTTCTTGGAAAAACAGGTGTAGGCAAGAGCGCAACAATTAATTCCATTTTCGATGAAGTTAGGTCTGCAACCAGTGCCTTTCGCCCTGCAACAAAAAAGGTTCAAGAGATACTGGGCACTATTCATGGTATAAAGGTGAGGGTTGTTGATACACCTGGTTTGATGTCCTCTTTTTCAGATCAGCACAGAAATAAGGCAATCCTGTCATCTGTTAAAAAGTTTATCAGGAAATGCCCTCCAGATATTGTCCTGTATGTTGATCGCTTAGATGTGCAGAGTAGGGACTATAGTGATCTCCCTCTGCTCAAAATCATCACTGAGACATTTGGAGCTGCCATTTGGTTCAATGCCATTGTAGTTCTCACGCATGCTTCATCAGCTCCTCCAGATGGACCCAGTGGAACACCTCTTAGTTATGAGATGTTTATGGGTCAGCGTAGTCAAATAGTGCAACATTCCATACGCCAAGCAGCTGGTGATATGCGTCTTATGAATCCTGTTTCACTAGTGGAAAATCATCCATTATGTAGAAAGAACACGGCAGGTCAAAGTGTTTTACCCAATGGGCAGGTTTGGAAGCCTCAGTTATTGTTGTTGTGCTTTTCATCAAAGGTTTTAGCTGAAGCAAATGCACTTTTGAAATTACAAGACAGTACCCCTGGAAGGCCATTTGGATTTCGCACCCGAGCTCCACCATTGCCATTTCTGTTGTCCTCTCTTCTGCAGTCTCGAGCACAACTGAAGGTCCCTGATGAGCAGACTGGGGAAGATATTGATTCTGATGAAGATTTGGAGCAGCTGTCAGATTCAGATGGTGAAGATGAGTATGATCGCCTTCCTCCTTTCAAGCCTTTGAGTAAATATCGGCTATCTAAACTGACTAAAGAGCAAAGGAAAGCTTATTTTGATGAAGTAGATTACCGGGAAAAATTGTTTCAGAAGAAACAGTGGAAAGAGGAGCTGAAGCGGCGAAGAAATATAAAGAAGACACATGGAACTCATAAAGTTGAATCAGACACAGTTGATGAAAATTTTGAGGAGGACATCACTGGGGCAGCAGCAGTGGCAGTACCTATGCCAGATATGGCAATGCCTCTGGCGTTTGACTCTGATAATCCTACCTATAGGTATCGTTATCTTGAAACTGCTGATCAATGGCTTGTAAGGCCAGTTCTAGATACTCATGGCTGGGACCATGATATTGGTTATGATGGAGTGAATGTGGAGAAAATGCTTGTTATTGGAAATAAGGTTCCAGCCTCAATCTCTGGCCAAATTACTAAGGATAAGAAGGAGGCCAACCTTCAGTTGGAATGTGCTGCTTCTTTAAAGCATGGAGAACATAAAGTTACACAAGCAGGTTTTGATGTTCAAACTGTTGGTAAGGGCCTTGCATACACTTTGCGTGGTGAGACTAGGTTTAGCAATTTTAAGTGCAATAAGACTACAGGTGGACTGGCTCTGACATATTTAGGAGATACATTTGTGACTGGCATGAAACTTGAAGATAGAATAATGATTGGAAAGAGGTTGAAGTTCGCAGTAAATGGTGGTGCTATGACTGGTGGTGGCCATGTGGCATATGGGGGAAGTTTAGAAGCCACTTTGAGAGATAAGGATTATCCGATTGGCCAAACACTCTCCACACTGGGCATCTCTATAATGAATTGGCATGGAGATTTTGCTATCGGTGGCAATCTCCAGTCACAGTTTGGTATAGGAAGGAAGATGATGATTGTCACTCGTGCAAATTTGAACAACAAGGGCTCTGGCCAAATTAGCGTTCGCACAAGCAGCTCTGAACAGCTTCAGTTAGCTTTGATTGGCATCATCCCAGTAATCAGGGCTCTCATTGGTGGACGGTTGTTTGGTTCTGATTCAACACAGTAACTACAGGAGTTGGATGATAGTTTTACCTTGCTAGTCTCTCTTCAGTTGGTTCTATATTAGATGTGGGCAGTAGTTGGTTCAGTTATGCTATTAAGCCCTATACTTTTTCTTTTATTGCCCTTGGTTTCTCATCCATAACAAATAATACAACGAGATCATAAAGTCTTGTAGTTTTTTGTTGATTTACGTTCATTCTCCGATGATTGGTATTTACAATCATTTTTAACAAGAACACAGTCAAGTATGTTATAGAATATGTATAACATACCATTTGAGATCACTTTCTTGATTCCATTCGTTCTTCATGAAACTTGTTCACTGAGAGTTAATGAGCCTGAGTTTAATGCTTGTATTTGGTTAATTTTTTTGTCACTAGTGAGGTTGACTTCATCTTTGCATGTCATCCTGTTGAATAATGATGTAGGATTGCATTGCCTTTAATGTTTATATGTTTTCTGGACTCTCCCTGGAATTTTTTCTTACGACATATTATTGGCAGCTTTTATCAGATGCATCTCATAATATGAAGCAATTGTTTTTTAATGCTTAAAATTTGTCAGTGCATAGACAGATGGTACTTGGCAGTTGCTGGGTAGTATGAATCAAAATTTGAACACGGGTTTACTATTTTTCTTGATTCTTCCAGGATATGTTTTTCATTTGTTCTTTTAATTGATGATCCTGGTGAATTGCAGTGGAATGATTTCTAGTTAGTAATAACATTCCCTTTTCAATTGGAGTGCAATAATTTATGCTATAGAAAACATTTGATGCACTAGAAATCGACTTATTTATTTTCTTTGGCTTCATGAAAATTGATTCGCTCATGGTACTACGTTGTTTAATTCTCTTATTTGATCCGGTGTAGAGAACTTCATTTTGAAGGTCATCTGCATTAAATATCATTGCTATTGCTTTTAACATTCAGATGTTTTCTATGTAGGTGCATCACCTTTAACATGCAGATGTTTTCTGCACAGGAATACTATTGTTAGAACATATTATTGGATAGTTTTAATCAACTGCATATTTTCCCATTATGAATACAAACATACCGAATTATCTGGATTTAGTTAATTTGCTGGTTACTAGGTTAAACGACTTCACTTTTTTGGATCCAGCCCATTCTATTGATGAGACAAATTAAGTGTTCAGACCAATGTTCCATGGGGATGCATCCCTTAGGGTGGGGTGCACACACCTCACTGTTCCCATGCACCTGGGATGGTGGGACATTGGGGGAAACGTTTTCCCACGTCCCCCTTTTGGGGAGACGCAGGGGAAACATTTCCCCAGTGTGAGGATGCTTTCCCCCAAAAGGTGTGCATTTGGGCACCCCTCCTCAATAGGGAATGCCTAAAGGGGTGCTTCTGGGCAACCCCTCAAAAGGGGGATGCCTAGACATTACTCTTTTGAGGGGGGACACATCCTCCTCAATTTTGTCTAATAACCCTTGAAAGTATAAAAAAATTAAAAAAATTATTAAAAAACAAATTAAAAAAGAATTGAAACTAAAAAGAAAAATACATAACAAATATCAAAATCTAAACTAATTTGCAATTTCTAACTCACTCATTCGACTTACCAAGCTTACCTTTGCTTGGCTTACCCTGCAGTGCTATCTTCCTTGTTAACTGTTGCCTTTCCTCTCCCGCGATGCTCCTTCAATGCTCATTGTCCATTTTTAATTATCAGTTTCAACTTTTGAGTCTTGACTCTAGATATTGATGACCTTAGACTGATTCTTTGACTCGTCTCTCTTTACTATTTTTGAGTTTGAGTTATATCAATTTACTATTCTAGTCTTCAGACTTCAGTATCTACTATAGCCTATTTTGCTTAGTACTAATTAGATTCTAGAATGATGAATGATGGATTTAAATTGTAAATCAATTTAGAATCTAGAATGATGAATGTTGAATTTAAATTGTAAATCAATTTAGAATCTAGAATGATGAATGGTGAATTCAATTTTTAAATCAATGTAGGTTCTAGAATGATGAATATGGATCAATGTATTTCATTATTCTATCTCATGGTGTATGGATGATGAATATGAATGATGTATGTATTAGCATGAATGATGAGTATAGACCAGTGTATTTCATTATTTAATTCAATTATATATGGATCATTGTATTTATGCTTTCATTATTGAATATGAATATGAACCTTGATGTCCCCCATCCCCCTAAATTTTCCCAAAATTTGAGGGTACTCCCACATGCCCCTTGTGCGTCTCCCTGGACCTGCATCTCCATCCTGGGGTTTTGGTGAGACATAGGTTAAGATCAAGGCCATAAGTACTTAAGAAAGGAAGAACTGAATTTTTGTATCTTCTATGGCAGTTTTGTTAACTTTTTGTACTAAAGCAAAAACCGGGCTGTTTAAGATTTGGATCTTGTGCTTGCGGTTGTTAGTGAATATCCAAGCTAGATGCCATTGGGATTTTCCTGGTTGGCCCCCTACTAGCAACATTGTAAATCCAGTTGCCGCTGCCCCGAGTGGTGCGATGCAATTTGCTGTACTCACACCAAGTGGGGATTTGCGACGTAATAGAAAAGCACATTCAATGGAAATTCAAATGTTCACTTTGTAATTTTGTTTGGCACATATTGTACTTAATTCTTTCACCTCACTTATTTGTATCATGGTATTTATCTGTTCATATTTTACTAGTTTCTTTTATCTGGTTTTTGTTTTTCCTTCCTGATGTGAATATTTTGCAGTGGTCTTGTAAGAATAATATTTCATCATGCGCTAAGTTCCTATTATCACCGTTTTCGAACTTTTATATGGTGGTTCCCCTATCAGGTGATAGGAAAATAATTAATTTAAAGCTTCGTGTCTTTTTATTCACACCCATCTGTAACCCTGATTATCATCCATGTAATCTGGAGAAATGAATTGATTTGAAGTATTGTTTCTAACGTTTGACATCTATCCGCAGCCGTGGTTATGATTTATGCAATCTGAATGAACCTTGAGATATGCTACAGAACATTTGGTCCAGGATTTGGGTTGAAATAATTTTTATATTCAATTAGCAAGCCGATTTCTTTGTCGTAGATGCTTCAAATTTGCAATAAAACAGTTCCACTGAAATATCAAAATACTGAAGTAATTTTTTCTTGGCAAATATAGTTGCAACTTTTGGGAAGAAAATGCTCTTTCTCACATGTTACTCAGTCTGCTTTTTAAATTTTATCCTAATTTGATTTTGGATGCTTCTAGCAAAAACGAGTGTCTAAATTGTTAACGGTTTGAAGACACCTTCCTCCTGTGCTTATCATCCTCCCAAATGGTGTGATCTGCACAATCACTTCTGGGTAAATAGCAAGTTTTTAGGGTGACAGCGCTATTTGGGCTTGTAACTAATACAAATTTTGTCGAACCGCACAGAAACAATTTTGAGCATAAAATTTGGAAGCTTGTGTTGTTTTCCATTATGTTGGTGTTGAAGTATTTCTTTCAACAGTTGAGAAATCATCGTTATATATCTTGGTGCAATAGAGAGAAATAATGCTTCTGTACCGCCATCTTCTGTCCATTTCAGTTGCACATGTCCCAGGAAAATATTAGACATAATCTGGGAATTTGAATTGAATTATAGAGTCGATGACATAATTAAATCATTTATCTTCTATATTTGTATGTGCAAGCCTCTGTCTTTGCCGAATTGAATATTATCTGAGGTTTTTTCAATTTTTGTTTTCCTATTCTGATCAGTTTATTTAATGCTTATCCTACTGACTAATAAGAGGTTTAAGTTTACAAAGCAGCAATCAAGTTTCACTTTAAAATTTCCTATGACACCCAACTCCTGAAAAGCATGCCACCTTTTCACTTGTGCTATTATAACTTGGATACTGTGATTGGCTCTAGGCCTTTTTGGCTCGAGCAAAGGTTCCATAACATTATCACATGCATTTCGTATTTAAGTTGGAGTTATTGTGGAGCTAACATTCTTTATTTTATGGTTCTGTTGTTTTATGATTGAGGTCTCGAACGTTATGAGGACAAGTACGAGGGTTTGGTGGGTATAAATAAACATCCAAAATTGACGTGATGGGATGAAGATCACAGAGTGAGATTGCATTAAACACTCAACAATGGAAGTTAACTAAGAAAAGAGGAAGCTATGGTGTGGTAAAGAAATAGCTCTGAACGCTAAACTGAAATGGAGAAAGTGAGAGCTGGGAGAGATTAAGTGCAAAATAAGTGTAGCTGAATTGTGTGTTCTAAAGTTGCTGTATATTAGAGGAAACAAAGATATGAAGAAAAAGTGTGTGAATTACTATAGATCTGAGATAGAGAGTGCAAGAGAACGCTGGGCAGATGCAAAGAGGGCAGATTGGCTGAGAATCGAAGCTACTATGCAAAAGAGATGTTGCAGATTTGTATGGCTGAGATATAAAAGAAGAAAAGATCAAATAAATGAAATAGATCTGAGGATAAAGTTTGTGTGAAAGTGATATATGATAAGGGAGTCATAGTTTTGAGTATGTAAATGAATGAAAAAGGCATCTGAGTTGCTGAAGCAACTTGGTGCTTGTAGATCAAGGGATTTGGGTCTCCTTCAGGTTGGTCCCTATAAAGATTAGGGGGTTGGTGCATCCAACAAGCTTGTACCTGCAAACAGTGGGAGTTTGTGCTTCTAGCAAATGGGTGCTTGCAAAAGAAAAGGGGGTTGATGCTTTTCTAGGTTGGTGCCAATAAAATCTAATGTAAATTGAAGTTGGTGTTTGCATTTACATTATAATTGAAAGAAGATGTGTGATTTTTTCCAATATGGGTTTTCACGTAGATGTCTTGTGTTCAAGTTTTATGTGATTGATGCACTGTGGTATTGTTGAATGTGTTTAATGGGCTAAATAATTGTTAAAAGTTATAAAACATTGATTCACCCCCCCTCTTAGTGTTTTCTTGTTTTCTAACTTTGTGTTCAAGTTTTATGTGATTGGTGCACTATTGTATCGTTGAATGTGTTTAATGGGCTAAATAATTGTTAAAAGTTATAGAGCACTGATTCACCCCCCCTCTTAGTGTTTTCTTGGTTTCTAACAATTGGTACCTGTTAGACACCTAATCCGTTAGGGATATGGTGAACAATTATTAGATGTCCAAGAAACCTTGGAAGTTGAATTCAATGTTCTAAATGTTGTATTTATATGTATAACATTCTTAATGAAAGTTGAATTCATTTCCAACAATGGTATTAGAGCAGTAGTTTATCTACCTTGTTGAATAGCTTGAGCCACTAGTTTTGTGGCCTTCCTTTCTAGCAGTTAGTCCATGGCGTGTTGCATCAGAGCAAATTCAATCAATGGTTGAGGCGACATTGGTTGTTGAGGTGAGGGAATTTGTTGTACCATTTAGAACACTGTTGTCACTGCCGTTGGGAGTGAAACTGCATACGTTGTCTGAGTTGCTTCTCATGATGCTTTCTCTAGCTTTGATTCTATTATAAGCAGTTTAAAAAATGCTAGACACATTTCAAATTTGCGATGAGTAGACATGATGAAGAAATTACATGTTTAAATAACTAGATTTGCATTGTGAAATTTTGGTTGTGAAGTCACTGTTTCTAAAAGATTGCACTGAGAAGGACAGTTACATGTTTGTATTCGACAAACCTATACTCTGGTGATGATTTGCTCATTGTGTGGTTTACACTTATTATTGTATCTGGTTTGTTTGGTTAGCTTCTTCAACATTAGTAATGGCTATGTTAATGCCATTTACTTTGTTAGTGGCATAGAGTTCCAAGGGCCAGATTTGTTGACAGAACAATAGCAACTAGGTGCTGAGGGTCTCAATTTTAACAACATTTCAAATTTGCGATGAGTAGACATGATGAAGAAATTGCCTATTTAAATAACTTAGCATTGCATTGTGAAATTTTGGTTGTGAAGTCATCGTTTCTAAAAGATTGAACTGAGAAGGACAATTACATGTCTGTGTTTGACAAACCTATACTCTGGTGATGATTCGTTCATTGTATGGTGTATGCTTGGTATTGTATCTAGTTTGTTTGGTTAGCTTCTTCAACGATAGTAATGGCTATGTTAATGCCATTTACTTTGTAAGTGGCATCGAGTTCCAAGGGCTAGATTTGTTGATAGACCAGTAGCAACTAGGCACCGAGGGTCTCAATTTCAGCAACAATAACACCCAATGCTTATTTTCTAAGAGCCTCTCTTTCAGCTTGAACTCGTTGTCTTATTGCAACAACAATTTCCTTTTGGGTTTTGTGAAGAGTTCTGTTAGCCTAAAAATGCTCGAAGTCTCATCACATGGAGCACATTGCCAAGGATGGGTATGACACAGTGTAACATGTTGTTTTCCCACGATCCAAGTGTCTGGGATAGAATCTTAAATCACTGACGCTACCAATCCAAAGATCACAAGGAAACTACTTTGCACAACAGAATATAAACAACAATAAATCTACTAGTGCACAAAATATACACAACTTTTTACAAAATTTGTACAACAACCCAACTTCATTATATTAATCATCTTGAATAATAAAATAGTCTAGGGCTCATGTACTAGGGATAATGGCCCTCATACATCCACTAGTACAAGAATACAAAACTAGGGCTTGGTGTCAGTCCATTGACAACCAATCTACCCTCAACAAGATACTCTGACCATCTAGTTGATGTAGTCGACTTCACAACTCCACTCGGTCATACTCTGTCCCTGCTCGGTCCTTCGGCTCCTGATCTACAACATTGCCTCTATCAACGATCCAAGTTCATCTGCCCACTGAACCTCGGCTATCCAATCTGCTCACTAGTTGTGCCTTAATGCATCAAGGGCACAACACATCGAGACTCTTGTCGAGTTGTTCACAACTCACAACTGCCCGTCGCTACTCCTCAGCTACTCAGGGACTTTATCCCACTATAGTCTTCATGCGCTGCTACAATGAAGACTAACATAGGGCACAAAGGGTTGCCACCTATCACTGCAATATGCCCATCTTCCACAATGAACACGGGCTAAGAGGATTGCCTATCATCTGTTGTAGATGTCCTTCTCCACACACGAGTCTAAGGCTTGCACAAACTGCTCCTGGTTGATTAGACCCATGAGCTTAACAACTGCCATTCTAGCAACCACCTAATTCCATGAAGATGGTGCATACTGGGCTTCAACTTGGGCACTATCATGCTACCCTACAACAGACCATAAATGCCCAATCCAATGTCCACACTTGGTCCACTCTCACGTTGCCCTCCAATAGACCACGAGTGACCAATCCTAGTTGTAGCATCTGCTCCTAGTTAGGGCATCCAACACCTATGAAGCCCTTCCTCTTGGCTGCCAACAGACTTCATCAACATTCCTCTTCTAGGACACTTCATCCAAATTTGCACATTACATCAGTTCAAGAGGACAACCATACTTTTGCTCTGCAACTTACTGTTGCTCCTCTTGACATGAAACATACCAATCTGCTGATGTAATTTCCCTAGGATATATACCAAACTATACAACCTCAAAATACCTTCCTTGGGCTGATGATAACTGCTGTCATGACTGTGGTTTGGTTAGGGCACACTATAAGCACTTGTAGGCCCTATTCTCCAGCGCCAACACCCTCCTACAACTGCAGACTCCCCCCACAATGTCTCAGTTCCTATAAGTTCACTGTTTTGAGCTAATACCTATCGCAAACCAGTACTATGACCCCTCTTTCTGAGGTGTGAGGTTCAGTCTTGCTCCAATAGCCTATACAAGCCCACAACTTCCTTTTCCGAGGTCTGTCCACATACAACACAACCCAAAACACACTCATACATACCTTTTATACTCGCCGCTTTAGGTGTGCTCCTTTGTTGTTGACTTTGGCTTGGTTAGGGAAAAATACCAGTCCACTCCAACCCTAAACTCATGCTCAGAAATCCTCCTAACAACTACAGGTTCCTTTCTTTAAGAGGTTGCTCCTATGCACTAAAGTTCTGTGTTGTTTATAGCCGTCCAAACAGAGTTTGGCCCTCACTTTAGGGATGCGGCCTACTTCAAATCTTCAATATAGAATTTCGGCTCCTCTTACAAAGGTTTGCCCACACAAAAACACCACCAAAACAAACCCAAACGAGCCCAAAAAACTCCTTAAGAAACTTAGCCTTACTGCTAGGCCATTATGGCATCCAAACAGTGACAAAGAGGCTTGAACTAAGCCTCTTCTCCTTTGTTAGAGTCAGCCCTAACTAGCGGCCCAAAATAGAAGTATCCTCCTCCTCTTTGCCCTAATGTGAGTTCCTCTTTTGAGCTTTTAGTTACTCACCAAATGATCTCGCATCAGTCTACTTTTATAGGATACACAAGGGCTCCAACGAATTCTTCTAAGGTGGCTTCACAAATCATCATGTGGCTTGTCCAACTCAAGCGTACATGAAACTCAACCCACAAGCCCACCTTCTAACTTCAAAAATTAATGTCTCTTCAACGAGAACTCAGAATCAAACGATTCTAGATGTGTTGGATTCGTCTCGTAATCTACTATCATCCTCATCCACACATGTCACAATCTCATCACGGTTTTGGCCCAACAACATTGGGTGCAAAACCCCAAGCTTGGGTTTCAAGCTCACAAGGCCACTTGTGGAGCTCTTTCCTCGAAACCCATGATCCTCAAGGCTTGGAGTACCTCTCAAGCTACCAAAAATCAACACTCCCTCGTACTTACAAGACTAGGAAGTCTCCATCATCATCTTCGGTGACACCAGCCCATTTGATGTCCACTACTACAACATACTCTGTAGAATGAACTTGCAATCTCGGTAGTGCCTTTGTATCATCATATCTGAACGTGAAGAACCCAATCCTCCATAACGCTACTCCCTCTGAGGCGAGACTCCCTTTGAGCCTACACGATCTCCACTAGTTCAATCCTGCAAGCACTCATTCTCCTGGATCAAAATACCACTTGTGCAAAACCCTCCAATCTCGAATATGCAACATCACAATCCAATGGAGACTATAGCTTGCCAACCTGTAGTCCATCACATGAAGCAATCTCGATCATGTTGATCTCGTCCATGCCAAAGAAGTCCTCGATCTGTGGCAACCATCCATGTTAGGACATAGGAAGTCTCAATCTGCAAACCTCCACACAACATATTGAAGTGCACTAGGTCCACCATCGATCCACCAGAACTCCCAACCCATCTCACCATGTAGTCTATCGAGACCACATCTCCATGTCTTCAGCTAAGCCCTCTGCTCCATGATCTAGACACCCATAACTCTCTTTGAGTTGCTTTGCTATGCACACTCTGATTCATTGTCCCTCAAAGTAGCTTAGACACGCTCTGATACCATGTTGTTTTTCCACTATCTTGGTGTCTAGGGTAGAATCTTAAATCACTGATGCTACCAAACCAAACATCACAAGGAAACTGCTTTTCAAAACGAAATATAAACAACAACAAATCTACTAGTGCACAAAATATACAACTTCTTACAAAATTTGTACAACAACCCAACTTCGTTATATTAATCAACTTGAATAATACAATAGTCTAGGGCTACTGTACTAAGGATAATGGCCCTCATACATCCACTAGTACAAGAATACAAAATTGGGGTTTGGTGTTAGTCCATTGACAACCAATCTACCCTTAATAAGATACTCTGACCATTTGGCTGATGTAGTCGACTTCACAACTCCCCTCGGAAATTGGGGATGACCGTTCAAACAGAGCAGTTTAACAGACTATAACAAGATGAAGCGATAATATATAGAACTTACGATACCAAATTGGGGATGACCGTTCAAACAGAGCAGTTTAACAGACTATAACAAGATGAAGCGATAATATATAGAACTTACTTTTTACATCTCGCAGCTTTCTGGAAATAAGAGTCTGACTCTCTAGTTCTTCTTCTCAGGGAACATGCACGAGTCTTTACACGACCTCTCTCCACGGGTCTTCACTCCAGTGCCTTACAGTTCAACCTCTTTCGAAAACAGAAACTATCCTCAGACGTGCAGAACTGTCCTCAGACAGACGGCCCAGTAGGCTTCGATATTAAAAAGCAAGAACAGAATACAAAGCTTATTACAACAGAAACGTCTCAGAGTTCATTACAACACGCATGCTCTCAGTCGAACGATGCCTTGAACTCATGAAGACCCTTTCTTAAATAGACCTAAAACTTAGCTAAGACATGACATAAGATAGAAATAATTGAGGGTCCTGTCGGTATCTTTTTCCACCGACGGTGTCTACTCAATCTTTCTTTTGTACAAAAGATTCCTGTCACAACATGTAACCAACATTATTACATTGCTGACAAGAGATTCTTATCCCACGATCTAATTTTACCAAGGTCCCGTCGGACTCCTTGTCTCCCATAAATCTTCTTCAGACGATCCGGCAGATGGCTCGTACTCATCGATGAGTTGTCGATGGTACCTATTCATAAGTCGGTTATACTGTTCTTCGATTCCCTCATTTGGATCTTGTGCATCTGTCATTTCTCCTTTTTCTTTTGGCGATCTTGTAGTACTGTGAAATGCTGCAGATGACGATTCTCCTTTTATGATATTTGTTTTTATTCTGTGAAGTCCTGGTTGTAGTGGTATTATCGCTTCATCTTGTTATAGTCTGTTACACTGCTCTGTTTGAACGGTCATCCCCAATTTGGTATCGTAAGTTCTATATATTATCGCTTCATCTTGTTATAGTTTGTTAAACTGCTCTGTTTGAACGGTCATCCCCAATTTGGTATCAGAGCCTTGAAAACGACCCTGTATAATTCTATAGACAGAACCTGAGAAGAGCCAGGAGCCTTTGAAAAGCATCTCTGTTGATCATTGTGCTGAGTAAATAAAAGCTTTATCAGTCAATTTCTGGAATAGAATTATATCTTTCCAAAATGGCCAAATTTTTAAGATCTTTCTCTACCATAGATAAAAGATCAATATCTGAAGTAGAAAATAGATCTGTTGAGTCTGAAGTAAATGAACATGAACAAGTAGAAGATCCAGAAAGCTGGAACCCCCCTGCATTAGACACTAAAGAAGTTTATCTGGTTCCATTGATGTTTAAGCTTTCGAAGAAATATTACTTCAAAGAAGTTGAAGTTAAGATCAGAATTAAAGGTCCACATGTGCAGATAATAGGACTTAACATATTCTCAGAAGATGAAATAAAAAAGTTTAGGAAGTATGCTAAGGAAGGAAGATTTCATTATTTACATTTCGGAGCTATAAGGATTGGTTTGGCTCCTCTATTTAGACATGGTTTAAATACTCCCTGCATAGCAGAATTGTTTGATTCAAGGCACAATGAATATGATCATGCCAAAATAGGAACAATACTGGGAAATTTGATGTCTGGTTGTCAGTATGGAACAATTTATCCTGATTATGCTATTAGTCTGACAGACATGCATCTTAAAGAATGCTGGAAAGCCTTGATAGGAGTACAAGGACTGTCTATGGCAGATGAGAGTGAATTCTTGTCTGTAATTGTTCAAACTTCCTTTCAGTTAACAAATACAGTACATCCTAAACTAAAACAACCGGTGTTGAAAGACTGTGTGACTGTAGGGATCGGAAATGCACAGATTGAAGGTGTGCATTATGACAAAGAAACATTACCCGATCACTGGTATATCCAATATAAGTCTTTGGCTTCAGATGATGCAAGCAGAAAAATTAAAAGATTGGCTCTTGAAGATGGAGGGGTAAAGATCATTCCAAATCAATCTATTTACCCTAGAATTCCTAGGCCAATAGTCTTGCCAGAGAAACATGTATTACCAGTAGAAAGTCCAGTCCAAAGTGGAAGAAGGTCCTTTTACAGACAGTTATCTATACCAGAAGAACAGCCGTCTACTTCCACCAGTACACCCCGGTCTGAAAAACAATTGTATATACCTGAAGAAAAACCTTTTCTAGCTGTAAATAAAATGTTTAGAACTCATGTACAAAATTATCCACCTATGGAGGAATATAGATATGCAAATAAAAGATTTGTCAGAGGAGGAAAATGGCCACCAAAAACAAAATTTTGTCTCTTCATCAATGTCCAAACAGCCTGCTACAAGAGCAGATTGTGCACCTCTCTTAGAACATGAATCACAAGAGCCCAATGATTTGGAACAAGTATATCAAGTAGGAAATTATTTGACTACTTGGTGTTCTCATGCTGAAAATGTTCTAGACAATCTAGGACAACAAGCAGATTTGATAAATGAAAATTTAAAACTGTTGTATGAAGAGCAACAGGAAGAAAAGAGAGAAAGAGAGGAGAGAAGAAAAAGAAAAATGAAGAAGAAGGGTAAGAAAATCCCAAAATTTCATGTAGATATGACAGCCCCAAATTACTGGGATTTAGAAGAAGAAGCACCAGAAACAAGTGATGGAGAAGGGACTTCCAGAGACACTGGAAAATTAACCAGTGGATCTTCTAGAACGTTTAAAGCAGAAAAACCTTTTGAATCTAAGAAGGAAGTCATGTCTTTAGAACAAGCTGCAATAAAGTTTCCATCCTTTATTATGCCATCAATAAAGAATCAAAACAAAGCTCACATCCTGAGAGAAGCTAAATACCCTAGAGTTGAAGAAGATCTGTTTGCTACAAACTCTAGTGGTTACATTCTAGATCTAGATAACTCATCCAATCCTGGTGAGTCTATTAGAATCTGGATAGGAGCCTTATATCAAATGCAGGTCACAACAAGATTAGACAATGTGTCTATCATGATTTTAGCAGAAAAAAGGATGGCAGGAATAGTGTTTGATTGGTGGATGGGAGGAATAGAAGCAGAGAGAATAGCAGTCATGGAAGCAGGTTTAGCTACATTTGAAATGCTGTTAAAAACCCAATTTATGCCAGAACCAAAAGATGAAAAGAAACAGCGATTGACTGACCTTAGCCGCATGGAACTAAAAGATCTAAAATATTTAGATCAATTCGGTAAAGAATTTATGGCTAAAGTCTTTAAAGCTAATCTGTTTAATGATATTGCTCAAAAAGTTTTTTTCTTGTCAAAGTTTCCAGGAAACTTAGGAGATCTGATTATGAAAGATCTTGAGGTTCAAATGAAAAGTTTAGAACAAGTTTATTGGGTTGATCTTCTGTTTAGAGTGTCAGAAAAGGTCAAATATTTGTGTTGGCAGAAGAAGGCGCATGACATCACTCCAAGTTCAGATGTCTGCAAAACTGTATTACCATGGACACCTTTTAAATCAAAGAAGAAAAAATACAAAAGGTATGGTAGATACAAGCCCAAAAGAGTATCGAACCCGAAGAGACCTTTCAGAAAATTCAGATATTTGAAAAAGAGAACAGCTCCAAGAAACAACAATTGTTGTTTCATTTGTAAAAAGGAAGGACATTTTGCCAGAAAGTGTCCTCAGAAATCATCTAGTAAACTTAAAGCTTGTATAGATATTGAAGAATTTCAAGATGATTGGTCTGTAGTAGAATCAGATGAAGAAATTTCTGATGTATATATTCTTACAGAAGTTTCAGATAATGAAGATGAAGAACCTGTACAGAGAATGAATATTTGTACAAATTGTTCTGATGATGATTTTTATAGTGAACAGCATTATAGTGATATAGAGAGTTCTTCAACTATTGAGTCATCAAGTGAGACAGAAGATGATTCAGATTCAGAATCCATTTCTGAAGAAGAATCAGAAGAAACAGAAGTATCAGAAAAGACAAATAGAGGTAAACAAATCGCATCATCTTTACCTCAATTCAATTCTTTATGCCCATTTGAGAAGAAAGTTGCACCATCAACTAGTATACCTCTGCCAGAGATTACAAGAAATGAACAAAATACTTTGTTAAAAAAGATTGTGAAAATAGAGAGCTTGATTTATATTCCAGTAGAAGTTCAAGTCAGAAATGAATGGATTTTAGTAGACGCATTTGTAGACACTGGAGGATCAAATAATCTAGCTCGACCATATTTGTTCAAATCTCTCTGGAAACCTTTAAAGAATATACTAGTTTCAGAAACAATTGGAGGATCTGTCCAGCTTACACATTATGTAGACAATATTTCTTTAAAAGTTGGAGGGAGTATTGTAAAAATCTCAGCAATTCAGCACTATGAACCTTCAGCAAGTTTGATGTTAGGCATGCCATTCATAAATTCTGTGCTTCCAGTAACTATCAGCCAAGATAAGCTGATAATAAATCTGAAGAAAAAAGCTATATCTGTGCCGAGGCTAAGTATTGCAAACTCTGAAGCTAGGCGCGAGAATAGTCAAAAGAAAGTAGGAACTAGAAGGCCGACTAAAGATTCAAATGATTGGCAAGAGGTCCTACAAATTTATGAAGCCAGAGCAGAAAAGATAAATAAACAATCAGCATGCATTGAAGAAAATTGGTCTACAGAACAAAAAGATATCTACCAGAGGCTTCTAAAAAGCTGTTCGGACAACCCACAACAGTTTTGGGAAACTGAAAGTCCAATGCAGGAAATAGTCACCTTACATGACAATGGAGTAAAGGGTAAAGTGATTCCATGCACACCATCTGATGAACAAGAAATGAGGAATCAAATTCAAGAACTACTAAAGATGCAGCTGATAGAAATCAGTGAATCTCATTATGCATGTTCTGCATTTTTAGTTAGAAACCATTCTGAGATAGTAAGAGGTAAACCACGGATGGTTATCAACTACAAACCTCTTAATGCAATTACTCAGAATTTTAATTACCCATTGCCAAGACCAGAAGTAATTATGCAGAAGATTCAACATAGTAAGGTGTTCAGTAAATTTGATATGAAGTCTGGTTATTATCAGATACAGATTCAGCCAGAAGACAGACACAAAACAACTTTCATATGTCCAGCAGGATTTTATCAGTGGAAAGTTGTTCCATTTGGGTTGAAGAACGCTCCAGCCTTCTTCCAAAGAAGGATGAATTATATTTTTGCCAAATATGATTTTATAGTTACATACATTGATGATATTTTGATCCATAGTCCAGATGTACATACTCATTTGAAACATCTAGAGATTTTCCTTGAAGAAGTTAAAAAACATGGCATAGTTTTGTCAAATACTAAGATGTCCTTATTTCAGGATAGAATTGATTTTTTGGGGATAAATGTAGCAAATGGTTCTATTCAAATGCAGCCCCATGTGTTAACAAAATTGACACAGTTTCCTGATGAACTGAAGGACAAAAAGGCAATCCAAAGGTTTATTGGAGTTCTGAACTACTTGCACAAATACATTCCAAATCTCTCACAAAAGACAGCTCCTATAAGAAGACACAGTGACGGAGGATGGTCAGAAGAAGCCACTGAAGCAGTAAAGAAACTCAAAGAAGAATGTCAACATTTGCCAAAGCTTCAACCACCAGGTGATGGTTTATTAATTTTACAAACTGATGCATCTCTTGATTTTTGGTCAGCTGTATTATTAGAACAAAGAAGAAACAACAAAGGAGAGATTGAAGAAAATCTGTGTGGATATGCTTCCGGGGAGTTTACAGCAAGTCAGAAAAACTACTTTATAGCTGAAAAGGAAACATTAGCTATCTTCAACGGGATTCAGCGGTTTGAGGTATATCTAACCCCGGTTAAGTTTTTAATCAGAACAGACTCCAAGAATTTTAAATATTTTCTGACAGCAAAGATTTCAAGACAACTTGCAAAGGGCAGGATTTTAGCCTGGCAGATCTGGTTTCAGCAATTTGAATTTGACGTCGAGTGGATACCAGGCAACTCAAATTTCTTGACAGACGTTCTGACCAGAGACATGAGCAAAATGTTCCTAACTTGTAAATATTCAGTTTTTGAGATTCCAGGTAAAGGCCCTTCAGATGATAGTTTTGCCACCTTTGTAGATAGATTTCGAATCTTAGAAAATTATGCAAGTTTTGTCACAGATGAAATCAAGAAATTGGTTGGTTTTAGATTAAGAAGGAATTGGTGGATCAGAAAATGCCAAGCATGGCAGTCAAAAAATCTGGGCATATCTCTAGGCCTTGATGAAAACTTGGTGAAAGTATTTTCTTTACCAAATATGAAAGTTAAGCTTTTCTTCAGAAGCTTATCTGATTTATGGTCTAGCATATACACAGACGAAATGATCTGGACACTCAGAGTCTTGAATTACTATCAGATCATAGGCAGTGTTGACTTTGCCCTTAGTATTTTCACAGGTGCCAAAATTCTGGATCTAGAAGAAATTCCCATAAAAGAAGAAATGGTAAAATATCTGCTTTCTCTAAGAATTCCAGATATATTTGAGGAACTAGAATCCTCTTTCCTTCAAAGGATTGATGACAATTATGCAAATACTGATACTTTTCCTCAGTATGAAATTTTTGAGAAGTTTGCAGATTGGAGAATTCAAGAAGGAAAATGCAGAAAAGTTCAAGTTACCAGAGTATCTCAATGCATACAGAGATCCCTCCAGTATTTGAAGACATATGCTTATCAGTGGGATTTTCATAGTTTGAGAATGAGAGATAGCATAGAACCTAATCCTTTTTCTCAAATTTTCAGTCATGAAAGGATTGGTAATTCTGATACTGGTAACAATCAAGAGTTAATCAAACAGCATGCTGAATGGTTCCATGAGTTTGGAAATTTGAGGTTGGTTGAAAAAATTCAAATTCTTAACAAAATGGATAGCCTGCAAGGACAACCAAAAGTTTTAAAATTTGCAATTAACCAAAAGGCATTAATCACCATCTCAATTATGTCTCCAAATTGGAACAATAATGTCATCCACATCATTAGCTTAATGATATCTAAAAAGATATGCACGTCAGTGATTTTCGAATTAGGATGGCAACAAAGAGACTGTTTGAACGAAAACTGCAGATTATGGGTACAGCACTCTATTGAAAGCTCCACTAATATGTTTCAGATATTTAAGTGGGAATCATTAGATGGGATAGAATTGGCAGTACAAAGATCACCAGCAGCACGAAATGCTTTTAAAGATTCTTTTTTGGATATTGAAATAAGTGCTCTTCCTTTTTTAAACAAGTGGGAAAAACAGGAGTTAATGCATACACCACTACAACCAGGACTTCACAGAATAAAAACAAATATCATAAAAGGAGAATCGTCATCTGCAGCATTTCACAGTACTACAAGATCGCCAAAAGAAAAAGGAGAAATGACAGATGCACAAGATCCAAATGAGGGAATCGAAGAACAGTATAACCGACTTATGAATAGGTACCATCGACAACTCATCGATGAGTACGAGCCATCTGCCGGATCGTCTGAAGAAGATTTATGGGAGACAAGGAGTCCGACAGGACCTTGGTAAAAGAAGATCGTGGGATAAGAATCTCTTGTCAGCAATGTAATAATGTTGGTTACATGTTGTGACAGGAATCTTTTGTACAAAAGAAAGATTGAGTAGACACCGTCGGTGGAAAAAGATACCGACAGGACCCTCAATTATTTCTATCTTATGTCATATCTTAGCTAAGTTTAGGTCTATTTAAGAAAGGGTCTTCATGAGTTCAAGGCATCGTTCGACTGAGAGCATGCGTGTTGTAATGAACTCTAAGACGTTTCTGTTGTAATAAGCTTTGTATTCTGTTCTTGCTTTTTAATATCGAAGCCTACTGGGCCGTCTGTCTGAGGACAGTTCTGCACGTCTGAGGATAGTTTCTGTTTTCGAAAGAGGTTGAACTGTAAGGCGCTGGAGTGAAGACCCGTGGAGAGAGGTCGTGTAAATACTCATGCATGTTCCCTGAGAAGAAGAACTAGAGAGTCAGACTCTTATTTCCAGAAAGCTGCGAGATGTAAAAAGTAAGTTCTATATATTATCGCTTCATCTTGTTATAGTCTGTTAAACTGCTCTGTTTGAACGGTCATCCCCAATTTGGTATCGTAAGTTCTATATATTATCGCTTCATCTTGTTATAGTCTGTTAAACTGCTCTGTTTGAACGGTACCCTGTACCTGCCTGGTCATTTGGCTGATGTAGTCGACCTCACAACTCCCCTCGGTTGTACCCTGTACCTGCCTGGTCATTTGGCTCCCGATCTGCAACATTGCCTCTATCAACGATCCAAGTCCATCTGGCCACTGAATCTCATCTATCCAATCTACTCACAAATTGTGCCTTAGTCCATTAAGGGCACAACACATCGAGACTCTTGTTGAGTTGTTCACAACTCCGTCTGTGAACAACTCACAACTACCCACTGCTGCTCCTCAACTAGTCAAGGACTCCAATCCACTATAGTCTTCCTATGCTGCTCCAATGAAGACTAACATAGGGTACGAAGCGCTGCCACTTATCACAGCACGATGTCCATCTCCCACAATGAACACGAGCTAGGAGGACTGCCCATCATCTGTTGTAGATGTCCTTCTCCACACACAAGTTTAGGGTTGCAAAAACGACTCTTGGTTGATGAGACCCATGAGCTCAACAACTACCACTCTAGCAACCACCTAAGTCCATGAAGATAGTGCACATCAGGGTCCAACTTGGGCACTATCACACTGTCCTCCAACAGTCCATAAATGCCCAATCCAATGTCCACACTTGGTTCACTCTCATGCTGCCCTCCAACAGACCATGAGAGACCAATCCTAGCTATAGCATTTGCTCCTAGTTAGGGCATCCAACGCCTATGAAGCCCTTCCTCTTGGCTACCAACAGACTTCACCAATAGTCCTCTTTTAGGACACTTCTGTTGGGTTGTGTTATATTCTTTCCACGACTAGCTGATGTAGTTAACCAGGGGGTTAGAAGGGGGCGAAGCCCCCTCTTCATTGCGCTGATTTCGTAGCGATGCCAGGGAGGGGGGGTCACAGGGGGTTTGAGGGGTACAGGTAACCCCACTCTATGGGGTCCGGGGCAGCGCCCTGAAATTTTTTGTTTTTGGACTTTATATTAGGTTGGGCGGACCTACCTATGGTTTTGTGCATGATTTTTCGCACATGGTTTTGGATGCAATGGTTTTCAGTCCATGGTATTGGATGCTTCGGCGTGTATGAATTTGTATTGTAACATTGAAAGTAATATAATGAAAAATCAAGCTGGTAATCCCGGTTTTGGGATCCAGGGGAAAATCTCTGTGTATATGTGTTTTATGTGTTATGCTCTCGCATTGTTTATTTTTGTGTTTTAGAATTCGTATGCAGGTAATTTTTTTATGGGGTTAAAACCTATATTTGGTTTCAGAGCTGTTTTGGCTTCAAGGGGACGCCTTTGTTGCTGAGGGGTTTCGCTCGGGCCTGTGGTAGACTCTATTTAGTGGGAGATCTGCGTGATCGATTCTAGTGGTAAAAGAAAATGGCGAGTAGTGGAAAGATAGAGATCGAGAAATTTAATAGTCAGAGTTTTGAGTTGTGGAAACTCAAGATGGAGGATCTATTGGTGGATAAAGATCAGTGGATCACGGTAGATCCGGATACTAAACCAACGGGAGTGTCCGATGAAAAATGGAAGAAGTTGGATCGGAAGGCAAAGAGCACAATACAATTGTGTGTCTCAGATTTAGTATTGCTGAATGTATCAAGGGAAGCTATGACAAAGGGTTTGCGGGACAAGTTAGGGAATTTGTACCAATCTAAGTCTCTGGTGAATAAACTGTTCCTATGGAAAAAGCTGTATAACCTGAGGATGAAAGATGGAGACTCGGTGACAGAGCATCTGAATGCATTTAATATTGTGGTAAGTCAGTTACTGTCTATTGATATTAAAATTTCAGATGAAGATAAGTGCATCAGTTTGTTGTGTTCTCTATCAGATTCGTGGGATAGTTTGGTTATTGCAATAGGTAGCAATGCAACTTCCTTGCTGTTTGATGAAATAGTCTCATCCTTGCTGACGAAGGAGATGAGATGAAAAAATATGGAGAGCCAGAATGGTGATGCCTTGTTTGTACGAGGACAGTCTCAGAACAGAAACAAAAGTAAGTCATCGAGTGGGAGATCTAAATCTAGAGGGAGATCTAAATCTCTAGGAAAACATGTAAAGGTGATGTGCTGGAAATGAGGAAAATAAAGGCACTACAAAAGGGACTGTGAATCTAAAGAACCTGAAAAAGAAAGGGATATGATGATGCTCCTTCTGCAGAGGCGAAAACCACCTCAGATGAAGGTGGGGATGTGTACTTGGCTTCTTCAAGTACACATGTAGATCATGAGGCATGGTTGATTGACTCAGGGGCATCCTTTCACTTCATTCCCCATAGAGAGTAGGTTTGTGAGTATGAGAAATACGATGGTGGTGATGTCTTCTTAGGAGATGATAGAAAGGCCAGAATCGTTGGTCGCAGAAAAGTAAAGTTGAAGTTGCAAGGTGGAAGGGTTAGAACACTTTCGGGTGTTCTGCATATCCCTGCATTGGCTAGAAATCTTATTTCTGTAAGTAAGTTAGATGATGCAGGTGTTAAAACAGTGTTTGAGAAGGATACCTGCAAGATGGTTCAGGGAGCACTGGTATTGATGTGGGGAGTTCGCATTGGAACTCTGTACAAGATGCAAGGTAGTACTGTTGTTGATGGGTGTAACAGTGCTGTGGTTCCTGAAAGTGGAGTAGAAAATCTAGTGGTCTCTGGAGAGAAGACCATGCTGTGGCATCAAAGGCTTGGACATATTGGAGAGAAGGGCCTTCAAATACTTCATGGTAAAGGTATGGTAGAAGGTATGAGTAATATCTCTCTGGATTTTGATTTTTGTGAAAATTGTGTATATGGGAAGCAGAATCGGGTGAGTTTCCCCTCTGGTGGTAATAGGTCGAAACATATATTAGAGCTTGTGCACAGTGATGTGTTTGGACCTCTGAAGGTTCCATCACTGGGTAAGTCTGTGTACTATGTTTCATTTATAGATGACTTCTCAAGGAATACATGGATATATTTCGTTAAGAAGAAATCTGAAGTCTTTGACAGGTTTAAAGAATTTAAGGTTTTGGTGGAAAACTAGGCAGAGAAGAAGATAAAGGTGTTGAGGACAGATAACGGTGGAGAGTTTTGCAGTAAGGAATTTGAAGAATTTTGTAAGAAGTGTGGTATAACACAACAGAAGACTACTCCATATACACCTCAACAAAATGGAGTTGCAGAAAGAATGAACAAGATGTTGAAGGAAACGACAAGAAGCATGCTCAGTGGTGCCGGGTTAGGACAAGAATTCTGGGCAAAGGCGGTGGAGACTGCATGTTCCTTGATCAACAAAGCACCTTCATTAGCATTGGAGAATAAGACTCCACAAGAGGTATGCACTGGTAAGAAACCCTCTTTTTCACATCTGAGGGTATTTGGATGTGATGCATGTATACATGTTCCAAAGGAGAAAAGAACAAAGTTGGATAGTAAATATGAAAAGTGCATCTTTATTGGATATAAGGATGGTTTAAAGGGTTATAAGTTTTGAAACCTAGTAACAAGGAAGGTTGTGTACAATCGAGATGTGGTGTTCAGAGAGGTGAAAGATGTTATTAAACATGAAGTCCAACCAATGGAACCTGAGAAGATAGAGTTTGAGCTTAAGGAGGAAGATTCAAACTCTACAGCAGAGGAGGAATCAAAAGATGAAGAGCCACAAACTCCGGGTGTGAGAAGATCAGTTCGAGAAAGAAGACAGCCAGAAAGGTATAGTCCATCTACTTTATGTTCAAATTTTGCTTCATTTATCACTGATGATGATCCCATAACTGTGAAGGAAGCAATATATTTAGAGGATGACAAACTCTGGAAAGAGGCCATGGTTGATGAAATGAAATCTTTGCACAAAAATGAGGCATGGGATCTGGTGGAGTTGACAGCTGGAAGGAAACCCATTGGCAGCAAATGGGTGTTCAAGAAGAAAACAAATGCACAAGGAAAGGTGGAGAGATACAAAGCTCGGTTGGTAGCAAAAGGTTATTCCTAAGTGCCGGGAATTGATTTTGGTGATATTTTTTCTCCTGTTGCCAAGGTAGCTTCTATTAGATTACTTCTATCTGTTGTTGCTGCTTTTGATTTTGAGGTAGAACAGATGGATGTGAAGACAACATTTCTTCACAGGGATCTGGAAGAGGAGATCTACATGAAGCAACCTAAAGGTTTTGCGGTGAAGGGTAAAAAAGAGTTGGTATGCAAGTTAAAGAAGTCTCTGTATGAGTTAAAACAGTTTCAAGGATGTGGTATTAGAAATTTGATACATTTATACAGGGACTTAGCTTCACCAGAAGCAAAATAGATCACTGTGTGTATTTTAAATTAATTGGTGACCGTGTTATTTATTTTGTCTTGTATGTGGATGATATGTTGCTGGTTGGAAATGACAAAGAAATTATCCAGGATTTGAAGACCCATTTGTTCTCCAAATTCGACATGAAAGACCTTGGTGCTGCAAACTATATTTTGGGCATGAAAATTAAAAGAGATCGGACAAAGAGGAAGTTCTGGTTAAACCAAAGGAAGTATGTCGAGACAATATTGCAGAGGTTTAATATGTAGGATAGTAAACCGGTGAAGGTTCCTATTCTTGTAGGTGTAAAGTTATTTGCTGAACAGTGTCCCAAGACACAAGAAGAGGAAGAGGACATGTCCCGTGTTCCATATGCAAGTGCAGTCGGTAGCCTAATGTATACGATGGTCTGTACTAGACCAAAGATTTCACATGCAGTGGGAGTATTGAACAAGTTTATGTCAAAACCAGGGAAGGAGCACTGGACAACAGTGAAGCGGGTTTTCAGGTATTTGCGTGGCACTAGTGATTATGGTTTGTGATACCAAGGAAGACCAGGATTGGACAGAGTGTTGGATATTCATGGCTTTGTTGATGCAGATTGGGCTGGAGATCTGGGTCAAAGAATATTTACAAGTGGGTATGTGTTTAACCTATTTGGAGGTGCAGTCAGTTGGATGAGTAAAAAACAATCTGTAGTGGCACTATCAATTACAGAGACAGAATACATGGCAGCCACTCATGCAAGCAAAGAAGTAGTTTGGTTGCAGAGATTGTGTTCAAGTATGGGGTTAGTACAGGGAGCTATAAGGATAGACTGTGACAGCCAAAGTGCAATTTTCTTGGCAAAGAACCCTGCATATCATTCAAAGACAAAGCACATTGATGTTCAGTATCACTTTGTGAGGGATATGATAGAAGACAAAAAGGTGTTGCTGGTAAAGGTGGACACTTTGAAAAATACTGCAGATGCATTGACAAAATCTGAGCTCTGAGAAGTTTTCTTGGTGTAGAGAAACAATGGGTGTTGCAGGGCTGGATAAATGACTAAGCTCTCTTGTGTCCCCCTGTGGAAAGAAAACAACAAGTGGGAGAATGTTGGGTTATGCTATATTCTTTCCACGACTAGCCAATGTAGTTAATCGGGGGGTTAGAAGGGGGGCGGAGCCCCCCATTTGTTGCGTCGATTTCGTAGTGGGGGAGGGGTGGCGGTCACAGGGGGTTTGAGAGGTATAGGTAACCCCACTCTATGGGGTCTAGGGTAGCGCCCCGGAAAATTTTGTTTTTGGACCCTATATTAGGTTGGACGGACCTACCTATGGTTTTGTGCATGATTTTTGGCACATGGTTTTGGACGCGATGGTTTTCGGTCCATGGTTTTGGATGCAATGGTTTTCGGTCCATGGTATTGGATGCTTCGTCATGTATAAATATGTATTGTAATATTGAAAGGAATATAATGAAAAATCAAGCTAGTAGTTTCGGTTTTGGGATCCAGGGGAAATCTCTGTGTAAATGTGTTTTATGTGTTATGCTCTTGCATTGTTTATTTTCTGTGTTTTAGAATTCGTATGCAGGTAATTTCTGTATGGGGTTAAAACCTACAACTTCATCCACATCTGAACATTACATCAACTCAAGAGGACAACCATATTGTTGCTCCTCTTGACATGACACATACCAATATGCTGATGTAAGTGCCCTAGGATATATACCAAACTGTACAACCTCAAAATACCTTCCTTCGGCTGATGATAACTGCTGTCATGACAATGGTCTGGTTAGGGCACACTACAGTCACTTGGAGGCCCTCTTTTCCAGTGCCAACACCCTCCTACAACTGCAAACTCCCTCCATAATGTCGCAGTTCCTATAAGCTTACTGTTCTGAGCTAATACCTACCGCAAACTAGTCCTACGACCCCTGTCTTTATGAGGTATGAGGTTCGGTCTTGCTCCAATAGCCTATACAAGCCCACAACCTTCTTTTTTGAGGTCTATCCACACACAACACGACCCAAAACATACCCTTTATACTCGCAGCTTTAGGTTTGCTCCTCTGTTGTTGACTTCACCCTGGTTAGGGCAAGATACCGTCCACTCCAGCCCTAAACCCCTGCTCAGAAATCCCTCTAACAACTGCGAGTTCCTTTCTTTGAGAGGTTGCTCCTATGCACTGAAGTTCTAGTGTTTCTAGCCCTCCAAACAGAGTTCAACCCTCACTTTAGGGCTACAACCTACTTCAAATCTTCAACACAAAACTGCGACTTCTCTTACAAAGGCTTGCCAACACAAAATACCGCCAAAACAGACCTAAATGAGCCCAGAAAACTCCTTAAGAAACTTGGCCTTACTGCTAGGTCATTCTGGCATCCAAACAGTTACAACGAGACTTGAACTAAGCCTCTCCTCCTTCGCTGGACTCAGCCCTAACCTACGGCCCAAAACAAAAGTATCCTCCTCCTCTTTTCCCTAATGCGAGTTCCTCTTTTGATCTCTTAGATACTCACTAAATGATCTCACATCGCTCTCCTTTTATAGGATACACAAGGACTCCAACGAATTCTTCTAAGGTGGCTTGACAACTCATCATGTGGCTTGTCTAACTCGAACCTACATGAAACTCAACCCACAAACCCCCCTTCTAACTTCAAAAATTAATATCTCTTCAATGACAACTCAGAATCAGAGGATTCTTGATGCATTGGATTCGTCTCGTCTTCTACTATCATCCTCATCCACACATGTCACAATATCGTTGTGGTTTTGGCCCAAAGACATTGGGTGCAAAACCCCAAGCTTGGGTTTCAAGCCCACAAGGCCACTTATGGAGCTCCTTCCTCCAAACTCTTGATCCTCAAGGCTTGGAGTGCCTCCAAAGCTACCAAAAATCAACAAGACGTGTATGGAAAAGATGACAATTTGATGGCTTATTTAGCTTGAAGCTACCGTCCCTGCTCTATGATTACACATGACGCTAAACTATTGTTTTAATCTTCTTGTACGTTGTAATGGAGAGATACGAAGGCTTTGCAGTTCAATCGTTCTATTTTTGAGATGGATATTTCATATACGAATGTTGCTATATCTCCTGGCTATCATCGAATGTTGCTATATCTACAATTGTTTGTACTAATTGATGAGTAAATTATCACTTATATGAAAAATTGTTTAGTGTTGACTAGCCATGATTTGAACTTTGCCATGCCCTTGGATGCCGAGGCCTTTCACGACTAGGAGAAATAGAGTTCGAAGTCCGCGCTGGGAAAGATTATTCATTCTCCTCAGACTGGTAGCAACATTGCTACATTTGAATCAAAATTTGGGCAGTATCTAGTAACTGAGCATTTGTTGGAGGCAATTCTAATTCTTTGTTGGCAAAGACAAAACATTTACTGCCAGCATAGGAAAGGTGGTAGTTAGGATATCTTTGTAATTCATTAAATGCTTAGAAATTTGTGGCAAAAGTCCTATGGAATTGGATGTATTTTTGGGATTTCATATATGTAAATTTTGTTGTCTACTTGCGGTTGAGAGAGGAATTGGAATCGGTTTTGGCTACCTCTTTTGTTTTTATTTTCTCTGCATTCTCTATTGCTCTACGCGTGAATACTGTATGAGTACTATAGCGTTCTAAATGGTGAACTATTTACTTTAAATCACTTTAGATTCATTATTGTGCCTATTGCATATTCTCAATGAGTAAGGATAGATCTTGATCCCAAGTTTGAACGCTTGGACGCTGTGCTGACGTTGTTGGGGTTCAATATGCTCTTGCAAACAGTCACAAGGTTTATGTTACTAAAGAGGTGGCTTCATGCTCTGTTCTCTAACCAGAGCAAGCGACTATGAATAGAAGTCAGAAAGCCTCTTTCTGGTTTTGATAGGATTCAAATACTACCATCGGTGACCAACCATGTAGTCTCTGTTGTCTTGGTGACATTAAGTTCTAAAAAAATAAAAAATAAAATAAGTAGTGTATATAGTTGGGAACGAAATCTTTTTTTTTTTAACCACATGGTGAATCGGTAACTATCAAGTTTAATCCACGGGAGACCCAGGATCAAACCTCATTGCTGCCACTATAACACCAAGAGCATAACCAGCCACCTGCAAGTCGGGTATGCTAAGATCCTATGATTTTAGCAAGAGCAGACCCAGCGGTCAGGGGGGGTCCGCCCCTCTAGCCGCCACCACAGCAGGTCACTGTACTCCATGAGATTTGAACTTTGGTCTCCCGAGCTTCGCCCGTTTGACTTACCGTTAAACCACACATCACTGCACAGTTGGGAACGAAATCTTGTTGCCAAGAAGCTTGAGACTGGATGGACAAAAGGCGACACAATAGCCCTTTGCTTTGTGGACATTGCATTCACATTTAAGGTGTGTACATAATTACTGCCAATATATATATATATAATGGGTATGCATTGCCATTTAAAAAGGAATTGAATGCACCTGCAGTGCTTTATTGTATTTGGGTTTGCAATGCTAGTTATAACTTCAGGATAATTCATTTTCGATTTATGGACTTCTTCCCTCGATTTTAGAGTCAATATTTTTTTGGTCAATTTAGAGTGTTCTAAATTGCTATATTAAGTGTCAATCCGGGAGTCGTAAACTGTCGAAGTGCGGCGCACTATATGTGCAAGATAACCTATTTCTTACTTTTTGTCGTTTTTGATTTTTGTTTCATTTTAGGTTTATCTCTGTTGATTTCCTAATGTGAGATGGAAATTCTAAAAGACAAGTATGAATATAAATGTTCAAGGCTATGATATCCTTTAAAATGATTTCTAAAACTTCAAACTTTTCAAAAAGATTTTAAAACATGTAATGATGAAATTAATTCCTAAAAGAAAATGAAAATGTGCCATTATTCTAATTAAACAAACAGTAAACTATTGATCATGAAACCCATTATCCTTGTTGCTGTCTAAATACAAAAGAAACTGAACTCAAAGAAATCCAAAAATTGCAAGCAAAGTAAAGTTAAAATCAAATTACATCAACTCATATTCTGACCCCTCACCATTCGTCTCGCTTTGGCTTTCGGAGGTAATCATAAACAACTTGAGCAATCTGATATCTAATTTGCAGAAAATAAAACTAGTATCAAATTACACACTCATATTTCAATCCCTCACCATTAGTCTTGCTATGGCTTTCGGAGGTAACTGAAAATGACATGAGCAATTCAATAACTAACTTGCAGAAAAATAAACTAATATCAAACTACACACTTATACTTCAATCCCTCACCATTAGTCTCACTATGGCTTTAGGAGGTAACTGAAAATGACATGAGCAATTCAATAACTGACTTGCAGAAAAATAAACTAATATCAAACTACACACTCATACTTCATTCCCTTACCATTAGTCTCGCTATGGCTTTTGGAGATAACTGAAAATGACATGAGTAATTTAATATCTAATCTAACTAATAAAGCAAATGAACAGAACTGAAATAAATAAAACAGTGCTGGAATGAAAAACTAAGAAAATAAATCAGTAGAAAGACAAGAAGGATTCCATGTCATTAGTCATTTTAAAACTATGTGCAAATGCCCAGGCTGCCTACTGTAATCTGAAACAAAGACACTGATCAGTTAACAGCATTATAAAGCATGAAAAATTATGGACAGAAATGAAGCGTTAATACCATAAGAAAGACAATATGTATAAGTGAATATTTATGGCATAAGGAACGTAAAGAAATAAAGCATGAAACTATACAACAATAAACAAAACCTCGGTGTGTACAGGGGCCCTTTGCACAACCTCGGGCAATCAGCTATCAACCACGAATTGAGCTTATAAACATAGCCTTCTCATGTATTCAAAATGCAGTCATAACACAGAAATAATGTCACGGCACAGTGGGCTCGTTAACAGTCAAAATTACCTTACAAAGGCTAACTACTATGCGTATGAGAACGCATTATTTATAACAGAAGGTGACATAACTAATTTCCTAAAAACTGCGCAGATAAAAGACACGTGAACAACCACGTCCAGGGATCTAGCGTCATGGCTGCCGTGAAGATTAAATCTATTGAGGGTGGCTGTTGGATTCACTTTATGGAGTAGTCCACAGGTGTTGATATGTCCCCTGAGATTTAGGAACGGCCACGCAAGTCTTCACATGGTGAAAAATGGAGTTCTGTCACCGTAGGACTCTTATGTTGACCACCGCTTGACTACCTTTGACCATGGCCTTCTTTGGTGAATTCAAATGAACCAATAGGACTCGGTCCATGTCCACGTCATTTCCAACTTGCCCATGTGGCTCGATTTGCCTGAAGACACCTGCAATATAGACTTTAACAAAAAAGCTGTGGAAAGTTGAACTGGCTGCGGAAAGTGACAAGATTCCGCAGCTCAATGAGCAAAAATATAATTCAAACAGCAAACACAAAACATAGTTAGAAAACCACTTTATATGCTCTTTTAAACTAATATGCACTGATGTTGATAGCTTAGGAGGTTCAGGTAAATGGAAAAAACGCTAGAAAGGTGTATAGGAAAGATGCAAGTTTAGGACTCAACATACCCCCACTGTGAAGGTGTTGCATGTCCTCATGCAACCAAAATTTTGATCATCCTCCCTTTAGTCCATGTGCTTTGAAGATTCTGCCAGTACATCCAGTCCTCTTCTCCTCTTCCTTGGTACTACTACCATCCTGGGCTTCCTCATAAAGCATCTGAATTTGAGACTGATAAACTCCCTACTCAACTTCCTGCACTTTTTCTTTAATTTCCTGTTCTTTTTCTGTCACAGTCCCAGATATAACATAGTGTTGTCATGAATGATCTTGTCCAATCTGCTTTGCTCCTTTAATGCTTCATTTTCATTTTTAATATGTCTATTTAGAACCTCCAATTCAAAGACTTCTTGTTTCAATGATTGGACTAGAGCTTCCTGTGCTGTGTGAGGCTGAGTGGATGACATGCTTGGACCTGCAGCTGTCTTCTCTAAGGATTCTATATAATCGTACATTTCCTGCTGATATGGGTCTACCTCGGGTGTAGCCTTCCTTGGGCTGACCCCAAAATCCTGTTGAGAAGGGCTGATTTTGAACTCTGGCCAAGAAGAACTCATGTCAACATCTCGCTGTGAAATGGAAGTATGATGTGAACTACGGTCAGGAGAGGTTGCTGGAGGATTTTCTGGGGTTTCCTCCCCCAAATCAATAAAGTGGGGCCTTTTGGTTTTTACTGTCTTTAATTTCCCTTTAAGCCTAGAGCTTCTTCTCACATGCTGTGGACTAGTATCTTCCTCCTTACTCTGTTTTTCCTTTCGTTTTCTCTTGGCTGCAGCCGCTTGTTCTTTAAGATAGGCTAACCTTTCAGACAGTGTTTGATGATTTTCTTTTTGAGAAGGCTCTGCAGTTTGAGATACAACTTCTATGTCTTGTTTCCTTTTTGATTTTCTTTGGTTTCTATCCTTTGTTCTTTTCAGACCCTCTTCTTGATCAACTTCTTTGGTTTTGCTAATAGGAGGGTCTTGAATTATTATATTTTTCTCCTTTCTCCTAATCCTTATTGGTGTACTGCTTTCAGGTGCCTCGGATGGCTTTTGAAAGTAGTTTCTCACCAAAAACCGTTCCTAGGTATCCCTATTTTTCTTCAATTGGTCCTCAATTAGAATTCTCACAAGCCCATGATGATACAAATGGGGCTCTATTTCTTCTATATTCTTTTGGATTGTTGTGCACATCTTTTTCAAGTTCAGTAATAAAAAGTAGGGCAGATTGAGGGTTTGGTTCTCTAAAAAGTTCATCAACAACCAAGTTTGATACATATACATTGCCCCAAAACGGCCTTCACAAGTAGTGAACTTTTGAATGATTAACAGTAAGCTGGCCCACTCATCTTTTAAAGCATGACATGAATTCCTTTTTTAAATATAGTTACATCCATACCTGGGTTGCGTAGTATGACCCTCCAAGTCTGCTCGTCCAAGCTCTTGTTCTTGAACCAGCGTTCACCTTTCTGGGGAAGTTCTGTAGCAGCTGCTATGGATGCCTCGGTGATTGTAAACTTAAGGTCCCCAATTTCCACCACCTGGCCATTAAAAGACCTCGCAAAGGCCTTTGTAATCTTCTTGTTGTAGCCTTTGAACTTTTGAATAAACTGTAGCCATTTTTCCCTCTTCAGTATGTCTTTCACTTTCGGGTATCCTTCCAAAAACTTGGGCCCTTCCGGTTCTGCCCTCAACAACCGACCCATTCTTCCTTCTGTTCTTAAACTCTTCTGCGTGAGGAGGATTTAGTGGAAGTGAGACGGCTGGGCTATGGGAGTGAACAGAGGTTATGGAGAAAACCAGTGACTGTGAGCGGAAAACAGAGGACAGAAAGTGGAAATGAATTCGTGAAATGGGTGAAGGCTTATGTGAGCAAGGTGGAAATGCAGCCGTGATGTCAATAGAATAGTAGGGGGAATAAAGTACATTCGGCAGAATTTTAAATTGGGTGGCCGCAGAGTAGATATGAACACGTTTATGAAACGACTGTGGATTTTATGCGGCTGAGAAGAGCCGTAGTCAAATCGACCACGTCATGATTACAGGTGGAGTGTTAAAATGCAACCAACACAAATTAAATCCGAAGGCTAATCATAAGACCGTTTGGAAAATAAATGCATGGTTTGTGGAGGAATGTCGTGGAATGGTTATGGAGCTATCACAACAATCATTGCATATAGTGGAGCTTATGGTCTAATAACTATGCGAAAATGTGCTTTGATTGCTATTTGAATTAAATTTTTTTACTCATACCTTGGATTTTTTCCATTTGTTTGTCCATGATCAACTGCTCCTTATTGATGCCTTTAGGTGCTCCATGTCTTCATAATATGTCCTCGGTCATACTTGCATTTGATTTCATGATTATTAAACTAATATCTTGACTGTCAATTTGAAAAACAAAGTGGTGGCTGCGGAAACTGACACAACAACCACTTGACTGAATGAAGATGGATAGATGATAACTAACTGAGTGAAAATGGTCATGAAAGAGACCTTTATTAATGAAATGAAATGAAATGGATGAAATGGAGTGGAGTGAAATGAAAATGAAATGGAGTGGAATGAAAATGAGGTGAAGTGAAATGAAAATGGGAAAGAAAGAGATTTTTTTTTTTTTTTTGGAAAATATAGGGTGTCAGGTGTTCCTGATTTTCACTCTATATTTTCTGTATAAGACTGCCAATCAGTGATTGGTTTTCAGGCTTATACAATTTTTTTTTTTTTTTAATAGAAAGGAACAAAGGCTAGGCTGGTGGAGAAGAAGGATTCTTCTTCACTAGCCTTATTGCATAACTATCTTGAAATATTTTGACAAATTCATCTTTTGAGAGTGGCTTATGATAGATCTTTAATCTGTGGCCATTCACAATAAGAGAAGTTTGAAATTCATCATTGGTATTGATTCTTACTGCTCCATTGCTAAAGACTTTGTCAATCTCATATGGCCCAAGCCAATGAGTCTAAAATTTACCTTTGAAGTCTTTAAACTTGGAATCAAATAGTAACGCCCAATATCCCTCTTGAAACTTTTTCTCTTTGATGTATTTGTCATGCCACTTAGCTCTTTGATACTGAACTAGATCAGTTCTTAGGATTGCTTCTTGTATGATCTCATCTAGCTCATTCAACTGCTCCATTCTGTGCTTTTGGGCTTCTGATAGATCCATCCCCAACTGAACTGCCATCTTGAAAGTTTTGACTTTGAACTCAATGGGGAGCAGTACTTCTTTCCCATAAATAAGTTCATAGGGAGAATGTCCTGTTGTATTCCTCCATGTAGTTCTGTAGGCCCATAAGGCTTCAGGAAGCCTTTCTGCCCAATCTCTTCTGTGTAGACAAACAATTTTGGTGATGATACTTTCAATAACTTTGTTTGTCGACTCCACTTGGCTATTTGCTTGCGGATGGTAAGGAGTAGATTTTCTGTGCTTGATTTTGTATTCTTCCATCAGCTTCTCCACCATGTTGGAGGTAAATTGACTTCCCTGATCTGTCACAATTTCTCTTGGAACACCAAAGCGAGTAAAAATATCCTCATAAAGAAAGCTAACAACTGAATTTTCAGTAGCAGAAAGTAATGCTTTGGCTTCTACCCATTTAGTGACATAATCAGTACATACCAATATATACTTCTTTTGTTTAGATGGTGGATTAATAGGTCCAATGAAATATAAAGCCCATTTTTAAAAGGGTTCGATGAGTACTTGTGGTTGCAATGGCATTTCATTTGAAAGAGTCGGTTTCCCTACTCTTTGGCAGCTGTCACACCTTTTGACATATTCTTTTGTATCTTTGAAGAGGGAAGGCCAATGATATCCTAAAGAGAGGATTTTATAGGCTGTCCTTTTGTCAGCAAAGTGTCCGCCGCATGGTTCATCATGACATGCCTTAAGGATGTCAGGCATTTCATCTTCCCTAACACATCTTCTGATCACAAGATCTGGCCCTGTTTTAAACAATTCGTTAGAAATCCATGAATATTTTGAACTCTCCTGAATAATGTTTCTTCTTTCACTAGGAAATAGATGTGGAGGTAGTTTCCCTGTAACCAAATAGTTAGCAATATCTGCATACCAAGGAGTCTTAGTAGTTACTGCAAACAAATATTCATCAAGAAACTTATCCTCTACAGGAGAATCTTCTTTATTATTTTGGATCCTAGACAACAAATCAGCTACTGTATTTTGTTTCCCTAGTCTATCCAACACAGTAATATTGAATTCCTGTAAAAGTAAGAGCCACCTTGTAACTTTGTCATTAGTAACAGGTTTGTTCATTAGATATCTAATCGCAGAATGATCAGTATGGACAAAAGTTTCATAGCCTGTTATATAATGTCTAAACTTATTGATTGCATGAACAACGGCTAAGAACTCTTTTTCAGTCACATTACAGTTCAACTCAGTGGGAGTTAAATTTTTACTGGTATAATAAATGGCATAAGGAACTAAATCCTTTTGACCCAATACAGCTCCTAGAGCTGTATCTGAAGCATCTGTAGAAATATGGAAAGGGAGTTTCCAATTTGGTTCTCTCAAGATAGGTGCTTCAGATATTCTTGTCTTCAAAGCTTCAAATGCTGATTGGAAATCAAGATCCCATTTGAATTCACAATCTTTTGTAAGCAATTTGAAGAGTGGAGATGCTATTTTAGTGAAGTTCTCTACAAATTTTCTATAGTATCTAGTAAATCCCAGAAAACTTCTAACATCGTTTTGACAATTTGGAATAGAGAACTTGGAGATGAATTCAACTTTTGATCTATCAACTTTAATCCCATCCCCTGAAATGTGATGTCCCAAAACAATACCTTCAATAAACATCATAAATCATTTTTGGTGACTCAATGAAAGGTTTGTTTCTTTACATCTTATAAGGACTTTTTCCAAATTCTCTAATGCCTCTTCAAATAAATTACCATAGACTGTAAAATCATCCATATAAACCTCTACACAATCATGGATTAGATCAGAAAAGATTCCTAGTACTGCTCTTTGGAATGTTGCGAGTGCATTACATAATCCAAAAGGAAGCACTCGGTAAGCAAAAGTTTCCCATGGACAGGTAAATGTGGTCTTATCTTGATCTTCAGGTGCTACCTGAATTTGATTATAGCCACTAAAACCATCCAAGAATGAAAAGTAATTTTTTCCTGCTAGTGTATCTAATACCTGATCGATAAAGGGAAAAGGAAAGTGATCCTTCAAAGTTGCTTTATTCAATTTCCTGTAATCAATGCATACTATCCATTTACCATTATTTTTAGGTACTATAACCAAAGGAAAAACCCATCGGCTATCTGAAATTGGATAAATGAAGTTTACATTGAGTAGTTTTTGGAGCTCTTCTTTCACAATCTCCCTAAGGTTTGGATTCATCATTCTCTGAGGTTGTTTGATTGGTCTACTGTTTTCCTCGATGTAAATGTGATGAATGCAAGTCTTAGGGTCAATACCTTTCATATCAGTATACTCCCATGCAAATGCAGTAGAATGCTTTTGCAAGATTTTGGTTAGCTCTTCCTGTTGTGATTTTTCCAAGTTTTTGTTGATATTCAATGTTTTACCCGGAAAAATATCAATGGCAGAACTACCGAACTCTTCCATAGAGTAAAGAGACATTTGTCTAGATGATAGATACTCAATGTCAGAATCTATCTGAAATTGTGTGTGGTCATATTCTGAAGATGTTTCAAAATTTTCTAATGTGTTCAGAATTTGACTATCTTCACTGATTTCAGAAATGGTAAAGATAGGTTGTATAGTGTCCTCATCATCGACCCATTCATTATCTCCTACTTCTGTAATTTCTTTTGCTGGAGAATACAAATTGAATTTCTTTGTCGAACTACCATCAGAAATGTACATATCTCCAGATCTACAACTAATGAAAGCATCAGCTATGGCTAGCCAAGGTCTTCCTGAAATAAGTGGGTGCCCTCCTAAATTACTCTTGGGAGTCAAAATCATGAAATCTACTGGATATTCCCAAGAATCTAAGGAGACTGAAATATCTTCTAATACACCATCTGGTTTGATAATTGATCGATCTGCCAGTTGCAGTAAAGTAGGTGTAAAAATAAGATTAGGAAGTTTTAGTTGTTCCATAGTCTGTCTACTCATAATGTTGATAGTAGCCCCTGGGTCAATCAAAGTATTTGGAATTTCTACCCCATTTATATGTGTCTTGACGATTGGACTACCGAGATCTACATATTTCTGCATGGTAATTTTTCCCATCATGATATCGGCAATTTTTCCTATCAGGTGAATTCTTTTTATATCTCTTGGTTTCCTTCCTGGTCTTTTGAGACTCAACTCCTTTATTGTTTTTGCTAGAATGGGAATCTCTCTAATGGCTTGTAGCAAGGGTATCTTGATACAGACATTCTTTAAATCATCTAGGAAATCATAGTCAGGCAACAAGATTTGTTTTTCCACTCTTTTGTTAATTTGTAATCTTTCACGGAAAGGAGGTGTGGATGAAGATGTAGATTGCTCAACTATAGGAGTTGTGGGGGTTGAATATTTTTCTTTTTCTTTTTGAGTGTTTGGGTTTTGAAGAGATGCTTCAGAACCTTTATTGGCTTCAAAAGAATCTTCCTCATAAATACTTTGCTTTTGAGCATCTATAGAAGGTTTTTCTAAAACTCTACCAGACCTGAGTTGTACATCATTGAGAGGAACAATAATATAGGTGGGAAATTGTTGTCCTTCTACTATGTAAGCATTCTGAGGGTTTTTATTATTGGGATTTGGCAATGGCTGGGATGGTAGTTGATTTGTCTTTTGTTGAAATGGAAGCAAGAGTTGAGAATTTGGACTTTGTTGAGAAGGTTGTTGTTGTTGTGGAAATGGCAATGAAAGTTGTGGATTTTGATTTGGAAGTTGTGGAGCTTGTTGATTTTGAAAAAATGGAGGATATTGATAAAATTGAGCAAATCTCCCATAAGGATTTTGCATACCTTGTACCCATGATTGATATGGATTTTGAGGTTGGGACCAAGGTTGTTGCCAAGGATTCCAATTTGGTGGGGGTTGAAAGTTCATGGGGTTGTTAAACCCTTGATTTTGGTGCCCCTGCCAAGGTCTCCTTGAAACAAAGCAGAGAGATTCAATTGAATTTGGATCTTCTTGAAAGACAACTTTGAGCCCAGGAATTGAAGGACATTCCTTGGTCTCATGGCTTTCTGAGCAAATCATACATGTTTCTACAACTTTTGCATCCAAGGGGCATTCCCTTAGAGCATGTTTCTTCCTACATTTTGGACAAAAGATGGCCAAAGCTTCAGCTTCTGCTTGTTTTGTATTTTAAGGGTGTCTAGTTGTTCACTAAGGCTCCCTAGGATATCAGTTTTAAACTCATCAAGCATTTTGCCAATCTCTGCCCTATTTACTGATCCAGTTGCAGATTTGTTTGCTCTAATGAGAGAAGGATCTCTAGGCCCTTTTCCGGTTTTAGATTTTCCCCTTGAGAGATGGACACATAGTTCTACTATGTCATGAAGTGGAAGTTGAGAAATATCTCCCTTTCCCATCATGTTTAAAATATCTATCCATTCATCTCTAATGGCTTTTAATAAAATGGCTTTCAAAGTCTCCTCATCTAAGTTACTCATTTTTTCTCTTTTCAGGTTGTATTGAAATCTTTTAAGTAAATCCTCCAAGTTTTTATCTTCTTTTTGCACCATTTTGAATACATCATCCTTATGGTTGGTGGGCATGCAATAGTCCAAGTATCTATCCAAAAATGTTTGTTTCATATCATTCCAAATCCTAATAGATTGAGTGACTAATCCCATGAACCATTTCAAAGCAGCTCCCTTCAATGTTGAAGGAAACAATTTGAGTTTTTGAGAGTTTTCCATATAATCATAAGTTCAGTACATGACTTCAAACTCAAATAGAAATGTTTCAGGATCCTCACTTCGCAACCCATAAAAGTTTGGGAGGACAGATGGTGAGATGTTTTTCGTTGTTGTACGAGATTCTTCATCAACTATAGGAAATCCAAATGAGTTATCTCCATCCCTATTTCCCCCATTGTTACCTCTACCTCATCCATTGTTTCCTCCTCCTCTACCTCTACCTCTACCTCCTCCAAATCCGTTTACTACTTCCTCTGTCATGATAGTTTCCTCAGAGATTTCAGAGTCCTATGGTTCTTCTATTAATGGCGAACGAGGAGGAATTTCTCCCTCTTCTTCTTCAGGTGATTCTACTTCTTTGATTACAATCTGTTCCCCTGTAAAAGTGAAGAAAGGTTCTTTTCCTAAGTCAGATTTGGTGGATAGTGTGGGAGAGTCTCCTAATTCAGCTGCTACCCCTTGAATTCCAGGAATCCTAAGGCTGGGAGTGTGAGTTGGAGATGATGGAGGTGTATCTTTTTTATACCTTGAAGTAGATGGAGTTGTAAAAATCGAACTCTTGGCCCTAGCTATAAACCTTTCCCTAGAATCTCTTGCTCTATGCATGTCATTTTTTTATTTTTTATCTTCAAGTTGGGCTAATAATTCTCTTTCTAATCTTCCAGATCACTCTAGGTGCAAGAAGAGAGCACACTCAAGAAGTTATTGAACCAATAACCCTCTTTTTTGATCCTCCAGATCACACTAGGTGCAAGAGGAGAGCATACTTTGAAAAGTTATCAATTTTTACCTTCCTTGATTTTTTTTTTTCTCTTTTTTTGTTTTTTTTTTAAGAAATTGGCTACCTAGTTACACTTCCCTGACAATGGCGCCAAAATGTTTGGTCAATTTAGAGTGTTCTAAATTGCTATATTAATTGTCAGCCGGGAGTCGTAAACTATCGAAGTGCAGCGCACTATATGTGCAAGATAACCTATTTCTTACTTTTTGTCGTTTTTGATTTTTGTTTCGTTTTGGGTTTATCTCTGTTGATTTCCTAATGTGAGATGGAAATTCTAAAAGACAAGTATGGATATAAATGTTCAAGGCTATGATATCCTTTAAAATGATTTCCAAAACTTCAAACTTTTCAAATAGATTTTAAAAAATGCAATGATGAAATTAATTCCTAAAAGAAAATGAAAATGTGCCACTATTCTAATTAAACAAACAGTGAACTATTGATCATGAAACCCACTATCCTTGCTGCTGTCTAAATATAAAAGAAATTGAACTCAAAGAAATCCAAAAATTGCAAGCAAAGTAAAGTTAAAATCAAATTACATCAACTCATATTCTGACCCCTCACCATTCGTCTCGCTCTAGCTTTTGGAGGTAATCATAAACAACTTGAGCAGTCTGATATCTAATTTGCAGAAAATAAAACTAGTATCAAATTACACACTCATACTTCAATCCCTCACCATTAGTCTCGCTATGGCTTTCAGAGGTAACTGAAAATGACATGAGCAATTCAATAACTAACTTGCAGAAAAATAAACTAATATCAAACTACACACTCATACTTCAATCCCTCACCATTAGTCTCGCTATGGCTTTCGGAGGTAACTGAAAATGACATGAGCAATTCAATAACTAACTTGTAGAAAAATAAATATCAAACTACACACTCATACTTCAATCTCTCAACATTAGTCTCGCTATGGCTTTCGGAGGTAACTGAAAATGACATGAGTAATTTAATATCTAATCTAACTAATAAAGCAAATGAACATAACTGAAATAAATAAAACAATGCTGGAATGAAAAACTAAGAAAATAAATCAGCAGAAAGACAAGAAGGATTGCATGTCATTAGTCATTGTAAAACTATGTGCAAATGCCCGGGCTGCCTACTGTAATCTGAAACAAAGACACTGATCAGTTAACAGCATTATAAAGCATGAAAAATTATGGATAGAAATGAAGTGTTAATACCATAAGAAAGACAATATGTATAAGTGAATATTTATGGCATAAGGAACGTAAAGAAATAAAGCATGAAACTATACAGCAATAAACAAAACCTCGGTGTGTACAGGGGCCCTCTGCACAACCTCGGGCAATCAGCTATCAACCACGAATTGAGCTTATAAACAGAGTCTTCTCATGTATTCAAAATGCAGTCATAACACAGAAATAATGTCATGGCACAGTGGGCTCGTTAACAGTCAAAATTACATTACAAAGGCTAACTACTATGCGTATGAGAACGCATTATTTATAACAGAAGATGACATAACTAATTTCCTAAAAACTGCGCAGATAAAAGACACGTGAACAACCACGTCCAGGGATCTAGCATCATGGCTGCCGTGAAGATTAAATCTATTGAGGGTGGCTATTGGATTTGCTTTATGGAGCAGTCTATAGGTGTTGACATGTCCCCTGAGATTTAGGAACGACCACGCAAGTCTTCACGTGGTGAAAAACGGAGTTTTGCCACCGTAGGACTCTTATGTTGACCACCGCTTGACTTGTAGAAATTTTGAATAATTTAACACATTCACAAAGATTATCCTGATCATACAATTATAAGTGGAACATGTATAATACATAATCTCCTCTACGTTGATCATCAATTTACAGAAGCAGAAACATTCACAGGCACACATAGAAGCATCAATCAAACTCATTAACACAGTATGTATTCCGGGGAAAGCATCTCGCTAAAAACCCCACACTATCTGTATATTATATTGATGAATCATGTAACATTACAAAGTACAATGCTTATCACAAGCAATCCAGTACCAGCTCCGCCTGTTACACACAATACAACTCAGATCTGATCCCCAAATATCCCCCGCTGCTTGCCTGCCTCCACAGCTCAATACCTACTCAAGAACTAATGAGAATGATTTACCAAACTCGTATTTGACCTGCAAATAATCACTCACACTGTGTTGGACGTGAGCACATGCTACAATTCTTGATATTGGCCAATTCATTGGCATACTCAATCCCTTTGATTGTGCAAATCATCATGCACAACTATAGTCACAACTGATAGCAATCTGATCCTCTAACACCTGTCCCTGCTGAACTAAACATGCACTGACATGCAACTGAGTTAACTGATGTATTCTATAGTTGCATTATGAGTTAATAACTTGTGAATTAATTAATAACTAATTTACCCAACTCATCTCTATTATATTGATCAGTTAGACTAAATACAACTAGTTTAACAAAGTTAAACTGAACACAACTCCATCAACTGCACCTCCAGTCCACTAAACTCAACTCACTTGAGTTCTAATTGAAGTCCTGCATGAAAATATTAGTCATCCCATAGGTAACCATGTATTTCCTTCTGGGATCTGCATGTACCACATCCGTAGCTCATCCTGAAGTGCTCCAAGAGAATAAGATTAAGTTTATAGTCCAAATATTATTATGAGACAATAATATTTGACTTTTCTATTTTTGACAGCCAGTCTAAAAATAGACTTTGATCACTCACACTGTGATCACTCACACTGTGGTCAACCACACTGTGATCACTCATACTGTGGTCACCCACACTGTGATCATCCCTACTGGGATCAAAAATAGAACTTGCGCCATAATTTGCCTGCGGGCCCACTTAGTGAAGGCGACTCCTTTCCACTAAGCTCCATCATCTTGTTGCATTCTCAACAAGCATTTCTTGTTGCACACTTTTCAACACTCCCTCTCAACAAGAAAGGCGTCCTCTCAAACCCGATCCTGAAACTCTGGAATGTTCTCCATGCAACACATCTGGCTGGTCCACTTGCTCTGTCATCAAAGTCTTTGACTGCTATTGCCTCTGTCGACTGAAGACTCTGCATCTCTGTGCTCTTCAGTATCTGACTGCTCTAGCCTCTGTCACTTTTATCTCTGACTGCATCCGTGCTGCTGTTGGTTCTATCTCCCAGCATTGCATCCGCACTGCACCTCCCAACTGACCTCCCTGTTGGGCTAGAAACATCCTCTGATGCTGAAGCTCTACCTGCTGCTGACAAGTGCTCCCTCTCTGACATCTGCGCTACTGCAACATCTCCATGCATCTCGCACCATTGCACACTTCTCTGTGCCACCTAGCACTGTGCAAAACACTTGTGCCTCTCGCATTGCTGCAGCCTGCTAGCTATGCGCTGTCCTGGGATTCCCTGCACTGTCGCTCTCTCTGCCGCTCCATCCGCATCTGTCTCTACCCAATCAGTCAGTTCCTGCTACTACACATCTGGGGCTCTCGTAGCAAGGTCTCATCCAAGAGGTTGGGTACCTCAAGGATCTTGCCCCTCCTCCTTGGGACAATCAATCCACATCACCCCACCTCCTACTTGGAGGTATGGCTGCATGCGATCCCTCAGCCCACCTGGCTCGAAGTTTCCCCTTACTGGAGGTCTCTGCATGAGTAGATGTTTCTACTCGATCTCCTCTCAGCTTCCCTTGTTGTGGCTGCTCCACAACCTCCTGAAGCTGCTGCACCAATCGTGGCTCCTCCACAATCGTCTGAGACTTCTTTTGGCTCTGCATGTTAAGAGGTAATATACGCTCCCTCTCAACCACCAAGTCTCCATCAGTTGCCTCGTTGCTCAAGGCTTTGCATGCATCTTGAAACTCAAAAGCATACAAGTTCCTGACCCGTGAATCAATCTCATGACAACGAAAGCATCTCACCTTCGACTTGTCAACCTTCTTCCCATCATTGGAAGAACTGGATTCGGAAAGAGAACCCTTCTCCTTCCCCTTCTTCACCTTAATCGCTAAGCCACAGTTCTCCTCATCATGCATAGATGAAGAACTGTCTTTGGTGCACCGTCTAATCTCCTCCTGCATCAAATCCGACCATAGTCGTTCCCAATTTGGCAGTTTCTCCCTTCCATTCACCGAGTCCTGGTAGCTATGCCAACTCTTAGGAAGGTCAAGGAGTGCTAGACTCACCATCCTCATCCGACAGTCACACCCACACATCCTAGCTCATCCCAGCATTGGGTGAACTTCGTGAGATACTGGGGCATACTGTCTTCATTCTCACACTGAATTTTTCTGAGTTTTATCTCTTGCTTTGGAATTAAATTCGAATTCCACCAGCTCAAAAACTCAACCGCTTCCGATCTAGAATTTGTGAGAACAAAGTATTTCTTGTACAGAGATTGACTGTCTGGGCATTCACCGGATATCTCACCTTCCGAAAGAAGGATGAATCCAGAGGCTACCTGGCCAATTACAGACTCTACCTGAAGAAATAAAATGTAAACACTTTCTGAATAATAGATCTGATGATCAATCCTCACTTGATATCCTGTAAAAATCTCTTCTACAAATCAAGCAACTCTGATACCATGTAGAAATTTTGAATAATTTAACACATATTCACAGAGATTATCCTGATCATACAATTATAAGCGGAACATGTATAATACATAATCTCCTCTACGTTGATCTTCAATTTACAGAAGCAGAAACATTCACAAGCACACATAGAAGCATCAATCAAACTCATTAACACAATATGTATCCAGGGGAAAGCATCTTGCTAAAAACCCCACACTATCTGTATATTATATTGATTGAATCATGTAACATTACAAAATACAATTCTTATCACAAGCAATCCAGTACCAGCTCCACCTATTACACACAATACAGCTCAGATCTGATCTCCAAATCTCCCCCGCTGCTTGCCTGCCTCCACAACTCAATACCTGCGCAAGAACTAATGAGAATGGTTTACCAAACTCGTATTTGACCTGCAAATAATCACTCACACTATATTGGACGTGAGCACATGCTACAATTCTTGATATTGGCCAATTCATTGGCATACTCAATCCCTCTGATTGTGCAAATCATCATGCACAGCTATAGTCACAACTGATAGCAATTTGATCCTCTAACACCTGTCCCTGCTGAACTGAACATGCACTGACATGCAACTGAGTTAACTGATGTATTATATAGTTGCATTATGAGTTAATAACTTGTGAATTAATTAATAACTAATTCACCCAACTCATCTCTAGTCTATTGATCAGTTAGACTAAATACAACTAGTTTAAAAAAGTTAAACTGAACACAACTCCATCAACTGCACCTCCAGTCCACTAAACTCAACTCACTTGAGTTCTAACTGAAGTCCTGCATGAAAATATTAGTCATCCCATAGGTAACCACGTATTTCCTTCTGGGATCTGCATGTACCACATCTGTAGCTCATCCTGAAGTGCTCCAAGAGAATAAGATCAAGTTTATAGTCCAAATATTATTATGAGACAATAATATTTGACTTTTCTATTTTTGACAGCTAGTTAAAAATAGACTTTGATCACTCACACTATGATCACTCACACTGTGGTCACCCACACTGTGATAACTCATACTGTGGTCACCCACACTGTGATCATCCCTGCTGGGATCAAAAATAGAACTTGCGCCATAATTTGCCTGCGGGCCCACTTAGTGAAGGCGACTCCTTTCCACTAAGCTCCATCATCTTGTTGCATTCTCAACAAGCATTTCTTGTTGCACACTTTTCAACATGACTACCTTTGACCACGGCCTTCTTTGGTGAATTCGATTGAGCCAATAGGACTCGGTCCATGTCCACGTCATTTCCAACTTGCCCATGTGGCTTGATTTGCCTGAAGACACCTGCAATATAGATTTTAACAAAAAGGCTGCAGAAAGTTGAACTGGCTGCAGAAAGTGACAAGATTCTGCAGCTCAATGAGCAAAAATCTAATTCAAACAGTAGACACAAAACATAGTTAGGAAACCACTTTATATGCTCTTTTAAACTAATATGCAATGATGTTGATAGCTTAGGAGGTTCAAGTAAATGGAAAAAAGGCTAGAAAGGTGTATAGGAAAGATGCAAGTTTGGGACTCAACAATATTTCCTACATGGGTCTGCAATTTGAAGAATCAAAGGAAATCACATTTATGTGCTGGTAAGAGAATTTCATTTTGGTCTACACAATTTATCTTTTTTGAGGCTTTCAATACATCCTAGAAAAGTGGCCACCCTCCTCAAGGACAACTTTCAAATGTTGAAGCTTTTATATGTGTTTCCTTACCTCTAAGAGCCTTAAGTAAGCTATACTAGTCAGGCGGGGAATCCATTGCTTGTGAAAGACACTTTGGTCTCTTCCCTTGCCTTCGTCTTAATTCCTTAGAAAAAGGTGGCATATATGAGAGTGGTGCTTTATTTGCATCTTAATTCCTAATTCTATTGCAAGATTGAAAGTTCCTTTTTATGTAATTTTTGGGTTCAATCTATCTTTTACTTATTAAATTGCATTACAAATGGGTGCATTTTATTTAGAGTTACTAAATTCTCTGATACTATCTACTGCTGATGTCATAGTGAAAATAAACAAAACCAATTTTGTTGATATCACACTCTATCTACATCATGAAAATGAGACGATTGAGTTTCTCCAACTTGAGTCACAACTACAAAGAGATGAGTTACAACAAAAGAGTTGTGATTCTGAACTTGTTCTTGTTCAGAACAACTCCCTGTTTGAGCCTAAATCTCATCAGTAGATAAAGATTAATCAAATTAATGAGGCCATTTTAGGAGTAGATTTTCATACGTATGCATAGGTTCAGCTTGCACTTCTCAAGCCCATCATCAGACCTTAGGAAGAAGATGTTAACAATAAGAAAATAATCGGTCTTCGATATGACAAGAATGCGTCCTTTCATATTCCAGATTTTTCCAAGCCCATCGAGTTTCATAGCGTTGGGTTTCATTAGGATGATTTATCTTCACTTGCTTCCCCACAACCACAAATTATCAAATACCAACGTTGTGATCAAGTTGGCCATGTGAAAGATCAATGTTTTGATTTTCACCCTTGTGAGCATTGTGGTAAGCACACACATCATTCAAACAAATGTTCCCAAAACAAGACTTCTGCAAGAATGAAGGTTCACCTTGGATGGATCACTTCTTGGCAACGGTCTTCAACAACCAAAAGATATATCGATCATACCAAAAAATTTGTTATCAAGTATTAACTAGTCTTGTAGTGAAGAATTTTTCATCTTCTCACCTTGTATTTGACAGGGGGGAATTGATGGTCAGTTAACAACTTTCAAGATTGATCAAACACACCTGAGCCATAACCCGACCAAAGCCAACTACCATAGCCTAGAGCCAGAGTCAACCATACCTAGAGACAGAGTCATGCTCTATGAGCATGCTTTCAACTTCGAAGATTCACCAAGAAAGCTTGAGCCATAGCTTGAACCAAAGCTGATTGCTACAACCTCGAGCCAAAGCTAGCCATAGCCAGTTTCAAAGTTGTAGCTAGAGATAGAGTCATGCTCCATGAGCATGCTTTTTGGTTGGTAGACTGCCTTAAACCACCATTGGCAGAAGACTTCAGTTTCTACTACACAGTTTGTGGTCATCTTCAAACCATTATCAATGAGCACTTCCATTAGTAGAATGTTAGTTTTTGTAGCGTTGGATGTGTTCTAGCCACGAGATTTGGTGGAGAGGATAGAATACATGTATTCTCCAATACCCATAAATCGTTTCTAGAAATTCCACCTAGAGGTGACTTAATTAGATTTATTAATCAATTTTTAATATTTCCTAAGTCTAAACTTAAGAAATATGATTAATTAATCAGAATTAATTAAGTCATGGTGTGAATGTTCTAGAAACTCACACAGATCGACAGGGAAATATTATGGGCCATCGATTATGTTTTAATCTTAGCGGTTGGGGCTCCAACAAAATATTATAAGAAGAAGTCGATGGGTAGATAGAGAACATACCAGTGCAGTTACTCGGTTGCCTAGGCAGATCGATTTTGTTAGTGGTTGTAATTCAATAGAGGAGATAGAGCCAGAGGGTGAGTAGCAGGTGAGAGAGAGAGAGGGTAGCAGCAGGAGTCTGGAAGGTAGAGTTCCAAATTCAGGAAGATGCAGCGTAAGGGAGAGTGTATTCCACTAGAGCACTACGCAGTCATTGCAGAGAGAATGATGTAGAAGCATCAATGTATGGGCAGAGGATCCATCTCTTGGTTAGGAAGTTGCCGTGGAGAGTGAGAAATTTCTTATAAAATTTTTCTCAGTTTTTTTCTCTATCTAGATTGCCAGAATTCTTGTACTCGGATTTGCTACTGAAAATTAGTAAGAAAACCCTCATTTGCTACACGATTTTCCCACATTGGGTTTTTCCAGGGACAATTATCCAAAAATAACTGTTAATATTTTCTATGTGTGTGCTAGAATTTATCTATTTCCAACATTTTATTTTCCGCAGTAATTTATTGTGAAAATTGCAGTAGTAAATTTATTCGATATTTGCCGTAGCAAATGAACTACATAATTTATTTGGTAGTTAGAAGAATATTTTTTAGTTATTGCAATAGATGAAATTTTCACATGGTATCAGAGCATATATGATCAGACAAAGAGCTTAATAGCAAAGAAAGGAAGAGGTTCACTGCTTAGCGTGAGCAACAATTCGAATCCCCAGAGGGTAGCGTAGTCTCTTGGCCAGGAAGCCGTAATTCTTGAGAAAAATAAGATTTTCTAAGAGAGCGACAGAAAAAATTGATTTCTCTAGATCAAGAAAGTCCAAAGGCAGAGGGAGAAACCCAATATTTTTTGCACAGTAGAGCTCTAACTAGACGCAATAATTTTTTGTAGTAGTTTGCTGAGAAGATTCAACATTAGGAGGAAAGAGAAATAACACAGAAAATTATGGACAAAATTAACAGTCATGATGATTCAAATTTATCTTCTAGGTTGGAGGATGAATTTGCTTTCTTATCAAAATCAACTTCACCTGGTATCTGGTATATAGATAGTGGAGCTTCAGCTCATATGACAAGAGTTAGAGAATATTTCCCTAGCTATCAAGAAGAGAAGATGGACTTCCAGATCTCTATGAGCAACAAAACTAAATGTACTCCTGCAGGGAGAGGCACCATAGAGTTTCAGAGGGATTTAGGAGCCAGCACCAGTGCTACTAATGTATTGCATGTGCCTAGATTGGATATGAACCTAATTTCAGTGTCCCAGTTGCAAGACAAGGAGTATGATGTACACTTCGTAGGGAAGAAAGTGTACGTCAAACACTCAACTTGGAAGAAAGTGAAACAAATTGGAGCTCAAAGCAATAAGATAAATAGGTTGCAGCTCAATTATCTAATGGCATTAATAGGCAATGACAGTAGTAGTGGAAAAGAGTTGAACGAATTGTGGCACAGGAGGATGGGACATTTACACCATGGAACACTCAAAATGTTCAGAGAAACTGTAATAGGAGTTTCAGTTTTTAGTACAGAGCATGATGATGTATGCAGAGGATGCGTACTCGGGAAGTACGCAAAGACAACATTCCCGAGAAGTGACAACAGAGCAAATGGCGTGTTAGGACTGATACACTCAGATATTTGTGGCCCTACGTCCACTAGAGATCTTAGTGGTGGAAAATACTTCGTCACCTTTATTGATGACCATTAGAAAGACCTGGATCTATTTCTTAGAGACCAAAGATGAGGTCTTTGAAAGGTTCAAAGAGTTTAAGGCACTCGCAGAGAACACAATAGGGAAGAAGATCAAGGTAATTCACTCAGACAATGGTGGAGAATACATTGATAAATATCTCACAGATTTCTGCACGAAGGAAAGCATCAAAAGAGAATGGACAATTCCATATAGCCCTTAGCCATATGGGGTAGCGAAATGGAAAAACATAACAATAATTGGAGTTACGAAGGCTATGTTGTATGATCAAGATCTACCTAGATTTCCATAGGTAGAGTCATGTAACACATCAATGTATATTTAGAAAAGAACTCCTCATAGAGAATTGGGGAAGAAAACGCCATAGGGAGCTGTCACAAGAAAGAAGCCTGAAGTAAGTCACTTGAGGATTTTGGGAGTGCAGCTTACTGCCACGTGCAAGATGAAAAACACAGTAAATTGGATCAGACTGCAAAGAAGAGGTTCTCGTTAGGTATATCAAGACCTCAAAGGCACACATGATCTACATTCCTAGCAGTAGGAAGATTTTAGTGAGACAAGATGTAAATTTCATGGAGGAAAGAGCTTTTAGGAGATCTTGAGAGATGCATGCAGGTGATCAGAATCAATCAGCAGAAGTTTTGTTAGTCTAGCAACAGGGACAACTAGTGGGACTAGCAGGAGGACAATCACAGGGATCAAGTATAATGACTAGTACCAGTATTTCCTTAGGGGTAGGAGATCCGGGGAGTTCTCAGCAAACAGAGCAGCAGGAACAGGAGGAGGAACTGATTGAACCTCCCACCACCAGTGGTAGAGCCAACAGGGAAGTTTGTCAGACATTGAGAGATGCAAAGGAGTTTATCAAAACTTCTAGGACGGACAAGAGACAATGTAGACAACCTGATAGATATCAAGCCTTGGTAGCTCAGGTTGCAGAACCCTCCAGCTTTTAGGAATCCGCACAAAATCAGGTGTGGGTAGATGCCATGGTAGAAGAGTATAGTTCTATCATGACAAATGATGTTTGGGAGGTAGTTCCGAGGCCGAAAAACATATCAATTGTAGGTTCCAGATGTATCGACAAGATCAAGTATGTTGCAGATGCAAGTGTAGAGAAGTACAAGGCTAGGTTCATGGCAAAGGGGTATGCACAGAAAGAAGGGATACACTACAAGGAGACCTTCACCCCAGTCTCCAAATATACCTCTATCAGATTTGTTATATCCCTAACAACTCAACTGGGATGGGAAATTCACCAGATGGACGTCAAGACAACATTATTGAACGTGATGATAGAAGAAGAGGTGTATATAGAACAACTTGAAGGATTCAAAACTCATGAGAAACACACTCATGTGTGCAGGTTGAAGAAAGCCCTATACAGGCTCAAGTAGGCACCCAGGGCATGGTATGGTCGGATTGATAGTTACTTGCAACAGTTGGGATTCGTCAAGAGTGATGTAGATCCCAACCTCTACTATTTGATGGTAGAGGATGAGCCACTCATTCTGGTTTTGTATGTGGATGATCTCTTTTTTAGAGGATCATCAGGGCTCATAAAATACTGCAAGAGGAACCTTGTAGTAGAATTTGACATGAAGGATATGGGGTTGATGCACTATTTTCTAGGATTGTAAGTTTGGCAGAAGAATGAGGAGATCTTCCTTGGGAAAGGGAGATATGCTACAAATATTCTAAAGAGATTTAGAATGTAGAATTTCCGGCCCATGACTACGCCCATGATAAAAAATTAGAAGAAGATAGATGCATCAAGGGATAAGGAAGTCGACCCCACCTTGTATAGACAACTCATTGGATCTCTCATGTATTTGGTCAACACTAGGCCAGACATTTGTTTCACTATCAATAACCTTACTCAGTTCATGGTTGAGTCGAAAAAGGTACACTAGGCAGCGATAAGACACATCCCGAGGTATGTGCGCAACACAGTTGGGTATGGGTTGAAATATACTTGAGAAGATGATGTCAGATTACGTGGATTCACAGATGCAGATTAGGTAGGTGTTTCAAGGGACAAAAAAAGTACCTCCGAGTACTGCTTCAGCATTGGATCAGGGATGGTTTCTTGGTGTAGCAGGAAGGAGAAGTCAGTGGCACTGAGCTCAGCAGAAGTAGAATATATGGCAACCAGCGCAACTACGTGCGAAGCTATATGGCTTAGGAAGTTGCTCGTGAGCTTGTTCAGGCAGAGGATGGGAGAAATAAGTGTCTACTATGATAATCAAAGTTGCATAAAATCTCTGAGAATCTAGTGTTTCATGACAGGTCGAAGCACATGGATATCAGATGTCATGTGATCAGAGATTGTGTACAACGTGGGGCATTCCAGCTGCAGTATGTTCCCACAGGAGATCAAGTAGCAGACATACTCACGAAGGCTCCAGGGAGAGATAAGTTCATCCAGTTCAAGGAATAGATGAGTATGGTGGAGAACCCGTTTCAGTGGTAGATATTGGGTACCTCAGATGGTTCTCAATTGCAGATGTTGCAATTGCAGTAGCAACAAATGAGAGGGAGTTGCAGTGCAGATGCAGTGTTGGTAGCAGTTCAGCAGGGTCAACAGAAGCATATATGCAACGTATATCAAAGTTGCGCAGTGGTTGGTGGGAAGCAGTAGTGTTATAGGACTATTTGGGCACATTACTCCTGACGATAAGATCAATGTAAACATGGTCTATCAAACCATATTTTAGTTGCTACATGCCCTAGACATGCCACCTCACTGAGTGCTTTCATCCATGAGAGTTTCCTAACTTCAAACCCTGCTGAAATGCTTCCTTGTGTCACCAGCGCACTCCTGGTTAGAGGTAAGTGCTCTGCAGAGCAAGTAACCCCATTCAAGGCTGCGTTTCAGAGCACCTAAGCCCACTCAAGCCTGCGCTGGGCGAGAATCCTTGAAATGTTCATTGGATCCTGAGTATATTTCTCCTTTCTAGAGCCTTCTAGAAGGAACCCAGCTCCTATCCTATCAAGATGAGCTTGAATTAGGATAGCTGTGGATCATCTAATCCTTTATCCTCTCATCCCTTTGAACATGGAAACTAATCATCCAATTATGGAAAACCATTCAATTCCATATTAATGACAAAACCACTTGTATTCATCTATAAATCATAGAGCCAAGAGAACTTGGATAATATAGAGAAATACTGTTGGTTTAGAGACTTGAGATCATTGTCAAGTAATGTTATGCTGCTCGTTTGATATTGCTATTGGTGTGATGAGGGTTTAGACTATGTTGGATGAGTGACATGAGATCGAACCACATTGGGTGTAACTTCTCCTTCTATCAATTAATAAAGTTGTTTGTTCCTTTTCCAATACTTTCGTCTATATCTATGATGAATGTATGTTTAAATGTTGTCGATTCCATTTGTTTACAATAAATAGATCATATTCTTTGATTGTTTTCGTCTTCTGTTTATGTTGGAAGGTACCAATTGAGCGAATTTAGTTTGAGCGGGAGCGACGGGAGCAACTCAAAGGAGATCAAAGGAAGTGAAGGATCACAAGTAGGTTCTTTTATCTTATCTGTTTATTGTAGGAAAAGGTTAAACATATTTACTTTAGTTGTTCCAAGTGTAACTACCCACTTAGGGAAGATATATTTATCCGTAGGTATAAATTCTGTATAACAAATTGGCGACTCTGCTAGGGAACGACCATCGTTCCTGGTATTTATCCCTTGCCTTAGCAACACCAATAGACTTTTCTCGAGTTCATTTACCCATATTAAGTCATTTTGAAGTTTGTTTGGTCAAAATGTGTGCTTATTCGTGTGCTGATAGTGCTCTCTGGCATCAACGCACTGTTGTTCTTGACACAGTGCTCTGTAGAACAGCCTTAGCCTAGATACAGTGCTTTGCAATGCAATGCACTGTTTCCCACTCAGGGCTGCGCTGCTCCCTGTCAAGCCAAAAACCCATATTTTTGCTTTATTTTTTCCAAATTGTTTCATATCTTGTTTGCTGAATGGTCAATGTTTCTCTGTCCGTGAAGTCCAAATTAGCATTCTTTTCCATGCCCACTTTGGCTTTGTTTGTTCAATGTTTCTTTATGTTTTCTTTATCATTGTTGAATCAATCCCAAAGTTAGCTTACATTGATTAGTCTTTAATTTTCTGAAAAAGAATTGTTGTAAAGTCTTCATTGCTTTGAAAAAGAAACTGTCGTAATGTCTTCATTTCTTTGAAAAAGAAACTGTCGTAAAGTCTTCGTTTCTTGTGAAAAGCATTGATTGATCATTTGTGCATTTAGTTTCTTTATGTTCATCTAAACATTAAAGGAATGAAAAGAAAAACATGCATAATGAATTTAAAAGTTTGTGTGTGCTTGTAGGAATGGTATAGGGAAAGTTGCATTAGATGTGCTCTAAGCTCTTTGTTTAAGAGATTCTGCTTGCTCTATCCCTTTTAGTTATGGTTTTCATTGTTTAAATCAAATGAAAAGAATGTTTCTCATCTTAGTTGCATTCTAGGAGTTTCAGAAACATCACACAGTGAACCTGAAAGGCAAACTTTTAAACAAGATCAACTAAAATTTATCTCAATTAACCTAATGGAGCATTGTAACTTAATGCATAACATTTAGAGGTCTAGGCTAGAGACGTGTTCTAGTGTCGTTAAACATAGTAGCTATCACTAACGGTCTGCGATACATTCCGAGTGTGATACCTCATTCCATGTATGTAAGTATATCGTAGCTCGTCCACATACTTTTGGGTATATCGGGCAGTGTTATAGTACAAAAAGTATAAGGTAATGCTCTCACTGTGCAGTTTCGCATTAGACAACGCTAACATGAATTGGGCCTCCATGTACTTTTGGGTATATTTGGGAGGACTACATTATGTTTCTATCCATCCATAGGTAACCGAGTCGGCCACCTTGTATATTGTGAGACACTGAAAACAACATTCGAGGAGATTACCTCCACGTATGTTAAGTCCTTGGCTCCTCCGAGGCGGTATATTGCAGTTCACAGTTACTTGGTAATTCTTTTTCCTATATTACCCTATTTTTGTCGATTTATTTTTATAATAAAATCAATCAGCAATCATGGAACAAAATCAACCTTTACCTCGTTGTTCGCGTAGGATAGCGAGTAAACCGCCTTTACTGCCTGAAGCTACACCTAGTCGGCGAAAGGGGTCTTGTTTAACTAAGTCCAATACGTCACAATATTTTGGTTCTTCATCTAATTTACCAGAGTCACCTATACTGGTACGTACTGCGATTCCAATTACTCCTACTATTACTGGTTTATCTGCTACTGAAGTGGAACCTTTACAATTACTTGAGGACACTGAAAGTGAACTTAGTGAAATGGTAACTGAAGTTGTCCAACAAGAAGTTGATCCTCAACCCAAAGTTGTTCAACAAGAAATTACTTTTGAACTTGAATTTTTTCAACCGGAAGTTGATCCCGAACCTATCATAGTTCAACAAGAAGTTACTTCTGAACCAAAAGTTGTTTAAGAAATTCATCCTGAACCCGTTGTTCTTTTACCAGAACACTTGGATCCCGAAGTTGAACAACCAGAAGTTGTTCCCGTACGGGAATATGATCGGCCGGTTTATCCTCAGACATTTGTAACTGTTAAGACTTCTCCTTTACCGCATAGTCAAACACTGGAAATTTATTACGGACCTGACTGTGAAATCCTTCCACCCGGTTTGATTGCTATTGAAGAGGAATTTGAAGAAGCTATTGGAGAGGAATTTTAAGAAGAAACTTCACCTAGAACTCCAACTCGTTTTGGACTAGGGATTTATCTTTATCCTTCTTTTCCTCGGTTAACTTATACTGCTCTTCTTGATCCTGTTTACTTTCAAACTCTCGTAGATTCATTAGGACATTTATTGAGTCATTTGACTATGGCCGAAACAAAATCCCAGACTGTATCATTTGTTACAGCTGTGATAACATCTACTGTTGCTACTTCTTCGATGTTTACCACAATACATGAGTCACATCTGTATGGTGGTCTGTCTGTCCCACTGGGTTACCAATCATTATCTGGAACTCACTCCGGTGTTTCTTCTAGTCCATGGTCTTCACCCATGTCGTCCACAGGAATTTTACCTGGTTCTTCACTTACGGATACTGAACAGTTTGATCCATCAAGTCAATATCAAGCTGGTCCATCTGGTTACCATCTAATGTATCCACTTAACACTAGATTACCTCCATATGGAGAACATTATGCCCAATCTGCTTATTCTTCATACTCTGGAGGGCCACCATATGGCAGTATACCGTCATCTTTAGGTCCAACTTATTCTAGAATGACTGTTTGTCAATGGCAGCCTACAATGCCTGTTCAACCAAGGCTTGTGTATCCATCACAACCAATACAACCTATTTCATCCATACCTACTATGCCTGTCGTTACGACTTTACCATAGTCACAAGCTCAGTTGATTGTATCTCAACCTTTGCAAGCTGATCCTTCAACCTCTTACCCTGAAGTTTTAGGTCTACAGACTCAGTCTTCTCAGGCCATTTTACAACAACCATTTGTGTCTGGAATCCAACAACCTCAGGCTAGTTTACCATTAACTGGGATGAATCAGACTTATATTGGTCCAATTTATCCACAACCTGGTCAAACTTATACTGGTGGGCAACAACTGTTGTATCAACAACCGTGGCAGCCACAATACCAACAACAACAATTCCAACAATACCAAACTTATCCTGGACTTGGTCAACAAGCCTATGATGGGTTTGGTCAACAACAAGCTTACCCAGGTTCTAGTCAACAAGCCTATGTTGGTTTTGGTCAACAACAAATTTATCCTGGTTCCCAACAACAACCTGATACTAGATATGTTCAACAAACCTACCCCTATCAAGGTTACCAACAACAGATTCATTATTTTGGTATGCAAAGGCCTATTGCCCATGCAATTCCATCTTACCCTGGCTACGCTCAACCTGACCTATACCGATAGTTGCCTTTTGTCACAACACTTGAATTACCGGATTTAAATTGGCTTACCAATGATCCCATTCTTTATTCAACTTGGTGGCTGGTGATTCCACACAAATTGCCTTATGATATTCCTAAGTTCAATGGAAACCCTTGAGAAGATCCGTCCAATCACATTATGACTTTTCATTTATGGTGTTCATCCAACTCCCTGAATTATGACTCAGTAAGACTACGTCTTTTCTACTAAATGCTCACTAGTCCGACTGCAAAGTGGTATATTGAATTACCATGAGCTTCATTTGAAAAATTCAGAGCCTTAGCCACTACATTTTAAACCCATTTCCAGTTACCCATGAGATATGAAACTGGAATGGAACTGTTGACCAACTTTAAACAGACCACTGCTACTCACATTTCTGATCATATTCATGAGTGGCGTCGTCATCGTCGAATGGTCAAAACTTTTGTTCCTAATCAACTTTTAGCTGAGTAGTTTATTAAATCCTTGTTGCCATCTATCACTGAGGATGTGGCTAAAGGAAGAGTTGTTACTAAAGATCAAGTAATTTCTTGTGCCCAATACTTGAACTTGATTTACACCCAGTCTGGCACGCTCTATGATAAGATTCCAAATGCACCTAGACCAGCTTTTACTGTTCCACCACCTCCATCCAATAAGGACTCTCATGCCGGTGACGGTATGATAGGTTCTTCAAGCACTCAAACATCAAGTAGACCATCTAGTCAAACACTTGCTATTTCAAATCAAACCTCTAATACACATGATAATACACTTACTTCCGAAATAAATGCCGTGTCATCTGGAAAAGGTAAAAATTAAAAGTAACCTGGAAGCAACCCCTAAGAACATTCAATTTTTATTTCCCAATGTATAATGCATGAAATAGATTAAGACTACCAAAGTGATTCAAGTTTTTCACATAATTTAGAGTGTAAGTAACATCATGATGTAGTATTCTATACATTAAAAATATAATGAAAATTTCGCATTAAAGAGAAACTTACATGGTAGAAAGTGTATACCCATCTATCACATTTGCAAGAGAGAAGCTCCAAAATAGAATAGCATTAACCCAAACATCAAAATGAATTAAAGAATCTCCAATTCATCCTTCAATAGCTATAGAAAAATTCCAGAAGAAACAATGGCCCAAATCCAAGTGATGATGAGTTACAAACGAGACCTCACTTGCATTTATATGAGCTTATAATAGTTCAATGGGTTTAATTAGCCTAAAAAACCCCTAAAAGTGTCTATAATGTGAAAAATAACACCATAATCGGTGACAAGCCCACCAAATAACTCCATAACATGAAAAATAAGCCTCACATGAGGGCTGAAATGATAATACAATAGCTAGGAGGGTCATTGGAAGGCCTAGTGAAGTCCAACATGTGCCAAAATGGATGGAAGGGCTCCAAAAATAGTGATGAAGGAGGTGGCCTCTTGATCTCCAAGAAAATTACCTATGGTGCTTCCAAGTGGCTATGGGGGCACATGAACATCCTCATGAGTCTTCGAGTGGATTGAACAAGCTTGTATCCCATCCGTAAGGGATGGAACAATGATGCAAACCCTCCCTTCATTGGGCCTTGGAAAAATTGCCTAGTTGTGGCACAAGTGTGTAGTCGGTTGGGAAAGGTGGTTTAGGTACATCATCATCGTCAAATAAATGTAACACGAGTGAGAATTGAGTGGAGATGAAGGATCCCATGATGTGGTTATCTGCTCTTTGCTATAGTGGAGGCCCATGGCTCTCTACACTCACCCTACAAATTCCAATATGATCCTCTGGAGGGCTTGGACCCTGTATAGGAAGACCAAACCCTAAGACAAAGAAACACCTGCAATCCCATATAAGATCTGATGCGTCTCCTCACCTTCCAGTACAACAAATTATCAGTGCAATTGAGTAAATGAGCTTACAAATCATGGAACCAAGTGGACACTTCATAGTGGCATGCCCTTCCATAATGGGCTTTAGAATTTACAAGTGTATCCAAGTTCAAGAAGGAGGTTAATCAAGGACCCTATTAAGTGGTTTCAACCTCTAAGGAAGTGACAGGTCCATGGTACATCCCTTAAGTGGCAGGTGTCATGTGATATAATGATGGAACAGAGTGGGACATCAAGGGAAGGTTCCAAGCCACATGCCATTGTATAAGGGTAGCCATGATGAGGGAAGCCCACACTTGGGTGTATGAATGTAGGAGGGAGAAATCATGGTACATGAGTTACCTCGACCTTCATTTTTCCACTGTTCTTCATATTCTTTTTCCTTTTATTGATTTTTCTTATATAAATGCTTGGGGCTCCAGGGGATGAAGGCATGATGTGAATGATGTAGCAGTGAATACCGCATTAAGGTTGGGAAGATCATCACACACTAGGGGTTGGGATAATCATGGGTTCTTTAATGATGTATGTGGCTCATATAGGGACCCTAGGAGCTAGGGTGATGGCCATAATGATAGAGGGTAAAGCTGATGTTGGCTTTTTCCCACGTGCTAAATTTGTATGTCCCAACCATCTTTTACATCTTATGGTACATTTCATATTGAGAGTGGCCAAATTACGATTTTTACTTTCTTTTTAGCTCATCAACCTTTGGGGCATTGTTCCAGGCCCGACCCAAATTGTGGGCAAGGGGAGGGGGAGGTTAACTCCTTGTGGATCCAATGGATAAATGTGGACCCAGATGGGAAATATGGTGAAAGGGGTTATAATTAGCAGAGGGGAGTGATGTATGTGGTGTCGGGAAACAAGACCATGCAACTAAAATCAAGATTTCCCATATAGTGCCATTCCTAAAGCTAGTAGACAATGAAGGAGATCCCACAAGACTAGGATACAAGGTTAACCACCAAGTTGGACAGAGGAGACAAGAGTACAAACCAAGCCCATTCTTTATGTCAAATCCTTCCACTAATCCATGCCCAAAAGCTTCCATGATAAGTAAGGCAAAATACCCAGCTACATAAGGAAAGGTTATACGTCCTTTGAGGTTGGAAGGCCCACCTTCAAACATATTATTATAACAAATGAGTGAGGGAGAGTAATGGATGGCTCAGGTGGCGGATATGGTGGCACATCGAGATATCTAATGGCTACAAGGGGCTACTGGCTGCCGACTGAGGACCATCTAGGAGAAATATTTTCTCCTATAGATATCATCCACAAGTGGTGGGTAACAAAGCCGACAAAGTGTAGCAAAGAAATTTGGAGAAATAATAGTTTTCAAGTCTTACGTAATCATGCTTGAACGTGATTTTACTTTCAATTTTGTTTAAAGATAACAAACCACTTTATATATGAATAATTCGATTGAGAAAAAGGGTCACTTTATAATTAATTTATTACTTTTATTTTTATATCATTATTATTATATTTTGTTTCTTGGTGTTGGATTTGGGTGAATTATGTCCATGCATGGGGGAACATTATCTTAGAATCCCCAACAAGTTTTAGTACCAAATTTTTTCTTTTATCCTTAATAAAATCATCTTTTAACTTTGACAAGTATAGTTCTATATCAATTTCCTTTTATAATATAAAATTGCTTGTAGCACCTCCTTGGGGTTTTACCCACAAGATGGGGTCTTCAACTTCAAACGTGAATCTCTCTCAAACCAGGAGGCTTCTCGTGACATACCACATACCACTGGAAACATCTCTACGAGGAGAATCCAATGACGTGGATTTCCAAACCAAATCCAAATATTTTCCACTTCAAAAACTGTCGACAAGGTCGGGGTATGTCCTTAGTCTAGGGAACCCAGACCTTAGGACCTGGGTTTTCAACCATCCTATAGTGGAGCTTCCAACTTGATGCAATCTAGACAATTATAAGAAGCGTTCATTATCAATTTTACATCAATGAATGGTGTTTTAGTCAAAGTCAAACCCATTCAAACTCCATGGGTTAACATCAATGAAAACACCATCCAAAAATATCCCCCTTTATTATTGATGGTCACACATATACTCATTTTGTGATCATAACTTCCCTTGAATTCATTCTTCCATCTTCTTCTCATGAATTCAATATCCTTCTCATGATTTCTCTCCCCCTTTGACATAAATGGAAAAGGGTGACTCCCCTTGACAATCTGCCTACTTCCTATGAACATGTCATTTGCATGCGCTCGCCCTAACGACAAGCCCATAATTATGACATTTATAACATTTAATGTTGGGGTTGTACCTGCACTCTTGAACTATATGCCCATAATTATGATATTTGAAGCATTCAACGTCATCCCTAGAAGATTCCATCTGGTATTTAGGATTGTGAGCTATATGGCCATAGTTATGGCATTTGAAACATTCAATGTTTGGCCCATCTAGCATGTACTTTCAGTTGACAAAATTATTGTGGAACTTGTCTTGTGATGTTGTAAACTTGCTTCTAGGGTTTTGCGGATGCCTCTGGTAATTTTACCTGTCAAAAAATTCACAATCCCTAGCCATATGTCCATAGTTAGTACATGAAAAACAATAACCATTAAATAAACAAGTGTACCTGGATGAGTTATCTTGTTTGGATTCATTCTTCTTCGGAGGTGATGGTCATTGATAATTGTACTTGTCAACAACTTCACAATCCCTAACCGTATGTCCATAGTTAGTAAATGAAAAATAATAACCATTAAATGAATGAGCGTACGTGGATGGTCTTCTGTATTATTATTTTTCAGAGGAAGTGGTGTAGTCTTTTGTTGTCCTTTGTCCTTGAATGCTTCACCATCATTCTTTGAAGCTGCAATATTCTTAGTCTTTTCTTCATCTCGATTTTGCAAAGATTTAGAACTTGTGCCTTCATCACATGGAGCTTTATCTACTTCTGAACTTCCTTTATCTTCAACTGGACCAATTCTTGATCTTTCTTGTCAATAACTTGCAAATGTTCCTTTTTCCAATCCTTGAACTTGTTGAATTCATTAAGGGCTTTGTAGTTTTCTTCTTGAAACGAACTTTTCAATATTTTCCTTCTTCTTTCTGCTTCTATTTGTAACTTTATAAGAGTGACATTTTCTGCTTCTCTGTTGAGAACTTGTATCTATTCCTTCTGCCTTCCATTTTTCTTCCTGAGCCTATCTGTTTCTACATAATTATATCTAGTTCATTTTTTTCATCAACTTCAAATACGTACCTTTTATCAGATTCTGTTTGTTGGCTTATCCGATCTTTCTCTTTCTTTTCTTCTTCCTGCACTTGTTTCTTAAGCCTATTAATCTCTGCAATAGCTATATCAAATTCTTGTTGCTTTTGATTGGCTTCTTCCTTGAGCCTATGATTTTATTTTGTGTTCTTGATTAATACTTATTATTCATTTTCGTATTCTTCCTCATTGTCAAAATATTCCATGTGAGAGTCTTCTTGACTTGAAGCATGCTCATTATTCTCTTTTTCTTGTCTTGCATGAAGATTTTGGATTCTCTCTCATAGACGCTTGACAAATGAACATCATCTATATTGGATTTCATAGCATGTGGTAGCACGCTTAGGATGATACTCATGGCTTTGGAATTGTATTAGAGTTGTCTCCAAAAACAACAAAATCCCATACATCATATCCAATAGCTTGCAAATAGATTTCCATTTTATCTTTCCAAAATATAAAATCCAATTCATTGATTAGAGGAATTATCCCAACCCGTTTCTCTTCGTTAGCTGTAATAGGTTCTAAAGGAATTTCAATACCATGAACTTCCTTTGGCTTCTTCGAATGATTTGTGACTTGCTTCTTTGATTTTGCCATCTCTACACTCTAAGATATGACTTCCAGCTGTTAAGATGCTACTCAAGGAGCTTGCTCTGATTCCAATTGTTGGAAATATTGAGAGGGGGGTGAATCAATATTTCTTAGCAATTAATACTTTATTAATCTTTTCAAAGCATTATTTAATCTTCAGCAGCATTATTATTATTCGGTATCAAATAGTAAAACTAGTAAACAACACCATATAACAATGTAGGAAGATAAAAATAATAAACACAATATTTTTAGGTGGAAAACCCCCTTCAGGCCAAAAGCCATAGAATGCTTCTTAGTAATATTATTCTCCCATTTTAAATAAAATAATTACATCAAGTTTTTAACTCCAACTAAAGGAGGCACCAACCTAAAGGACTCATCAATGCCCTGGTTTACATGCACCAACCTGAAGGACGCTACAATCCTCTATGCTTTATCAACACCCACTAAAAGGATGCTCCAATGCCTTATTGTAGGCTACGACCTGCCCTAGCACCACCCTGGAATCCTGTAGTGTTGTTAGGTACAAACCTTAAGGTGACACCAATCACCTGCCTTGCACCACCCTACCACCCTGAAGATCTAACAGACCACATTTCAAAATATCTAGACTGGATTGCCCTATGATCTGATTCGATAAAAGAAAGTTGTAATGAAGATAATATTTCTTTTCATACGGTGCACAAAAACTTCTCAAACTGACCACTGCCAACTTCTCAAACTGACCACTGACCACTGCATAAATCAAGCCATTAAACAAGCTTCACATCAAATGTCAACTATTCAAACTAACCACTAACCACTGTACCGCTCAAATTGGTCACTGCACTACAATTCTCATGAATGAATAAGCGTTCAAGAGATCATGAAGAAGTCTAACTAAACCACCTATACCAAGTTGCTAATACTCATGCAATTACTGGGCACTAAAGATAGATGATAGCTCAAACCAAGGTGCCTTTGGTCATATCTATAACCTTCTTGCAATTGTCTCAAACTCTTCCCAAGGAGAGAGACCAACATGTCTTATTACCATTCATATATAGCTATGAAGAACCTTCCAGAATGCCACAATAAAAGTGAACCACAAACTCTAATGGACCTCTCACTGATGTTGTTGTTCAACTATGTACTTCCAAGATCATTGTCATCAAGATTATTTGTCATACAATGTTGTCCATGTCTCACTGCTTCTCTCATGTAAGGTCACTGTCTAGGGATGCTATCACAACTCACTATCATATGTCATAGATATGTCACTATTATATGAACAACACATTGTATCAACATCAATGTTTTCAAGTCAAGTTTCAATAAGCATCAACAATATTTTTTCTCACATCAATGTAATTAATGCCACTGTTATAGGTATCACTTGTTGCAGTAAATCAGTTCAAGATTCTATGCTTTTCACTAATAAAGTTAAAAACTTTTAACTGTTTCTACTAGTGTACTATCACTGGTTTACAAAAATAGGCCCTTAAAACAACTGCTGTAAATCTCAAGATCGTTGTTATATAAATTTCCTCACTATAATGAGCATGCTACAACATACCCAACAAGTCAAGTCTATTTGCTTGTGTGTTACTCGAAACAATCACACTTTTTCTTAGATCATCTATTTTTTATTAAGCTTTACTGTAAGAACTATGCATAGATATTTGAAATTATTGACTTTATTAAGACAATCTGACCCAACCAACCACTTACCATATGATATGTAACTAGATAGTGCTCATACCTTTATGTAAGAACCATGTCAAATAATAAATAATTGAATTGGAGCCTTGTGCTTGCGCATGCGAGTATCAATTACTTTCTTTGCTCGATTTAGAAGTTAAGAGGAAATCACAAACCGTGCACATGATTAGAAATTCATATCTCTTACTTCGTGTGCCTTGCAGCTAGATTTCCAAACACAATCAGATCTGCAAGAATAATCCTTTATCGCCTGTAAAAGTTGATGGAAATTTTTTTCCAGGTGTGCCACTCAAATGCAAATTTTCTTTTAGAAAGATCATCTTAAACAATGAACCTAATACTTATATATGCTGAAGAACTGCAAATTCATCGTTGTTCAAGAAAAGGGAATCCATGGGCATAATTAGTGCCAAAGCTTTGCCATAATATGCATATTTCACAAAGTTAATTCGTTATTAATACCAAATAGTCTAGACTTGATCTGAGTTGAACTAAAGGTAAATTCTGAGTCAAACATGGGCTTTGAAAGGGGGCCAAATGATACTACAAAATTGACATAAAAGCTACAACAATAGACTGTGGTAAGCCCTCAAGACCCACAAGTTGCTTAAGGCTATCTCCAAGAGCTAATCGAAATATCCCAGAAAAGGACCAACGAAGGGCCCCAAAACTTAAGCCCAAAATAAATATAGACTTCAGCCTCTTTTGATCTTCCCTGGCCAGCGAAAAATTTAGAATGAAATTTTATAGAAGATAGAAATCACATTAATTTTTTTGATCATCTTAGATGATTCTAAGCCCATAGATGGAACTCGTATATGTATAGGTTGAGGACGCGAGGGGTATGGAGCCTATTACGGCTTAATTTAGCAGGGGTCCTAGGAGTTGTTCCAAAAGGAATACTACTATATGAAGTGGCAATAATGGGACAAGGACCCATTTTCACCTCAGTCAATGTCCCTTGCTCTTTACGTACTTTCACCGATGGTAAGATTCCTAGTATAGGGAAATCACTAGAATGATGAGGTCAATAAGTTATTGAAAATAAAGATGCATAATGTGATTTCTAATGCCCATTCAAAGGAGAGGCTCATATAATAGGTTGCTTGTTTTAGAAGCAAAAGAAGGGCTCTCCAAGAAAGGCTTGAGGGAAGGATGAACTTAGGTTTAGGAATATTCAAAAATGAAGAATGGCTAAGGTAAAAAATTCCAAAATCCCTTGTGATTGATGTGATTATAGTAGGGTTCAAAGTGAGGCAAGTATGGCTCATTCAATGGATAGATTCAATTAAAGTGTGAGCTTTGGGAGAAGCTAGGGTGACTTTCCATGAAAAACCCCTTGAGAGAAATACTATAAGAGACTAAGGGTTGAGAGATATACCATGGTAAAGGCTCATCCAATGATCACCTATAGTTAAGAGAAAAGGTTTTGAATGATGAACTAAAAAGTGAAAACCTTCAAGAAATCCCCAAGCCAAAGGAGCTTCAAGGGTTCCCTCTTGGTATGATATCTAGGGCATCAATTTATTTGAAATTCCACCATCGAAATTCATTCAAAACTGGAGGATGCCTAGAGGAGACATAAATGAAGAAACTTGTCTAAACAAAATCCTAAAATTCCTCCTCCCTATAATTTTGCACCAAGCCTTAGAAAATCTCCTTATCCTTAGGGGAGGAAGAAAAGAGGTGAAAGAATGATATTTATTTAAGTTAATGTGATCACCAAGGATCTAGGACTAGTTCCTAGTCTATTAGGAGAATGGAGTTAATAATGAGATTGATTTAGGGTTTTGTTCTATCAAGGAGCCTAATTGCAGCTTCACATGCCCTAATGAAGTAGATACCCACCTACAACAAGGAGTTTTAGGGTTAGGTTTTCAAAGACAACCCCTAAGAACATTCACTTTTTCTTTCCCAATGAATAATGCATGAAATAGATTAACACTACCAAAGTAATTCAAGTTTTTCACATAATTTAGAGTGTAAGTAACAAAACTAGATGATGCTTAGAGGAATCATAAATGAAGACACTTGTCTAAACAACATCCTAAAATTCATCCTCCTTAAAATTTCGCACCAAGCCCTTCAAAATATCCTTATCCTTATGGGACGAAGAAAGAGGAATAAAAGAGGTGAAATAATGATATTTCTTTAAGCTAATGTGATCACCAAGGATCAAGGACCAGTGCCTAATCTATTGGGAGAATGGAGTCAAGATTGAGATTGATTTAGGGTTTCGTTCTATCAAGGAGCCTAATTGCAGCTTCACATGCCCTAATGAAGCAGTGATCTAGCTACAACAAGGATTTATAGTTCGACTTGTAAAATAATGGAGTTTTGGGTTAGGTTTTCAAAGATAACCCCTAGGAACATTCAACTTTTATTTCCCAATAAATAACGTATGAAATAGATCAAGACTACCAAAGTGATTCAAGATTTTTCACATAATTTAGAGCACAAGCAACATCATGATGTAATATTCCATACTTTTTTTTTTCCAAGGAAAAAAACGGTAACCTTTTATTAAAAATTTAATGAAAAGTTACACTAGCACATGCAATGAAGCATTCAGTATGATGCCACATGGGCTCGCAGCGTTAGTAAACTAACGTGCACAAAGAATAAGAAGGAGAAGAGAAAAGAGAACGAAAAAAGGGAAAAAACCTGACTTCCGGCAGTGAGAGAAACTCACGCTTCAGGTTTTTCGCCCCTTTTTCTTTTCAACCTTGCGCCACTCTCCCACAGTGGGCTCGGTCGAGGCAATGACTAACTGGGTTGTTTCATTCTGTTGTCCTGTTTCTTTATCTGAATCTGAAGTATCTGAGTGATGCTGCCGTTTGATGCCTCCCATGCTTTGATCCACGCTTCTCATCTCTGTCTGATTTTGCTGGGTCTCTGCCTGAAATGAATGAGGCTGTAGCTCCTTGTTGGCTGCTGTATTTTCCTTCTGGGTCTCTAGATCAACCTCCTCTATGGTGGTATCATCCTCCTCTGCTTCTGTTTCTGCGTCTTCTGATACTGTGGGGGCTTTCTTTTCCACGGTTTTCTTCTTTATGACATTGTCTATATTCTGCCATCCTTTGTGCTTCCTTTGTTGTGGCTTGCTCTTGTTAAGGCTTTTGCATGCATTGAACAGATGACTTGTTTGTTGACATCCCTTGCATCTGAATGTTTTGTTCTCATAATCCAGAGGTTGTTTCCATTGAGTATTGTTGAAATTTAGGATGATGCTTTCTGGTAACCCCTGACTGAGATCTACCTCGACGCAAATTCTAGCAAAGGTAAAGATTCCTTTTAAATGTCTCTCTGTATCAATCTTTAACATTCTTCCGAGGGTATTCCCTATTGCTGCTAAGGATGAAAAGTGCCAAAAATGCATCGGAAGATTATGTAACCTTACCCATACCGGCATTTTTGACACCACCATGGTGTTTGGATCAAACTCCGGGAACCAGGGGGTAACAAATAGTCCCGCATTGCCCCAAAACCATGGTCCTTCGGTAAGAGCTTTTTCCCTCTCTTCTTCAACGCGAAAGACTACTATGAAGAATCCTTTCGAGCATAGGTGGATCCGGCAGTTTTTTGTCCATGCCGTGTGTATCCATTGATACAAAGCATCCGATCTAGGCCAGAAGCCGTTAAATCTACAAATAACGGCGTTTTTTTGTAGATCTGTGAATATGCCCTTTACCTCTGGGATATCCAACGGAATGGAGGGGCTCTCTGGTACTTCATCCACGATATACTGCCCTGGAGGGATATTAACAGTTGCATGTTCTTTCCCCTTTGGGATTTCTGTCCCTTTTGCTGCGTCTCTGTAGGATCCTGTAGGTTTTGATGTGGATCCCTTAGATCCACCTCGCAGCCGGAGATTGAGGATAACAGTTGAATCTTTTGCAACCCTGTAATGCTGGAGGGTGTGTTGATCCTGCATGCATAGCCCTGAAAATAAAAGATTTTGTAATGCAAATGGAGTGCCCAATTTGACCTGTATCTCTTTTTTTAAATCCAGTACAGTCATCCATTCCCAGATCTTCACACAAACGTGTCTTCCTTCTGTTGATCTGATAAAAATTTATTTCAGATCTGCAATGTCTACCTTGTTCAGGTTCCATTTTACTGGTTTGAGTTCTGGATCTGGCTGGCTTTCAACTGTCTGTTGCCTAAGACAAAAATGTCTGCCTTCTGTTGATCTGATGAAAAATTGTTGATCTGGGTCCGTGTGGTCTAGCTTAAATTTTTTCCTCCCTGAACCTGCTGCGATTTGAGTCACAGAGGCGATTAGATCCGGCCCAGATCTGCTGTCTTTACGGACCCGGAAGGGCAGATCTGTACCATGCACCCGCGGAAAGCCAAACAGGGGCAGAGGAAACGGGAGTCGACTCTGTACCCCGATGACGCAGACTGGGCGAACTCCCCAGGGAATACCACCCACGAAAGAGGGCGGATCATCCTGAAAACGTGTGGGGGTCGATAGATAGGAAGCATAAAACCCCAGGCAATGAAAGGGGGGATCCAGAGTCGCCCTAAGAAAGCCGAAATGAGCCAAGACAGGTGGAATAACCTCAAATACCTGACTGTTTTGATTTGTTACCAGTGGCTCCTTTCCGTTGATGTATCCGGTCCAGATCCAAGAGGTTTCATCGCGCGTTGAGAATCCCTCAGTCAAGCTCCAACCCTTTCCAGCGTCAACCAAATCTGTGGAGGCGGCAGCGGCAGCGAATAGTCCTGCAGCATCGAACAGAACCGTGGGGGCGGCAACGGCAGCGGAAGGACCTGCAGAAAACCTAATCTCGCAACCTCCGGCCATGGCTCTTCGGTAAGGTCTCATGGGACTAGTTATCTAATATTCCATACATTAATCATATAATGAAAATTTTGCATAAAAGAGAAACTTACAAGGCAGAAAAAGTATATTCATCCATCACATTTGCAAGAGAGAAGCTCCAAAATAGAATATCATTAACCCAAACATCAAAATCATTAAATAATCTCCAATTCATCCTTCAATAGCTATAACAAAATTCCAGAAGAAACAATGATACAAATCCAAGTGATGACGAGTTACAAATGAGGCCTTACTTGTATTTATATGAGCCTCTGATAGTTCAATGGGTCTAATTAACCTAACAAACCCTTAAAAGTGTCTCTAATGTGCACAATTACACCATATCTGGTGACAAGTCCACCAAATAGCTCCATAACATGAAAAATAAGCCTCTCAGGAAGGGCAAAATGATAATACAATAGCTAGGAGGTCCGTCAGAAGGCCTAGTGAAGTCTACCATGTGCCAAAATGGAAGGAAGGGCTCCAAAAATAGTGATGAAAGAGGTGGTCCTTTGATCTCCAAGCATATTACCTGTGGTGCTCTCAAGTGGTTGCGGGGGCATAAAAACATCCTCATGGGTCTCCAAGTGGATCGAACAAACTTGTATCCCATCCCTAAGGGCTAGAATAATGATGCAAACCCTCCCTTTGTTGGGACTTGGAACAACTTCCAAATGTGTGATGCAAGTGTGTATCCGGTTGGGCAAGGTGGTCTAGGTACATCATCATTGTCAAATATATGTAGCACAAGCGAGCATTGAGTGGACCAGAAGGATCCCATGGTGTGGCTATCTGCTCTTTGCTATATTGGAGGCCCATGGCTCTCTACATTCACCCTACAAATGACAATATGGCCCTATGGAGGGATTTGGCCCCGTATAAGGAGACCGAACCCCAAGACAAAGACCCATCTACTCCTATATAAGATCGGATGTGTTTTCTCAATTTCTAGTACAATAAATCATCAGTGCAATTAAGTAAATGATATTACAAATCATGGAATCAAGTGGACACTTCATAGTGGCATTCCCTTCCATAATGGGCCTTACAATATACAAGTATCTCCAAGTTCAAGAAGGAGCTTAATCAAGGACCCTATTAAGTGGTTTCAACCTCTAAGGAGTGACAGGTCCATGGTAAATCCCTTAATTGGCAGGTGTCATGTGATATAATGATGGAACAAAGTGGGACATCAAGGGAAGGATCCAAGCCACATGCCATAATACAAGGGTAGCCATGATGAGGGAAGCCACATTTGGGTGTATGAATGTAGGAGGGAGAAATCATGGTACACAATGTTAGAAAATTATATATTATTGAGCAATGGAACATATAAAATATTGCAGAAATATAAACACATAAAACAAGAGAGACACGGATATACCTGGTTCACCCAATTTGGGCTACGTCCACAGAGAAACAACCAGTCATTCCTTTTATATTATCCAACAAACTGAAGAGATACAACCTACAACAGAGCTGTTGTAACTCCCTCTGCTCTCTCGCTCAATCTCCTCTCTCTTTTTCGCTCAGAATACCAATCTACATAGATGCAATACAATTCCCTCATATATAGCAAGGGGTTGCCTTCTAGGGCAAATTAAACATAACTTCTATCGTCAAATCTCTGCCTAATGAACGACCTAGATTGACTACGAAATTACAACATTTTACATGGCAATTTTACATCTATTTTTAGCTTCGGGGGCACTGCCCCCAATCCCTGGCCATGGTGGGGGCTCCTTATAAAGATCGTTATTGCCCCCCCGTGGACCTCCCTTGCAGCACAAATATTACGGGCGACATTGCTGCCACATTACGAACTGGGGTCCAATGCGGTGATACCTCTAAATAAAGAGGATAATCAGGCTCCACACCCAACAATTTCCCACTTGGAGACTGATTATAGAAACTCCACCATTGCTTCATTTATTGGAAAATGACTCCACTTTGGACCTGACTATTTCTCATCTTCATCATCATACTTGAAGACCAATTGAAACCGAGCAAAATCTCAGTTTCTCCCTGGTTACAACTTTTGTTAACATATCTGCAGGATTCTGGCTAGTGTGTATCTTTTCCAGCTTCAACTATCCATCTTCCAACACTGACTGGATGAAATGACACTTGAGCTGTATATGTTTTGTCTTGGAATGAAATGCAGAGTTATTTGCAAGATGTATGGCACTCTGGTTGTCAATGTATAACTTGCCCAACTCTTGCTTCTTACCCAGTTCATCTAGAAACTTTTGTAACCAAATCATTTCTTTACTAGCCTCTGTAGCAGCAACATACTTTGCTTCCGTTGTTGAGAGTGCAACAACACTTTGCAATTTTGAAACCCAACTGACATCTGTTCCACCTACAGTAAACACATACCCTGTTGTGCTCCTCCTGTTATCTCTATCACCCGCCATATCTGCATCAACATATCCCTGTAGAGCAATGTTTGAACCACCAAAGCATAATTCTTGATTTGTGGTACCTCTCAAATGCCTGAGAATTCATTTCACCACCATCCAATGTTCTTTTCCTAGATTGTTCATGTACCGGCTTACAACTCCCACTGCATGTGCAATATCAGGCCTTGTGCATACCATTGCATGCATTAAGCTTCCAATTGCTGATGCATATGGAACTTTAGACATATAAGCCATTTCTTCCTAAGTCTTGGGACACACCTCCTTACTTAGTTTGAAATGGCTGGCCAAAGGTATACTAACTAGTTTTGCATTCTTCATATTAAATCTTTTCAACACCTTTTCTATTTACTCACTTTGAGACAATGTTAATTTTCAATTCTTCCTGTCTCTAGTTATTCTCATACCAAGGATTTGTTTTGCAGCACCCAAATCCTTCATTGCAAATGAGTTCGCCAATTTTATTTTGAGCACATTTATTTCCTGCATGTTAGAACCTGCAACAAGTATGTCATCTACATACAATAACAATATAATATAGCTGCCATCATTTTGCCTTTTGAGATAAACACAATGATCCGAGTGACATCTAGTATAACCTTGTTCAGACATAAACCTGTCAAATTTTAGATACCATTGCCTTGGAGCCTATTTTAAGCCATACAAGCTCTTCTTTAACCTGCACACTAGTTTCTCCTTCCCTTTTACCTCATATCTTTGTGGTTGCTGCCTATATATCTCTTCCTCCAAATTTCCATGGAGAAAGGTTGTCTTTACATCTAACTGCTCAGGATGCAAATCTTTAGCTGCTACTAGACTTAAAATAGTTATGATTGAATTCATTTTAACAACAGGGGAAAATATCTCATCAAAATCTATACCCTTTTTATGTGCAAACCCCTTCACCACAAGTCTAGCTTTATACCTTTTTCTATCTCCATCTTCTTCCTTCAATTTGTAAACCCATTTATTCTGCAATGTTGATTTACCTACAGGAAACTTGACTAAGTCCCAAGTTTGGTTATGTGCCAAGGAGTCCATCTCTTCTTTCATGGATTTCTCCCACTTCTTCCTGGTTTCTACATGCACTTCTTCTTCATAACATTCTGGTTCACCAGAATCAGTCAACAATACATAATATAATGAAGGAGAGTATCGTTCAGGGGGTCTACTTATCTTGGTAGATATTCTAACACCACTTTCAGGTGTTTGAGGTGCTTGTTGTTGTTGTGGTTGTTGTTGTTGTTGTGGTTGTTGATCATTATGATTTTTAGGCACCATCACTTTTTCTGTGATCTCATCAAGCACTGTGTATTCTCTGTTTTATTTTTCCTGTTTCTTTTCCTGCAACTGATCCTTATACAAAACCTTTTCATTGAATATGACATCTCTTCTTCTAATGATTTTGTGTTTTTCATAATCATAAAAGCGATAACCAAAATCATTAACACCATATCCAATAAAGGTACATTTCTTTGATTTTGCCTCAAGCTTTGTTCTACTTTATTTATTAATGCGGACAAAGGATTCACAACCAAAAGTATTTAAAAATGAGTAGTTTACCTTTTTACCTATCCACACCTCCTCTAGAATACCACCATGGCCCTCTATTTATTAGATAAACAATAATATCTACAACATCTACCCAAAATTTTAAAGGCAATCCTGCATGCAGTCTCATGCACCTTGCACGCTCCATGATTGTTCGGTTCATCCTTTCTAACACACAATTTTCTTGTGGTGTTCCTGGAACTATCTTCTCTCTGCGATTTCCATTCTCTAAACAATACCTATCAAACTCTTTGCTGCAATATTCACCTCCATTGTCTGATCTGAGACACTCCAACCTTTTTCTTGTCTCATTTTCAACCAAATATTTCCATTTCTTGAAAGTATCAAATACATCAGATTTATTTCGAATATAATAAATCTAGGTTTTTCTAGTTGCATCATCAATAAAAGTAACATAATAATGAGAGCCACCAAGAGATGATACCTGAGAAGGTCCCCATACATCTGTATGCACAAGCTCTAATTTTTCGCTCTTATTTTCTTTCCCAGCTGCAAGGAATTTGACTCTCTTTTGTTTTCCATAAACACAATTCTCACAAAATTTTAAATCAACATGCTTCAAACCTGGCAACAAGTTTCTTGAGTGAAGAATCTGCATCCCCTTCTCACTCATGTGCCCGAGCCTATGATGTCACAATGTCGTATCTTCTCCTGTAGAGGTTAAAACATCAACAAAATTAGAAATACCATTGCATAAATACAATGTATCAACCTTTTCTCCTTTTGCTATTACTAGGGCTCCTTTAGTGACCTTTCAGGTTTTATCTGTAAAAGTAGTTACACAACCTTCACCTCCCAACTGCCCTGTTGAAATCATATTTTTCTTTAGATCTGGAACATGCTTTACCTCCTTTAATAGCCATTGATTTCCATTTTGTTGTTTTATAAAAACTGTACCCATTCCAATGATTTTACAGGGTCTATAATCACCCAATCAAACCTATCCAAAATCTCCTTGAACATAATCATGAAAATGTTTACTATCAGGTGTGGCATGGAATGAGGCCCCTGAATCTACCACCCAGGCATCAATAATATTTTCTAATGAAAGAATCAAAGCATCTTGCAACACATCACCTGTCACAGTCGCTTCATGATTGTTTTCTTGCTACACGTCTCCTTCTTTTCCTTCTTGAGACTTGCAATATTTCTTCAAGTGTCCTTTCTTCCCGCATTTCCAGAACACTATCCCCAATCTGGACTTGGATCTGCCTTTCCTTGACTTAGTGCGATATCCTGGGCTCTTTCCACTTTCCATTTTTCTTCCCCTAGTCTTTGTAGTCAAAGCATTACCTGATGTCTCACTGGAGCTTTTCTGTTGCATTTCCTCGCTAAGGATTGCACCGACAACATCATCAAAATTTAAAGTACTAGATCCAAATACAGAGTTACTAATGGCCATAACTAAACCATTCCAACTTTCTGGCAATGAGCATAGAAATAACAGAGCCCTAACTTCATCATAAAAAGTTACCCCTACAGAACTTAACTTACTAGTAACTGTATTAAATTCATTTAAATGATCAACAACAGATCCACCTTCTAACATCTTCATATTAAATAAATGCTTCATAAGAAATACCTTATTTGAGGCCGAGGGTTTTTCATATAGTTTGGCCAATGCTGACATTAACCCCTCTGTTGTCGTTTCCTTTGAAATATTAAAGGCTACCGACACCGCTAGGGATAACTGTATTGTTCCAAGTGGCTTTCTATCGAGAATATCCCATTCTGTGTCTATCATACTCGTCAGCGTCTTTATCTTTCCGCTCAATGGTTGGTACAGATCTTTTTGGTACAAATAATCTTCCATCTGCATCTTCCATAGCTCGTAGTTTTGGCCGTTAAATTTTTCGACCCTAATGATTGGCCGTTAAATTTTTCGACCCTAAGGGTTCATGGTTTCCTTAATGATGCAAGGGGCTCATATAGGGGCCCTAGGAACTAGGGTGATGGCTATATGATAGAGGGTAGAGCTAAGGACCATCTAGGAGAAGTTCTTTCTCTTATGGATGTCACCCACAGGTGGTGGGTAATGGAGCCGACATGGTGTAGTTGAGAAATTTGGAGAAATAATCGTTTTCAAGTCTTATGTAATCATGCTCGAACGTGCCTTTTACTTTCAATTTTGTTTAAAGATAACCAACCACTTTATATATGAATAATTCACTTGAGAAAAAATGTCATGTTATAATCAATTTATTATTTATCATTTATATTTTTTTTTCTTGGTGTTGGCTTTGGGTGAATTATGTCCATGCATGTGGGTTCATTCTCTTAAAATCCCCAACAAACTTTAGTGCCAACTTTTTCCTTTTATCCTTAATAAAATCATGTTTTAACTTTGACTAGCATAGTTCTATATCAATTTCCTTGTATAATATAAAATTTCTTGTAGCACCTCCTTGGGGTTTCTACCAATAGGTTGGGGTCTTCAACTTCCAATGTGAATCTCTCTCAAACTAGGAGGCCTCTCATGGAGTACCACATATCACTAGAAACATCTTAACATGGATATCCAAACCAAAATCAAATATTTTTCATTTCAAAAACCCTCGACAAGGTCAGGGTATGTCCTCAGTCTAGGGAACCCAAACCATAGGACCAAGGTTTTCAATAATCCAGCAATGGAGCTTCCAACTTGATGTAATCCAAAAAATTATAAGAAGCGTTCATTATCAATTTGACATCAATGACTGGTGTTTTAGTCAAAGTCAAACCCAATCAAGCTCCATGGGTTGACATCAATGAAAACACCATCCAACAATCTCCCCCTTTGTCTTTGATGGAAAAACACATACTCCTTTTGCGATTATAAACACCCCCCCCCCCCTTGAATTCATGCTTCCATCTTCTTCTCATGACTTCAATCTCCTTCTCATGATTCCTCTCCCCCTTTGACATAAATAGTAAAGGGTGACTTCCCCTAATAATTTGTCTACTTCCCGTGGACTTGTCATCTGGATGTGCTCCCCTTGATGAGAAGCATTCTTCTAATAATATTTCAATGATGATCACTTGTGGACCTGTAATCCTTTAACTATTCTTCTCCCACTGAACCTGTTATGGATTTGACACATTTGTCTTGATGTTGCTATTTTGCCCATGTTGCCTATCTGTCAATTGTAGACATGTGCCACAAATGTATCTTCAAAATAATGTATCACCTAACACTTCAGCTGGATCATCTTGACGTGTGTCATCGTCTAATGTACTTGTTGATTTATCATTACCTTCTGCCCTTATGAATCTTGAAAATATGATTGCTGATACTTTCTTATCTTCTTGATCTTCTTGTTCTTGTTTTTCTTTATATACCTTCTTGTACCTGCAATCTCAAGCTATCTGCCCATAATTATGAAATTTGAAGCATTCAATTCCATCCATAGAAGTTTCCATCCGGTATCTGCAATTGCAAGCTATATGACCATAGTTATGGCATTTGAAACATTCAATGTTTGGCCCATTTGACATGTACTTTTAGTTGACAGAATCATCATGGAACCTGTCTGGTGATCCTACAAACTCGCTTATAGGCTTTTATAGATGCCTCTAGTAATTGTACCTGTCAAAAAATTCACAATCCATAATCATATGTCCATAGTTAGTACATGAAAATAAATAACCATTAAATAAACAAGTGTACCAACATGAGTTATGTTGTTTGGATTCATTCTTCTTTAGAGGTGATGATCTTTGATAATTTTACCTGTCAAAAACTTCATAATCCCTAGCCATATGTCCATAGTTAGTACATGAAAAATAATAACATTTAAATGAACGAGCTTACCTGGATGGTCTTATGTATTCATTCTTTTTCGGAGGTGATGATGTAGTCTTTCATTGTCCTTTGTCCTTGACTACTTCACCATCTTTCTTTGAATCTGCAATATTCTCAATATTTTCCTCATCCTGATTTTGCAAAGATTTAGATCTTGTGCCTCTGTCACATGGAACTTTTCGTGCTTCTGAACTTCATTTATCTTCAACTAGACAAATTCTTGATCTTTACTGTCAATAACCTGCAAATGTTCATTTTTCCTTTCCTTAAACTTGTTGACTTCATTAAGGGTTGCATCAAGTTCTTCTTGCTTTTCAACAAGGTCTTATTGAAATCAACTTCTCAAGATTTGTCTTCTTCTTTCCACTTCTTATATATGTAGCTTTAGAAGAGTGTCCTTTTCTGCTTCTTTGTTGAGAACTTGTATCTGTTCCTTCTTCCTTCCATTTTCCTTCTTGAGCCTATCTATTTCTACACTAGTTATATCTAGTTCCTTTTTCTCTTTATCAACTTCAAATACATACCTTTTATCGGTTTCCTTTTGTTGGCTTATTGAGTCTTTCTCTTTCTTTTCTACTTCATGCACTTGTTCTTAAGCCAATTAATCTTTGTAATGGCTATATCAAGTTCTTGTTGCTTTTGATTGATTTCTTCCTTGAGCCTATGATTTTCTTCCGTGTTCTTGATTAATACTCCTTTTTTTTCTTCTTCCTCATTGTTATAATCTTCCATGTGAGAGTCTACTTGACTCGAAGCATGATCATTATCTTATTTTTCTTGTCTCGCATGAAGATTTTTGGATTCCCTCCCAAAGATGTTTGACATATGAACATCGTCCTATAGTGGATTTCATAGTATATCGTAGCGTGCTTAAGATAATACTCATGGCTTTGGAATTATCATTAGGGGAATTTTGAGGTTTAAAATGGGCCTCGTAAAAAAATGTACAACCAAGAAAAAATTTATAAGAACTAATAGGGTTTAATATGATGATCTCAACCATGGGGGGTGATTCACCATTTTTGGAGTTAAAAAGTAAAAAGATTAAAAAATAATAAAATAATAAAACTACATTTTTAACTCGTATTTTCAACTTATCTCCCTAAGTTTTTACTCAAATTTCGAGCGGGAGTACTCGTTGGATGCAAAAATTTAATTCCTCATCCAAGGAGTACCCATGTTGTATACTTTCGGTGGACCCCGCTACACAAAAAATGAGAAATACATGAAGAAACGTGATTGCAATCACATTTTTCTTGTAACAAGATTCATCAAAAGTATGCAACATGGGTACTCTTTGGATGAGGAATCAAATTCTGAATCCAATGAGTGTTTTCGCTTGAAATTTGAGTAAGCCCATAGGGATATAAGTTGAAAATACGAGTTGAAAAAATAGTTTTTTTTTTTTTGTCCCTTTAAAATTTGATGACGTAATCTAATCTTATTTTATTATTTCCACTATTATTTTATAATTTCCTTAGGAGGCCCATTTTAGACCTCAAAATTCCCCTAATGATTTTCTTGATTTATCATCAGAGACATCTCAAGAAACAATATAATCCCATACATCATATCCAATAACTTGCAAGTAGGTTTCCATTCTATCTTTCCAAAATATAAAACCCAATTCATTGATTAGAGTAATTGGACCAACCTATTTCTCTTCGTCAGCTATAATAGGTTCTGAAGGAATTTCAATACAAGGAACTTCCTTTGGCTTCTTCGAATGATTGGTGACTTGATTCTTTGATTTTCCCATCTCTACGCTCCGAGATCTGCTTTCTAGTTGTTAAGTTGCTACTGAAGGAACCTGCTCTAATTCCAATTGTTGGAAATACTGAGAGGGGGGTGAATCAATACTTCTTAGAAATTAGCACTTAATTATTTTTTTTTCAAAGCATTAGTTAATCTTCAGTAGTATTATTATTATTCAGTATCAAATAGTAAAACCAATAAACAACACCATACAACAACGCAAGAAGATAAAAACAATAAATACAAGTCTTTTAGGGGGAAATCTCCCTCCAGGTAAAAAACCATTGAATGCTTCTTAGTAATTGTCTTGTCCTCTTTTAAAGAAAATAATTACATCAAGTTTTCAGCTCCAACTAAAGGAGGCACCAACCCCTATTTTTACAGACACCACTATGAAGGACACAATAACGCCTTGGTTCACAGGCACCAACCTGAAGGATGCTCCAACACCCTATGCTTTATAAATACTACTAAAAGGACATTTCAACACTCTATTGTAAGCTTCGACCTGCCATAGCACCACCTTGTCGCCTTGAAGTGTTCTCAGGTACCAAGCTGAAGGTGATTCCAATCACCTGCGTTGCACCATCCTACCACCCTTAAAAGCCAATGGACCACGTTTCACAATTTCTAGACTGGATCCCCATGTGCTCTGAATTGATATAAAAAAGTTGTAATGAAAGTAATGCTACTTTGCATACATTGCACAAAAACTACTCAAGCTGACCACTGCATGTTACTACTCAAAGTGACCACTGAACACTGCACAAGCCAAGCCACTGAACAAGACGCTCATCAAATGTTGTCACATAGATTTTCAACTACTCAAATTGACCATTGACCACCATACTGTTCAAACTAATCACCACATACACTGTCACTATATTGCATTTATCATGAATGAATAAGTGTTCAAGAGTTCATGAAGTAGTCTAACCAAACCACTATACCAAACTGCTAATGCTCCTGCAAATAATGGGCACTAAAGATAGATGATATCTCAAACCAAGGTGCCTTTGTTCATCCATATGACCCTCTTGCAACTATCTCAAACTCTGCCCAAAGAGGGTTGTCAGCTTATGTCTTATTACTACTTAGATATAGCTATGAAGCACCTTCCAAATTGTTGCAATAAAAGTGAACCACCAACTCTAATGAACCTATCACTACTACTGTTGTTAAACTATGTACTTCCAAGATCACTATCATCAATCTTATTTTTTGTACAATGTTGTCTTTGTTTCACTGATTTTGTCATGTAAGGTCACTGTCTAGGGATGTTGTCACAACTCACTGTCATATATCATAAATATGTCACTATTATATGAACAACACATCATATCAATATCAACATTGTCAAGTCAAGTTTCAATAAGCATCAACAAGTGTTGTTGTCACATCAATGTAATTAATGCCACTGTTATAGATATCACTTGTTGTAGTAAATCACTTCAAGGTTCTATGCTTTTCATTGCACAAAGATAAAATATTTTAACTGCTTCTATTAGTGTACAATCACTGGTTTTCAAAAACAAGTTGTTAAAACAACTGTTATAAATCTCAAGATCATTCTTATAGAAAGTTCCTCACTATAATGAGCATGCTACAACATACCCAATAAGTCAAGTCTATATGGCTGTGTGTTACTAGAAACAATCACACTATTTGTCAAATCATTTATTTTTTCTTAAGTTTACTGTAAGCACTGTGCATACATATACCTTTAGAAATAGGTATGTGGATCCTTTAATCCTCTATATGACAATGTTGTTTTAACTTGGTAACAAATATCAATGTCGTATTTCTATTGTATCACTTTAGAAAGAGATAAGGCGTGTGGCCTAGTTTGTTTCTTACCATAATATATGTATTTATATATGTTATATTTGAAATTCTTGATTTTATAAAAACAACACGACCCAACCAACGACTTACCATATGATATGTAACTAGATAATGTGCATACCTTTCTGTGTGAACCATGTTAAATAGTCAATAATTGAATTAGAGCCTCGTGCTTGCTCATTCGAGTATCAATTATTTTCTTTGCCCGCTTCTGAAGTTCAGAGGAAACCACAAACTGTTTACATGATTGGAAAGTTGTATCTCTTACTTCGTGTTCCTTGCAACTAGATGGCCAAACACAATCAGATCCACAAGAATAATCCTTTCTCCCCTGTAAAAGTTGATGGATGAATTTTGCTAGGTGTGCCACTCAAACCAACAATGCTTTGAGAAAGATCGACTTAAACCATGAACCTAATACTTATATATGCCAAAGAACTAATAATTCATCATTGTTCAAGAAAAGGGAATCCAAAAGAATAATTAGTGCCAAAGTTTTGCCATAATATGCATATGTCATAGAGTTAATGTGAGATTAACACCAAATAGTCCAGACATTATTCGAGTTGATAGAAAGGTAAATTTTGAGTCAGCTATGGGCTTTCAAAGGGGGTCAAATGATGTATAGAATCGACATAAAAGCTATAGCAATAGACTATGGTAAGCCCTCAAATGAACAACAAGTTGCTTCAGGCTATCTCCCAAAGCTAGCCAAAATATTCCAAAAAAGGAGGACCAACAAAGAACTACAAAACTTAAACCCAAAAGAAAATACATACTTCAGTCTCCTTCTATCTGCCCTAGCCAACAAAGATTTCAGAACGAATTATAAAAGATAGATATCACATTAATTTTTTTGATCATATTATATGATTATGAGCCCTTCAATGGAACTCATATATGTATAGGTTGATGAATGATGTGGGGGGTATAAATTCGACGTGGCGTAGCCAAGAAATTTGGAGAAATAATTGTTTTCATTTCTTATGTAATCATGCTCGAACATGCCTTTTACTTTCAATTTTGTTTAAATATAACCAACCAATTTATATATGAATAATTTGCTTGAGAAAAAAAGTCGCGTTATAATCAATTTATTATTATTATCATTTTTTTCGTGGTGCTAGCTTTGGGTGAATTATGTCCATGCATGTGGGCACGTTATCCTAAAATCCCCAACAAACTTTAGTTCCAACTTTTTTCTTTTATCCTTAACAAAATCATCTTTTAACTTTGACTAGCATAGTTCTATATCAATTTCCTTGTATAATATAAAATTGTTTATAGCATCTGCTTGGGGTTTCTACGCACAAGTTGGGGTCTTTAACTTCAAACATGAATATATCTCAGACTAGGAGGTCTCTCGAGGTGTACCACATATCACAGGAAACATCTCGGCAAGGAGAACACAATGACATGGATCTCAAAACCAAAATAAAATATTTTCCACTTCAAAAACCCTCAGAAAGGTCGGGGTATGTCCTCAATCCAGGGAACTCAAACCCTAGAACCTAGGTTTTCAACCATCCAACAGTTGAGCTTCCAACTTGATGTATTCCAAACAATTATAGAAAGCATTCATTATCAATTTAGCATCAATGACTGGTGTTTTAGTCAAAGTCGGACCCAATCAAACTCCATGGGAAATGACAACACCATCCAACAATAAGCATTAGTGATTGGGGGATATCGTAATTAGGTGATGGGAGTTAGAAGTCATAAGGGATATAGGGGTTTTATGGGTTGGGAGCTATAATGATATAGGATTCATAATGGATATACGGTTGGAAGTAAATAATGGTTAGCGGCAACAAGGATTAAGGGTTGTAGTAATTAGGTATTATATTAGTTAATTGTTCAAGATTATGATATAAGGGTCATGGATTCAGTGTTATAGGGGTGAAAATTTATGTGTGTCAAGAAATGAGGGTTAAATAGGTTAAAGAGTTCTGTGATGTATGGGTTTTGTTTTATAAGGAATAAATATTATAAGAGTTATGGGTTATAAGGGTTTCTACATAGGGTTTAGAGTGGTGAAGAATTTATTTACCTAGGCAAGTGGAATTTTATGCATAGAAAGGTGGTAAACAAGATGGATCAACATGTGATTATTGACCTTCAATCATTGTAAGGAAACTAGATTTTAGTTTTCCATTGTTCATGCTCAATCACTAATGAGATTTAGTTTTTGTCCATATTTAGTGTGTCAACTAATATATTGGTGCCAAGACTGTTGGAAATATTGAGAGGGGGTGAATCATTGATATTTCTTAGCAATTAGTAACTTATTCATATTTTCAAAGTATTAATTTAATCTTCAATAGTAATTCACATTAATCAATATTAGATAACAAAAACAATAAACAACACCATTCACTAATGCACAATAATAAAGACATTATACGAGAGATTTACGTGGAAACCCAATGCGGGGAGAAAACCACATAATGCTTTTTTATATTTAATTTGGTACATCACTTTAATGCAATTGCACAAGGAAGCCTCAAACTCCCTGAATACAAATATGACGATTTATTTTATGAACGCTAACTGGATGGAGGTTCCAACCTCTAGTAGACTACGACCTACTATGGTTTATCATCTACAACTGAATGGAGATACGATTCACCAACTACAACTAGTTGGAGGCTCCAACCCCCACGATAGGCTACAATCTATCTCGTAACATTGCACTACCACCTTATTTTTGTGATGACTAACATTTAGGAAAGCATTTAAACTTGGATGCATTTTATCAACTCCAACTGAAAGGTTGCATCAACCTACCCTAACACCAGCCTACCACATTGAAGTGTTCTTAGGCTCCAACTTAATGGTCTGATAATCACCCTATGAGTGACCTCAGTTGAAGATTTATCAAACAAAAGGTATTATAGACTCATGTGCTGGTGTGTGTGTTCTGTGTTATTAAAACAACGGATCGATCAGATTGCCAATACACAGAAAATAAATGGAAAGACAACAGAGAAATACAGTAAGCAACACAAAGACACAAACAGTTTTTAATAAGGAGTTCACCCTATTCTCTAGGGCTACGTCTCCGGTCCAACTTCAGTGGTGGCCTTGTTTTATTGTGTCTTTCAGCAGAGAAATTACAATGGAGGGACTCAATATGAGTTCTCCTGAAGCAGATTTTGCTTGGCAGGGTGGTTCTTGGATTCCCCAAGCCACTTGGAGTACACAGACTCTTGTTCTTCCTACCAGCTCTGTGACCCTTAGTCTACAGTGGAAAGAGCCAACTGTGATGCTCAATCCAAATAGATTCCTCTATGGGAAGGCTTGATTCTTCAAGCTCTCTGGTGCTCGATGCTGCCTGTGGTCATCTCGGCCCTCTGTCTCCTCTGCTTGGCTTTACTGCTCTCTGTGCTCAGTCCTCCTCTCAGGGTTCACTGTTCACTGTCTCTCTTGGTCACTTGGACTCTTCGCTCTCTCTTTCTTAATTCCATTCGGCTGTCTCTGTTCATGGCTTTAGCCATTCGACCTCCATGCCTGTTCGGTTCCTCTCCTTCCCACGTCAATTCTCCTTCTACCTGTGTGCTAGGAGTTCCCTGTTCGGCGTCAGCATGAATGCTCGAGAAGTAGCCACGTGTCTCCATCGGAATGGCGCTAGCTTGTTCGTCGATTCGTTTCTTTCTCCACCGTGGCGGTCAATGGATTCCAAATCCCCTTAAATCACGACTTAATTCCCTGTCAATTTCGCTTTGTCTATCGGACGCAATCTCAGCCATCCGATCTGGGCTCCTCTAGATCCAACGTCATACGCACGCCGAGCGCGGTTGACTTGCTCGACTGATAATGCGCTATCACGGTGGTTTTTCTCTCACCTCCGCTGCCACGCGTCGATCGCTAAGTGTGATCCCTCCGTTTTCTCCAAAACCTCTTACCATTCAAGGGCGCCCTGATCAAACCGCCGGTTTCCAGGTTGTGGGTCCCACCTTCGTATGATGGTGCTTTTCGTTTCTCCGCCCACGGTCCTCTGACTCCCAACGTGACCGAGTGCTTAAGGCTCTACCATTTCAGCCCTATTCGCCCAACGATATCAGCTCCTTTTCCCATTCCGGGGCTCCCAAGGGCTACATCGACCTCCTGCGCAGTCTCCATGGGCCTCGGTCAGCGCGCTTTGACCGAGGTCCTCGTCGTTCTACGCCGGCTGCTATGGCCACTGGTTCAGGGTGTTTTTGATTGCTGTTTTGGATTCCTCAAGGATTTGGTTTGTCCTGATATAGTCATGGTTCTATGACAGTCGTTTATGGATCCGATTCGGATCACAACCTCCCTATTGAAATGCTTTTGGACCACCAAAAGTTGGTTTTTTTTTTTCTTCACGCATCGACTAAGTGAGGAAACTGCTGTCTCAATTGTCCAATCTCAATCCACTTCGCACTGCTTGGCTTCGAACCTTTAAGCCAAATTCTAAGGTATTCCACCTGTCCACTGCGCGTCGTCCTTACCTTCCTGTCCAGCACTGTATCTTCTTGCAACTCATTAAGATATTCAGGTAGCAGGTCATTAACAGAAGGAAATTGACTCTGCTCTTCAGGGTCCTCAATCATTGAAGGTTCAAACAACCTCAAGGAATCTGCGTTCACGACTGAGTAGATGTGCATGTAAGCTGGCAGATCAAGGTGAAAAGCATTCTCACCAATCTTCTCAAGTATCCTAAAGGGTCCATACCTGATAGGTTTTAGCTTCTTGCCTTCACCTTACATCCTATCCTTGCTGATATACAACCATACTTGGTCTCCAACTTGAAAACTATGCTCCTTCCGATGCTTATCATGCTTAGCCTTGTACTTGGCCTGGCTCTTTTCCAGTTGTTCCTGTACTGCCTGGTGAATCTCCTGGATCTATTCAATGAACCTAGTTGCTTTGTCCACATCACTGTGTCCATCAACCATGGTATCTTTACCAAAGACAAAATCCAAGGGAGACCTTGGTATGAAACCAAAGTAGGTCTCAAAAGGAGATCTCTAGGTAGAAGAGTGTTTGGCTCTATTGTAAGCATGTTGCACATAGCACAAGTGTTCATCCCAAAGCTTAGGGTGTTTGCTGCAATATCCTCTCAGTAACTGGATCACTGTCCTGTTAACTACTTCTGTCTGGCCATCTGTTTGTGGATGAAACACTGTGTTTTTCTTTAATTTGGTGTCCATTAGTTCCCACAGACTGGACCAAAACTTTCCCACAAATCGGGTGTCTCAATCAGATATAATAGAAGTGGGTAATCCAAAATTAACCCATACATGTTCAAAGAATAATTTTGCAGTTTGTTCAGCTGTAATCTGTTTACTATAGGGTACCAAAATACACATTTTGCTGAACCTATCCACAACAACATATAGATAATCATGACCTTTCCTAGATTTAGGCAGTCCTCCAACAAAGTCCATGGAAATGCTTTCCCAAGGGTGAGAAGGAACTGACAATGGAGTGTACAAGCCTAGTTTTCTGTTGCTGGGCTTGCTTTTAGCACACATAGCACACCCCTTTACATATCTAGAAATTGTCTCACTCATTCTTGGCCAACAGCAGAATCTTTGTAGCTGTGCAATTGTTTTACTTACCTCAAAGTAACCTGATATCAGAGAAGTGTGTGCTTCCCTAATTATCTTTGTTCTCTCAGTTTGTGGAATGCAGAGTTTCCCACAATGATATAAGAGTCGGTCCTTCACATGATAGTCCAATTCTTCTACTCTTTTGGCTTGACTCAAAGTTGCATATACATCTTTAAAGTCCATATCCTGAGCATACTGTTCTATGTAGCTTTCATGTAGCACAGAATTATGCTTAAGTATGGTAGATGCATTTATAATGGGTCTAGATAACATGTCTGCAACCTTGTTATGTATGCCCTTTTTATATCTGATGACTAAATGAAACTGTTGTAGAAAACCAATCCATCTGTAATGTCTTGACTGTTGCAACTTAGTTTGGGAGTGTAGATATTGAAGTGGCTGATGATCAGTATGTATTACTGTTTCTTTGCCCATTAAGTAATGTTTCCACTTTTTCACACTCTGAACTAATGCATACAATTCTTTATCATAGGTAGGATAGTTGACTACTGCAGGATTAAAAGTCTCAGAATGATAACATATGGGTTTACCGTGCTATGTCAACACTGCTCCCATGGCATAGTCACTGGCATCAGTTTGGATCTCAAATGGTCTTTGTAGATCTGGCAGTGCTAGTACAGGTGCTGTACTAATTTTTTCTTTCAAGGTGTTGAAGGCTTTCTGCTATTTGCCTCCCCACTGAAACACCTTGTTCAATCCTGTCAAAGCATGTAAGGGAGCTGCAATTGAGGAGAAATTTGAAATGAATTTCCTCCAATACTGTGCTGCTCCTAAGAAGCTTCTCACTTCTATAGCAGACTTGGGTTTAGGCCAGTTTACAATGACTGCCACTTACGAGGGATCTATTTTCAATTCACCTCCCCCTACTATATGACCCAAATAGTTTAGAGAGGTTTTGCCAAATTCACATTTAGAGAGTTTAACATAATTTTTTTCTCTTTTCAAAACATCTAATGTCCACTTAACATGCTTTAAATGTTCTTTCCATGTTTTACTAAAAATCAAAATGTCATCCAGATACACAATAACAAAATCATCAAGAAAAGGTATGAGTACATCATTCATTAATCTCATGAAAGTAGCAGGGGCATTGGTCAAGCCAAAAGGCATAACCAGCCATTCATACAATCCCTGCTTTGTTTTGAAAGCAGTCTTCCATGCATCTTGCTCTGCAACTTTGACATGATGGTATCCACTGTGCAAATCCAGCTTGGTGAAATAAACAACTTCCTTCAATTGATCTAAAAGATCATCTATGAGAGGAAGGGGATAATGATTTTTGATTGTTATCTTATTCAGTGCTCGGTAATCAATGGACATTCTCCATGAGCCATCTTTCTTTCTCACTAAAACAATTGGTGACCCACATGGTGATGTGCTAGGCCTGATGAACCCTTTCTCGAGCAACTCCTGCACCTGCTTCTTGATTTCAGCATTCTCTAAAGTAGATAACCTGTACATCCCAATGTTAGGCAAAGGAACATCTTGCTGCAAAATAATATCATGTACTATTCCCTTTTTGGGTGGCAAACCTTGAGGTTCTTGAAACAAGACAACATACTCTGAAACAATCTTTTCTATATCAGCTTGCTGATCAGAATTACAACCCTCAAATACATTGGTTTTATCAGTTTTCTTTTCCTTTACAACCATTAGTAAGAATTGTTTGCATGAATTTATCATTCTTTTCATCTGTCCTGAGTTTATGAGAGTATAATTATTCTTGAGCTTATGAGCTCTTACAAAGTATTCGATTCCATATTTAACAAGTAGATACTTGTTCTCGGCTCTATAGAAAATAGCCTTTCTATCATACAAGTAAGGACTCCCTAAAACAATTCCACATATATCCAAAGGAATTATATCTAACTCAACTTCATCTACAAATGCTGACCCAAAAGAAAACTTGAGTTTGCACTGTCTAGTCACTTGTAGTTGTGCTTTATCATTCAACCATCCTAATGGGTATGGCTTCTTATGAGGTGTAGTTGTAAATCCCAATTTCTTTACAATTGCTTAAGAAATCAGATTTACTTGTGAGCCACTATCAAACAAAGTATCAATCTTTTGATTTTTGGAAACAACTCGAATATGGAAAAGTTCATGCCCTTTTCTCTCATGTTCTTCATTAATAACAGATTGAGCAGAATTACTAATAGATGCTTCAGAATTCTTACCTTTTATACCTGTGGCTGCAATGATTGTTTCGTCTCTCGAGTCTGACCCCAAATCTTTCTGAATAGCTGCAACAGTCTTCTTCTTCATGCCCTCAGACTTCTTAGGTCTCAACTCTGGATGTAGAATCCAATAGTGCTCATCATCATGCCCCTCCTTTTTACAGTGAGTGCATGAAGCTTTGCCTTTCTGTGCAGTGATAGCCTTCCTTTCTTTCCAATTCTGCTTTCTTTTCTCCTTGCTCTTGCTTAGAGTGGGTTGGGATGGTCCCCCAACTTCTGGATTTCCATTCTTTCCTCTAGCTTCTAGATGAGTAGCTTGTACATATACCTCATCTATACTAGTGGGATTAAACATGAGGATGGTATGCCTCATGTAGCTGTGTAGACCACCAATGTACTTCAAAAGAGTTTCTGGTGAGTCTAATGAAATACCCAAAATCAATGCTCTCTTTCGGAACTCTTGAGTATACCCTTGTACACTTTGCCCTTTCAACTGCCGAAGAGTTTGCCAACTCATCATGGCTTGTTGCATGTAGGCCAATGGATAGAACTGCTTTTTGATTGCAGCAACAAATTCACTCCAGACATAGATGGTCTTACCATGCTTCCTCATATCAGCTTGGGTTCTGCCTTCCCACCATACCAAGGCAGTGCCTCCTAGGCGAAGGCTTGCCAGCTGAATCTTGCTCTTGTCTGAGTCTATATTTTGTACTCTGCAATACACATCAATTTGTCTTATCCAGTTGTCCAACTTTTCAGCATTTAGCTCTCCATCATATATAGGAAAATCAAATTTAACATCTAACTTAATCAAAGATGCTTTCTTATTAATCACAGGGCTACTAGGAGGTGTAGGGAAGCTTTCTTCTTTCCCCTTTCCTTTGGAGTGGTCATGGGAATGAGATTCATCTTCTTCTTTATCTTGCTTAGAGCCTGATGAATCTTCACCCTTATGCTTTCTAAAGTCCCTATACATTTCTTCTACCATGGACTTTATAGCTAGGAAACTTTCTATGAATTGAGAGTCTGGCCCTATAGAACCTTCTTCTGACATTGTCTTTCGAGAATAGACTCTCCCAATTTCAGGATTAGTTTCCACCAACTCTCCTTCTCCTAATTTGAGCTTTGATCTAGTGAGCATTCACAGCTAAACCAACACAAGCTTGTCCAACCTTACAGCCTAGAGCTCTGATACCACTTGATCTGATAATCACCCTATGAGTGATCTCAGTTGAAGATTTATCAAACAAAAGGTATTACAGACCCATGTGCTAGTGTGTGTGTTCTGTGTTATTGAAACAACCGATCAATCAGATTGCCAATACACAGAAAATAAATGGAAAGACAACAGAGAAATACAGTAAGCAACACAAAGACACAAACAATTTTTAATAAGGAGTTCACCCTATTCTCTAGGGCTACGTCTCCGGTCTAGCTTCAGTGGTGGCCTTGTTTTATTGTGTCTTTCAACAAAGAAATTACAATGCAGGGACTCAATATGAGTTCTCCTGAAGCATATTTTGCTTGGCAGGGTGGTTCTTGGATTCCCCAAGCCACTTGGAGTACACAAACTCTTGTTCTTCTTACCAGCTCTGTGACCCTCAATCTACAATGGAAAGAGCCAACTGTGATGCTCAATCCGGACAGATTCCTCTATGGGAAGGCTTGATTCTTCAAGCTCTCTAGTGCTCGATGCTGCCTGTGGTCAGCTCGGCCCTCTGTCTCCTCTACTTGGCTTTACTGCTCTCTGTGCTCAGTCCTCCTCTCAGGGTTCATTGTTCACTGTCTCTCTTGGTCGCTTGGACTCTTTGCTCTCTCTTTCTTAATTCCATTCGGCTGTCTCTGTTCATGGCTTTAGCCATTCGACCTCCATGCCTGTTCGGTTCCGCTCCTTCTCGCGTCGATTCTCCTTCCGCCTGCGTGCTAGGAGTTCCCTGTTCGGCGTCAGCATGAACGCTCGGGAAGTAGCCACGTGTCTCCATCGGAACGGTGCTAGCCTGTTTGTCGATTCGTTTCTTTCTCCACCGTGGCGGTCAATGGATTCCAAATCCCCTTAAATCGCGATTTAATTTCCTGTCAATTTCGCTCTGTCTATCGGATGCAATCTCAGCTGTCCGATCTGGGCTCTTCCAGATCCAACGTCATACGCACGTCGAGCACGGTTGACTTGCTCGACCGATAACGCGCGATCACGGCAGTTTTTCTCTCACCTCCGCTGCCACGCATCGATCGCTGAGTGTGATCACTCAATTTTCTCCAAAACCTCTTACCGTTCAAGGGCGCCCCGATCAAACCGTCCGTTTCTAGGTTGTGGGTCCCACCTTCGTACGATGGCGCTTTTCGTTTCTCCGCCCATGGTCCTATGGCTCCCAACGTGACCGAGTGTTTAAAGCTCTACCATTTTAGCCCTGTTCGCCCAGCGATGCGCGATTAGCACTAGGTGTTAATCGCGCATCGAAAATCAGCTCATTTTCCCATTCCTGGGTTCCCAGGGGCTACATCGACCTCCTGCGCAGTCTCCATGGGCCTCGGTCAGCGTGCTTTGATCGAGGTCCTCGTCGTTCCGCGCCGACTGCCATGGCCACTGGTTCAGGGTGTTTTCGGTTGCTGTTTTGGATTCCTCAAGAATTTGTTTCGTCCCGATATAGTCATGGTTCTATGACAGTCGTTTATGGATCTGATTCGAATCACTTAAAAGAGACTCCACTCTCCTACCTTACACCACACTACCACCCTAATCATCCGATGGACCACGTTTCACAATTTTCAAACTGGATCCACCTATGCTTTGAATCTATACAAAAAGAAATTGTAATACAAAAATCTCTACCCAATCTGCTCTTCAAACCCTAAATACTAAAATCTATTGTCATACATAATTCCACCTCTACTTAGTCTGCACATCAAACCCTAGCTACACCAGAACATCAACCTCAACCAATTCACTACTCTGTGATAAGTAATCAATCTAATCTCTATATCGGTTAGTCCTATACTCATGCATCCTGCAGGTCAATGTTATTATATGACAACCACTGATTCCCTTGACACAAACACTGCAATGCCCACAAATGAATATGCATTAAAAGGCTCATGTAACAGTTGCTTAAACCAACTATGTCAAGTTGCTATCGACTTTATGCTTCTACAAGTATCGGTTTATATACTACTAGCACTAATGTTTGATGATGGCTCAATCTTAGATGCCTTATGTCAGCTCTATGACCTTCTTGCAGCTATTTCAAGCTCTGCCCAAAGAAACCTACTAACATACATCCTATCACTGCTCAAATATCGCTATGAAGCACCTGCATATGGTAGCTTTCTAACACAAAGATATATAAACGAGCATACACGCAAAATAATATCAAATTAATAACTAATAAGTACAACTATCACAAAGTCATGTACATGTTGTTGTAGCATAAATAAGTCTAGCAAGGTGAAACCCTTACTAGAATAAGGCTTCAAACCAATTATAAAATGAAGACTTACATCTATTTGTTAACCATGCAACAAAATGAATTATTTTATTCGTTAACTATGCAACAAAATGAATTATTTTAAAAACACTTATAAAGTCGGGACTTAGCTCTCGGGCCACAAACCACAAGCTTTAAATCTTCAGATATATATGTGAATCCAATCCAATATATACTATGGAATATGTCATCTTTTATAAATTCTTCGGGGCCCAGAAACCACTAACTTGAGAATTCGATGAAGTATACTGTCATACCGCTCCTTCAAACTCACCCACAGAGCATTAACTTATTGTTTAACTCGACTGTAATCTATTAGCATTAACTTATTGTTTAACTCGACTGTAATATATTTGCAGGGGTTTCTATGCATGTACGTTGTCCTTGAGAGATCCGCACTTCCAGCGTCTAGCGAATTCCTTCGCTTGGCATTCGATCTAAAAGACTCCGAAATGCCAATGATAATGAAGCTAAAGTACGTCCAGCAATTATGCCTGGTACATTCCACTCATGATTCAGATTAGCAGTACGCAAGTCAAAATGTTTTTCTAGAGTTATATTGGCCGCATAGGATCGCTGATTTGTTGAGCAAGGGTACTTCATTAGATGTCCTCCTGAATTCTGGTTAGGGCGACAAATTATGCCACTTTAAGGATCGCTTCAAATTCGGATTTGAGGACCACTTTATTTTGTGAGGGCCGAAGTATAACAGGTTTAAAATTTCAGACCCGCCTCAGCGAAATAGTATTTCCAAGCAATTCCGTATACCTTTGACGAATGCCTCAAACAATAACCCAAAAGAGTCAAGCCAAAACAGATTCGACCTCCCAGTAAGACATTTAGTACTCTACTTAGGCCGCAGAAAGATTATCTCTCAGAATAGTGCTTTATTTCTATCAGTGAAAAAACTCAGAAACCTTCAAAAATCTTCGACCTCCTCAAATAATAATCATGCTGCACAGAGCTGGTATTTCCAAAATGGAGGTGTCATATTCAATTAACAAAGAGTACAGATTGACAAATATACAAACAGCTTACGGATCCAAACAGAAAAGAAAAGGATCCGATCCGTAGAAGAAATCTCACTGCAAAAAAGCTGCGATCCAGCTTATTGCCACATATCTGGAAGACTAAACCAGCAAGAAGAGAAAGCCAACACTACTGGTTATGAAACAAAAATTTGGAATGACTCTGCCTAGGCAGCTTGAAGCTAAATACATTGACAAGGAGAGGATTTAGGACCTGTATTCCATTTGAATCAGTTGCATGTCAGTGAAGACCCTTTCAATCCTCAAAGCAGATTTTTCCCTCGTCAGCCGGGCCTTTTTGGATAGCTGATCAGCTTGGCTATTCCATTCTCTCAGAGTGTGATGGAAAGTCAGAGATTGAAAAAGGCTTTTTAGATGGAGTATATAATTTATCCAATGACTAAAAGAGATGATCGTTACTCGACTCTTTCCCGTAACCAGTTCAATACACATTTTGAATTCCCAAAAATGTGGATCGAATATCTTTTCAGGGAAGCCACCATCAGAAGAAGGGCCAGCCTTAGTGTTAATACCAGATCATGTGTTTACATGGCAAACTCTATATATATAGTTATTGGTTTATTAATGATCATGTGTTTACATGGCAAACTCTATATATATAGTTATTGGTTTATTAATGAGCGAGGGCAGTGTATGTTATTAGTTTTATTTAAGTATGTTATTGGATGATGGTATATACTGCATATGCCCATTAATAAACTGGTAGCACATATATATTATTTGCCCGTTTACAGAGATGTAAAAATAAATTTTGCATATACTGCCCGTCTATTAATGAATTAATAGCTACATATATATTATTTGCCGTGTTTACATAGATGTAAAAGGAAATATGGTCCCACATGAATCAGAGCTGATATTTCATTTGACAAGAGTCACATCAAAACTGATATGTTCCATAAAGTGAGAAGGTTTTATTTTTATAGAGGCTGAGATATATTGTAGATGGATAGGCAAACATTATATAGATGAAAGAAAAATTTAATAACTCAAATTTTAAATTTTTATTTTGAGACCATACCTCTTGTTAATTTTAATTTGAGAGACAGATGAGAGTTTGATTTTATGATTAATTTAATGTCTTCAATAAAATATATAAACTTTTTAATATTTATTTAATTTTAAACAAAAATTACAGATTTTTAACAAATGTTACATAATAGCTAGTACCTGCCATTTTAATTTAAATATAATTAAACTTAAATATAATTAAAATAAACCTTTAAATATTAATAGAAAAAATATATAAATTGATGTTAAATGTCTTCATCATAAAATAACGAGGTATTTTTTTAAAGACCTCTCATTATGATTGTATCCCAAAAGTGAGATTAATATGATTTATTAATTGGAGAAATATTATTTAGTTATATTTCTCATTGCCATTGGTTATTTTTGGAAAGCATCTCAATAGTTAATATGATTTATTAATTAGGGAAAACGTTCTTTAGTTATATTTTCCATTGCCATTGGTTATTTTTGGAAAACATCTCAATAATTACGAATTTGGATGCAAGTATCTTTGGATTCTGTAAAAAGTGTAACACTATAGGCTTTTAATCTTTCCTTTAAGAGCATGACGATGCACTGTATATTATATTTCAAGAATGTAGTCAATGGGATTTATTGATTTATTAGGTTATCTTTCCCATTGCCGCTGGTATATTTAAAAGGCCGGTCAGTAGTTACGAATTATGATGGACGTATCCAACTTTGTAAAAAATTAACCTTTTAGGTTTTTTTTGATGTTGTTTGAAAGGAAGACGAAACTATATATTCTCTAGAGAATATATATTAATATCATGTAATCAAAGAGATATAGAATAGTCAGTGATGAAGGAGTGGGTTATTAGAGTGTTTAGTAAGCAAAAATCAAAGGTCATCGATTCTAGTTTTGTGGATACCAAAAATCCAGTATGATTTTTGTTGATACGGTTCAAGTAGGGTACGATCCCTCTGAGTGGTTGCTTTTCAAGTAAGGTGCGATCCCTCTGAGTGGTGGCTTTTCAAGTAAGGTGCGATCCCTCTGAGTGGTGGCTTCTCAACGACAAGATAAACCTGATTTTCAAAATTCATCCACTTCAATAAAATTTCATGTGGGAGAGAAAATATTCTCATCTACTTTTACCTGCGCGACGACTTTCCCAACATAGGTATGAATGTTCTCATATTCTTGATCGGTCGGCATCAAAGTCATATATACAAATCAGTAAAATTTGGATGGTAAGTGCTCTGCATATCTGTATATAAGTAATGCTGTTGTATGATTATCCGCTGCAAAAGCCAGCGGAAGTCATCATGAGACAATAAGAGGTGAATGAAAGTAACCAATTATATTACAAAATAATAAATTTAAATATTTTTAAATAATAATAAAATTTAATTAATAAAATAAAATTATAATTTAGATTCAGTTTTTTTGGCAAAAATAAATTAATAGCCCGATACGTTATCCATTGTTCATGGCAGGTATAAAAAAAGTCTTGATTTTTACGAACTAGCCCACAAATAATAAATAATTTAGGATTATGTTGGAAGAAGAAGGAAACTTCTTATCTTTTAATAATATTTAGGTCTCGATGCCCTCCACAAATAATATTTTAATTTAATTTTTATGGTTGAAGCTAAAGTAGAGTTGCCACTTTGTTATCTTTTGGGTTTTTAGCTTACAAGTTGGGGCTTTGGTTTTCCGAAAGACATATCTTGCAAACCAGAAGGAGCCATGAGGTGTATCATATATGATCGGAATCAATAGGACAAGAAGCTTCCAATAAGGATGGTTTGAACTCAAAGAATCATTAATTTCCATGTCATTTTGGCCGACACAAGGCGGGGCATCTACAACTTTGACATCAATGACATGTGTTTAGTTAAAGTCAAATTCAGGGTTGACATCAAATGACAACACTATTCAACCAAGACAATCAATGTTCCAATTAGTGTTTCTTGGTCAATGTCTTGATTAATCTTGGTTCAAGAAATAATATATTATACTTTTGATTTATTTTCCTAGGTAAATCTTATTTTGTGTGAATAATTGATTAATCTTGGTTCAAGAAATAATATATTATACTTTTGATTTATTTCCTAGGTAAGTTTTATTTTGTGTGAATAGTTGTGATAAATGAGTTGATTGTTGGGTTCACTTCAAATTTAAGTAATGGTAATTAGGAGGGTAGTATGTTTTCATAACATGTGAGTTGTAGTGCTTGAACATGATAATTTCCAAGAATGTTGACCGAAAATTTTTAACTCTTCATGCTTAACTAGAGGATTGAAATTAATCAATAGAATTTCTACTTACTGGCACATGGTTGGAAAAAAATTAATAACATTTACAATAATGGCAATGAAACAAATTAATAAAAAAAAATTAACTACATTTACATTGCCAAATTATTTTCACCCATAATGAATATTTTTCAATCCTTTGTACATTAATAGAGCCTTTTAAAAAATACAATCAGCATTTTTATTCATTATTACATTATTAAAAAAAATCAACAATATCAATAGTATTGATTGATATAATTTAAATAAAAACATAAAATCCTTAAATGTTGTTAGTTGATAAATAAATAAAAATTACACATCCACTAGCATAACTATTACTAGTTGATACAAGTTAAATGAAAAAATTAAGAAAACAAAAAAACCAAAACAACTACTATACACTTCTCGGGTTAGATTCCAATACGTATGTGTCATGGTTAAAGGTGATGGAGGTGTACTATATTACATCATAGTCCATACGTATGCGTCATGGTTAAAGGTGATGGAGGTGTACTATATTACATCATAGTTATAAGTCTCTATCGTAGTGAAAACAAAAAATGGTATGTGGCTGGTTTCTTTCTTAAAAAAAAATCTTGACTGAGTTGTATAACCTAATTAAGGTTTTAATTCCCAGTCAAGAAATAGTCTTTAATCGGGTTTAAGTAACTATGATAAAAAATTTGATTGAGCGTTTATTTTTTTTTAACCATAATGACCTAATGAGTAAATATAATGACCTAATGAGTAAATGTTTATTGATTTGATTAAAAATCTCCAATCAAAAGTTTTCTTTTTAATCAAGGTAATTTTTCCATCGAGGGTTTAATTAACTAACATCAAAAACTTGACTAAGGGTTTGTTGAGTCCATTAAAAACCCTTGATTGAAGAAATTTAGTACTCGATAAAGGTCTTAATAGCTCAATTGGGAATTGAAACATTTCCATGATGGATGGCATGGAAACCTTATTTTCATGCACAATACTACCAAAAAGTGAAACCAATCTTCATAGATTCTCCTACATCTTTAAATTTGTATTCCATTAAAATAATAAGTAGTTACCACATAACACCTCTATATTGATAACAAATGTCTAGGATGTGTATGAAACATATGTGAGCCTTTATTTATGCCACAACCATGTGATATTGTTCATTTGTATCCATATAGATTAGCTCAAAATGATATTTATGATATTTAAGGGGGAAGGGAATTGGAAAAACACTCTTTTAAATTAAATTTCTTGATATAAAACTATCAATTCTTAGATCTACATTAATATTAAAAAGAAATTAACATATTACCAAGTACTTTCAAATCATCATTAGTGAAAATTAACATTAAGGGAATTTTAAGGTCTAAAATAGGCCTTGCAAGAAAAATAATACAATAAGAGTTATGAATTTTTAAGGAAAAGAAAAAAAATATTTTTTTAATTGTATTTTTGGATTATCTCCGTATAGTTTACTTAAATGTAAAGTGTAGGCACCCATTGGATGTTGAATGAGAATTCAAATTCTGCATCCAATAGGCACCCACTTTGCATGCTTTCGAGTAGGCCCATACAAAAAAAGAGTGTTTCCTTAAATAAACACATTCTTTTCATGCATTTTCATTTTTTTGGTGTGGGCCACTCGAAAGTATGCATAGTGGATACTTGTTGGATGTAGAAATAAAATATGCATCCAATGGGTGCTGACACTTGACATTTGAGTAAATCAACAAATACATAAGCCAAAAATATGTTTAAAAAATGTAGTTTTCTTCTTTTCCCTCTACAAATATTTAACTCTAGAGATGACATCATCATATTAAATCTCATTGGTACTTTTCGTTGAAATTTGTAGCTATGGTCGACCTTCATAATATTTTTAATATTGAAAAGTGAATTGTATTTATAAAGGAAAATTATATGAAGCATGCTCTTCATGCTTGCAAGAAAAATATTTATTTTGTATTGAAAAGAGATATATTATAAAATTCATCAAAGAGTGGGAAATTTTTTAATTTTTTTTCTTAATTTGAATTTTGCCTCCACAAATACCAAGTCGGCCCTCAAAAAATGACAAGTTAGCCTGCCCAAGGGACACACCCCTTCACATGGACGAACAACTATAAATAGAGCATATTTTCTCTCCAAAAGACACAATCTAGATCTAATCCGAGGCAAAACAACTCACTGGTCTGAGCCTAGATAACTCGCTGATATGAGGCAAGGATACTAATAGCTTACAGTGCTGAGACACTATAGTTTTGTGGAAAGGAGCAGAGACCCTGAGGTATATCTCTGTGGAAAGGGGTCGAGACCCTAAGCTATAACTCTGTGGAAAGGGGTCGAGACCCTAAGGCACATCTCTGTGGAAAGGAAGCCGAAATCCTATGGTTGATCTCTGTGGCATAATGTGAATTCAGAGGCAGAATTGGAGGACAATCTCTTGACTTTGTTGTGGAGATTCTTTGGATAGAGTGGTGGAGGGATGACTTGGTCTTTAGAGGTTGGTTGACTTTGATGTATCACTTGTTGCATTGATTCTTTGAGGAAAAGGTAGGTTGGGTTTTTCCCCATTGTGGCTTCCCAGGGTAATATCTTGTGTTCCTTGTTTGGTTTTTTCTTCACGGTTCTATTATCATTGTACTGTTGATATCTTATGTATAATTTGCTTAATAATGTAATCATGTTTAAGAATGTGCAAAAAGATCTTTTAAAACATCAAGATAAATTATCAGTTAAGAAGACCATATAAAATTCAACACTTTTAAAGCTGATTTACGTTTATTTTATTAGTTCATTTTTTGTTTTGAAGCCCACTTTTACTTCAAAATTCCCATAATGAACTTAGATATATAAGTAGAAGAAAGCGAGGTCACTTAAAGGGATAATTGAGACAATATTTATTTAAGGAGGTCAATCCTGTCCTTCTTATAAAGGCAATCCATTATATGAATCAAGGCAACCTCGTTTTTACAATTAGAGATTTCTATTTCTATTTAAAGGACTCAATTATAGTTTAATTTTATTATTATTATTACTCCATGAAATACATATGTTAGATAAACTCATAAATATTTTCCCTCTTTCGAGGATGTTCCCTAGAGTAAATTAAATTCTTCTCAAGGATGATATAACAAAATACTCATTGAGAGCTTAACATTTCACTTGCAAGAATTGACATTGGGGGGATAACACTTTTCGTCCAAACTACTTTGCTAGACCTAATTAACAATTATAGATAATTTTGTTTGAGATTTATTTAAGTTTATTAAGCCTTCCATGTTTCTTCATGGTGAAAATTCCAGTAAAGACTAAAAAAAAGTTAACAATATATTTTCTACCAGCCTTATTTATGTTGGTGAAAATATTTCAAATCTATTTATGCTAGTACAACTATTAAACTATATAATTAAACTACGTTTCATTATCTTTTTTCCACGGAAAAAAGCCGAACATTCTATTATAAATAGAGTGTTACAGAGTAAATAAAAAATTTACAGAACGACTTGAATTCGCCACGCAGGGAGAATCTTAGTCGTGCCTGAAAGGAATAAATCCTGAAGAGCTTAAATGAGCTCCAGATTCAACTGCCCTTTGAGGGCTCAAACCGCCACCATCATAAGAAACAAACCTCCGGGGAATGAAAAACACATAAAGGAGAGATCCACAATGCGGCCACGAGAGCAGAAGAGAAAACAGTATTCAGCACCCCCTATGTAAAACGAAAAAACAGAGAGGGGAAACCACGTCCCGGACTTCCTGTAGGAAAGGTATACAGCCCAGGGACCGTGGCGAAAACTGTAAATAAAAGGGGAATATACAGAAAAGAAACTATGTACATGGACAAGTCCAAACATTGTAAAAAAAATTAAACGAAAATAGGCTGTTCAAGCGGCCGAACCAGCCCATTTTCTTCCTCCAGAACAGACCAAGACCCCAATTCATGATCAACCCCCTCTTTTGAAAGTCGGTCAGCTTCGAAATTAACTACGTTTCATTATCTATATTAAATTCTAGAATATATATCTATCTATATATATATATATATATATATATATATAATGAATACATCCCATATTACACTTGATTAAATTTTATGCATATGATATCATGTGTCCACAATGTTGGGCATGCATATTATATGAACAATTTCCATAAGGTGAAATTAGGAGAGTATTGTAAAACATATTCAATTTATATAGCTATAGGTAGACTTGAAACTTGGTCCAAAATAGGAAGGTCAATCAACAATTAAATTATGCACAAATTTATGGTGTTTTGTCATTTAAACACAATTTTATTTATTATTACCTTCAAAACAAATTTAGTGAATAGTTTGACATTCAAATTCCAAAGATTAATAACTAAATGTATTTAAGTCCTTGCAATTCAATATAAGTGTCTTTGAACTAAGCTTGTTGAGAAGGATTTGTATAAGACCCCCAATGTGACCCCCTAATTTTTGGGCTAGCGCGCGCGCGCACACACACACACACACACACACACACACACACACACACACACACATATATATAGCCAAAGTGTATTTTTTATTTTAGGTTGATGAACCTATGTGCTAAAAGGAAAATGAGCCTAGCTAGGTAAATATGTAATCATGCTTGTATTAATAAAAAAATGCACCATTGTTGCAAACCAAGTCAAATAAGAGAGCATGGGCAACTAAGAATCCATGGGTGGGAAAAGGAGTTAAGGGGATAAGTGATGAGGGTATTAATTCTAGGGAGCTAATCCATTATTAAAATGAGCCAAAATTCAAATGTGCAAATGTTTTCATCGTAAAGTGGGAAAAGGAGTTTATTGGGGTACCACTTGTCAACTTGTCAAAAAGGACACATGCATATAAAAGTGGGGGGTTTGGCTTAATTCCCAATCATTCCTTCTATTATTCCAAGGATTTTGACCACTATCACTAGGAGACTTGCTCTAGAGATAGTTAGAGACTTATGTTAATTGATAGTACTACATTATGGATCCTAGGTGGATCTCAATGTGAGTGCCCTGGGATGTGTTGTGAAAGGTTGGATCCCTAGATGGAGAAGTGTAGGGATAGGTATCCTTGTGTGGGCCCTAGAGGGTACTTGGAAACTCTTGAGGGAACTTGGAACCCTTAGAGCCATATCGCTTTAAGATTCCTTAATCCACCTATGATGGAGCCCTGGGAGGACAATCTCATAAACTAAGGGATTGCAAGTGTAGAGAAGGGGGTGCACTACCTTAGGTTGTGCAAGATGATGATGATGAGATACTTTCCATTGGAGGTTGCTCGAGTTTTCTAACTTTGAGTATTTCCTTGTTGGTGTGATTTGTGGACCTTTGTAGGATTTAGAAAGTTTCTTTCCATGGTGGAGTCATAACCCCATCTCAAGGGTGACCCACTACTGAGAGTATTGGAGTAGTGCTGACCTATAAATTGCTATGGATATTCCAATGGAAAATTGCATCATAGAAATATGATAAAATTACTGGAATTTTGTTATGCAATGATCTCACAAAACACAAGAAAAGATAGATCAACGACTTAAAAAATATCCTCTTCAAGGGAGAAACCTCCTTTACATTACATAAATGAACAATTATCGGATGATACAAATGGTAAGACCTCCTTGGTATATATAGGAGTCTAAGGGGTCACAATATAATCATAGCCTACATAAAAATAATAATGTAAGGGCACAACAATAACAATAGTGGGCTTCTATGGGGAACAACAATAACAATATGGGGGGTACATGGACACAACAATAACAATAGGGGACCACACTAACAATAAAAACAAGGGGGATACACTAGTATTATAGGGACCTAACATGCCCCTCTCCTTCAAAAAAGTGTTGTCCTCAATGCTTGAGTAGTTCAAGATGTTGTTGTAGAAAATTCTCATTCTCCCACATGGAATGTTCAACGGGTAAGTTCTTCCACTTAATGAGATACTCTGAAATTAATCGATTTCGTAGTTGTCAGGTTCTTGTTTTTGTGACTGCTCGAGGCTCAAATATGTTGTTTCCTTATTCATCATGTTTTGGCAACATTGTTTGAACTGGGAGCATGTCACCGATAACCTTCTTTAAGCATGAAACATGGAAAACTAGGTGTACTCGGGAAGATGGAGGCAACTCCAATTTGTATGCCATAGTACCAATCTTTTGCAACACCTTGTAAGGACCATAATACTTGGGTGATAATTTATTATCCTTCTTATTAGCTTGCTTGAGGGACATTTGTTTGGATGGTTGTAGCCGTAAAAATATCCAGTTGCCTACATCAAAATGTTTTTCACTGTAATGTTCATTTTCCTCTTGTTTCGTTCGATTATGCGCTAGAGTGGGGTTATCCTTTAAGAGTTGGAGAGCTTTTTGTTGATGCATGATGTGATATTCCACTGCTTGAACCTTAGAATTTTCTCTTAAATATGATGTGATGGATGGTGGATGATATCCATAAAGTACCATAAATGGGGTCATTTTTGCTGGAGTATGGAAGAAGGTGTTATACTGGACTATTCAGCTAGAGGTAACCACTTGACCCATTGTGTTTGTTTATCAAATACAAAGCAACGAAGATATCATTCCAAACATTTGTTCATTATCTTAGTTTTCCCATCAGATTGAGGATGATAAGTTGATTTATGATCTAATTGAGTACCAAGACAAGAAAATAAATCCACCCAAAATTTTCCAGTGAAAATGGGATCTCTGTCACTTACAATAATCTTTGGGTTTCCATGTAGATTTTGAATTGTTTCCATAAATACAATAACAACTATACTGGATTTAAAAGGATGAGATAATGCAAATAAGTGTTCATACTTGGTAAGTATATCAATTACCACAATGATGAAACTCTTTCATTCAAACTTGGTTAAACTTGTGGTAAAATCCATTGAGACCTCCTCCCAACGTTGACTTGGAATTGATAAAGGTTGTAAGAGACTCAGGGCTTAATTGTCTCAAAGTTATTTTGTTGGAAAACCAAAAATTCTGCCACAAACCTCTGAATACCAGATTTAAAGCCATCCCAAAAAAATTCCTTCTTGATCCCGTGGTAAGTTTTTAAAAATTCTGAGTAACCTCCTAAATGGGAGGTATGTAATTCCAAAAAAACTATTTTGTTTGGGTTGGTAATTCTTACAAAGATATAAGTGATCTTTATACCATAATGAATGATTTTTCTAGCTAAATGTATCAGATGCATTATGATCTTGCTACAACTTTTGAATGATTTTCCACACCTCTTCAACATTTTTCCATTCATTCCTTGCTTCGGTTATCCAATTAGGTTGAATAATAGAAATGACACAAATCAATGCTTCCACCTCCTCATCTTTTCTTGAGAGTGCATCTGCAACAACATTTTGCTTCCCTTTTTTTATAGATGATTTCAAAGTCATATCCCAACATCTTTGTGACCCATTTTTGGTACTCTTATGAAGATAATATTTGTTCCAAAAAGTATTTAAGACTATCATGATCTTTTTTTACCTTGAAGTCTATTCCCATTAGTTAAGGTCCCCATTGCTTTAGTGCATACAATATTTCCAACATTTGCTTCTCATAAATAGGTTTGTGTAAATACTTTCCTTTGATTGGACGACTTTCAAATGTAATGGGTCTTCCTTCTTGCATTAAAATAACACCAATTCCATTTCCTGAGGCATCACATTCCACAATAAAGTTTTTGTGAATTCTGGCGTAGCTAAGACCAGTGCTTGGTACATTGCCTCTTTAAGATGTTCAAAGGCCTTAGTTGCTTCTAGAGTCCAAGAAAATGTATCTTTCTTCAGTAATGTTGTTAGAGGTGCTGTTATTCTCCCATAATTATTAACAAACTTTCGATAATATCTTGTCAACTCAAGAAATCCTCGAAGGTGCTTTATGGTTGTGGGGATTTTTCATTCCTTAATGGCTTTAATTTTGTTAGGGTCTACCTTAACAACCTCATGAGATACAATATGACCAAAATATTCCACCTCCTACACTCCAAAGAAACATTTGGAGATTCTTGCATATAATTTTTTCTCCTCCAATAGTTTGAGCACCCTGTTAACATGTTGAACATGATCCTTCCAAGGCTTGCTTTAGATTAGTATATCATAAAAAAATACTAAGACAAATTTTCTAAGGAAGGGTTTGAAAATGAAATTCATCAAACCTTGAAATGTGGAAGGTACATTAGTAAGGCCAAAAGGCATGAACAAAATTCATAATGACCCTCATGAGTTATGAATTATTTTTTAAAATGTCTTTAGTCTTCATTCTAATTTTATGATATCTTGAACAAAGATCCAACTTGGTGAAGTAAATCTCTCCATGTAATTCATCCAACAATTCGTCAATGCCATGAATGGGAAATTTATCTTTAATAGTGAGCTTGTTGAGCTCCCTATAATACAGAGACATACACCATGATCCATCCTTATTGTGCCCAATACTACTAGAGCAAAGAAAGAACTTTGACTAGGCTGAATTATACCATCCTCTAGCATTTTTGCAACCATACATTCAATTTCACTCTTTTGGGCACAATGATATATGTAAGGCCCGATGTTTGGAGGAACACTTCTTGGAATCAAATCAATAGCATGATCATGATCATGAATAGGAAGGAGGCCTTTGGGAGTATCAAATACCTAGGAATGATTGTCCAAAACTTTTTGGAGATATGAAGAATTAGATGATTTCGATGTTTGAGCCTCTGGTGAGCATAATTGTGTAATTACACCCTATTTTTCTTTCTTCAAAAGATTTGTCATGTCATTAGAGTTTATTATCTTTCATGGTTTCCTTGCGATACCCCTTAATTCAACTTCCTTTCCTTCCCAAAAAAAATTCAACAAAAGTTCTTGAAAATTGAAATCTATCGTCCCCAAATATAGTAACCATTAGACTCCTAGTACAACATCAACACCACCCATTGGAATAGAAAGAATTGAAATAATCAATACATATTTCCCCATGGTTAGCTTGATATTATGGCACTTTCCAGAGAAATTTATAGTTCCTCCATTTGCAACCATCACTTGACACTTTGGTGCTGGATATAGGAAGCAATTCAATTCCTTGGCTATGTTATAATGAATAAAATTATGGGTACTACTTGAATCAATCAACACTATTACCTTTTTCTTCTTGATATATCCTTCTATCTCGAGAGTTTGAGGAATGGTAATTCTTGCCAATGCATTACAAGATATGGTCATATTCATTTCTTCTTTCTATGAGGTTGGTTCCTGGTGTATATGCTCCTCTTTTGATGTTTCTTGTTCCTTTTATTCTTCCTCTTCACAATATATGTAAAATAATTTCTTCTCAGCACACTTATGACCTTTAGTGTATTTTCTATCACAACTGTAACAAATGCCTTTTCCTCCTTTTCCCTCCAATTATTGTGGTGTCAAACTTGTAGGTTGTGGAAGGCTAGCAGCAACAACACTTCCATATTTATAGTTGTGAGTGGTAGACTTCCTTGTTGCCATAATTTTTCTTTCAACTTTTCATGCCACCCTAAATGCCTTCTCCAATGAATCAGGTTCCCAATGTGAACCTCATGTTGGATATTATCCTTTAAAGTCCCTATGAAGACATATATCCTATGCTCCTCTGGAATATCAATTACCCCGATATTCAATTTTTGGAAGTCCTCAATGTGTTATACCATTGAACATTTTTGTTTGAGATTTATTAATTGACTAAAGAAGGTGTTTCTATTTGTATCCTCAAAATGTGCTATCATTTCCTTTTTAAAAATGACCAATTGACAAGTGGTTTATGAGAACAAATCCATCGATACCATACAAAATGATTTGGTTTTAAATATAAAGATGCAATGTATACCTTTTGTGTGTGTTGCACATAATGGAGATCAAAATATTGCTCCATCTATAGTATTCATGTTACTGGATCCTTGCCATCAAACTTCCTCATATCGATCTTTGGAATGTGGTGGGTCTTAAACCCAACATTGGAGTCTATAAAATCATAATTCATATTCCTTTTATACTCATCATGATTTTCATTGATTACCTTGTCACCACTGGGAAGCCTTTCTCGTAGCAACTTTGTCAAACTTTCCTTCAAACCTTCCATATACCCTTTTAAACCATCCATGTCTCCTTTTACTTTTTTTCTCTAAACCGTCCATCTTAATATTCATCACTCCCAATTCATTTTTGGTTGCTCTTTGGGAGAGTGAAATTTGTTGCACTTGGTCTTGTAACTTTGATATATCATGTTGCATTTCTTCCTCTTCTTCATGCGTCATATTAGAGATTTTTGGTTGCTTATTCAGTGTGTCCATTTTTTTTGTTTCAAGGAATATTGGAATGAAATAATAGTATATATGTTTCTTTATGCCCTTTGCATTACTACAAATTGATATTTCAAATAAAAGTTATGAAAATTAACAAACATATACACATTTTTTCTTATTTTTTGGAGCTAGATATTGAAACTGTTGTATCTCTGTAATTTTGGCTCTCCAAGTTTTGGAATTTCATCTTGTGGTAGCGTTCCAAGTCTTATTTCCAATGCCACAAGTCAAACCTAAATTGGATGCTTCAAGGTAAAGCTATGCTCAATCTCCCACGATGACTTGATTATGGACTAGTTTAGTAGAGTGAACTTGTAAGGAATGCCACGAGTCACTGTTTCAACCTTTGGCCCTAAAAATATACATGAAAAACTATAGTTCGTGAAATTTCAGTCAATTTTTATGAATTCAAATCCAATGGTTGTAGAGAGAGTTATGACGATTTTCCCAAGGTCGCCTATTTGAGACTAAATTATGGAGCATGCAAAAAGCATAACTGCTTCTGACGATATCTCAGAAACTATAACGAACCAAAATATGAAATTTTTATAGGAAGTTAGTAAATATTTCGGCTCCACATGGTTGAAATTTCAGCTTTTGAACCTTTGTAGAAAAAACGTTATAGTGAAAATCTCAAGATGACCTTTTTGAAGTAGGGAAACCCTAGAATCCAAAGCTCTGATACCAAATGTTATGTAACCAACTTACTAAACAGGAGAAAAGGTAGATCAACAACTTAAATTATCTTCTTCGAGGGGGAACCTCTTTTACATTACATAATTAAACAATTCTTGGATGATACAAATGATAAGACTTCCTTGGTATATATAGGAGTCTAAGGGGTCACAATATAATTAGAGCCTACATAACAATAATAAGTAAGGGTACAATAATAATAATAGTGAGATTCTATGGGACACAACAATAACAATATGGGGGATACATGGACACAACAATAACAATAGGGGGCCACACTAACAATAAAAATAAGGGGGATACACTAGTATTATAGGGACCTAACAAATCTATACCATGTAGGTTAGATTTTCCTTTAGATTTTAGATTCTTTAATAGTTGATTTTCTACTTGAATAAATGAAATAGATGAAATGCGATCAATAGAGAATAGAAAGAAACACACGGACACACACCATGCACAATAGAAACGAGGTTTTCATTGAGAAAACCTTCTAAGAGAAAACCCATTAAGAAGGTGAGGCTACTTTACTCTCTTTTAACTACTATGGAAATATGTAAGTACAAAGAAAGAGACCCTCTTTGTTAGTTTTTGTAGCATCATATGTGTTCTAGCCTTGAAATTTGGTGGAGAGGCTATAATGCATGAGATTTCCAAAACCCATAAATCGTTTCTGGAAATTCCACCTAGAGATGACTTAATTAGATTATCAGTCAACTTTTAGATATTTCCTAAGTCTAAACTTAGGGAATATGAATAATTAATCAGAATGAATTAAGTCAATGTGTGAATGTTCTAGAAAATCACACAGATCTACTTCAAGTTAATCCTATCCAAACTTAGGGAATATGACTAGTTAATTAGAGTTAATTAAGTCAAGGTGTGAATGTTCTAGAAACTCACACGAATTTACTTCAAGTTAATCCTAGCCATCGATTAAGATCTAATCTTGGTCATTGAAGTCTAAACAAGGGATTATAAGAAGAAGCCGATGGGGCTTAGAGAAATCACTTGGAGAGTTCGAATTCATGAGTAGATCGATTTCCAGAGTAGCAGCAGTCAGTTGCCGAAGAGAGAGCCAGTGAGATCAAAGCAGTGAAAGAGGGGCAGGGACAGTGAAGCTAGAGGAAGGATTTTAATTCCGGTGACTGCATTTGCAGAGAGGCAAAGGAGCCACAGTGATAGTAGCCTCTAGAGGCAATTTTGAAATTGCTGGGGAGAAGCAGAGTTTCAGTGCCAGAAGATAGGCAGAGGTTCCAAAGGCTAGGAGAGACATTTTCCCAGACAACAACAGACCAGACGGCTTGAGAAGAACTTGTTCCGAGCTGAGTGCAGAAGTGAATGCGCTAGGGTGACGCAGTAGCTGCACAAAGCCAGTTTGGATGGCTCAATTTTAGTTGAGGTCAGAGCCCAGATTTTCTCGTGGAGTGAGGAGATTTCCTCACTAGATTTTTCTTATCAGTATTTCTCTGTAGGATTGCCAGTTACGACATCCAATTGTACTCGTTGGGTTTTTCCAGGGATATTTGGCCAAAAAAACTGTGTTATTTTATGTGTGTGCTAGCATTTCTTCCAGTGTTTATTTCTTCAATAGTTTTATTTTTGTAGGTTGCAGTATGATTGATTCAGAATTTTTTGTAGCAAGCTGTAAATAAATTATTAAAATTAATTTAACAATTAGGAAAATTATTTCAAGTTGCTGTAAAAGGATTCGGGTTTTCGAATTTTCACATGGTATCAGAGCATAGATGATCATCTAGAGAGATCAGTAGTGAAGGAAGAGGGAGTTTCATTGTTCATTAAAGGGCAAAAGATCGAAACCCAAGAGGCAGCGCAATCACCTTTGCTAAGAGGCTGAGTTTCTTGAGGAGATTTGATTTTTCTGAGTGAGGGACAAAAAAAGTTGATCTCTCTAGATCGAAGGATTCCAGAGGCAGAGGGAGCAACCCAATATTTTCGTAGAGCTAATCTCTAACTGGATGTAGTAGTTTTGCAGCAGTTTTCTAGAGCAGATCCAATGTCGGGTGGAAGAGAGAGAAGCACACCCAACAGAGGGAAATTTTTTCTCAGGGGATATCGAGATTTAGAGATCTAATTTTTCCAATTGCATATTGGTAGTAGTTGTGAGTGTTGGTCGATAAAAGGTGCCTTTAAAACTCCTAATTATCCTCACATTAATTATCAATCCAGGCAAGTCTTCTTCTTTCAAGAGTGTACACAGTGTGTGGCTGTTATTTAACTTAGAGAGTAATGTTTCTAAATTGCAGTATAGATCTTTTAAATACAAGAGTAAATAGATGCATCTAGTAAATTCCAATTGCAATTAAAGAAAACTCAATCCTTTAACTAAATCAAATCTTACATTCATCAAAGTAACAACAACATCGGTTGAGAGTATAGTAGTGATCACTCATCCCTCTTGAACTAATTTAATCTAAATCAAACCCAATCCTCAATAATTAATCTAAACAACAAATGAATATCAATATGAGAGTTTCAACAACAATAGTTAATACTCTTTACAATTGATTATATAAAGCGGAATATTTATCTAAGAAACTTGATATGAAATGAAACTGAGATGATTTGAAAAGGAAAAAGGACATTGGGTGTAGGAAAGATACTTTGCTGTCATCCTTCCACTTAAACTACTATGATTGATTTTTTTTTTTAAAGATCGCATGCATAAAGGTTCGAAAATGGATTAGGAACATAATCTCTTTGTAGTAATGGTAAAAAATAAGAAAAGGGAGTTATAATAACTATTGATGTTAAAAATAAGACTCCAATACCATCAGCAGTGCTTCTGTTGCTCGCAGGTGTTTATAACCTTGACAGAGTTGCTTTTTTCACCTTTTGGAACCATGATCCTCTATGTATAATTAGGAAAGTGCATTATGATGTCAGAGTGGAGACCAATGTACTGGCTTGGTAACCAGATGAATACATTGCCATTCACTGGGAAGGAGCGAAAGGTGGGCAGGCTGGCTCGTGATGAGACCTTCTGTTCCAAGGACTTCATTTGTATGATGCATCCATTGGATCATATACCTGGTGTGGTGGCCATAGTGGGAATTCCACTTCGCTATTTCCTTATGATCATGGTAGGCTGGCTCATAATGAGATCCCCTATCCCATCTGAAAAATCATAGAATTGTTAGTAAACACACACACACACACACACATATATATATTTTAGACAACACTTGCTATTTATATATAAAGGGTGGCTCAACACTCCTTAAGAGTAGGGATGGTGGAAGAAGTCTGAACATATCAATAGAAAAAAAGTATGCCCTTAACCTTATTTGATGATAAAGAATAGAAAGAATTATAGGGGTTAGGGAAAAACCAACATGGTACAAATAATCAATCAATTCGATTTATAGTGAAAATAAGGACAGTGAAGTGATATAGATGGTTGTGTCCTTTCCTTTTTCTATCAATACGAAACAATCTCATTAAAGATGATAATATTCGATTTTCTTGTTCCAGTAAACTTCAAAATTTGTATTCTTACATATATATTTGTATACTAGCCCTATAGAGGATCATAAAGAGTGAGCAAAGGAAGGAGATGAAATTCACAAAGTGCTTATTTCCTAAAGGAAACAACAAAATAAAACCTCACACAAAGAGTGTTGTTCCTTATAGGAAGCAGCAAGAAAAGAAAAACACAAAAAGGTGTTGTTCCTTAGAGGGAACAACAATTGTTCCCTATAAGGAGCACCAAATGAAAAAAAATACACACAGATGGTGTTGTCCCCTATAGGGAACAACAAAAGGATATATACATGAAAGTGTTTTTCCTTATAGGGAACAACAACTATTCCTTAAGAGGAACAGTGAGAAGAAAAACTGCACAACGAAACTACTGTTCCTTAGAGGGAACAACAAAGGAAATACATACCGATTTTTTTTTTTGTTTCTTAGAGGGAACAATGGCTTGTTCCTTAGAGGGAACAACGGTTTTTCCTTATAAGGAACAAAATAAATAAATAAATAAATAAATAAAATTGGATGTAAAATTGTTGTTCCTTAGAGGGAACAACCGTTGTTCCTTAGAGGGAATAGCAAGAAAAAACACACACGAAATTGTTGTTCCTTAGAGGGGAAAACAATTGTTCCTTAGAGGGAACAACAACTGTTCCTTAAAGGGAACGACAACTGTTCCTTAGATGGAACAACGAGAAAACAAATACACATGGAATTGTTGTTCCTTAGAGGGAACAACAGCTGTTCCTTAGAGGGAACAACAACTGTTCCTTAAAGGGAACAACGGGAAAAAAAATCCATACGAAACTGCTGTTCCTTAGAGGGAACAACGAGAAAACAAATACACGCGAAACCGCTGTTCCTTAGAGGGAACAACGGCTGTTCCTTAGAGGGAACAACACGAAAACAAATGCACGCGAAATTGTTGTTCCTTAGAGGGAACAACAACTATTCCTTAGAGGGAACAACAACTATTCCTTAGAGGGAACAACAACTGTTCCTTAGAGGGAACAACATGAAAATAGATACACGCGAAACTGTTGTTCCTTAGAGGGAACAACAACTGTTCCTTAGAGGGAACAACGCGAAAACAAATACACGCGAAACTGCTGTTCCTTAGAGGGAACAACAGCTGTTCCTTAGAGGGAACAACACGAAAAGAAAGAAATGACAAATTGCTCACAAAATTTCTGTTCCTTAGAGGGAACAACGGCTGTTCCTTGGAGGGAACAACAACTGTTCCTTAGAGGGAACATCGGCTGTTCCTTGGAGGGAACAACAACTGTTCCTTAGAGGGAACAACGGCTGTTCCTTGGAGGGAACAACAACTGTTCCTTAAAGGGAACAATGAGAAAAATCTGCACACCAAATCATTGTTCCTTAGAGGGAACAACAAGAAAAATCCGCACAAACATTGTTGTTCTTTAGAAGGGACAACAGTTGTTCCTTAGAGGAAACAACAGTTGTTCCTTAGAGGGAATAGAAAAGGAAAAAAAATAACTTATATACAATTTATACAAGCAAATTCAATCAAATAGAAAGGAAAATTTATGTACAAATTTCAAAAACAAATAAAATTCTCCACTAGGCCGATGCTATGGATGGGTTGCCATCCTCAGCAAGAATTTGTATGGTGGAATCTTCCCGTAATTGTTGGCAAAAGGACTCCCTAGTAAGTGGTTTGTGATAAAGTCGTACTTGATGTCCATTCGCTTTAAAAGAGTAGCCAGACCCATCAATGGTAGCTAATGTGAGGGTGCCATTATCATGCACCTCTTGTATCTCATAAGGCCCTAACCATCTGGTTTGGAGTTTTCCTGAGAAATCCTGGAACCTAGAATCATACAAGAGTGCCCAATCTCCTTCGTGGAAGATCTTCTTCTTGATAAGGGCATCATGCCATTTCTCTCTTTGTTGTTGGATCAGTGCAGTGTGCTGAAGAGCTGATAGCGGATTTCATCCAATTCATTGATTTGATGTAGCCTATTAATCTATGCTTCATTTAAGTCCAAGCCTACCTCCTGAGCTATCCTCAATGTCTGGATTTCAAATTCAATTGGGAAGATAGGTTCTTTGCCAAATACTAGCTGATATGGGGAATATCCTGTGGTATTTCTCCATGTCGTGCGGTATGCCCACAGGGCTTTTGGCAATCGGGTAGCCCAGTCACGTCTATGTGATGCAACTGTCTTTGTGAGTATTTCCTCGATTACTTTATTGGTGCTTTCTACCTAGCCATTTGCCTGCGGGTGGTATGGAGTTGTGATTCTATGCATGATACGATGATTCTTTTATGTTGTAGCAATTTTATGGCCTATAAATTGTGGCCCTCCATCCGTGATTATTTCTCTAGGCAAGCCATATCACACAAATAGTTGGAAAAGAAAGTGGATTACCAAGTCCTTTGTTGCCCTTGGTAATGCTTATGCCTCCACCCATTTAGTCACATATTCTGTTGCGACTAATATGTATGTATTTTGATTAGATGATGGGTTTATTGGACCAATGAAGTCTAACGCCCATCGTTCAAAAGGTTCAATGACCAATTGCAGATGTAGGGGCATCTCATCAGACTACCCAGGGCATCCCATTCTTTGGCAACTGTCGCATGCCTGGATGAACTTCTTGGCGTCTTTAAAAATGGTGGGCCAATAATAGCCCGTCTGCAAGACTTTGTGACCAGTCTTGCGGTCTGCAAAATGACCACCGTAAGGCCCATCGTGGCAAGCTTTCAGGATGTCGAAGACTTCATCTTCCCTGACACATCTTCAAATGTGCATATCGGCCCCTGTATGAAATAAATATCCTCCGATCCAGGAGAACCGAGCGATATGCTGTACTATTTGTTTTATTTCATTAGGCGTCAGGTGCTTAGGTAATTTTCCCACTGCTAGGTAGTTTGGGACATCCGCGTACCATGGTGTTTTCATGGTGACAGTGAATAAGTGTTCGTCAGGGAACTGGTCTTCTACTGCTGCCGAGTCGTCTGTCTTTGGCATTCGTGAAAGGAAGTTTGCTATTGGATTTTCTTTTCCTGGTCAATCTTTGATAGTGATATCGAATTCCTGCCAAATGATCAACCATCTTGTCACTCTTCCATTTGTAACAAGTTTATTAGCTAGATTTTAATAGCTGAGTGATCAATATACAAAACCACAGGGTATCCTGTTATATAATGTCTAAATTTATTGATAGCATAGATTACAGCCAAAAATTCTTTTTTCAGTCACAGTATAATTTAATTCAGCAGGAGATAGATTTTTGCTGATGTAATATATTGCATATGGCTTTTTATCTTCCTCCTGGCCGAGAACAGCTCCAATGGTTGTGTCTGAAGCGTCAGATGAAATCTGGAATGGCAAATCCCAGTTTGGGCCCCATAGTACAGGGGCTATTGATACAAGCCGTTTTAAATCTTCAAAAGCGATGTCACATTTGTTAGTCCAAATGAAATCGATATTTCCTGTTAATGCATATAATGGTGCAACAATTTGAGAAAAATTCTTTATAAATCTTCTATAATAGCCAGAAAATCCCAAGAAACTGCGTACCTCAGTCTGTGTGGAAGGGGTAGGTATTAAAAGAATTATCTGAATTTTTGCTGGATCTACCTAGATTCCAGCTGCTGAGATATAGTGACCCAAGATGAGGCCCTCGATCATCATCATGTGGCATTTTTCATGGCTTAAACAGAGCCTGGTAGCAATGCATCTTTGCAGAACTTTTTCTAATGTTTGTAATGCCGGCTCGAAGTCATCTCTGTAAGGTGTAAAGTCATCCATGTACACCTTGAGCCCTTCATTTATCAGATCTGAAAAAATGTTGAGTATAGCCCTTTGGAATGTGGCAGGTGCATTGCACAACCCAAAAGGTAAGACCCTGTAAGCAAATGTTCCCCAAGGGTAGGTAAAGGTAGTCTTATCTTGGTCTTCAGGGGCTATTTGAATTTGATTGTAGCCGCTAAAGCCGTTTAGGAAAGAAAATAATTTTTTTCCTGCCAATGTGTCCAAGACCTGGTCAATGAACGGAAGGGGAAAATGGTATTTTTGGGTTGCTTTATTAAGCTCTCTATAGTCAACACATATATGCCACTTTCCATTCTTTTTAGGCACCACTACTAAAGGAGAGACCCATTTGCTGTCAGATATAGGGTAGATGAAATTTACATCTAACAATTTTTGTAGTTCAGCTTTAACAATATCTTTAAGGTGAGGGTTTAACCTCTGTTGAGGTTGTCGAATGGGCCTAGTAGCTTTCTCTGTATAGATGTGGTGCATGCATAATTGGGGATCAATCCCTTTCATGTTTGGGTAATCCCATGCAAAGGCCTCTTTATATTTTCTCAGAGTTGAACAAGCTTCTGCTCCTGGTCAGCAGTCAAGTTTTTGTTAATATTTAAAGTTTTTTTTGGTTCAATTTCTATGGTTTTGTAGTTATAAACAAAAGTTGTTGGTATTGACTGATCACTAATATATTTTAAGGGATCTTCTTCTATTTCGTTATGGAGGGCTGCTTCGATCATGTGACATTTTAGATGGGATATGACATTTGGTTGGTTAATGTAAGCGTTAATGATGTCATATTCTGTTTGATCCTTGAATTCGAGAGCATCTTCTATAGTTATCGGTGATCTAATGTTTTCAGTTGGATATGATACATGTTGTTTTTTGGTTTTGATTATTGTTAAACCTGGCTGAGCTGGAGGATATAAGGCTAAATTCTTCACATTGCTTCCTCTTGCTATCGTCATGTTGCCTGTTCGATAGCTTATGTAAGCATCCGCAGTTGCTAGCCAAGGTCTGCCTAGAATTAGGGGATGTCCATCGAGTCGGTTTCTAGGATTGATGATCAAAAAGTCTGCAGGGTATTCCCAAGAGTCTACAAACACCATTACATCCTGTAATGTGCCTTCTAGTTTGACTACCAATCGGTCAGCCAGTTCCAACAAGGTCGTGGTTGGGTCCAAGGATGTAATGCCAAGCTTTTGACAAGTTGTTGTTGTAAGAATATTGATTGCTGCTCCTAAATTGACTAATGCATTGGGGAAGGAGCATCCATTTATTTGCACAGTGACTATAGGATTTCCTAGGTCCTCATATTTTACAGGTGTTTCTCTGCCTGATAGTAAATCAGATAAGGTACCGACTACATGGAAAGTTGGGGTTGTTTTTATTTTCCTCTTTGGCTTTTTCGTACACAATTCCTTAATAGTTTTTGTATAAATTGGAATGCCCTGAATAACATGGAGGAAAGGTATTTTTACACATAAATTTTTCAATTCTCCTAGAAGATCAAATTTAGGATATTCAATTGGGTGGGGTATGATTAGTCATTTTGGAGGTGGTGGATTAGAGGTGATTGTTTGATCATGAGTTTTTTGTTTAACCATGTTCTCCACTTGTGCTGTTTTTTCTACAGGTAACGAATCTTCAATTTGTTTATTTTTATCCCCCTCTGATTCTATTATCCGCCTAGACCTTAATTGAAGATCATTGCACTCCCTCAACTCAGTTTCTGGCTCAAATCCTTCAATAATTTGCATAGATTGAACTGGTCTGTTGTTTGGGTTCGAGTTGGGTTGGGTTGGAAGCTGCGGTCGTAGATTGGTCTGAGGATTTTGTTGCAATGTGTAGGGTGCTGATAGTGTAGGTTGAGGTAGGGGGATTGTTCGTGCTGGCTGATTCGTAGGTCTTTTCTAGTTTGATTTCTAGTTCTAGTTCTGTGAGGTGGAGGGTGATCATTGAGATTGATATGCATTATTCTGCCAAAACGGTGGGAAGTAAGAGAAATTTGGCCAATTGTTATTTTGATTTGTTTGGTTTGGCTAAGGTGGCATAGGGAATGGTTGTTGTGACCAATTGGAAAAAGGTGGTTGGTTCTGTCACATAGCTCCTGGGTATTGTTGTGAATTATATTGTGAGGGCTGAAAGAAAGAAGATGGATCAGTAGGCGTACATGTTTGTCGTGGTTACCATTGGCGACGCTGATTTAGCAAGTAGACTGGTTATGTTTCCTCCTCCGCCTCCTTATAGACTACTTTTAACCCTGGGAGTGATGGGCAACTTTCTGTGGTATGATCTTTAGTACATATGGCATAGGTTTGCACCATATCCAACGGGCATTCTTTGTGACTATGCTTCTTCCTGCATCTAGGACAAAATATCACCAAGTTTTGTTCTACTTCAACATGCTTTTTCTTGGCTTGCATAATGTCCAATTGCGTTGTCAGAGTTCCCAAAATATCTGTTTTGAAATCCTCTAGTAGGTTGCCAATTTCTGCACGAGTTATACCTCCACCAGAGATTTTGTTGTCCCTGGAGGTCATGTTGCGTTCTGATAGTTTCAATCTCGTACCACCTCTTGAGGACCCGATACACAATTTAATAATGTTAGCATACTCTTCTTGATATATATCACCTTTACTCATAATATTTAATGTCTCTATCCATTGTTCTTTCATCCCTTTAAGCAGTGTAGCTTTTAGCACATTATCAGGAAAAGGCAGAGTTGCATAGGGAGACCACTGGATGTTATATTGAAAGCGTTCCACATATTCTTCTAACGTTTCACTGGGTCTTGCGACCATTTGGAATATTTCGTCTTTCAATTCCCTAGATCTGCAATAGTCCTGATATTTTTTAAGGAAAGCGGTTTTCATTTGATCCCAATCATTTATTGTACCACCACCTAATCCCATAAACCAACGGAAGGCTGCTCCTTTCAGTGTGGAAGGAAATAGTTTTAGTTTTTGGGGGTCGGTGATATAATCATAACCCCGACATAATACATCAAATCCAAACAGAAATGCATCTGGATCCTCTGACGTTAATCCATGAAAGGTGGGAATATTTTGGAGAGGGATAACTTTCATGGGTGCGTTGACTGCTGTGTCAATGATGGGATACTACAATGTAGAGGTCAGGGGTACTTGTGGGTTATTGGTCATTTGATCAAATATATGCCAGTACCTTTCCGGGATCTCTAGAGAGTTATTCCTAGGATGATTAGAAGGGGTGGGAATGATCTTGACAACACTCCCTTGATCTAGGCCACTGGGTGTTCCTTGTTGAATTACTACCTGAGGGGATCTTGGCTCCTATGTTTCCCCTGTTTCTCCTCCTCCTTCATGAATATTACAAGAATTCCCTTCTTGTGACGAAATTGGGCACAAATTTTCAATCTCTTGAAAACTCTGTTCAGTTCCCACTGTTTTGCTGCGAACCTCAGCGTAGGCTACAGATGGTGAGCCTGTGGCCCAAAGGGAGACAGTAGGTTGTCTGGAAGCAACGTTTCTGGGACCTACTGATGGCTAAGATTTGGATTTCTTTAAGATGTCATCTATGAACATTGATTGTCCAAGGGTCATCGGTCCCTTAGATTTGTTGAGTTTGGGTAGTGGAATTGAATTGTTTTTGGGTTTTTTCTTCTTAGCCATTTATGCAAACAATTCAAATGTTTATCTCTACCCTAAGTTCCTAACAATTTTGCTGGAAAGCGGGAGGGGGAGCAGGCATTTTACGTGCTCCATATGCAAGTTCTTACCTTTCATTTTTAATACCCAGTTCTCTCCCAACAGATAAGCAGCAAATACCTACTTCAAATTTCTATAATTGTGCTGAAAAGCGAGCGGAGGAGCAAACACTTTACTTGCTCGTTACGTAGGTTCTTACCTTTCATTTTCAATACCCAATTCTTCTTCAACAACAACCATCAGATGTACATTACTCTTTAGAAATGGCTACACTCTCCCCAGCAATGACGCCAAAATGTTGGTCGATAAAAGGTGCCTTTTAAAACTCCTAATTATCCTCACATTAATTATCAATCCGGGCAAGTCTTCTTCTTTCAAGAGTGTACACAGTGTGTGGCTGCTATTTAACTTAGAGAGTAATGTTTCTAAATTGCAGTATAGATCTTTTAAATATAAGAGTAAACGGATGCATCTAGTAAATTCCAATTGCAATTAAGGAAAACTCAATCCTTTAACTAAATCAAATCTTACATTCATCAAAGTAACAACAACATCAGTTAAGAGTACAATAGTGATAACTCATCCCTTTTTAATTGATTTAATCTAAATCAAACCCAATCCTCAATAATTAATCTAAACAACAAATGAATATCAATCTGAGAGTTTCAATAGCAATAGTTAATACTCTTTACAGTTGATTATATAAAGCAGAATATTTATCTAAGAAACTTGATCTGAAATGAAAGCAAACTAAATCAATGACAATCCTACAAATTATATAAAATAAAGAGATTCTGTCAATGTTGGAAAATAATAAACAACACAACGATAAAATCACAGAAAGCAAGAATACTATCAAACCATCACACTTGCGAGAATTGGAAATGTTTGACACAAGACGAGCAGTTGAATCCACCAGAGGCCGGGCCCTTAGCCGCCAGCGAAACACTGCTAAGTTACTTTAGGAAACGCGAGGGAACAACAACTTTACTTATATATTAATCATCAAACTGAATGAGAATTACAATATAGTCGTGTTCTTCTCGATAGCGAGAGTCTGTGAATACAATTATAATTACAATAATACAGAAATTCCTCTTCCCCCTATTCTTACAAAACATTTCTTTTTATAATCGGAAAAGGGACAAAGATAAATGATAAATGCGATCCCTCAGGATCTTTCGAAGGGACAAAGATAAATGATAAATGCGATCCCTCAGGATCTTTCGATCCTGAGGGATTCGCAACAGTTTTCCATCTTCAGTCATCATTTCCTTTCTTGCGCTGATCCTACTGATTTTCTTTTGGATGTATTTTCAACTGCCACGTTCCTTCCTTAGCTTGTCGATGTTTGTTGTTCCTTCACAGGGAGCATCATTTGTCCCTTTTGTTGTTTTCCTGCAGAAAGAAAGGTAATAATTAACTAAGTCGTAACTGCAGATAATTTCTTCATTTCTTACCGTAATTCCCTAATAGATTAGCGCATTGAGATATAGAAAGGATAAGAATAAAGGAAAAGGATAATAAGGTAATAGTAAACTCATACCTTTCCCATGATGCAACAGTGAGCAAATATTCTCACTCCATAAGGGAGTGTGAGTAGCAAATCCAGTAGCCAAGCAACGGGAAAGAGTGGGATTTTTGGGTCTATTTTCTCCAATTTTGAGTTTTTAAAATTTGTAGCTCTACAAGGATGGTTGTACGAGATTACCATAGGAGGTCGTACGAGTTAGCCACAATGCAGATCTAGGAGACAGATGCTGAAGGAAGTGTGAGTTACAAAGAAAGGAAGGGTCCTAGCCAGGGACTAGGATTGATAGGAGATAGTGCGGTACCATACCTAGGTGGAGGAATATGAGACTCCAATGTGCCAAATGGGCAAGGCCCAACGGAGTGACAACAATGAGATCAGTCAGATCAGTTCAAGATTTTTGCAGTAGGACCATCACCTTGCTACAAGGGCCCACAATATCATAGTAGCATATTCAGTGTCAACAGGCGTTGTCAATCATTTAGATGGCAGTTGTAGATATAGATGCATTCAATACCCGAGAGACAGTTGTATAGCTAGATGCAGTGATACAGGTAGTACGAATTTCCGAGTTGCAGTATGCATGTTCAGTTCCAACCAGAAGATTCCTAGCACTAAACTTCACAGTTCAGTTTTCAATGTAGGAGGACAATGCGAATTTCCAGGACAGAGTAGAGAGATTTCCCATTAGGAGATCGACTCAGAGGGAGTCTAGCTTCAAAGGGAGAAACCCTATGGAAGCTAGTGCTTCGGGATCTAAGAGATCAGACTCATTATTGCAGTAGTTGCAACAACAGTGCAAAGGTAGCAGTAGCAGTATGAGTAAATCAGAGTCCCATAACTACAGATGGACAAGATCCTTGAAGAGTCCACCTCTTGGATCAGTAACTTGCTACGGGGGCCCACAGTATTCAGTAGAAATATGGATCAATGACAGTAGATGCAGTCAAAGACTTGGGTGACAAATGCATTATACTAATCACAGTTGATTCAATATTTTGGATGTTTTTTAGTTGCAGATGTTGCAGTTGCAGCAACAACAAATGAAGATGGAGTTGCAGTGTAGATGCAGTGTTAACAACAGTTCAGCAGGGTCAACAACAACATAGATGCAACAAATATCAGAGTTTCACAATAGTTGGTGGGCAGCAGCAGCCAGAAATCAACAGTGTGACAAGAGATGATGCAGAGACAGGGTGCTACTACAAGTTGAGCAGTCGAGCAGTAGAACACATTCCTCGCTAAGAGGGAGTGTTAGTTTTTGTAGCATCAGATGTGTTCTATCCTTGAAATTTGGTGGAGAGGCTAGAATGCATGAGATCTCCAAAGAATAGAAATTGTTTCTGGAAATTCCACCTTAGTCAGTTTTTAAATATTTCCTAAGTATAAACTTAGGGAATATGACTAATTAATCAGAATTAATTAAGTCAAGGTGTGAATATTCCATAAAATCACACGGATCGACTCCAAGTTAATCCTAACCATCGATTAAGATCTAATCTTGGTCATTGAAGTCTCAACAGAGGATTATAAGAAGAAGTCGATGGGATTAGAGAAATCACTTGGACAGTTCAATTTCATGAGCAAATTGATTTCCAAAGTAGCAACAATTAGTTGCCGAAGAGAGAGCTAATGAGACCAAAGCGAAGAGAGAGGGGTAGGGACAATGAAGTCGGAGGAAGGATTCCAGTTCCGGTGAGTGCATTTGCAGAGGGGAAGAGGAGCCATAGTGAGGCTGACGCAGAGCAGCGCAGTAGCCTCTAGAGGAAATTTCGAAATTGTTTGGGAGAAGCAAAGTTTCAGTGCCAGAAGCTAGGCAGAGGTTCTAGAGGCCAGGAGAGACATTTTCCCAGACAACAGCAGGCCAAACAACTTGAGAAGAAGTTTTTCCAAGCTAAGCGCAGAAGTGACTATGCTAGGGTGACGCAGTAGCTGCGCAAAGCCAGTTTGGATGACTCAATTTGAGCCGAGGTTAGAGTTCGTATTTTCTTGTGGAGTCTCACTAGACTTTTCTTGTTAGTATTTCTATGTAGGATTGTCAGTTACGACATCCAGTTGTACTCAGATTTTTTCAATGCTGCTTAATATTAAAACCCTCAGTTGCTGCACTATTTTTCCCAAGTTGGGATTTTCCGGGGACATTTGTCCAAAAATAATTGTGTTATTTTATGTGTGTGTACTAGCAATTCTTCCAGTGTTTATTTATTCCACAATTTTATTTGTGTAGGATGTAGCGTGATTGATTCAATATTTACTGTAGCAAACAGTAGATAAATTGTTAAAATTAATTTAACAATTAGGAGAAATATTTCCAGTTGTTGCAATAGGATTCAGGTTTCCAAATTTTCACAGTCTCTATAGAGTTACCTACGACTTGTGGCCTATAAGGATACTACAAAACTGTAACCCCTTTTGTTTATATCTCTAAATTCTCACTCTTATTTTCTCTACCTAACTATAGAACAAACTACAATAGGACATTATGCAATGCCTACTCCTGGTAGTGCCCTAATGACCAACCAGGGGTACAATTTGAATCCCTTAACCCTCAATTAGAGTTAAAATTTTAGACCTTCTAGAGTTTTCTTGAAAGTCCACATATGCCTAGCCCCATATCCATGAGTAATAGGGGCTAACGTGGCATCCTCTCATACCATGGTCGTCAACACAATAGGTCAACTTGCAGAGGTATAAATTTTTCATATGGATTTTATTTGATGTGATGCTTACACCATTGGAAAGGTCTCCAAGTGTAGAAAATTGATAGAGGTTACAACATAAGTGAGAATTTTTTGACCCAAAATTTGTTATTTAATTCCTCAAAATGGTTCTTGTTGACGTTGCTCGATCCGCCAAGATTCAAGGGATCACCCCGGTATGAAGTCCCAACTAGACCTCACACCATTTGGTGTGGGAGTCCCATCCGATATGATGGCCTGGTTGCCATTATCTTAAGGATTTGCCTCAACTCTTGCTTGTTAGCATAGGAGAGTGGTTTGCTTTGTCTTCAAGAAGTGAGGTTTGCATGCCTAGTGAGTGTAAGTCTACTTGTGTCAATGGTTCTTTCACTTTGAGGGGAAGAAGGTGAAGGTGAGTTCCAAGTTGAAATGGATCAGTTCCAACTCAGCTAGGAACACACAACGCAAAAGGACATACACAACTTCTGACGGAGTAGTCCACTCGGATGCGATAGTCACAACATACAAGGTATGATAACACATACAACACTCATGGATCAGTCCGAACGAGTGCAACAGTTGTTATAGCAAGGTTCATGTGAAAGGTCTGTCTGATGTCCGGCAGAGAAGTCAACACGGACAGGACATCATTAACATCATATACAACACACTTCCATTAATAGATTATGCATTACAACAAATGAATCAGTTCAGATGTAGAACACAGGTTAAATCAACATGCATTACAAGTGTTAAAGATTAGCTTTACAACAAATACAATACATGTGTGAAAACATGTTGGCCTGTTAACAAGATTCTGAATTAAGTGAAAGTTCCAAGACACATTGTTACACCATACATCACTAACCCTGTTAGCGAGGCATTGGAGCCACTACTTACTCCTCAAAGAAAATATTACAGACTCTCTTGGATATGTGGGAGGAGATGAAGTGAAAAGTCCTCTCATGTACAAATGAGGGGCGTATTTATAGCCAAGGGTGAAACTGACCCTTGTGGCTATTCAACTACCCTCATGACCGTTCGACTTCCATGACTCTATGTTCAAAAAGTGGGTATCTTGGACTTCCACGTTACATCACATTGATTGACAACAAGCCCATAGTGGAGATGTGGGCAACATCACTCAAGACTTGACATGACAATGCTCGTACATTCGTGCTGCTGTTGGAGTGCATGTCGAGCTACAGTGCTGCTGAGTGATGGATGTCTTCATGGTGTATCATAGCTTCACCTCCGCATGGCGAAGTGCGTGGAGTCTTTGATGGTCCTTGGTTCGCTTGATGAAGCTTTAGCATGTTGTTCCTTGCTTTCATGCTGGAAGGCTTGATAAGCTCACTTGTTCACGAAGGTGCATGTTCGTCATGTTCGTCCGCTTCGCATGCTTCGTTCGTTCATCTATTGGTGAACCTGTCCATCTGCATGTGATCCCTTCGTTCATCCCGTTCGTCATCTTGACATGTTTGTTGGTGTACCTATACCTGTAGTCACTCATGACGAGACAACATCAAATCCAAAATCTCCTAGTCTACCATGACACATGATCATTCATATCTAGGTGACTGGGAGAGGCAGTAGGGCTATGACGCGGGATGATGGCTCTGAGCAACTGCTAATGAAAACTGCATAAGAGTCACTGAGGGATGGAGATAGACAATCTAAGTCGATAGTGACTGTCTACAAGATCTGGCTCAATTGGGAGGCAAAATTGCACAAATTTTGAGAGGGATAGTCCGGGCAGCAAGAGGGCAAGGAAGGCATGCTCTGCGCATTTTCTGGAATGAACAATCAGTAAGGGCTGGACAACCAGATTTGCGTAATTTTCTAGAGGAATGGGCTGGGCTACATGAAGGGTCAGCAGGCAGGGATTGCGCAGTTTTTCTAGGGAACTAACTGGGAGACTGGCAGCTAGAACTGTGCAATTCCCAGAGGGAACTGCCAATTGGTTGCTGGGGTCACTAGTAGCCAAAACTGCGCAATTCCCGGAGGGAACTGGCAGTTGACTGCTTAGTCAGTAGCAACAGAAACTGCACAATTCCTGAAGGGAATAAGCAATCTACTGCTAGGAGTTGCTGGCTGGGAAAACTACACTGAGGCCAGGAGGTTGGCCTGCTGATCATCTCTGCGCAATTTCTGAGCTAAGTTGAATAATTGGCACTGGAAGGCCTACTCATGAGCACTGCGCAATTTTTGAGATGAACAGTTGATCGACTGTCCGGATGACTGACTGAGAAAACTGTGCAATTTTCTGAAGGAGACAGGGACGGGCACTTGGTGTCTATCCAACCTATCTGCGCAATCTCCTTAGTCAATTGAATGGGCGAGGTAGATGGCCTCTGTGCAATTTTTTAGGGGAAGTCAGTCCCGGGGTGGCTACCGGGTCCGACTATCCGGGTGACCAACATGAGAGTTGATTGAGCTGCTTGCGGGCAACACAACTTGAAGGACTAGCTTGGTGCTTCTGGGTTGTTCTGGTTGACAGTCGATCGAGTAGAAAGTAGGGTGATGGTCCGACTGTCAGTGAGGAGTCTGGTTGTCAGAACTTCAGAATAAAATGACTAAGTGTTTGAACAATCGAAAGATGCATATGTGATCATACGAACACACACTCACATGACTTGACGACGAAACAACCAAACCATCCAAATACACATGTTCAGCATGATTGAACAACAGTGCAAGTGACAAGCGCGACACTCGTGATTGATTGTTCATGATCAAGACGACACTTGTGTGGCAGTGAATGTGACTTAGTGTGTGAGTGCGACAAATGCTTTCATGGCGAACACGAAAAACACATACGAAGCAAAGAATTTGAGCATAACCAGAGCACGGTCGCAAGCATGACTTGGACATCATGTAGAGACTTGGATGCAGTGAACAAGCAAGGTGAATGTAAAGACTCACACGAGCTCACAGAGTGAACCCGAGCGTGTTCAGTCATTAAGTGAAACTCTTCAAAGGAGGCTACGAAATTGGTGCAGGCCAAAATTTTGGAGGGTGGTTGTAGCTGCTACAACACTTGGCGACACACTGGTAGAACTCCAGCTTCTCTGTTTTGGTTCATTGCTAGCACAAGGCCTTGGTCTTTCGGGGATTATTGAATCGCTGTGCAAGTTACTTCAGTTTCCCCACTTACCCCATGGACATACATGGTTCACCCTTTGGTAACTCCCTCAAACACAATCAAAAGTTCAGCTTAGATCTCAGTGTTTCGAATCCAGGAAGGGTAGTTTAGTTTGTGAGTTGAAGATTTTTAGAGTATAAGTTTTCATCTCTGGTGTTTCTTCGCTATCGGAAAGCCTGAACAATACCCCGGTGGAGTCACGTAGGAACACACACATTACTCCACTGCCAGCGAGCCTGGTCAGTACCTCGGTGGAGTTGCATGCTTCACCTCTCTGCACATGAAGCATTTCTCTTCTTTCACCTTTGTATTTCTTTAAGAGAACTGTGCATATGCACTTATTTATTTTTGGGGCAAAAGAGGGATCCCGAATTATTGAGAGTAGAAGAGGTTGTTCCTTTAGAGAAGCATGTAAGACCTCTGGCATAGGTTTGCTCGTTTAGATTTTTCCCCTTCTTCATTTCTACTAGTTGGATTAGCTTAAACACACAGAGCAAAAGGCCGAGTACAAGCATGGGGCTTCCCAGTGTGGACACAGGTTCACGTTGGACCAAAGCTTCCCTTACAGACAATTTGTATTTTCCGTCAGGACTTCATTGGCCGAAGGTTGTAACCAAGAACAAAGGAAATGGAAACAAGACTGGCCAAGTGCTGCAATGTCACAAGTCTCTTCAAATTTCAGCCACATACTCTATTCAAAATCCAGAATGTAGTAGTTGGCAACACTTATTTCCGAAAACAAAAATAGTAATGTATCAAACAAACAAAATGAACGTGAACAAAAATAGTAAGCAGAATCAAACAAAGCGAAAGGGAAGATAATAAACAAAACAAACCAAATGAAATAACAAGTAGCAAGTAGACTATGTACATGGCACGGGCACAACCCGACCTATTGAAACTAGTATTTGAGGACTTGGCCATTGACAGGAAGATTATCAATCCTCCTGTCAAGTGATTGCAAATGATACGTGTGTGAGCCAAGTTCCTCGTGGAATGGTGCCAGTCCACTGGGATCCACTACCGAAATCCGATGGCATTCCAGAAGACCTTCAAGTGAAGACAAAACCATTGTTTCAGGTACTGTGTGCAACATGGGCTTGGATGATGGCACGGGGTAGCTGTTTTTATTCCTGGAAGGATTTAAGTTTCTGAAGTCAATGCGTAAGCCGATCTTCCCAAATTTATTACGTGCAGGATTCAAATTAGAAAACCACGTATGATGACGAACTTTGCAAGTAATCCAAACACTCGAAATGTTAGTCAATATTTTCAGCAAAAGCAGGACAAACAACATGTATGTGTCACCTGTTCTTTGTTGCAATGACTTGTTTCCTCTTTTACTTGGAATCTCATGTTGGATTGCTCACGTGCAATGGGTACTCAGGTCATCATCTACTCGTGCAAACTCATCTCGGTACTGTTCGATCAAGTGGTCAACAATTGGTTGTTGCTGCAATGTGTAACTTGTACCGAGATTGGCCATCTTTGGATCATGGTGGATTCCTAGGTTGCTCTATTCATTCATAGTGTTGGTCCTTCGTGTGTTCAGCACGAGTGCTTCAACATCATATTTTGTGACTTCAGACTTCAAAAAACTTGAAATCACGCATGGTTCATTGTTTTGGATGACTGAGATACACTCGGTCCTTGAGCCATCATGTGTTCCTGATTTGTCAAGACTCATGGCCCACAACTTGTCTGTACATGGACCATTTGGCATGTTGGTACTACTGCTACTACCGCTGTTGCTACTACTACTACTATCATAAAAACAAACTGTACATGTTTCATTATCATCAGTTGGGCGAGGAAGGAGTCCCAACTGCTTGTATGATGAGGTTGGAGTAGGCCATGCAGGATGACACTCCAATGTCTTTTCCAGGAGGCAGTTGCCAAACATGAGTTCTGCAAAAGCCAATGGTTCATTCTTGCTGTTAAGGGGAGTGACATTGTGTTTCATATACCTCTTGGATAACACCCTAATTTGGTTGCATTTGCCCTTGTACGAAAGCCACAAGTGAGACCAGTCTGTGGCAAAGCATCCATATAGCTTGCTAGACCAGTCTCTGCTGAGCAACAAACCATATGGGATAGTTGGATGAACACGTCTCGTAGCTCACCAATGGTTGGTACTCGAGTTGGATGATTCTGGTGGATGTTTCGCTCCATCGTGCATTGATCTTCTTAGTAATGGAGAGTGACATAACATTCGCTGCCTTGCCAGAATCAACCAAGAAGTTGTGGACATTGTAGTTGAAAACTTCGAATGAAATCAGGAATGGGGGGCAACCTGAGTTTTCTTCTTCCATCCAGAGTGTATTGAGCACAGTGGATAGTGATCTGGGAGGTGTGCATGCTCCCTTGTTGGTAGAGGCTGCGTTGTCTGTTGCTGTTTGTACCAATGCGCATAGTAGGATATCTCGTTGGCTTTGGACTTTGGCTAACTCGAACAAACTGATGTTCGCTCGAGTTTTCTTCATGTCATTAACTATGTTGTAATCCAAAGGTGGTAGACTCACCGAGGTGTCTGGGGTGGAACGGATGTTCGTGTTGTCCGACGGAGTGTTTTGCAACTTGCTGCCTATGGACGTACTCTTATCCGCCGCTATCTTCTCGGACTTGATTTGTGTTTGTTGCTTTGAGGCAGCTGGTGGATCGACCTTCTTTATCAGCTATCTCACCTTCTCTTGCATCTCCTCAAGTGTAGAGGGGGCCCCTTTACTCCTAAGATGGTAACAATCATTTTGCTTTTTGGGCTTCTTCTCGGTGTTTGTCTTCGAGACTACTTGCGAGCACTGATATGCGTTCACCACATGCCCAGAACTTGGTGCTTCATCAGGTGCAACCTCTTTGTTATCATCAGTGTCTTCCGGCTACTCCTGTATGTCACCATCTGCATCGAGTGTATGAGTACAGACAAAGGTAACAACTCGCTTCCAATTTGAACAAGAGTTCTTGGGATGAAATTCTTCATGGAAGGAATAGAACTTAGGATCAGCGCATTGATCGAGTTGGAACATAGGCTTCTGCACAAATTTAGAACCGAACTGGTTGTTGCTTGATGAGCCAGTTAATGAACTACTTGCCTGTCTTTGTCTGGGTGAATGGCTGCTCGCGAATGTGTCCGTCTTCCGTTGCTTGAGTTTAGACATTTCGGTGGTCAAGTTCTTGACAAGGCAAGTGAGGGTCTCAATATCAGTTGCTTCCTTGTTTCTGCCCTTTCTTGGGGATTTCTGCTTGCATCCTTGGAGTCTTTTGTTGATTCGTCATCCTTGATGACTCCAATGGCGCACAAGTATTTCTCAACAACAATAGCCTCTTTGTAACTTTCTAGTAGTGTTGGCTTCGCAGCTCGCTTGACGAATTGCGCAATGGTGGTTGGCAGTGTAGACGTGTAATAGTCGACAATGATGGAGTCATGAGGTCTGGTGTCTGCTGCAAACTTGTTCAAAATACGCATAAACCTCTGATTGAAATCTTTTACTTTCCTTTTTCCCTCCATCTTGAGGCTTCCTAATTCTTTGAGTAGCATGGCTGGGGTCTTGTCATCAACAAAATTTTCAAGGTACATACATTTGAAAGAACCCCAGTTCTGTATGGAGTTGGGTGGAAGGTTGTGATACCAAGCAACTACAAAGGCCGTCCAAGGTACATGGAAACAATCTACATGCTACATTGCCATAATGTACCTCAAGGGTTTACAGCTGTAGGTAGAAGTTTTCTAAGTGTTCTTTTGCCTTCACTGCGCTGTCAAGGTTAAACTTGATGTTCATTCTCTCTACTCGCTTCGGCATCTTGTGCAGAATAGCCGAGAGAGCCAATGGTCCCTGAGTCATCCATTCAAGATTTGGGTCAGTCATCTCTTCGTCTTCTTCCTCTCCTTCGGAATTTGATGGTTCCGGATCTGAGTCTATCAGTTCATCTCTGCCTCCTATACCGGAGTTCGATCTCAAGACCACAAGAGTGCCTTGTTCGTCTTCAAAGAAGATTGGAGGTTCCTCTCCATCTTCAATAGATTCTTCCAAACCTTCAAGAGTAGCAAGGATTGCTTCTTCCACCGATGATACAACAACCCATGTGGGAGTGGATTTTGGCTTCTTAGATGTGTGTGAAAGACACTGTACACCTAGGATTAGTCCGACTTCTTTCACGAACTAGCGAGTGATGGGATAGACGGAGAGAAGATGTTTATATGAAATCTATGTTCAATTCTAGGAGGTGAGGAGTAACCAACTGCTGAGTCATAAGAGAGGGAGTGTGAGTTACTGCCTTGACCAGATGGTTGATGAGTGAGAGTGAGGGGAATTTCAGCCATGTACAACTGGCTTCCCTCCTTCTAGCGCAAGAGATGTTGACGGTGCTAGATCCGCTAAAATTCAGGGGATCACCCCGATATGAAGTCCCAACTAGACCTCACATCGTTTGGTGTGGGAGTCCCATCCGGTATGATGGCTTGGTTGCCATTGTCTTAAGGATTTTCCTCAACTCTTGCTTGTTAGCATAGGAGAGTGGTTCGCTTTGTCTTCGAGAAGTGAGGTTCACGTGCCTAGTGAGTGTAAGTGTACTTGTGTCAATGGTTCTTTCACTGTGAGGGGAAGAAGGTGAAGGTGAGTTCTAGGTTGAAAGGGATCAGTCCCAACTCGGCTAGGAACACACAACACAAAAGGACATACACAGCTTCCGGCAAAGGAGTCCACTCGGAGGCGGCATTCACAACATACAAGGTAAGATAACACTACAACACTCACAAATCAGTTCGAATGAGTGCAACGGTTGTTACAGCAAGGTTCATGTGAAAGGTTTGTCTGATGTCCAGCAGAAAAGTCGACACAGACGGGACATCATTAACAACATATACAACACATTTCCATTAATAGATTATGCATTACAACAAATGAATTAGTTTAGATGTAGAACACAGATTAAAGCAACATGCATTACAAGTGTTAAAGATAATTCTTACAACAAATACAATACGTGCGTGAAAACGTGCTGGTTTGTTAATAGGCTTCTGAATTAAGTGAAAGTTCCAAGACACATCGTTACACCATACATCACTAACCCCGTCAGCGGGGCATTGGAGCCACTACTTACTCCTCAAAGAAAATATTACAGACTCTCTTGGCTATGTGGGAGGAGTTGAGGTGAAAAGTCCTCTCATGTACAAATGAGGGGAGTATTTATAGCCAAGGGTGAAATTGACCCTTGTGGCTGTTCGACTACCCTCATGACTGTTCGAATTCCATGAATTTTTGACTTACATGACTCTATGTTCAACAAGTGGGTCTCTTGGACTTCCACGTTACATCACATTGATTGAAAACAAGCCCATAGTGGAGATGTGGGCAACATGACTCATGACTTGACTTGAACATGACAATGATGGTACATTTGTGCTGTTGCTGGAGTGCATGTCAAGCTACAATGCTGCTGAGTGATGGATGTCTTCATGGTGTATCATAGTTTCACCTCCACATGGCGAAGTGCGCAGAGTCTTCGATGGTCCTTAGTTCACTTGATGAAGCTTTAGCATGTTGTTCCTTGCTTTCATGCTGGAAGGCTTGACAGGTTCACTTGTTCACGAAGGTGCATGTTCACGAAGGTGCATGGTTCGTTCGTTCGTCCATTGGTAAACCTGTCCATCTTCATGTGCTCCCTTCGTTCATCACATTCATCGTCTTGACATGTTTGTTGGTGTACTTGTACCTGCAATCACTCATGACGAGACGACATCAAATCCAAAAACTCCTAGTCTACCATGACACATGATCATTCGGATGCAGGTGACCGGGATAGGCAGTAGGGCTGTGATGCGGGATGATGGCTCTGGGAAACTACTGATGAAAACTGCGCAAGAGTCACTAAGGGATGGAAATAGACAATCTGAGTCGACAGTGACTGTATGCAAGATCTGGCTTGGCTGGGAGGAAAAATTGCGCAAAATTTGGGAGGGACAATTCAGGCTGTAGGAGGGCAAGGCAGGCATGCTCTATGCATTTTATGGAACGAACAGTTAGCAGGGGCTGGACAACCAGATTTTCACAATTTTCCAGAGGAACAGGTCGGGCTGCATGAAGGGTCAGCAAGGAGGGATTGCGCAGTTTTTTTGGGGAACTGCTCAGGAGGATGGCAGCCAGAACTGCACAAATCCTAGAGGGAATTGCCAGATGGCTGCTGGGGTCACTAGCAACCAAAACTGCGCAATTCAAAGAGGGAACTGGCAGTGGTTTGCTCAGTCACTGGTAGTAGAAACTGCACAATTCCTGGAGGGAACATATAGTCTGTTGCTAGGAGCTACTGGCTGGGAAAACTGCATTGAGGCCTGGAGGCCGACGTGCTAATCATCTTTGCGCAATTTCTGAGCTGAGATGACTGATGGGCAGTGGAAGGCCTACTCATGAGCACTGCACAATTTCTGAGATGAACAGTCGGTCGACTGTCCGGATGACTGACTAGGAAAACTATGCAATTTTTTGAAGGAGATATGGACAGGCACTTGGTGTCTGTCCGACCTATTTGCACAATCTCCTCAATCAGTTGAATGGGTGAGGTCAACGGCCTCTGTGCAATTTTTGAGGGGAAGTCAGTCTCAGGGTGACTGTCGGGTTCGATTATTCGGGTGACCAGCATGAGAGTTGATTAAACTGCTTGCGGGCAACGTAGCTTGAAGGATTAGCTTGGTGCTTTTGTGCTGTTCTGGTTGACAGTCGATCGAGTCGAAAGTAGGGTGATGGTCCGACTGTCAGTGAGGAGTCTGGTTGTCAGAACTTAACAAAAAATGACTAAGTGTTTGAACAGTCGAAAGATGCATAGGTGATCATATGAACACACACTCGCATGACTTGACGATGAAACAACCAAACCATCCAGATACACATGTTCAACATGACTGACCGACGGTGCAAGCAACAAGCGCGACACTTGTGATTGATCGTTCATGATTGAGACGACGCTTGCGCGATAGTGAATGTGACTCTGTGTGTGAGTGCGACAGATGATTTCATGGAAAACATGAAAAACACATATGAAGCAAAGACTTTGAGCATAACCAGAACATAGTTGCAAGCATGAATTGGACATCAATATGCAGAGACTTTGATGCAATGAACAAGAAAGGCAAATGTACAGTCATCAAGTGAAACTCTTCAATGGAGGCTCCGAAATTGGTGTAGGCCAAAATTTTGGGGGTGGTTGTAGCCACTAAAACAGTTCTAAAAGTTTTCAAACCCCAATTCTCCAAACTAGGACAAATACACTAATTTTCACCCATAAGGGAGAGATAAAGAAATGAAAACTCACTAGCATAAGATACCATGTTATAATGATCGAAGAGAAAACAATGCATCACAGAGCTTAACTTTAGTAGGTATGAGACCATAAAATCTATAAATCAAATGTCTAACAACTCCTCTTTGGAATATGATGGCTAGTTCAAACTAGGATACTCCTACCATGTTAACAAAATACTTGAAACAACACAATTGTCCCAAGTTGTGAAATGGAAACTCTAATCACATATCATCCACTAGACATATCATTTCCATGTAACATCTTTGCAAATATTTACCTCATATCTACATCAACCCAATACATATGTCACATTCATTCCATCTAAAGAACATTTAAAGTTTACAAGACTTACAATATCCAATAATTCTTCATGCAATTGACCTTCATGTTTTCTTCTTATGAACCATCTAGTCAAGAATGAGTTAAAGACATCTTAACTAGAAGACCAACTAGAATAATCTTCCTCAATGGATAAGAAGATTGTAAAGAAGCCATCAACTCGTAGCATGGTTCTCCCACTGTGCAAACTCCATCTCTTGAACAATCCATCCTCTATTCCCATGCCCATCAGTTCCCGAGAAAAAAACAATCATTCAATTTCACTAAGAAATATCACATTATAAAATATAATAGAAATATACATTCTAATCAATAAAAACTACTATCAATATAAAATGTTTTATACCAAAGTTTATGTGAAATGGATTCATGCATTGTGATTTATAATATATAGATTAAAGCTATTATTAAACTAAACAATGCCTACAATGGACTATGATTTCAAAGAGTTCTTTACTTTCATCTTGTTCCAATTGCTATCCAATTTGTGATTCAAGTTTTCTATTATTGCCTTTCTTTATTTCCTATATTTGGAAAGCACTTCAATAGTTCCATACATGAATTTGTCTCACCATATTCATGTTCTGTGTTTTTATGCATTACTTATTTGCCAACAAATGAACCTCAACAAATAAATAATAATGTGCAACCATTTTTCTTTATGTACTTCGAGTTGGTGTATTTTTCCTATATGTTTGTAATGCATACTTTAGGCTATTTTCCTCTATTTCCCATTAATCATGAAGTTGCAGCCACATTTTCTTGCATGACACATTTTCAACTAGATATTTGGTTTGGTATCTTTGAGTTGAAGATAACAACAATTGTTCATGTTTTAGAATGGGAATAGTTTTTCCCATATCATTCATGTAATAGTATAGATACCATTTTCCATATTTCAGGTTACATGGTGTAGATATAATTTTCCATATTTCAAGTTATATGGTGTAGATACCATTTTCCATATATCAAGTTTTTGGATATGTATTATTAGTCTAGAGCTCGAGCTGGTATGTGCCAACCTAAGAGAATATAAGGAAAACTTTGATATGATCTATTTGAAGAAAATTTACATGTTTGTTTTCCTATTTAATAGAGCCAAACGCTTGGGGCATGATGAGTTTTAAACATGGACTTCCATAATGTGACAGGGGAGTCAAGATGTTGGTTCATGCCCACAATCTTGATTCCAAAAATAACATTTGAAAATGTTTTATGGTTTATTACTCAAATCCTAATTGTAATTCACCTTAATTTATTTATTTTCAATGCATATATTTATCTATTTAGGACTATTTTTATGTCATTCAAAATCTTGCATTTAACATTTTAATTCATAAATCATCTTTTGCAAATGGACTAATCTAGTCATATTTAGACGTGTCTCTTCATAATCATAGTTTAAATTCACTTTTCAAGGTTTACATATTAAGGATCAAGTTGTGATATACCTAAAGCTCCAACTTTGTAAGTTTTAACTTTCATTTGAGGTTGTTAAGTTCATTTAAGTAAAAATAGAATATTCTTTTTTGCATAATATAAAATCAGATTTGCAATTGTAGATATGTTTAGATATATTGGCATATGATTTCTAAGAGTTGTTTACTTTCATCTTGTTCCAATTGCTATCCAATTTGTGATTCAAGTTTTCTATTATTGCCTTTCTTTATTTCCTATATTTGGAAAGCACTTCAATGGTTCCATACATGAATTCGTCTCACCATATTCATGTTCTGTGTTTTTATGCATTACTTATTTGCCAACAAATGAACCTCAACGAATAAATAATAATGTGCAACCATTTTTCTTTATGTACTTCAAGTTGGTGTATTTTTCCTATATGTTTGTATTGCATACTTTAGGCTATTTTCCTCTATTTCCCATTAATCATGAAGTTGCAACCATATTTTCTTGCATGACACATTTTCAACTAGATATTTGGTTTGGTATCTTTGAGTTGAAGATGACAACAATTGCTCATGTTTTGGAATGGGAGTAATTTTTCCCATACCATTCATGTGATAGTGTAGATATCATTTTCCATATTTCAGGTTACATGGTGTAGATACTATTTTCAATATTTCAGGTTACATGGTGCAGATACTATTTTCAATATTTCAGTTTATGGATATGTATTATTAGTCTAGAGCCTGAGTTCATTTGCATCAACCTAAGAGAATATAAGGAAAACATTGATATGATCTATATGAAAAAAATTTACATGTTTGTTTTCCTATTTAATAGAGCCAAACAATTGGGGCATGATGAGTTTTAAACATGTATTTCCGTAATGTGACAAAGGAGTCAAGATGTTGGTTCATGCCCACAATCTTCATTCCAAAAGTAACATTTCAAAATGTTTTATGATTTATTACTCAAATCCTAATTGTGATTCACCTTAAATAATTTATTTCAATGCATATATTTATCTATTTAGGACTATTTTTATGTCATTGAAAATCTTGAATTTAACATTTTAATTCATAAATCATCTTTTGCAAATGGACTAATCTAGTCATATTTAGACGTGTCTTTTCATAATCATTATTTAAATTCACTTTCAAGGTTTACATATTAAATATCAAGTTGTGTTATACCTAAAGCTATAACTTTGTAAGTTTTATCTTTCATTTGAGGTTGTTAAGTTCATTTAAGTAAAAATAGAATATTCTTTTTTGCATAATATAAAATTAGATTCGCAATTATAGACATGTTTAGATACATTGGCATAATTACCATCTAGGCTTCTCTTTAATGTTTATATCTCATTATCAAATTGTGATTTATGTTTCTATATTCATAAGATTCATTTTTCACTTAAGGTTGTCTTTGTTTCATAATAACATAATTTGGAGGCATTTCAAGTTCACAAATATTTAACCAACTTATTTACGAATCTAAAATTCTATATTGCATATCATAAATGTGATTCAAATTTTAACTCTTCAAGCTTAAGTTCACAACATTAAAAGTGTTTGAGAAAGTGGTTTTTACCACTAAGAGTCAAATCTATAAATTTTCTTTGATTAAGCAATATAAAACCAAATTTGGGTTGACTTAATCAAATTGCATTTAAGTGGATTCATATGATGTATGTTTATTTTTATCCAACGTAAATTAACATGTATAAGACATTACATCACCAAATGTTGAATTTTTCATTTCAAAGTTACATCTTTGGTGGATTCATTTTACTCTCCATTAAAGTAAATATTGGTACTTTGATCAATCACATTGACATTTACTCACCCACATTCATAAAAATCATCCTATAATTAAGAGATACCTCATTTTCCTTCTAAAGAGTTGGGAAAATGGCCAAAAGCAAAGAAAAGAAGAGGTTGTATTGAGGTGAAACAATCCAACTCTATTAGTTATCTCAATGTTTCATTTGTCAATTAGGCTTTTCCACTTAAAGCTAGTTTAGGTGACAACACATCCCATCTCAACCATTAAACTATTTTTAAGAAATTGCTCCCCATGTAGTAGTAATATCAATGAAGCATTACAAACAACTCATTAGATGCTTAAAATCATTCAAACAATTGTTATTAGTTATCAAGAAAGCCAAACTCTCTCTTATTAGATTATGAAAATATAAAGCATGATCACATTTGATATTTACTATCAAGATATTCTTATTAAACTTTATATATACTTTACATTGAATATTTGAAAATATATAAGAGAAAATACAAATGCCAACAACTTATCCAATACAAAACAACTCTTATCCAATACAAAATAAGCATAACCACATTGCGTAACTAGAAAAATGGTTAATAAAACATTAATTATTCAAATTATTATTGATAAGTAATTGGAATAAAAGTGTTCATCAAAACACTCATTATTTAATTTTAAAAGTCATTAATAATTTGAAAAATGGATGAAAAAATGCAAAAAAAAAACTATAATAATTTAACCTTATATACGTATAATATGAAAATGACTCAAAACTAAAAAAATTTAACATAAAAGTAGCTTTCATTAAAAGTGGAAAAGTTTTTTCAATTCTGCTCAATACTTGCCAATCTATACCTTCCGTATAAACGCCTACAGGAGATTTGACACTTGACTTTCACAATTTACTTAATACTTTTTTTTAGGTAAACACCCACAAGAAATTTGACCCTGAAATTTCACAATTTACATAGTACTTCATAACAAAGTGATTGCAGATTTAACTGCCTCATTATTTTTTTGAGGTAAACACCCACAAAATATTTGACTTTTGAATCTCACAATTTACATAGTAATTGCAGATTTCATTATTTTTAAGTTATAAATTATTTTATATTCAAAAATATATAAAATAAACGTCTTATAAAGATAGATAAATTCGTAAAATTAATTGCAGTTTAATGAAGTCGTAAAGTCGAAAATCCACATGAAGTTTGATGAGTTACATCACAGGTATCACTGCAGCGTAAGCGGTTACCCATAAAGGTAGTGATACAAGTGAAAGAGCATACTGCATACATTCATTGCGAAGTCTCAAAATTGAATACTTTTCTAAAATAATAAATAAATTTAGAAAGCCAAAAGGAAAAAACGAAGCAGAGTTGAAAATAAAAATACAAACCTGACGCACAAGAAGATCGGCTACAATTTCAGCAAGATATTTTGTGCTTGATCTCAGCTATTAATTCCAACAGCATTAGGATTAATAGAACAAAAACAAAATACATTAACAGTATCTTTTGATCATATGCTATTATCTACTTTTGAATTCTTTTTTCTTCTCAAAACTGTGTTAATAACAAATACAAAATACATTAACAGTATCTTTTGATCAGATGCTATTATCTACTTTTGAATTCTTTTTTCTTCTTAAAACTGTGTTAATATAATTTTAGCCTTCCAAATTTGACGTCATTCAACATAAAAAAAACTCACCTGCAGAAGCACAATAAGGTTTTGAGCAGTTGGCATTGCACTTAATATCTGCAGCAATCGTATGAATGGCTCGTCAGAGTGCATTTATTGGTAGATTAAAACTAAGCACTGCGGCACCTCTTGATAAACATAGACCATCCCCGTGTTTATGCAGAAAAATACCCATGTTTATGCAGGAAAAATGAAACTTATCTTACGCTTTTGATAGGTCTATGTTTTTCGTCCTTTCTTTGATAGGTAATTTTCATCAACAAAAGTCAGAGTACTCAATAAACTAAAATAGAGAAGGGTATGTTTAACTTCATAAATAGCTAAATATGGCATACAGTAAACCAGATGCATCCTAGCAAAATTACCACATACCATCCAACAACAATCATATGATTTGCTCACAAAATCATGCTATCTACATATTACGTTGAGTCACAGTATCCTGTACATGCAAGACCATCCTTGAGCACAATGCATAAATCCTGCCCGTAAAACTGAACCATTATACTTCGTTAGCCACTCTTTCATGTATGTAAGAATCTCATCGTCTAGCGATTCCGCGATATAGCTGTTTGAAGGCGGTGAAGATGCCATTGGTGCAAACATGCCACATTTCCCTGTTTTATCAATCAGTGTGTTACAGGTCCGTCTACTTGTCCATGAAACGCAATGCTTAGCATTGGAATGCACCTATTCAGAGTACATTCAAAAATAGCAATCAGCTATGATGCTGTACCTCTTTAAGTGGCATCATATAGTATGTCCATGAGTGAAGTATATTATGGCCATAAACAACCTCCCATGCTGCTAAGATTACATCCTCAGTGCTACTTGATGTTCATTGCCTTCTCTCACACAGAAGATGGTCATCTTTCATCCTCGATATATTATGACAACCACAAGTGTTGAGTCTTCATCATCATGGAGATGACATTGTACAGAAAAGAGCCTCTCAGCAAAGGGATTGCTCAAGCACCAAATTATGTGGGTAAACATCGTTATTAGATGTGTTAGAATCAACAAGTCCATTGACACATCATATGAAGGCAGCATCATACCACCTCATTAGCTCTAATCACTAATATTTTCTTGACCTTAGATGCTAAGAGTTGATCTTGATTATTGCGCACAAAATCTACACACATATGTAAAGTTTTTATGGTGTGCTATGATTGTCCAATGACGATACTTAGTGTTAATTATCTCCATGCCCATGTAACTTTTCCAGAGAAAATATTTTACTTATGTCAATTAGTGATTTTTTAAATATTTTCCGCGTCTAAACTTAGGGAAGGTGGATAATTAATTGACATTAGTTGGGATAAGATTGATTTATCTATAAAAACTTGTGGAAAGTTTATAAAATGATCTTAGCCATTGATTGGATCAAGTGAACTTCTAATCGTGGCCATTCATTTGTGAATAAAATATTATAAAGGGAATAGATAGGCAGATTTGGAGACATATTGACTGAGTAATTTCAGTGAGACACTAAGATTAGCAACATTAATTGGCAGAAGAATTTTCAGAAGCTTTTGCTATCAGTTATTTTCTGTAGAAGGCAGGGAGCTTCAAGAGGAGGCCGAGATTATTTTTGAGAGGCAATGTGAGTCTTCCAGAGGCCATGCGAGTTTTCCAGAGGTTGTGCTAATTGCCAGGAGAGCTAATTGAATTTTCCAAGAGGCAGATCGAGTGTCCAGAAGGCAGTGCGAGTTTGCCAGGAGACAGTTTGAATTTCTGAAAGACTAGTGGGAGTTGCTAGAGGTACTGTGAATTATAGAAGAGAAAGTCATGGGGTTTCTTCAGGCTGATTTGATTAGTAGAAGTGAAGATAAAATATTGTTGAAGCTTTGCCAATGTCAGGAAAGTAGTGATAATTTCTCAGTAGCAGTTTTTGTTGAAGATAATAATATAAACCCTCAGATCTGAAAATTGGTTTTTCCCACATTGGGGTTTTTCCAAGGACGTTTTTCCAAAAATACTTCTCAATTGTGTGATTGGTTTTTCGTATATTTTGCTGCAATTTTTATTTTGTGAATGGTGTCGTTCATGTTATTATTCATTATTTCTAGCAGAAGAATCAATTTCTGTGAACAAGTAATAAGAAATAATTACCTGGGTTAATTAGACTTTCTAGGTACCCAAAAATTTCATATGGTATCAAAGCACCGAAGCACTGCGGTTATTGGTTATCTTAGCGTAAGAGTTTTGAAGGAAAACTCAAAGATTTTCACATAGACAAATCTCTTCAAATTTATTGGAGTTTATTGTTCAAAGGTTTCAGAAATGGTTTTAGTTGGATTGAGGGATCAAGACAGACTTGAAGGTGCATCGAACTTTGATATATAGAAATCCATAACTTTATTGTTATTGGAGGAGCATGGACTGAAGGAGTATGCTACGACAATTGTTGCTATACCGACAGATCCAGTGCAATTACTGGCCTACCACAAGGAGGATGCCAAGGCTAGGCATATTATCCAAGACAAGGTTAAAGATCATATCGTTCCCCATATTGCAAAATTGGATACATGCAAGAAGATTGAGGATGTCATCCTGAAGTTATTCTAGAATGCTACTGTAAACAGAAAATTGATCCTCAAAGAGAAGCTAAGAAACACCAGATGGAACAAAGTAGAAGGGATTGTTAGTGATGTTACTAGGCTTAGATTAGTCAAGGATGAGTTAGTAGTTGTAGAAAAGATAGATGATGATGAGCTCATGAGAATTGCTCTAAATGGGTTCTCAAAGTAGTGGGACGTGTTTGTCCAAGTGATAATGGATGACAAGACCTACCTAACTGGGATCGTTTGTGGAGCGATTTCACTTAGTAAGAGCTTAGGTTGACCCTTGTTAGTGACAGTAGCAGTATAGGCCATTAGCATGAGGATGAAGAAAATGTTACTCTTGCAGGAAAGGGCAAAGCCAAGAAAGGCTCAAGCAAAGGGCCTAACTCCAAGGGAGAGAAGAAAAAGAAAGACTTGAGTAAAATCAAGTGTTTTGGATGTGGTCAACATGGACACTATGTCAGTCAATGTCTGAACAGGAAGAAGGGTGAAAAGAAGAAGTCACAACAGATCACAACTCAGTGGAGATTGATCAATTGTCTTAAAGAGTTGAAATTGAGTTCTCTCTTATATCTTGCCTATCTAGCTCGACCACCACAAGATTCTGGTATATTGACAATGGGGCATCATATCACATGACAGGAATTAAAGAATATTTTTCCATCTACAAAGCAGAGGAGATCAACTTCTAGATTCAAATGGGAAGCATGTTCAAGTGTACCCCAATTGGGAGAGAGCCAGTCACATTTCAAAGGGAGTCAGGGAAAAATATCCATGTTACAGATGTGTTGCATGTGTCAGGTTTGGGAAGGAACCTAATTTCAGTTTATGCTCTTCACGATAAGGGGTATGATGTATACTTTCGAGGATAGGTGTATTTGAAGCATTGGGATTGGAAGTCAGTAAAGGAGATTGGGGTGAGAAGACACAAGTTGTACAAGTTGCAGTTAGATGCTCCAAAGGCACTAGTTAGCAGCAATAGTAACAAAGATATGGGAGAGCTATGGCATAGGAGGATGGGTTATATCCATCATATTACCACTCAAACTAGCAGGGGGCCTAAAAGGGACTCCTAAAGGGACACCTAGGTCAAGGGCAACAATGGAGACTTAGCCCACTGCCACCTCAGCTAAGACTCCCTACTCTTTATAGACTTTCACAGATGGGAGGAGACCCGGTATATGGAAAGTCACTTGTGAAGGATGAGTCAACAAATGGATGTGAAGTGACCTTAATGATCCTTTTCCTAGAAGGAGGTTAAGAATGGAGCTTGCTTGCTCTTTAAGCAAGGTACAAAGATTTATAGGATAAGGGGGTGAGGATTTAAGGGCTAGGTTAGAGAAATATGCCTTGTAAAGGATTTTCCCAATCCCTGTGATCCTTATTGAACTTGATTTCCCAAGTGGTTCTTGAATAATTAACTTTTCAAAGGTATGGGACCACGCAGGATTAAGTGGACCCAGCCTAGCTTAAAGGGGAGGGAGTCTAGCAACCAATGATGATCTTAACCCAGACAAGAAAAGGGAGAGGATCAAAAACAAGAATTTCCACTTAAAGATGTCAAATTTATCCTATGAGGTACTAGTCTAGGGAACACCAAGGCAAACTTGCAAACTTTGATCTCAGAGCTAAGGCTTGGGATATCTCACAATCCCACTGACAGAATTTCTTCAAATTTGGAGGAGACCTTGAAGATACATTAGCACAGTAGCGACTAGGAGATTGAAAATTTTCTATTCCTACTTTGTTGGGAAAGTGATGCCCTAGATGACAAAAATTGGCTAGACCTAGAAGAGAAGGGGAAAGGTGAAGAAAAATAATTCTTTGAGTGATCACCTATTGGTAGATCATTGCCTAATCCCTTGGGTAGAATGGAGTCTAGGAGAATGATGATAAAGGACTTCGTTTCTCAGTCAAGGAGGCCTCGAGGACTACTTCACTTGGCCTTTAGGGCAAGAAGAAGAAGAAGTGACCTCAAGATAAATTCAATGGTAGAATTATCCCTATGAGATTTCATTCAACATACATGGCCCATACATTGAGAGATGCTATATAGAAACAATAATTCCACAATTTCGCAATTATCAAAGCAACAATTAGCCCTAGTATAGCGAAATCCCATTCCAATGCATATGACAAAGTAAAACAAGAATATCATTAAATGTGTGTACTTACATGTAAGAGAACATATCCCACCATCGACAAATTGACAATAAAGAAGCTCCAACATAAGAAAATCCAATCCAAACATCAAAATTCATCCATGCTCCAATTCATCCTCCAAGAAAGAATTCATGTCTCTCCTATTTATACACTCATTAGCAGTTTGAATTACCTAATTTGAGCCTACATTAGCCCATTAACTAAACTAATGTGCAAATAGCTATCTATTGGTGATAAGCCCACCAAACTAGCTCATAAATAAATAATAAGCCTCCCAAGAGGTTGAATGATTAATGATGCATGTCGTTGGGCTATCTAAGAGGCATGATGAAGTCCATAAGTGCCAAAATGATGAGTTGGACTTCCAAAAGTAATGGACAAGGGGTTAGCCCCTTGTTCTCCACATAATAAGCATGTAGTGCTCCCAATGGCTGTGAGAGCACATGATTGACCTCATGGGTCTCCAAGTAAGTCAAAGATGCCTATAGACCATCTGTAAGGGCTCAGATGATGGTGTAAGTGATGCCACATCAACATACAAGTCCTGGGTCATTTGCCAAGTTCATAGTACAACTGTGGGGTAGGCTGGGCAAGGTGAACCAGGTGCATTTTCCTCGTCCAATAGGTGAATCTCGAGAAATCTTTGAACATCCCTGGGGATCCATGGAGTGTTGTCTACTATTGTGGAGGCCCATGGGTCTCAACACACACCCTACATGTGCCAATGTAACCCTCTAGAGGGTTAGGACCTTGTATAGGGAGACCAAACCCGAGATAGAGACCCCCTGCAATCCTGCATAAGATCTAATGTGTCCCCTAACTTTCTGGTACAACAAGTCATCAAGAAAATTGAGTAAAAGAGCTTACAAACCATGGACCACAAATGGGGACTTCATAACGACCTACCTTTCCATAATGGGCTTTGGCATGTGCTAATGTCTCCAAGCTCCATAGGGGTTAACCAAGTATCCCATTAGGTAGTTTCTACTTCTAAAGGGGATAATATGTCCAAGGCACATCCTTTTAAAGGTGGGGGAATTTGATAAAGAGATGAATGGAGTAGGGAATGAAAAGGGGTATCCCTGGGCCATGTGCTGAGGTACAAGGGTAGCTAGTAAAAGGGAAGCCCACACTTGGGTATATAATGTATAGCAGGGAGAAATCATGGTTCATGAGGCTCCTCGGCCTTGATTTTTCCACCTTTCTTTATATGCCATTTTCCTTTTATGATTTTTCTTTAATTAACTACTCGGGGCTCAAGGGGTAAGAGCATGATGTGTGAGATATAGCAGTGGATACCCTTTTAAGGTAGAGCAATTCATTTCCCACTGGGGGTTGAGACAATCATGGGTTCATAAATGACAAATGAGGCTTATTTAGGGCCTATAGGAACCAGGGTGATGGGGTAGAGCTCATGTATTGGTTTTTTCTCATGTGCTAAATGTGTTTATCTTGACCATCTTTTTTGCATTTTGTGGTACATTTTCCTGTTGAATGTGGCCAATTATGCTTTTATGTTTCTTTTTAGCTGCATCAACTTCTGGGGCATCATTCCAGACCTGACCCAAGGTGTGGGCAAGGGGAAAGGTAAAGCTAACCCTATGTGGACCTAGTGGAGGAATGTGGACCCAGGTGAGAGAAATGATGAATGGGGTTATAATAAGTGGAAAGGGGGAAATATATGTGGGTGAGGGAGTGGGACCACACAACCAAAAACAGGGTTTCCCATGAAGTATCATCCCTAAAGCCAAATGGTCAATAAATGAGATCCCATAGGTTTGGAATCCAAGCTTAACATCAAAAAAGGGGTCTAGGGGACAATAGCACAGACCTAGCCCATCCTTTCCGTCGAATCCCCCCATTAATCCATGCCCAGAAGTGTCCATGATAAGCAAACTACAATACTCAATTACCAAATGACAAGGGATACGTTTAGGTTCGGGAGGCCCACCTTCAAACATATGATCATGGCAGATGGGTGAGGGACCACATGGCTGGCTCAAGTGGCGGAGAAATGGCACAACAAGCTAGCTGGTGGCTGTAAGGGGCTGCTGGCAGTCGACTGAGGACCACCTTGGAGAAATTTTTTCTCCTAGGGATATCACCTACAAAATCGTGGGTAACATCTGGCTCCAACTGGGATGTGATCTCTCAAACAAGTGGACAAAGTTACTTGAACAGGAGGTTGCGAGAACTCCAACAATCTCTTGGTTACCGTAGACCTGTCACCTGCACATATCAATGACTAAACCCACGGGGAAACATGTTTTTCATGGTGTCTTATGATCACCCATGCTTAGCGTTAGGTCGTAAAATCAACAGAAAAATAAAATATGCAAATTTTAACTTAAATGCCGAATCTACCATGAGAAATATCATATGATATTAGGTCTAATGCAAACTCAACATGCAATGCATTCTACTCTAACATGCATATAATAATGCTAGTGCTAAGTGTAATCGTAAAGCCAATGCAACCAACATATCATCACATCAATATACATATGCTTGCCAATATGACTACTCATGTAGAAAATCCCGAAGCGGATGTAGATACATTTGTATGGAGGATGAAGTGGGTGGGAGGTGGGAAAGTATGATCTCCATTTGAGGTAAACGGAAGCCCTAGGAGAAGGAGAATAAGCCAATCTAGAAGTGCAGGGCTTTCCCTCTAAGTACACAATGGTGGAATGAAAGATAACTCTCAACAACTCCCTACCACAATCATTATTTATAATATCATGCTTTGTAGATGCCACAAGGTCATGATGAGAGAGGAATGAAAGGTGAGGGAAGGAAGGGGTGCAATAAATAGGTCGCTCAAGGTAATGGTCACATTGGAGAGGGGAGGTCATAGAGTGATGAAGATCCTGAGGGTGTGTCCAAGGAGATAAAGTATAATCAATGATGGGCTCTTCCTTGTCACTATACTTGGAAGGGGGAAGGGCTCATAGTCACTTGAGGTCATATGGGTGAGAGAATCACTTGATGAAAACTCAAAGTGATGAACAATAGAAAAGGGCAAAGGGGAAGGTGATGTCTCGATGGGACCCTTTTCCTGAAAATCCAACTCTTGAGGCTCAAGTGGTTTGAATATACTCCTAGAATCACAAGGAAGGTAGGTACGGGCAAGGGCCTTATAAATCCCATCATTGTTGGTATCAAAGATAGGGTCTTCCAAAAAGGAGAATCAATCATCTCCAATTGCTTCTTTAAGGGAAAGTGATAATTCTCCTTCCCAAGGGTATCGATAGATATGTCCTTGTAAATAATGCTCGGGAGAAAGGAGGGACCATTCTCAAGCTCATCCTCCTTGTCAGTGTCATAAATGGGAGCACAGTCAAATTGAGGGCCAACAACTTCCCATTTCTCTTTTTCAATATGGAAATAATCTCTAATGTCATCTTCTAAGGGGCTAATGGGATCGCCTTCCTCAAGGTTCTCAAAAGGAAAATCATTGGGAATACTGCCCTTGAGAAAGGTAAGGTTAGTCTCAACTTCATTTTTCATAGACTCATTCTTACCAACACGTGTCCTCAAAATCATCCTTCTCATCATGTGGACCCAAAGAGGACTCATCTTCCTGCTCATTACTTAGATTCTCAATGTCTTGATGATGCTCGATGAAAGCTTCATCTTGGATGCTTAATGCAAGGTGTACTTGAAAATGTCTAAGAAAGCCATCAACGAACTTTTCAATAATGAGATTCTCCTAGGTTCATGATCATGCAACCATGAGTTATGACCACTGAGATATCCCATGAACAATAACATTAGGACATCTTGGTAAACAACCTTCTCTCTTGAATCATGTGCTTTAAATCTTTCTATGTGGTCAATTTTGGAGAGTGGGTATCACCATCAAACACGGGCACCCCACATACCATTCCCACAACATGATTAGGATGCCCAGAGATGTTAGCGATGTCCAAAGAGAGAAATTTATTAAAGAAAGGCAACCTATTTGAGGTATACAAGAAAAATATGTAGGAGCCACTAGGGTGAATTTAAATATGCCTAGAAAAATGCTTGCTTCACCTACAAGCATCGACGTTAAAGTTCAATGAAAAACTGGGGTTTTGTTCTTCCAATGGAGTCGCCATTAATGTTATGTCAATATGTCATATGGGAACAAACACACGTTTCGTGTCCCCAACAACGACGCCAAAATGTTACCGCTCAAACTAGCAGAGAGCATAAAATGGACTCCTAAAGGGACAATTGCTAGATCAAAGGGCAACGATGGAGGCTTAGCCCACTGTCACCTCAGCTAAGACTCCCTACTCTTTACAGACTTTCACCGATGGGAGGAGACCCGATATATAGAAAGTCACTTGTGAAGGATGAATCAACCAATGGATGTGAAGTGACCTTAATGATCCTTTTCCTAGAAGGGGGTTAAGAATAGAGCTTACTTGCTTGTTAAGCAAGGTACAAAGATTTCTAGGATAAGGAGGTGAGGATTTGAGGGTTAGGTTAGAGGAATATGCCTTGTAAAGGAGTTTCCCAATCCTAAAATCCTTATTGGACTTGACTTCCTGAATGGTTCTTGAATATTTGACTTTTCAAAGGTGTGGGACCACACGGGACCAAGTGGACCTAGCCTAGGTTAAGGAGAGAGAATCTAGCAACCAATGATGATCTTAACCTAGACAAGGAAGGGGAAAGGATCAAAACAAGAATTTCCACTTAAAGGTATCAAATTGATCGTATGAGGCACTAGCTTAGGGAACACTAGGGCAAAGATTGACCTCAGAGCTAGGGCTTGGGTTATATCACAACTCCATCGTTGGAATGGCTTCAAAATTGGAGGAGGCCTTGAGGACACACCAGTGCAGTAGAGTCTAGGAGATCGAACTTTTTCTTGGGCCATTTTGTCGGGAAAATGATGCCCTAGGTGAGCCAACTTGGCTAGACCTAGAAGAGAGGGAAAGGTGAAGAAAAGTATTTTTTGAGTGATCACCTATTGGAGGACTAGTGCCTTAATCCCTTGGGGAGAATGGAGTCTAGGAGAATAATGAGAAAGGAACTTGTATTTCAGTCAAGGAGGCCTTAAGGACTACTTCGCTTAGCCTTTAGGGCAAGAGGAAGAGACCTCAAAGCTTTTATACTTCGCTTGGCAAAAGAGATGGATCATCAAGATAAATTCACCGGTGGAATTATCCATAGGAGGTTTCATTCACAAACATGGCCCAAACATTGAGAGATGCTATATAGAAACAATAATTCCACAAATTTGCAATTATGCAATGCAACAATTAGCCCTATTATAGCGAAAATCCCATTCAATGCATATGAAAAAAGTAAAACAAGAATAGCATTAAAAGTGTGTACTTACATGTAATAGAACATATCTAACCATTAACAATTTGACAATAAAGAAGCTCCAAGATAAAAATACTCCAATACAAACATCAAAATTCATCCATGCTCCAATTCTTCATCCCTGAAAAAAGTGTGAAATTCTCTAAAGAGAAGAGTGATCCAATCCAAAGTGATGATGAGAAAATGAACTCATCTCACTTGTATTTATACACTAACTAGGAGTTCGAATTAGTCTCTTAGGCCTACATAAGCCCAAAAAATAAAATAATGTGCTAATAGCCTAACTTTTGGCGACAAACCCACCAAACTAGCTCATAATGAAATAATAAGCCTCTTAACTGGTTGAATGATAAACAATACATGTCGTAGGGCCCTCCAAGAGGCCTGGTGAGGTCCATAGGTGCCATAATGAAGAATAGGACCCTCAAAAGTGATGGACAAGGGGGTGGTCCCTTGTTCTCCAAATAATAAACTTGTGGTGCTCCCAATGGGTGTGGGGGCAAAATAATAACCTCACGGGTCTCCGAATGATTCGAAGATGCCTGTAGACTATATGTAAGGGCTAAGATGATGGTGTAGGTGATGCCACATCATCCTACAAGTCCCGGGTTAGCTGCCAAGTGCATGGTACATCTGTGGGGTTGGTTGGGCGAAGGTGAACCAGATGCATCTTCCTCGTCCAATAGATGGATCTCGAGCCAATATCTGAACATCTATGGGGATCCATGGAGTGTTGTCTACTGCTGTGGAGGCCCATGGCTCTCAACACACACCCTACATGTGCTAATGTATCCCTCTGGAGGGTTAAGACCCCGTATAGGGAGACCAAACCCAAGGTGGAGACCACTTGCAATCTTGCATAAGATCCAATGCGTCTCCTAGCTTTCTAGTACAACAAGTCATCAAAGAAATCGAGTAAAAGAGCTTACAAACCATGGACCAAAGGTGGGGACTTCACAATCTCATGCCCTTCCATAATGGGCTTTGGCATGTGCTAATGTCTCCAAACTCCAAATGGGGTTAACCAAGTATCCCATTAGGTGGTTTCAACTTTTAAAGGGGATTATATGTCCAAGGTACATCCTTTAAAAGGTGGTGGCATGTGATAAAGAGGTGAATGGAATAAGGAATGAGAAGGGGTAGCCCTAGGCCACATGCTGGGGTTCAACAATAGCTAATAAATGGAAGCCCACACTGGGGTATATAATGTATAAGAGGGAGCAATCGTGGTACATCACGTGCCTTGATCTTGATTTTTCCACCCTTCTTTATATGCCTTTTTTCTTTTTTATGATTTTTTTCTTTTTTATGATTTTTCTTTAATTAACTACTCAGGGCTCAAGGAGTAAGAGCATGATGTGTGAGATATAGCAGTGGATACCCCCTTTTAAGGTAAGGCGGTTCATTGCCCAACACAGGTTGGGACAATCATGGATTCCTATATGATGAAAGGGCCTTATAGAGCCTATAGGAACCATGGCGATGGCCATGATGATGGGGTAGAGCTCATGTATTGCCTTTTGCCCACGTGCTAAATGTATTTGTCCCGACCATATTTTGCATTTTGTCGTACGTTTTCCTGTTGAATGTGGCCAATTGTGCTTTTACTTTTCTTTCCAGTTGCATCAACGTCGGGGCATCATTCCAAGCCTGACCCAAGGTTTGGGCAAGGGGAAGGGGAGAGCTAGCCCTATCTGGATCCAGTGAAAGAATGTGGACCCAGGTGGGAGAAATGATGAATGGGGTAATAATGAGTGGAAAGGAAGTAATATATGTGGATGAGGGAGTAGAACCACGCAACCAAAATCAGAGTTTCCCGAGAAATACCATCACTAAAGCCAACTAGTCAGTAAAAGAGATCCCACGAGACTAGAATCCAAGGTTAATATCCAAAAAGGGGTCTAGGGGACAAGAGCACAGACTTGGCCCATGCTTTCCACCGAATCACCCCATTAATCCATGCCCAGAAGTGTCCATGATAAGCAAACTACAATACTCAATTACCAAATAATAAGGTATACCTTTAGGTTCGGGAGGCCCACCTTGAAACATACAATCATGACAGATGGGTGAGGGACCACATGGCTGACATAGGTGGTGGAGAAGTGGCACAACGAGCTAGTTGGTGGTTTGAAGGGGTTGTTGGCTGCCAGCTGAGGACCATCTTGGAGAAAGCAAATTCTCCTAGGGATATCACCCACAACATGGTGGGTAACAAGCCTAAAAGGGACACCTAAAGGGACAACTGCTAGGTCAAGGGAAACAATGGAGACTTAGCCCACTGTCACGTCAGCTAAGACTCCCTACTCTTTATGGATTTTCACCGATGGGACAAGACTCGGTATATGGAAAATCAATGGTGAAGGATGAGTAAAAAAATGGATGTTAAGTGACCTTAATGATCCTTTTCCTAGAAGGAGGTTAAGAATGGAGCTTACTTTCTCTTTTTACCACTCATACTAGCAGGGGACTTGAGGGGAATCCTCAAAGGGAAAATGCTAGGCTAACGACAACAAATGGAGTCTTAGCCCACTATCACCTTAGCTAGGAATCCCTGCTGAGATGTGGGAAACTCCTTTCAAAGTCTATTCTCATACAACTAACTCCCCCAAAATCCTCCTCCTTTCCTTGGAAGCACATAGTCCCTTTCTTAGAAAGCAAGTAAGCCCCGTTCTTCAAAGCCTTCTCGGAAAGGGTCTGGGTCACTCATATCCATTAACTTGTTACTCATTAGTGACTCCATACATATCGAGTCTCCTCCCATCGATGAAAGTCCATAAATAAAAGGGAGCCTTCGCTGAGGTGACAGTGGGATAAGACTCCATTGTTGCCCTTGGCCTAGCATTTTCCCTTAGGGATTCCCCATTAGGTCCCTTGCTAGTTTGAGCGGTAACACTCTTTAATCAAGGTACAAAGTTTTCTAGAATAAGGAGGTGAGGATTTAGGGGCTAGGTTAGAGGAATATGCCTTGTAAAGGATTTTCCCAATCCCTAAATCCTTATTGAACTTGATTCCCCAAGTGGTTCTTGAATAATTAACTTTTCAAAGGTATGGGACCACACAGGACCAAGTGGACCCAACCTAGGTTAAAGGGGAGGGAGTCTAGCAACCAATGATGATCTTAACCCAGACAAAGAAGTGGAAAGGATCAATAACCAGTTTTTCCACTTCAAGGTGTCAAATTGATCCTATGAGGTACTAGCCTAGGGAACACCAAGGCAAAGTTTGATCTTAGAGCTAGGGCTTGGGATATCACACAATCCCACCGTCAAAATTTCTTCAAATTTGGAGGAGACCTTGAGGACACACTATCTCAGTAGAGGCTAGGTGATCGAACTTTTTCTATGACTACTTTGTCGGGAAAGTGATGCCCTAGGTGACCAAACTTGGCTAGACCTATAAGAGAAGGGAAATGTGAAGAAAAATTGTTCTTTATGTGACCACCTATTGGTAGATCTGTGCCTAATCCCTTGGGGAGAATGGAGTCTAGGAGAATGATGAGACAGAACTTTGTTTCTCGTTCAAGGAGGCCTCAAGGATTACTTCGCTTGGCCTTTAGGTCAAGAAGAAGTGACCTCAAAGCTGTATACTTCGCTTTGCAAAAAGAGATGGCTTATCAAGATAAATTCAATGGTAGAATTATTCCTATGAGATTTCATTCAACATACATGGCCCATACATTGAGAGATGCCATATAGAAACAATAATTCCACAATTTCGCAATTATGTGTAATATTCCTAATTAGCCATGGCTAATTGGAATATTCGATTTTCTTCAATTTTTGCCTTCTATAGTTAATTGTAAATAAAAAGTGAGGAAGTGTCAGGCCAGGCAGTAACTCCATAAGGCAAAAATGATTCGACTGTATTATTCCATTAGGTAGGTGTTTGTTATATACATGAAGGAGAGACTGTTTAGTTCATCTCCCGATGACTATTCATATTTCTAATTTATTTATTTACATAAATTCACCCAATCACAAGGATTAGGTGTCAAACATTCCCCCCTTTAATCGTAAGGGATGTTGGTGAGTCCAAGCATCATTCTAAATCCTTCAAGCTTTTCTCTTCCAAGTGCTTTGGTGAAGATGTCTGCAATTTTCTCATTTGTGGAACAATGATGGAGATGGATTGTTTTGGCCTCAACATGATGTCGAATTAGATGATATTTAGTATTGATGTGCTTCATTCGATCATGGAATTTTGGGTTCTTGGCCAACTTTATTGCAGGGGTATTGTCAATCATGAGTGGAGTTGATTGTACTTGTTTTACCTGCAAATCTTCAAGAATTTTCCTGAGCCACACAATTTCTTTTGTTGCTTCAGCTGCTGCCACGTATTCTGCCTCTGTTGTGGAATCTGCTGAAACTGTTTGTTTGCGTGATCTCCAGGAGACAGCTCCTGATCCAAGACCCATAGCATATCCTGAAGTTAATACCCCAGTTTCTTTGTCTCCATCGAAGTTTGAATTAGAGTATCCAATCAAGCTGAAGTCGTCCATCTGTGTATATTTGATTCCAAAGTCTTGAGTTCCCTTCAAGTACCTTAGAACTCTTTTTGCAGCAGACCAATGTCCCTCACAAGGCTTTTGCATAAACCTGGAGAGGATTCCAACAACAAACGAAATGTCTGGTTTGGTAGTAGTTAGGTAGTTGAGACTTCCTACAAGCTGTCTATACTTTGTTGCATCCTCAAATTCTTTTCCTTCAATAGATGTGAGCTTTAAGTTTTGTTCCATTGGAGTAGTAAGAGGATTACACTCTGTCATGCCAAACCTGTTCAGCAGATCTCCAATGTATTTCTTTTGAGAAATAAATATGGACTTTGGATGTTGGGTTACTTCAATGCCAAGATAGTAATGAACATAGCCCAAATCAGTCATTTCAAAACTTTTCCCCAATTCCTTCTTTATGGATGCAATGTAGCTTTCATTGTTCCCTGTCATCAAAAGATCATCTACATATACCACACGATATACAACTGTTTTGCCAACTTTCTTGACAAATAAAGTTGCATCATCAAGATCAAAATGTTTGAAATTGAGTTTCAGAAGATGCTCAGTGAGTTTTTCATACCAGGCTCGCGGTGCTTGTTTGAGGCCATACAAGGACTTCACAAGTTTGCATACTTTATGTTCATGTCCTTTCATAGCAAATCCTTCAGGCTGGGACATAAAAACATTCTCTTTTAGATCTCCATTTAGGAAAGCAGTTTTTACGTCCATTTGGTGGACTTTCCAACCGTTCTGAGCTGCTAATGCAAAGAGTGTCCGGATGGTAGCCCATTTTGCTGTGGGGGCAAAAGTCTCCTCATAATCGACCCCTTCCTTCTGTGCAAAACCTTTTGCCACAAGCCTAGCTTTGTGCTTGTCAAGTGAGCCATTAGCTTTATACTTGTTCTTGTAGACCCACTTGCAGCCAATTGGTTTGGTTCCTAATGGAGGATCAACCAACGTCCAAGTATCATTCTTTATGAGGGCATCATACTCCTTTTGCATCGCTTCTTTCCATTCATCATGAGAAGCAGCTTCTTTGAAGGAAGTTGGTTCAAAATCTGTAGACAAGTTCAATTCACAATCATAAGAAACATCCATATCAACAGGTGAATTAGAGTCATCTACATCACCTCCATTTTGCGGGTTTGTATTTCTGGTTCCTGTCTTTCCAACTTCATTAGGATGAACACTTTCAAGTGCCTTTGTCAGCCACTTTGAGGGACCTTTCTCAGATGGTCCAGGCTGCTCCGTTGATTGAGTTGGGACTGAATCAAGATTGAGTCTCCCAATTCTATCAATTACATCACTTAAAGCATCATCCGTTGTTGGAGTTTCATGTGGGGGAGAGTGTTCTTTAGAAGAAGATTCCACATGTTGATCTAGTATAGGAATCCACCCTTCAAGATGTGGAATCTGATTATCAAATTCTTGAAATGATTTTGCTTTTGCGAATCTATCTAAGCGATCAAGTTTGCCGCTCAACAACATTGTCAGTTTTGGATGATTCAAGGAAAATTACATCTCTAGATACAACAAACTTCTTATTTACTTCATCATAGAGCGGTATGCTTTGGAGGTGTTTGAATACCCCAGGAAGATACACTTACGACTTCTAGCACCAAGTTTGTTTCTATGTACCTTTGGTATCAAAGCATAACAGGTGGAACCAAAGACCCTGAGATGTTTTACCGAAGGAACATGTCCATACCACATTTCATAAGGAGTATTGTTTCTAATAGCATTAGATGGACATCTATTCTTTATATATGCAGCACATAGAACAACATCAGCCCAAAACATTATCTTTACATTTTTGAAGAAGAGCATGGATCATACCATATTTAAGATTGTTCTATTCATTCTTTCAGCTACACCATTCTGTTGGGGATTATAAGGCACAGTTGTTTGATGTTTGATCCCATGTTGGCGAAGATAGTTTTCAAATTCATTTGATGTGTATTCTTTTCCATTATCAGTGCGAATAGACCCAATATGAGATTGTGCATCATTTTCAATCCATTTATGAAAATTCTTGAATGTTTGAAAAGCATCAGATTTGTTCTTCAATAAATAAACCCAACACATTCTGGTGTAGTCATCAATAAATGTCATGATATATTTATTTCCATTTGCAGAAGGAACAGGCATTGGACCACATAAATCTGAATGAATGAGTTCAAGTTTTCTATGTGCTCTTGAATGTGAATCATGAAAGGATGGTTTGCTATGCTTTACTAGAATGCAAGCATCACATTGCTTAAGTTTTCTAGGAATTGTAGGCAAACCAGCAACACCATTTTTCTTCAACAAGCAGAGACTGTCACAGTTCAAATGTCCAAATCTAGCATGCCATAATAAACTTGATGGAAGTGTACCTTCTTCATGATGAGAATTGTATGAGAAATGTTTTGCATGAGCAGAGGTTCCTTGTAGTTTGAGAAGCCTTTCTTCTTCTATTCCCCTCATGACAAGTGAGTGGTCAGATGCTTTTATTACCTCAAGCTTGCCATCAAACATATGAATGGAGTGACCTTGCTAGCGGATGTGGACCAAGGACAGCAAGTTTCTCTTGAGCTGTGGGAGATATAGAACATGATCTAAAAGAAAGTCTGGAAGACCAGGCAGTTTAAGCCTGATTGTGCCAAGCCCTGATGGCTTGATTTTTGATTGATCTGCAAAGTATACTGCTCCATCAACATTGTCAGTGAAATCTTCAAAAAATTCTTTTCTATGAGTCATGTGGCAGGTTGCTCCTGAATCAAGCAACCAATCATTTTTCCAAGAAGCAATTGAAGCATTAAATAAATTTTCGTTTACTCCAATATTACATTGTCCGACAACATAGTGAGCGGATTCAGGTGCTTTACCTTTGTCTGTATCATCAGTTTCACCTTTCTGTTGGTTTCTTTTTTGCTCAATTTTGTCCCATGGTAGCTTGCATGTAGAGGCATCATGTGATCCATTTCTTTTGCAGCGAATGCAGTGCAAATCTGCCTTTTCTCCTTGAGAATGTCTGCCCCCCCTGCCTCTGAAATATCTTCCTCTTCCTCTTCGACCACCTCTTCCTCTTGTAGAATCTTGAGTAGGATGCTTTTCTTTATGAGCAAGGCACACAGCCTCTTCAGAAGATTCAGGGGCTGTCTTCTTTCCAAAAGCTTTCTCTCTTTCAGCAAACTTTTTCACAAGAGAGTCAAAGGTTATATCTTTGAGATTTCCATTTGCTTGCAATGACTCAAGATAATTGGAGTAAGTAGGATAAAGTGCCTTGAGAAAAGAAATAAGAGGAATATCCAATTCAACCTTAGTGGATTTGATATCATGCATTATAGACTTTACTTCAGATGCAAGAGCAAGAGGATCATTATTTTACAGTTCAAGAGTGAAGAGTTTAATCATGAGTTGAACAACTTCAAGTGCAGAATGTGAGTCATAGAGTTCTTTCAGCTTTTGTAAGGCTTCAAAGGCAGTTGAATATGACGAAATATGGCGACTCACCTCTTCATTTACAGATCCTGCGATTAATGCATAAGCTTTGCTGTTTTTGTTTTCCCAAATGATGAGCTCTTTGTCTGAGGTAGGCTGTAATGGGTCATTGTCTTCGTCTCCGACACACACTCCTTTCCACAACTCATTGAAAATGAGGGTGTGTTTTATCATCGGGACCATTCAGGATAGTTCTCCTTTCCAGTGAGAACTATTCCCACCATGGATATGATTAAATGCATTCTGTAAAAAAAAATTACTTCTGCTGATAGAAAAATACTTCTGCCAATATACAGTAAAATTGTACTCAAAAGGGCATTCTCAAAAGATTTCAAATCTCTTCCTCATACACCAATATGTACGTCAATACCTCATGCTACATCTTTATGCAACATATTTTCTCCAAACGCCTCCAATATTTGATATAAATGCATCCAGTATTACATACAAATATTACATACAAATATTACATATTACATATGCCTTCAACATATTACATGCTCCAATGGTAATTTTATAATGTAATATATGCCCATTAAAGTTCATATATAATGGAACCAAAAATATGATGTACGTGAAGCACATGTTACCACACAATGAAGCACGCAAGCATGCTTAAATAAAATTCGCAGGCAAACGTCGCGGAGTCACAGAGTCGTCCACGCTGGCGAGAACTTGAATTATTTTATATGGAAAAACAATAGTTCAATGCAGCATTATTCAAACAGTCAATGGCTCACCGCACCAGTTGCGCCACTCTGATGCCCGCGATGCTGTTGGAAGCATTCGAACCGGCCACCCACGCAACGTTCTTGACTTAAGACTGTTTTATCAGTAGGAATTTCGGACCTTCGGGAAGCTGGATCTGCTCCCGCATTTTTCACATATATTGTTTATTCTTGTCAAGCACGCGCATTTAAACAGAGCTCTTGGACATGCTTGGAGCAGCAGAGCGCTCGTCGTCCAAGGCACATCAAGGAAGCAGCAAAAGAGCAGATCGAAGCAGCGTTATGTGGAGGGCTTCAAAGCATTATTCACACAACGTATATATTGAAACATTGATTTAAATGTGTAAAGATTACCCAAGAAACAACGTTTTCCTGTATAGTTAGAATGCTGGTGCGCTGAGCGTGGAGCAGGAGCAGCCGAGGCCTTGAACTGCGAAGTTAGAAGTCTTCAAACGGACTGCATGGACTCACAATAATGGTGGAGGAGATGGATTTCAGTGAAGGTATGGCAGAAAACGTTTGTGGACAGTCTAGAGAGCTAGAGAACGCAGATAATGCAACGTTCAGATGAATGTCAGGCGTAGGCTACCAAAGAATTTTGGCAGCAACGTATAGCGTACAACAAAGAACTGTGAGGGGACAGAGAGGAGTTGGCAGTGGACAGAGAGTACTGGGCAGTGGGAGTTACAACTATTTTGGGAGCTGGCTCTGATACCATGTCAGGCCAGGCAGTAACTCCATAAGGCAAAAATGATTCGACTGTATTAATTCATCAGGTAGGTGTTTGTTATATACATGAGGGAGAGACTGTTCAGTTCATCTCCCGATGACTATTCATATTTCTAATTTATTTATTTACATAAATTCACCCAATCACAAGGATTACGTGTCAACAGGAAGGGGGGCAAAACTCACTTTTAGAATAAAAAGTCACTTCCTAGTAGTACAACGTTGTGACTTAAAGGGGAGCCAAGGGGGCCAAAGGGGGACGCAGAAATGGAGCCCATGCAGACACATGGAGGAATTGTGCAGGAGGGAAGAAACACGTGGCAAGAGGGGAAACCACGCAGGAGGAGGTGAGCCTTGGGATTGAGAGAGGCAAAGGCTATAAAAGAGAGAGGAGCCCGTCATTTTGATCATTCCTATTATGAGCATTTGTGATAGTCATTTCGACTTAGAGCACGCTGGCTGTTTAGCTAGTCTGCAACACTGTTTAGTGCATTGAGTGTCTCCGTTCGGAGATCTCACCCTTAGCCTCAGGGGACTTCAAGTGTTGCTCGAGCAAGGTATTTCCATTGGCATTCGAGTAGTAGTTTCATCAGCATTTCAGCGGCAGTTTCATCAATGTTTTGGAGGACTGCGCAGCACTGAGAGGAGGACGCAGTTCTTTCTGGCAGGAGTCTGGGTTGAGGGTTTGCAGGAGGATTTGTGCTGAGAGGTAGAGCAGGGGATCAACGCTTGCATATTGGAGAGTTTTGGCAGGAGTTTCAAGCAGTTTTTGGAGGATTTGATTTGATGGCAGCGCAGAGCATTGAGGGACTGCGCAGAACCCCAAGGGGGTGATTTTCGGAGGTCGGCCATTCCAAGAAAGCTTTCTGGGTTTCTTGAGTAGAGTCCGATTCCAGAGTTTCAACCTTTTCTGAGGAGGGGATCAGCCCCAAATCCTCATTTGATTTCTAGCAGCAGCAACACTGCAGATCTCCAGCAGCTTGGACGCAGTTTAGAGAAGAGCCATTTCTTTGCTATTCTAAGTATATTTCTCCACTTGCCTTGAGCAAGTCGTGGCGCCGTCTTTCTGATCACCTCTGTACTCATTCCTTTACTCAGTATAATAAAATGGCTTAGCATTTCTCGCTGCATTTATTGTGTATCTGTTTATATTTCGTATTTATATTAATGTTGCTGCACTACTGTTATTATATCTCTGTGATTTCTCGGCTACTATACCACTTATAGAGTTCAGGCTTCTGTGATCAACTTGTCCTGACAATGAACCACACTAGTTGGTTTGAAACGCGTCGACAAATGGTATTCCATGTGATTTTCGCCGAAGAATCTCTCTCATACTATACCACTTGTGCATTTTTTCTGGTTGAGATTTTACTGGGGTTTGAGGAATATTTCGGGTTAGGAATATTACAGTGGTATCAGAGCATAGATCTGGCTTAGCCTGTGGAGCTAGCAATCTATGACATCGGGGGAAAAACCCTACATCTGTTACAGAGGTCGGAGATACAGGGACACTGGGCGTAGGTTGGAGAACACTTATAGAGAGGGAGACTGTGTCTCGGTGGTGGACGCAGAACAAGAGGAGCCTGTGGTGGACGCAGGACAGAGGGAGCCTGTGGTGGACGCAGAGCAGGAGGATCCGATGGCAGATGATGACAGGAAGAGATTTGCAGATATGCTCCTCAAATCCGTGTAGGATCTGTCGAGGCAGATTGAGGTGATGGGGCAGAGATTCACAGCAGTAGAGGCCAGACAGCGTGAGAGCCCACGGGTTTTCAAGTTGGTGAGGGATCGGGCGCATCCCACCATTTTCCAGAGCAACGTGATACTGCGCAGCAGGTGGCCTCACATGCCCCTACACGCTCTACCATGCCCACTTTCTTAGGAGCCGACATGGGGGCCGTAGCCTAGCAGGAGGCAGAGCCCGGACATATGGGCAATTATTTTGCAGAGTACCAGGCCTATGGGCAAGAGTTTAGGGAAGCCATTTCATTCAGAGATTTTGTTTAGCTCTAGCGGGATAGTAGACCCCGCGACCATCATAGAGGGTACCGGCATTACCATGATGGTGACACCCACCGTGCAGCGAGTAGATTCCATTTGCCCACGTTTGGTGGTTCATCAAACAGTTCGACAAAGTCTTGGGTGGAGAAGCTGGACATTTATTTCTAGCTTAACCAGATGTCAGAGACAGAGGCCATCAAGGTGGCAACATTGCATTTGGATGGTGAGGCCCAGGATTGGTGGTTTCATGGGATGGTTACACTAGGGCACTCCACAGTGACGACATATGTCGAGTTTACCAGGAGACTGATGGATCGATTTGATCGGAGGGATCCAGAGCAACATTTTGATGAGTTGATGAGGCTCAAACAGACAGGGAGCCCAGCGACCTACATTGCAGATTTCTTGAGGGTCTCTGTGATAGTGCTAGACCTATCCACGGCACGGAGGATCTATATGTATGTTGAGGGGTTAGCATAGCCACTTCGGGGTTTAGTCCGATCCACTAGACCAGCCACACTCCAGGATGCTATTAGTAGGACCCAGGACTTATAGGATGTCTTACCCAGGACCCAGACACCTTACCCCCAGAGACAGATTTTTCAGTCTAAGGGGAAGGATGTGAGGATTCCACCTCCAAAGGGGAATCCAGGATGAGTACAGCTTGACGATGATGCTAGGAGGGAGCTGAAAAAAAAGCGGTTGTGCTTCACTTGTCAGGAGCCATGGGCACTTGGGCATAGATGTGCTACTAGTAAAGCACATTTTATTGACGTCTTCTTCGAGAGCAGTGGAGAAGAGGATGACGAGGATGATGTGGAGGTAGGAGATAGCCATGCCGTACAGGGTCCTTTGCCACCTCCACCGCCAGCAGTAGGTGGTGCATCTTTTGCACCCACCGGAGGGGCCCTTGTAGCATTGCGAGGAGTTTCCAAGTATTTGACGCTACGCGTACGAGGGACAGTACGTGGCCAGCGAGTATCAGTTTTGGTTGACAGTGGGGCGACCCACAACTTCATCGATGCACAGATGGTTGAGCGAAGAGTTATACAGATAGAGAGCTTCGATGGGTTTTCAGTGTTGGTTCCAGGAGATCAGACCATGACGTGTACTCGTTATGTTCTAAAGCTTTCAGTGACGATGGGCACCTACACATTGACTGACCACTTTTTCGTGGTCGATATTCCGGACACCAACATGACACTGGGTGTTCAGTGGCTTATCACTCTAGGGAAGGTCACGACAGATTGGAAGACCTTAGAGATGGAGTGGGATGATGAGAAGACAGGGAGGCATGAGAAGATACGGGGACAACACACATATTCGCCTCAGACTGTTTCGGCTCATCGGATGGAGGCAGTCTTCCGAAAGGGAGACATAGAGTGGGCATTGGAGCTGCGTGCATCAGAGACAGGGACTACAGGGCAGACAATACATCCAGAGATACAGTCTATCCTTGATCGGTATGCCATAGTGTTTGGGGAGATTCCACTAGGACAACCACCGGATCGGGGGTTTAAGCACACCATCGAGCTTGAGCAACGCATACAAGCCGTGATTACCACCCCCTATAGGCACCCCAAGGCCTATCGGGATGAGATTGAGCGGGCTATCCAGGAGTTGCTGGCTCTTGGGCATATCCGACCGAGCACAAGTCCTTTTGCTTCTTCTGTGGTGTTGGTGAAGAAGAAGGACAGTACATTGAGGATGTGCATTGACTACAGGGCCCTGAACAAGAAGACCCTGAAGAACAGGTACCCCATACCCAGGATCGATGAGTTGATGGATGACTTGAGAGGGGCACATTTCTTCTCAAAGATTGATTTGAGATCTGGGTCCCATCAGATTCACGCATGGGAGCAGGACATTCCCCAGACCGCCTTTAGGTGTCACTATGGGCACTTTGAGTTCTTGGTGATGCCTTTTGGGCTAACCAATGCCCCAGCTACATTTCAGTCCTGCATGAACCACATCTTTCGTATTCACTTGAGGAAGTTTGTGTTGGTATTCTTCGATGATATTCTCATTTACAACAGGACTTGGGAGGAGCATTTCCAACACATTGAGACAGTATTGCGTATCTTATAGGAGCAGCAGTTCTATGCCAAACTCTTCAAGTGTGAGTTTGGGTTGACGGAGACGTTGTATCTGGGACACATCATAGGGGTGGACGGAGTGAGGGTCCACAAGGAGAAGATCAGGGCCATCAGAGAATGGCCGGAGCCGAGAAACATGACGGAACTTCAAGGATTCATTGGCATTGTATTTACTACCGGAAGTTTGTCAAGAGTTTCTCACAGCTTGCTGCACCCCTGACAGATTTGACGAGGAAGGGGGCTTTCAGTTGGTCGGATACAGCGCAGCGAGCCTTTGACAGGCTCAAGGAGGTTATGAGCAGCTGCCCAGTGCTTGCATTGCCAGATTTCACGCAGTCATTTGTTTTGGAGTGTGATGCGTCGGGAGAAGGGATCGGCGCAGTATTGATGCAAGGAGGTCACCCTATAGCCTTTGAGCGCTGGAAGCTCCTTTCGCATGAGAGGTTGTATTCCATATACGTCAAGGAGACGCTGGCCATCATGCATGCATTGGCTAAGTACCGACAGTATTTGGTGGGTAACAGGTTCAGGGTGAGGACTGATCACAACAGCCTCAAGTTCTTTTTGGAGCAGAAGCAGCTATAGGAGAGGCAGTAGAAGTGGATCAGTAAGATCCAAGCACATGACTTTGACATTGTGTATGTCAAGGGTAAGAACAACGTGGTAGCAGATGCCCTTTCACGTAGACCAGCCACGTTGTCTCTTATGAGCTTGGATACAGATTGGAGGGCTCGACTCTTAATAGAGTACTCCAAGGACAAGTTTGCATGTGAGGTTCTGGATGGGCAGGTGGCAGATGACAGGTACAGGGTGGTCGATGAGATCATCTATTAAAGGGACCAAATCTTCTTGACTGAGGGGTCTTAGCTCAAGAAGAAGATACTCCAGGCATCACATGATTCACCTTTGGCAGGACGTCAGGGGTTTAGCAAAACCTATAGGGCCATTAGAGAGAGGTTCTCATGGAAGGGCCTCAAGGAGGACGTACTCCAGCACATCCGGGAGTGCGATGTTTGCCAGAAGAACAAGGGAGAGATGAGCCATCCCACGGGTTTATTGCAGCTTCTTCCCATTCCGAAGGGGAAATGGGAGAGTATTTCGATAGACTTCATCACAGGGTTGCCCATGGTACAAGGCAAGGATTGTATCTTTGTCGTCGTTGATCGACTGACGAAGTACGCACATTTTTTTGCCATATCCGGACACTACACAGCAGCACAGGTGGCTGAGTTGTTCTTCAGGGAGATCTTCAGGTTACATGGTCTTCCTAAGATCATCGTCAATGATAGGGATAGCCGTTTCATGGGCGGGTTTTGGCAGGAGCTTTTCCGGTTGGTTGGGACGGAGTTGACACTGAGTACCAGTTATCACCCACAAACGAATGGGCAGACAGAGATAGTTAACAAGTGGCTGGAGGGCTACTTGTGTAACTATGTCAGTGGGCAGCAGCGAGCATGGATGAAGTGGCTGCATCTGGGGGAGTAATGCTACAATACTTCACATCACATGTCCATTGGTAAGTCACCATTCTATGTCTTATATGGGTATCATCCTTTATCTTTTGTTGACGTGATGTTTGGTGATAGCAGGGCTCCTAGAGCCAATATTTGGATCCAAGAGAGTCAGGATATCCTCCGAGCTCTCAAGGATAACATGGCTACAACATAGAACCAACAAATGCTATATGCCGACAGGGGTCGGGTGGAGAGGCAGTTCGAGGTAGGGGACATGGTCTACCTACGATTACAGCCATACCGACAGTCGTCACTGAAGTAGAAGGGGGTTGAGAAGCTCAAGCCCCGCTTTTATGGGCCATACAGGGTGATACGCAGGATTGGACAGGTTGCATATGAGTTAGAGCTGCCCCAAGGCAACAAGATTCATAACATTTTTCATGTATCATGCCTGAAGAAGGCATTGGGGCAACAGGTGACAGCGACAAATGAGCTACCACCCATGGATGATGAGAGGCATTTGATATTGCAGTCGGAGGCTATCATTGATACCAGGGAGAGGCAGCTGCGGAGCAGGACGGTCCGGGAATTCTTGGTGAGGTGGAAGAATTTGCCAGATGAAGATGCCACTTGGGAGAGTGAGAAGATCTTACAACATCCATCACTTCAGTTGCTTGAGGACAAGCAACATTTTGCTGGGGGAGATTGTAATGTTCCTAATTAGCCATGGCTAATTGAAATATTCAATTTTGTTAATTTTTGCCTTCTATAGTTAATTGTAAATAAAAAGTGAAGAAGGGGGACAAAACTCACTTTTAGAATAAAAAGTCACTTGCTAGTAGCACAACGTTGTGACTTAAAGGGGAGCCAAGGGGCCAAAAGGGGACGCAAAAATGGAGCCCACGCAGACACATGGAGGAACTGTGCAGGAGGAAAGAAACATGTGGCAAGAGGGGAAACCACGTAGGAGGAGGTGAGCCTTGGGATTGAGAGAGGCAAAGGCTATAAAAGAGAGAGGAGCCCCTCATTTTGATCATTCTTGTTATGAGCATTTGTGATAGTCATTTTGACTTAGAGCACGCTGGCTGTTTAGCTAGTTTGCAACATTGTTTAGTGCATTGAGTGTCTCCGTTCGGAGATCTCACCCTTAGCCTCGGGGGACTTCGAGTGCCTGCTCGGGCAAGATATTTCCATTGGCATTCCAACAGTAGTTTCATCAGCATTTCAGCGGCAGTTACATTAGCGTTTTGGAGGACTGCGCAGCACTGAGAGGAGGACGCAGTTATTTCTGGTAGGAGTCTGGGTTGAGGGTTTGCAGGAGGATTTGTGCTGAGAGGTAGAGTAGGGGATTAGCTCTTGCATATTGGAGAGTTTTGGCAGTAGTTTCAGGGAATTTTGGAGGATTTCATTCAGTGGCAGCGCAGAGCATTGAGGGACTACGCAGAACCCCAAGGGGGTGATTTTCGGAGGTCGGCCGTTCTAGGAAAGCTTTCTGGGGTTTTTGGGTTTCTTGAGTAGAGTCCGATTCCAGAGTTTTAGCCTTTTCTGAGGAGGGGATCAGCCCCAAATCCTCATTTGATTTCTAGTAGCAGCAACGTTCCAGATCTCCAGCAGCTTGGACGCAGTTCAGAGAAGAGCCATTTCTTTGCTATTCTGAGTATATTTCTCCACTTGCCTTGAGCAAGTCGTGGTGTCGTCTTTCTGATCACCTCTGTACTCATTCCTTTACCCAGTATAATAAAATGGCTTAGCATTTCTCGCTACATTTATTGTGTATCTGTTTATATTTCGTATATATATTATTGTTGCTGCACTACTGTTATTATATCTCTGTGATTTCTCGGCTACTATACCACTTGTGCATTTTTTCTGGTTGAGATTTTACTGGGGTTTGAGGAATATTACAGGTTAGGAATATTACATTATGCAATGCAGCAATTAACACTAGTATAGCGAAAATCCCATTCCATTGCATATGACGAAGTAAAACAAGAATATAAATGCAAAAATCTCAAGAGAAAATAATGATCCAATCCAAAGTTGTGATACAAATGAATTCTTGTCTCTCCTATTTATACACTCATTAGGAGTTCAAATTACCTAATTTGAGCCTACATCAACCCATTAACTAAAATATTGTGAAAATAACTATATATTGGTGACAAGCCCACCAAACTAGATCATAAATAAAATAATAAGCCTCCCAAGAGGTCGAATGATCAATAATGCATGTTGTTGGGCTCTCTATGAGGCCTGGTAAAGTCCATAAGTGCCAAAATGATGAGTTGGACATCCAAAATTAATGGACAAGGGGTTGCCCCCTTGTTCTCCACATAATAAACCTGTAGTGCTTCCAATGGCTGTGAGGGCACACAAGTGACCTCATGGGTCTCCAAGTAAGTTGAACGTGCCTATAGATCATCTGTAAGGGCTTAGATGATGGTGTAAGTGATGCCACATCAGCATACAAGTCCTGGGTCATCTGTCAAGTGCATGGTACAATTGTGGGGCAGGTTTGGCAAGATGAACCAGGTGCATCTTCCTCGTCCAATAGGTGAATCTCGAGTAATATCTGAACATCCCTGGGATCCATGGAGTGTTGTCTATTGTTATGGAGGCCCATGGCTCTCAACACACACCCTACATGTTCCAATGTAACTCTCTAAAGGGTTAGAATCCCATATAGGGAGACCAAACCCAAGATGGAGACTCCCTGCAATCCTTCATAAGATCCAATGCGTCCCCTAGCCTTCCAATACAACAAGTCATCAAGGAAATCAAGTAAAAGAACTTACAAACCATGGACCACAAATGGGGATTTCATAATGGCCTGCTCTTCCATAATGGGCTTTGGCATGTGCTCGTGTCCCCAAGCTCCAAATGGGGTTAACCAAATATCCCATTACATGGTTTCTACTTCTAAAGGGAATAACATGTCTAAGGTACACCATTTTAAAGGTGGTGTCATGTGATAGAGAGATGAATGGAGTAGGGAATGAAAAGGGGCAACCCTGGGCCACATGTTGGGGTATAAGGGTAACTAGTAAAAGGGAAGCCCACACTTGGGTATATAATGTATAGGAGGGACAAATTGTGGTTCATGAGGTGCCTCGGCCTTTATTTTTCCACCCCCTTTTTTATATGCCTTTTTCCTGAGTTTTCTTTAATTAACTGCTCGGGGCTCAAGGGGTAAAGCATGATGTGTGAGATATAGCAGTGGATACACCTTTTAAGGTATAGAAATTCATTGCCCACTAGGGGTTGGAACAATCATGGGTTCTTAAATGATAAAGGAGGCTCATCTAGGGCCTATAGGAACTGTGGTGATGGCCATGATGATGGGGTAGAGCTCATGTATTGGCTTTTTCTCACATGCTAAATGTTTTTGTCCTGACCATCTTTTACATTTTGTGGTACACTTTCTTGTTGAATGTGGCCAATTATGCTTTTATGTTTCTTTTTAGATACATCAACCTCTGGGGCATCATTCCAAGCTTGCCCCAAGATGCGTGCAAGGGGAAAGCTAACCCTATGTGGACCCAGGTGGGAGAAATGATGAATGGGGTTATAATGAGTAGAAAGGAGCAATATATGTGGATGAGGGAGTGGAACCACACAACCAAAATCAAGGTTTCCCATGAAGTATCATCCTTAAAGCCAAATGGTGGGTAATAGAGATCCCACGAGACCATAATCCAAGGTTAACATCGAAAAAGGGGTCTAGGGGACACAAGCACAGACCTAGCCCATCCTTTTCGCCAAATCCCCCCATTAATCCATGTCCATAAGTTTCCATAATAAGAAAACTACAATACTCAATTACCAAATGACAAGGCATGCCTTTAGGTTCGCAGGGCCCACCTTCAAGCATACGATCATGGCAGATGGATGACGGACCACATCGTCGGCTCAGGTGGCAGAGAAATGGAACAAGAATCTAGCTAGTGGTTGCTGGCTGCCAGCTAGGGACCATCTTGTGAAAATTTTGAAATATAAATCCAATTGCAGTGATTAATATTCTTTCTTCTACTTATTAACTTGGAAATAATTTTTTCACAGTGTTCTTATGACAAATATCGAAATAAATTCTACTGTAGCCTTCATAATTAAAATACTGTGGAAAGTAAATGCAAAGAAAAATACTAGCACCAATACAATCACAATGACACGATTGTTTTTGGAAAACGTCCCCAAAACCCAATGTGGGAAAACTGGTGCAGCAAACGAGGGTTTCTTTATTATTCTTCAGCAAAAATCTCATGTACAAGTTACAACCAGCAGAATAGAATAGGATGCTCTGTGAGAAAATTTATAGACATTTCTTGACAAGTTTTTGATCTAGGGGAAGAGCTCCTCTTCCCTCTACATCTTACTGTGTCCCAGCGTCAACTTTTCCATGCAGTCCTAGCGTCAAAAATGCCCCACGCAGTCCCAACGTCAAGCTGCCCCTACGATGTCTCTCCCTACATCACAACTTCTGCCATGTCCTCCCTTCTGCTCTGCGTCTCCTTCCCTTGCACTCCCGACTGATGCTGATTACCCTTGCTCTCTTTTCCACCTGGAACTCTCCCTTTGATTCAATTTTCTCTTGCTGAACATTGACTAGTGCCCATCAAGCCTCCTCTTATAATCCTCTTGTTGATCACTCAACAGCCCAGATTAGATCCTAATCAATGGCTAGGATCATATTGACTTGATCTCCGCCTTCTTCTAGAGGTTTCACCCACAGTCTAAATTAATACCCATTAATTATTTTAATTTCCTAAGTTTAGACTTAGTGTCCCATTAAAAATAATTAATTATTTTAATAAAACTGTCTCCAGGTGAAATTTCCCAAAATGATTTATGGGTATTGGAGAATGCATCTGTCTAAGCCTCCCTGCAAAATTTGAGACTTTGAGCACATCCGATGCTACTAGAAATCAACACTCCCTCTTAGCAAGGAATGTGCTCTAGTAATGCAACCTGCTGAAGCATCACCCTATTCTGTAACATCTCTCCCTACGCTTGCTGATGTCTGACATCCTACCCACCAACTATTGCGCAAATGCTGCATCTGTACTGCTGTTGACCCTGCCACTTGTCAACACTGCATCCGTACTGCAACTCCCTCTGCCACTGTAACTGAAAAATCACATGTTTTTGCTACTTAAATGGATTCTCTACCATACCTATCTTCTCTCTAAACTGAATGAACTTGGCTCTTCCTAGAGCCTTTGTGAGTATGTCTGCTACTTGATCTCCTGTGGGGGCATACTGTAGTTGTATTGCCTCACGTTGAACACAGTCTCTGATAAAGTGACATCTGATATCAATATATTTCGACCGATCATGAAATATTGGATTCTCAGAGAGTTTGATACAACTCTGATTATCACAGTAAACCCTAGTCGCTTCCATTCTTTTTCTAAACAAGCTTACAGGTAGTTTTCTAAGCCATATAGCTTTGTACGTAGCTGTGTTGGCTTCCATATATTCTACTTTTGCTGAGCTCAGAGCTACCAACTTCTGCTTCCTGTAGCACCAAGATGTCATGCCTGATCCAACACTGAAGCAATACCTCAAGGTACTTTTTCGGTCTACTGAACTACCTACCCAATCTGCATCTGTGAACCCATTCAATCTAACGTCCTCCCCTCGAGAGTATTTCAAACCATATCCGACTGTTCCATGCACATACCTAAGAATGTGTCTAGTTGCTGCCCAATGCACCCTTTTTGGTTCCACCATGAACTGACTAAGATTGTTGGCAACAAAGCAAATGTCTGACCTAGTGTTGACCAAATACATGAGCGACCCAATGAGCAATCTGTACAAGGTGTGGTCCACTTCCTTGTCTCTTGATGCATCTATTTTCTTCTAGTTGGTGATCATGGGAGTAGCAATGGGTCGACAATCTTGCATTTTGAATCTCTTCAGAATCTCTGTAGAATATCTTCCTTGCCGAATGAAGATCTCCCCATTCTTTTGCTAAACTTCCAACCCTAGAAAATAATGCATCAACCCCATGTCCTTCATGTCGAATTCAGCTTTAAGATTCTTCTTGCAATCCTATATGAGCCTGGATGACCCTGTTAAAAACAAGTCATCCACATATAATACCAGAATAAGTGGCTCATTCTCTACCATCAAATAATAGAGATTGGGATCAGCATCACTTTTGACAAATCCTAGCTGCTGCAAGTAACTATCAATCCGACCATACCATGCTTTGGGTGCCTACTTGAGCCCATACAAGGCTTTCTTTAATCTGCAAACATGAGTTCTCTTCTCATGAGTTTCGAAGCCTTCGAGTTGTTCTATATATACCTCCTCTTCTATCACCCCATTCAAGAATGTTTTCTTGACATCCATCTGGTGAATCTCCCATCCCATTTGAGCTGCTAGGGATATAACAAATCTGATAGAGGTGTAACGAACAACTGGGGCGAAGGTCTCTTCATAGTCTATTCCTTCTTTCTGAGCGTACCTCTTTGTTACGAACCTAGCCTTGTACTTCTCTATGCTACCATCTACAACATACTTGATCTTGTAGATCCATCTTAATCCGACAATTGATATATCCTCTGGTCTAAGTACTACTTCCCAGACATCGTTTGTCATGATAGAGTTGTACTCTTCTACCATGGCATCCATCCAAACTTGGTGTTGAACGACTTCCTGAAAGCTAGAGGGTTCTTCAACCTGAGCTACCAATGCCTGGTATCTGTTAGGTTGTCTATGCTGCCTTTTCTCGGTTCTAGGAGCTCCAACAAACTCCTCTGTGTCCCTCAGTGTCTGCCATACTTCTCTATTGGTTCTACCACTAGTGGTGGGAGGTTCAATCAACTCCTCCTCCTGATCCTGTTGTTCCATCTGCTGAGAACTATCTGGATTTCCTCCTTTTGAGGAAATACTAGTATTGGTCACTGTACTCGATCCAGGTGTCTGTCCTCCTTGCTACCCCTGTTACTCCTGGACTAGAGGAACATCTACTCACTGACCTTCTGCTGGCATCTCTCAAGATTTCCTGAAAGTTCTATCCTCAATGAACTTTGCATCCCGTCTCACTACAATCATCCTGCTGCTAGGAATGTAGATTTTGTATGCCTTTGAGGTCTCGCTATATCCTACGAGATACCCCTTTTTTGTAGTCTGATCCAGTTTACTGCACTTCTGGTCTGGAATGTGACAATATGACACGCTTCTAAATATTCTGAGATGGCTGACTTTCAGCTTCTTCCCTGTGAAGACTCCTTCGGGCGTTTTCTTCCCTAATGTTCTATGAGGAGTTCTATTCTGGATATACACCACTGTGTTGCAAGCTTCTGCCCATAAAAACTTAGGTATATCCTGATCATACAACATACCTTTGGCTACCCCAACAATAGTTCTATTTTTCCTCTCTGCTACTCCATTATGCTCCGAATTATATGGAGCTTTCTACTCTCTTTTGATGCCCTCCTTTGTGCAGAAATATGTGAAGTCTCTGTCCATATATTCTCCACCATTATCTAAATGCAATACCTTTATCTTTTTCCCTGTCATATTTTCAACGAGAGCCTTAAACTCTCTGAATTGATCAAAGACCTCATCCTTGGTCTTTAAGAAATAGATCTAGGTTTTTCTAGAGTGATCATCAATAAAAGTGACGAAGTATTCGCCACCACTAAGAGCTCTTGTGGACATTGGACCACAAATATCTGAGTGTATCAATCCCAATACACATTCTGCTCTATTGTTACTTCTGGAAAAAGTTGTTTTAGCATACTTCCCTAGCACACATCCTCGACATAAGTCATCATGCTCACTACTAAGGGCTAGTACTCCTGTAACAGTATCTCTGAGCATCCTTAGTGCTCCATGGTGTAAGTGTCCCATTCGCCTGTGCCATAATTCATTTCGTTCCTTTTCACCATTATAGTTGCTGCCTATCAGTGCCATTGGAGACTCAAGCTGCAACCTATACAATTTGTTGCTTCGAGTCCCAATTTGTCTCTTCTTCTTCCAGCTTGGATGCTTGACGTATACTTTCTTTCCTATGAAGTATACATCATATCCCTTGTCCTATAACTGGGACACTAAAATCAAATTCATTCCTAATCCGAGCACATGAAGAACATTGGTGGCTTGGATGTTGGTCCCTGCTTCCGTCTGAAATGCTATGGTGCCTCTCCCTACTGGAGTACATTTCGTTCTGTTTCCCATAGTAATTTGGAAGTCCATTTGTTCTTCTTGATAGCTCGAGAAATGTTCTTGTACTCTAGTCATATGAGCTAAAGCCCCGTTATCAATGTACCAAAAATCTACTGACGTTGAATTTGCTAAGCATGCAAATTCTTCTTCTAATCTGGAAGATAATTCTGAGACACTTTGAATATCCAACTTGTGCTATTTTCAACCGATTTTTGACGCTACCCTGCCCTAGCAACTATTGTAGAAAAAAACTACGTCCCACCTGAGAAACCCCTCTTTGCTGAATCTTTTGTTGCCTTGTTCCTTCTTCTGCTTTGTCGACTCACTCAGAGAAATCTTTACCACGAAAATCTAGTCCTCCTGGCTAGAACTGCACAAACCCCCTGGGGATTCGAATCACTACCCCTGCAGGAATTTCGAATTCCTTTCTTCCTTCAACGTTGGGTCTTCTTGCTTTACCTTAGCTCCGATACCATGTGAAAATTTCTAAATAGAAATCCAACTGCAGTGATTAATATTATTTCTTATACTTATTAACTCATAAATAAGTTAATCAAAGTGTTCTTATGGCAAATATCGAAATAAATTCTACCGCAACCTTCACAATTAAAATACTGCGGAAATTAAATGCAAAGAAAAATACTGACACAAATACAATCACAATGACACGATTGTTTTTGGACAATCGTCCCAGGAAAAACCCAATGTGGGAAAACCATTGCAGCGGATGAGGGTTTCTTTATTATTCTTCAGCAAAAATCTCGTGTACAAGTTACAACTAGCAAAATAGAATAGGATGCTCTGTGAGAAAATTTACAGACATTTCCTAACAAGTTTCTGATACAGGAGAAGTGCTCCTCTCCCCTCTGCATCTCACTGTGTCCCAACGTCAACTTTCACAAATTGTCCCAACATCAACACTGCCTCACGCAGTCCAAACGTCAAGTTGCCCCTGCGCTGTCTCTCCCTGCGTCAGAGCATCTGCGTTGTCCTCCCTTCTGTGATAATTCTATCATTGCAACAACTGATTTATTTTACCTACTTATTTTCCCAATAAGTTATTTATGAAAATCCTTCAGTAAACATTAAAATAAATTCTGCCGCAGATATCACACCATAATACAGAAACAAACACATGCACAAGAATTAACACATCGACACACATATTTTAACCCAATGTGGGAAAATCAGTGCAACAAGGGAGGATATTATTATTCAACAATTCTTCAGTACAACTAGGTGCCAAACTGGCTTACTGAACAGAGAGAAAATTCTCCAGCACTTCTCCCAATCTCAGCATCATCCTGGCTGACCTGTGCATTAGCCCTTGCCTCTCTGCATCACCCACACAGGCCCTCCCGCGACTACGCAGTCTGTTGCCTCTGCGTCTGCCTCTCCAACCTCTGCGTTGATCTTCTGGTGTTGTTCCCAACTCTATGTTCCGTACTTGCTACCTCCTGCTACTCTCCAGACCACTAGTTCGAATTTCTCAGCTAACCCCGCTCTAGAAATCGAATTGACTGGTCTCCTTCAGTGTGTTCTCCAATAGACCCTCAAGCCTCTTCTTATACTTTTCTCGTTGGTTCATCAACGACCGAGATTTCTCTAATCAACAACTAAGATTAGATTTGGCTTGATCCATGACTTTTGGAACCTTCTAACCTAGTTTTATATTAATACCCATTAATATTTTATTTTTCCTAAGTTTAGACTTAGGAACTCCATTAAAAATATTAATTATTTTAATATCTCCCAAACCGGGTACAATCTACCCAAACCATTTATGGGTCTTGGATATCTCATGTGCTTTAGCCTCTCCACCAATTTTCATGTCTAGAACACATCCAATGCTACCCCAAATCAACACTCCCTCTTAGCGAGGACTGTGCTCTAGTAATACTCCTCACTGAGCATCACCCTGATTATTCGACATCGGTCCCTATGCTGATATTAGGCCTTCCCGCCCAACATCCTCTGCACTGCTGCATCCTGTACTGCTACCCATGGCACTGCCACTGCCACTACTGCATCAATACGGTAGCTCCCTCTGCATCCATGCTGTTGCTGGTCCATCTTCCCAGGACTGCATCTGCACTGCATCCCCTCTCATCATGTTGGATCGTGCTACTGCATACTGCTACTGCACAGCAACATTAGCCCCATTTCTGCTATTAAAATGGATTCCTTATCATCCCCATCTTTTCCCTGAAGTAATCAAACTTTGTTCTTCCAAGGGCCTTGGTGAGGATGTCTGCCACCTATTCTACTATAGGAGTGTAGCTCAATTGTATAGCTCCTTGTTGGACACAGTGTCTGACAAAGTGACACTGGATATCAATATGCTTTGATCGATCATGAAACACTGGATTCTCAGAGTTTGATGCAACTCTGATTATCGCACATGATCCTGGTCGCCTCCATCTTTCTTCTAAATAGGTTCACAAGTAATTTTCTATGCCATATGGCCTCACACGAAGCTGTGCTCGCAACCATATATTTTGCCTCTGCTGAGCTCAGAGCCACAGATTTCTATTTCCTACTGCACCAGGAGGTCATTCCTGATCCAATGTTGAAACAGTACCCAGAGGTACTTTTCCGATCCACTAAACTTCCTACCCAATCTGCATAAGTAAGCACACTCAATCTGATGTCCTTACTCCTGGTGTACAAGAGTCCATAATCGAATGTTCCCTGTAAATCCCTGAAAACATCTTTGGCTATTGCCCAATGCGCCCTCTTTGGCTCCACCATGAACTGATTGAGGGTGTCGACAGCGTAGCAAATGTCTGGCCTGGTATTTGACCAGATACATCAGGGACACTATGAGCTGCCTGTATAAGGTGGGATCAACATCCTTGTCTTTTGATGCATCAATCTTCTTCCAGTAGGTTATCAATGGAGTAGCCATGGGTCTACAATCCTCCATCCTGAATCTCTTCAGGATTTCTGTAGCATATCTCCCTTGCCCAAGGAAGATCTCCCCCTTTTGTTGCCAAAATTCCAACCCCAGGAAATAATGCATTCACCCTAAATCCTTCATGTCGAATTCTGTAGCTAGATTCTTCTTGGAGTCCCTTATGAGCCTGGATGATCCTGTCAGGAAGAGATCATCCGCATATAATACTAAGATTAGAGGCTCATTCTCTACAACTAGATAGTAGAGATTGGGATCTGTGTCACACTTGACAAATCCCATTTTCTGCAAGTAGCTATCAATTCGACCATACCATGCTCTAGGTGCATGTTTCAGCCCATACAAGGCTTTCTTTAATCTGCATACATGAGACTGTTTCTCATGTGTCTCAAAGCCCTCTGGTTGTCCAGTGTATACCTCTTCTTCTATCGCTCTATTTAGAAATATCGTTTTGACATCCATTTGATGAATCTCCCACCCGATCTGTGCTGCAAGAGATATCACGGTTCTAATAGATGTATACTTGGTGTAATATTCCTAATTAGCCATGGCTAATTGGAATATTCGATTTTGCTCAATTTTGCCTTCTATAATTATTTATAAATAAAAAGGTGAGGAAAAGGGGGCATAACTCACTTTTAGAATAAAGTCACTCCTTAGTAGCACAACGTTGTGACTTAAAGGAGAGCCAAGGGGGCCAAGGACCACGCAGAGATGGGGCCCACACAGACACTTGGAGGGATTGTGCAGATGGAAAAGAACACGTGGCAAGAGAGGGACTACGTTGGAGGAGGTGGGCCTTGGGATTGAGAGAGACCAACGCTATAAAAGAGAGAGAAGCCTCCTCATTTTGGCATTCGATTATGTGCATTTGAGCTAGTCACTTCGACTTAGAGCACGCTGGCTGTGTAGCCTGTCTGCAGCATTGTTTAGTGCATTGAGTGTCTCCGTTCGGAGATCTCACCCTTAGCCCCAGGGGACTTCGAGTTCCTACTCGGGCAAGGTAGTTTTCAGTAGTCTTCTGTAGTTGGATTGATCTTTGGCGTTGAGGCGGAGCTGAGCATTTGGATGACTGCGCAGTCTTGAGAGAGAGGGATGCAGTTCTTTTGGTGGGAGTTCCGGATTGAGGTTTTGTGGAGGATTTCAGCTGGGATATTGAGCAAGGGATTAGCTCTTGCATATTGGAGGATTGTGGCAGAGTTTTGAGTTGAGTTTTGGAGGATTCTATTCAGTGGCAGCGCAGAGCTTTGAGGGACAGTGTAGATCCCCAAGGGGGTGATTTTCGAGGGTCAGCTATTTCAGAAAAGCTTTCTAGGTTTTTCTGGGTTTCTTGAGTAAAGTCTGATTCCAGAGTTTCAGCATTTTCTAAGGAGGGGAACAACCCCAAATCCTCATTTGATTTCCAGCAGTAGCAGCAACACGGCAATTCTCCAGCAGCTTGGACGCGGTTCAGAGATAGGCCATTCCTTTACTATTATGAGTGTATTTCTTCACTTGCCTTGTGCAAGTCGAGGTGCCATCTTTTTGATCACCTCCTGCACTCATTCCATTACTTAGTGTAATAAAATGGCTTAGCATTTTTGTCTGCATTTCTTGAGTATCTGCTTATATTTCATGTTTACACTATTATATGTTGCACCACTGTTATTTTTATCACTTTGAGCTTCCCGGTTACTATATCATTGGTATGTATTTGGTTAGAGTTTGCTTGGGTTTGAGGGATATCTCGGAAAGGGGATATTACAGTGGTATCAGAGCATAGATCTGGCTCAGCCTATGGAGCTAGCAATCTATGACACTAGGGGAAAAGCCCTACATCTGTTACAGAGGTAGGAGATACAGAGACACTGGGCGTAGTTTGGAAAACACCTATGGAGAGGGAGACTGTGTTTGGGTGGTGGATGTAGAATAGGAGGAGCCTATGGTGGATGCAGAACAAAAGGAGCCTGTGGTGGACGCAGAGCAGGAGGATCCGATGGCCGATGAGGATGGGAAAAGATTTGCGGACATGCTCCTCAAATTAGTGCAATAGAGGCTAGACAGCATGAGAACCCACGAGTTTTCTAGGTTGGTGAGGGATCGGGTACATCCCACCATTTTCCAAAGCAGGGTGCCACTCAGTGCGATACTACTCAGTAGATGGCCTCACATGCCCCTACACGCTCTACCATGCTCACTTTCCTAGGAGCAGACACGGGGGTTGAAGCCTAGCAAGAGGCAGATCCCGGTCACATGGGCGATTATTTTGCAGAGTACCAGGCCTATGGGCAGGAGTTTAGGGACGCTTTCTCATTCAGAGACTTTGTTCAGCTCCAGCGGGATAATAGACCCCGTGACCATCACAGAGGACATCGGCATTATCATGATGGAGACACACACTGCACAGCTAATAGATTCCACTTGCCTACATTTGATGGTTCATTAAACAGTTCGGAAAGGTCTTGGGTGGAGAAGCTGGACATCTATTTCTAGCTTAACCAGATGTTGGAGGCAGAGGCCATCAAGGTGGTGACATTACATTTGGATGGTGAGGCCCAAGATTGGTGGTTCCATGGGATGGTTACACTCGGACATTCCACAGTGACGACATATTCCGAGTTCACCAGGAGATTGATGGAGAGGTTTGACCGGAGGGATTCGGAATAGCACTTTGTTGAGCTAACAAGGCTTAAACAGACAAGGAGCCCAGAGACCTACATTGCAGACTTCCTGAGGATTTCAGTGATGGTGCCAGATCTATCCATGGCACGGAGGATCTACATGTTTGTTGAGGGGTTAGCAGAGCCACTCCGGGGTCTAGTCAGGTCCACTAGACCAGCCACACTCTAGGATGCTATCAGCAGGACCCAAGACTTACAGGATGCCTTACCCAGGACCCGGACACCTTACCCCCAGAGACAAGCTTTCCAGCCTAAGGGGAAGGACGTGAGGATTCCGCCTCCAAAGGGGAATCCAGGACGAGCACAGATTGATGATGACACCAGGAGGGAGTTGAAGAAGAAGTGGTTGTGCTTTACCTGTCAGGAACCGTGGGCACCAGGACATAAATGTGCTGCTGGCAAAGCACACTTTATTGAGGTCTTCTCCGAGAGCAGCGGGGAAGAGGATGAGGAGGATGATGTGGAGGCAGGAGATAGTCATGCCATGTAGGGTCCCTTACCGTGTCCACCACTAGCAGCAGGTGGTGCACTTTTGCACCTACCGGAGGAGCCCTTGTAGCATTTCGAGGAGTTCTCAAGTATTTGACGCTGTGCGTACGAGGGACAGTACGTGGCCAGCAAGTATCAGTTTTGGTTGACAGTGGGGCAACCCACAACTTCATTGATGCACAGATGGTTGAGCGGAGAGGTATATAGACAGAGAGCTTCGATGGATTTTCAGTCTTGGTCGCAGGAGATCAGACCATGGTGTGTGCTCGTTATGTTCCTGAGTTATCAGTGACGATGGGCACCTACACACTGACTGACCACTTTTTCGTGGTCAATATTCCGGACACCAACGTAGTACTGGTTGTTCAGTGGCTTATCACTCTAGGGAAGGTCACGACAGATTGGAAGGCCTTAGAGATGGAGTGGGACGATGAGAAGACATGGAGGCATGAGAAGATACGGGGACAACACACGTATCCACCTCAGACTGTTTCGGCGCATCGGATGGAGGCAGTCTTCCAGAAGGGAGACATAGAGTGGGCAATGGAACTGCGTGCATCAAAGGTAGGGACTACAGGGCAGACAGTGCACCTAGGGATACAATCCATCCTTGACTGGTATGCCACAGTATTTGGGGAGATTCCGCTAGGACAACCACCGGACCGGGGGTTTGAGCACACCATTGAGCTTGAGCAAGGCATACAGGCAGTGATTACTACGCCCTATAGGCATCCCAAGGCCTACTGGGATGAGATTGAGAGGGCCATTCAGGAGTTGCTGACTCTTGGGCACATTCGGCCGAGCACGAGTCCTTTTGCTTCTTCTGTGGTGTTGGTGAAGCAGAAGGACGACACATTCAGGATGTGCATTGACTACATGGCCTTGAATAAGAAGACACTGAAGAATAGGTACCCCATACCCAAGATCGATGAGTTGAGAGGAGCACGGTTCTTCTCAAAGATTGATTTGAGATCTGGGCACCATCAAATTCGCGTGAGGGAACAGGACATTCCCAAGACCGCCTTCAGGTGTCACTATGGGCACTTTGAGTTTTTGGTGATGCCCTTCGGGCTAACCAACGCCCCAGCTACATTCCAGTCTTGCATGAATCACATCTTCCGCAGTCACTTAAGGAAGTTTGTGTTGGTGTTCTTTGATGATATCCTCATTTACAGCAAGACTTGGGAGGAGCATCTCCAGCACATTGAGACAGTATTGCGCATCTTGGAGGAGCAGCAGTTCTATGCCAAGCTCTCCAAGTGTGAGTTTGGGTTGACGGAGATGTTATACTTGGGACACATCATAGGGGTGGACGGAGTGAGGGTCCACGAGGAGAAGATCAGGGCCATTAGAGATTGGCCGGAGCCGAGGAATGTGATAGAACTCCGAGGGTTCATTGGCATTTGTACTTACTACCAAAAGTTCGTCAAGAGTTTCTCACAGCTTGCTGCACCCCTGACAGATCTGACGAGGAAGGGGGCATTCAGTTGGTCGGATACAGCGCAATGAGCCTTTGATAGGCTCAAGGAGGTTATGAGCCGCTGCACAGTGCTTGCATTGCCATATTTTACGTAGCCATTTGTTTTGGAGTGTGATGCGTCGGGAGAGGGGATCGATGCAGTGTTGATGTAGGGAGGTCACCCTATAGCCTTTGAGAGCCGGAAGCTCCTTCCGCATGAGAGGTTGTATTCTATATATGACAAGGAGATGGTGGCCATCATGAATGCATTGGCCAAGTTCCAGCAGTATTTAGTGGGTAACAGGTTCAGAGTGAGGACTGATCACAACAGCCTCAGGTTCTTTTTGGAGCAAAAGCAGCTACAGGAGAGGCAGCGGAAGTGGAACAGTAAGATCCAAGCGTATGACTTTGACATTGAGTATGTCAAGGGTAAGAACAACGTGGTAGCAGATGCCCTTTCACGTAGACCAGCGACGTTGTCTCTTATGAGCTTGGACACAGACTGGAGGGCTCGACTCTTAGTAGAGTACTCCAAGGACAAATTTACATGTTGAGGTTATGGATGGACAGGTGGCAGATGACAGGTACAGGGTGGTCGATGAGATCATCTATTACAGGGACTAGATCTTCTTGGCTGAGGGATCTCAGCTCAAGAAGAAGATACTTCAGGCATCACATGATTCACCATTGGCTGGTCATCAGGGTTTACCAAAACCTACAGGGCCATTAGAGAGGTTCTCATGGAAGGGCCTCAAGGAGGACGTACTCCAGCATGTTCGGGAGTGCGATGTTTGCCAGAGGAACAAGGGGGAGATGAGCCATCCCGCAGGATTATTGCAGCCTCTTCCCATTCCGGAGGGGAAATGGGAGTGTATCTCAATGGACTTCATCACAGGGTTGCCCATGGTACAAGACAAGGATTGCATCTTTGTCGTCGTCGACCGACTGACAAAGCACGCTCTTTTTTTCGCCATATCCACACACTACACAGCAACGTAGGTGGCCAAGCTGTTCTTCAAAGAGGTCTTCAGGCTACATGGTCTCCCTAAGACCATCACCAATGACAGGGACAGTCGTTTCATGGGCGGGTTTTGGTAGGAGCTTTTCTAGTTGGTGAGGATGGAGTTGACACCGAGTACCAGTTATCACCCATAGACGGACGGGCAAACAAAGATAGTTAACAAGTGGCTGGAGGGATACTTGCGCAGAATTACGGCACTATGGATCGATCGTAGTTGCCGTAACAAATTCACAAATGAATTCTAGATAGTGCCCAATTTAGAACCTTGCGGAGGGACCGTAGCTCCAGGAATATCTGGGGATCTGCCGAACAACCAACCCCCTAACTATGTCAGTGGGCAGCAGCGAGCATGGCTGAAGTGGCTGCATCTGGGGGAGTACTGCTACAACACTACACATCACATGTCCATTGGTATGTCACCATTCTATGTTTTGTAAGGATATCATCCCTTATCTTTTGCTGACGTGATGTTTGGTGCTAGCAAGGCTCCGAGAGCCAAGATTTGGATCCAAGAGAGTTAGGATATTCTCCGAGCTCTCAAGGATAATATGGCTACAACGTAGAACCAGCAGAAGCTGTATGCTGACAGGGGTCAGGTGGAGAGACAGTTTGAGGTAGGAGGCTTGGTCTACCTACGATTACAGCCATACCGTCAGCCGTCCCTGAAGCAAAAGGGGGCTGAGAAGCTCAAGCCCCACTTTTGTGGGCCATATAGGGTGATACGTAGGATTGGACAAGTTGCGTATGAGTTGGAGCTGCCCCAAGGCAGCAAGATTCATAACGTCTTTCATGTATCATGCCTGAAAAAGGCATTAGGGCAGCATGTGACAGTGACAGATGAGCTACCACCCATGGATGATGAGGGGCATTTGGTGTTGCGGCCAGAGGCTATTATTGATACCAGGGAGACGCAGCTGTGGAGCAAGACGATCCGGGAATTCTTGGTGAGGTGGAAGAATTTACCGGATGAGGATGCCACTTGGGAGAGTGAGAAAATTTTGCAGCATCCATCACATCAGTTGCTTGAGGACAAGCAACATTTTGCCGGGGGAGACTATAATATTCCTAATTAGCCATGGTTAATTGGAATATTCGATTTTGCTCAATTTTGCCTTCTATAGTTATTTATAAATAAAAAGGTGAGGAAAAGGGGACATAACTCACTTTTAGAATAAAGTCACTCCCTAGTAGCACAACGTTGTGACTTAAAGGGGAGCCAAGGGGGCCAAGGACCACACAGAGATGGGGCCCACGCGGACACTTGGAGGGACTGCGCAGATGGAAACGAACAAGTGGCAAGAGAGGGACTACGTTGGAGGAGGTGGGCCTTGGGATTGAGAGAGGCCAATGCTATAAAGGAGAGAGGAGCCTCCTCATTTTGGCATTCGATTATGTGCATTTGAGCTAGTCACTTCGATTTAGAGCACGTTGCTTATTTACCCTGTTTGCAGCACTGTTTAGTGCATTAAGTGTCTCCGTTCAGAGATCCCACCCTTAGCCCCGAGGGACTTCGAGTGCCTACTCGGGCAAGGTAGTTTTCAGTAGTCTTCTGCAGTTGGATTGATCTTTGGCGTTGAGGCGGAGCTGAGCATTTGGATGCTATGCAGTCTTGAGAGAGAGGGACGCATTTCTTTTGGTGGGAGTTCCGGATTGGGGTTTTGTGGAGGGTTTGAGCTGGGAGATTGAGCAAGGGATCAGCTCTTGCATATTGGAGGATTTTGGCAGAGTTTCGGGCTGAGTTTTGGAGGATTCTATTCAGTGGTAGCACAGAGCTTTGAGGGATAGCATAGATCCCCAAGGGGGTGATTTTTGGGGGTTGGCTATTTCAGAAAAGCTTTTTGGGTTTTTCTGGGTTTCTTGAGTAGAGTATGATTCCAGAGTTTCAGCATTTTCTAAGGAGGGGAACAGCCCCAAATCCTCATTTGATTTCCAGCAGTAGCAACAACACGACAGTTCTCCAGCAGCTTGGACGTAGTTCAAAGATAAGTCATTCCTTTACTATTCTGAGTGTATTTCTTCACTTGCCTTGTGCAAGTCGAGGTGCCATATTTCTGATCACCTCCTGTACTCATTCCATTACTCAGTATAATAAAATGGCTTAGCATTTTTCTCTGCATTTCTTGAGTATCTGCTTATATTTCATGTTTACACTATTATATGTTGCACCACTGTTATTTTTATCACTTTGAGCTTCCCGATTACTATATCATTGGTGCGTATTTGGTTAGAGTTTCCTTGGGTTTGAGGGATATCCCGAAAAGGGGATATTACACTTGGCTCCTGGGGTGAACGTCTCTTTGTAGTCAATTCCTTCCTTCTGAGCATACCCCTTAGCCACAAACTTGGCTTTGTATTTCTCAACACTGCCGTCTGCAACGTATTTGATCTTGTAGATCCATCTCGAACCTACCACTAATCTGTCTTGAGGCCTTGGCACTACCTCCCAAACATCGTTCACCATTATGGAGTTGTACTCCTCTACCATCGCATCTAGCCAGATTTGATGTTGAGCTGCCTCTTGAAAACTGGCAAGCTCCCCATCCTGAGCTATTAATGCCTGATATCTATCTGGCTGTTTTTGCTCCCTCTTAATGTTCCTTAGCACACCGATGAAGTCCTCTGCATCTCACAAAATCTGACGAATTTCCCTGCTCATTCTTCCTTTGCCAGCAGGTGCTTCTGTTAGCTCCTCCTCATCTTGTGATTCTTCATGACCTGAGGAAGAATTCTTTTCTTCCAATGGTTGAAGAGGTTTGACCAACGGTTCCTCTTTTGACTGCTCCTCGGAAGGCATTTCTCGAGATTTTCTGAAAGCCTTTACTCCATGAACTTCACATCTCATCGAACCACTACCTTCTTGCTCCCTGGAAGATAGATTCTGTATGCCTTAGCATTCTCGCTATGTCCCAATAGATATCCTTTCTCTGCAGTTTGATCCAGCTTCTTCCTCTTTTCCTCGGGTATGCGGAAATATGCTAAGCTCCCAAATATCTTGAAATGACTGACTTTAGGCATCTTCCCTTTGAAGACTTTCTCTGGAGTAACCTTGCCCAATGCTCGATGAGGAGTTTTATTCTGAACATAGACTGTTGTGTTGCATGCTTTTGCCCATAGGAATTTTCGCATATCTTGATCATACATCATGATCCTAGCTGCTTCTACAATAGTCATGTTCTTTCTTTCTGCTACTCCATTATGCTCCGAATTGTAAGGAGTTGTCCACTCTCATCTGATACCCTCCTTAGCAAAAAAATCAAGTCCTTATCGACATATTCTCCACCATTATCTGAGCACAAAAATTTTATTTTCTTCCCAGTCAGATTCTCCACTAGAGCCTTGAACTCTTTGAATTGACAGAAAACCTCGTCCTTGGTTTTCAGAAAATAAATCCAAGTCTTCCTTGAGTGGTCATCAATGAAGGTGAGGAAGTACTTGGCACCACTAAGAGCTTTAGTGGACATGGGTCCACAGATACCTGAGTGTATCAATCCTAGTACACTCTTGGCCCTGTTTTTACTTCTAGGAAACGTTGCTTTGGCATACTTTCCTAGAGCACATCCTTTGCATACATCATCTCGTTTCGTACTAAGATCCAGAACTCCCGTTACAGTGCTCCTGAGAATTCTCAGAGACCCATGGTGCAAATGTCCCATTCTTCTGTGCCATAGTTCGTTCAAATCTTTGTCTCCATGACTGCCTATTATCGCCATTGGTGATTCTAGTTGTAGTCTGTACAACCTGTTACTTTTGATCCCGATCTGCACTTTCTTTTTCCAGCTCGAGTGTTTGACAAATACTTTCTCCTCGATGAAAAAAACATCATAGCCTTTGCCTTGAAGTTGCGACACAGAAAGTAAATTCATCCCAAATTCTGGTACATGCAGCACACTGGTAGCACGGAACTGCTTTCCTGTTTCTATTTGAAAGACTATGGTACCCCTCCCTACTAGAGTACACTTTGCCTTGTTCCCCATGGTGATCTGAAAGTTCATCTTCTCCTCTCGATAATCTGAGAAACATTCTCGGATTCCCGTCATATGCCAAGAGACTCCACTGTCTATATACCACACCTCTGATGATGCAGAGCTAGTCACACAAGCCACTTCTTCTTCTAGCCTGGAAGCCAACATAGAGAAATAGAAATCACTTTCTCTTGTGAAATTTTCTGAAAATCTGTGCGAGTCTCTTGACCTAGATGCCTCTGCATTATGGTCTTGACCCATAATTGATTTTCCCTTCTTGTCTTTGATTACTTCCTCTCATACCATGTGAGAATTCTATCACTGCAACAACTGATTTATTTTACCTACTTATTTTTCCAATAAGTTATTTATGAAAATCCTTTAGTAAACATTAAAATAAATTATGCACCATAATATAGCAACAAACACATGCACAAGAATTAACACATCGACACAGATATTTTGGACAATAGTCCCCGGAAAAACCCAATGTGGGAAAACCCGTGCAGCAAGAGAGGATTTTATTATTCAACAATTTTTCAGTACAACTAGGTACCAAACTGACTTACCCATTAGAGAGAAAATTCTCCAGCATTTCTCTCAGTCTCAGCATCAGCCTTGCTGACCTCTGCATAGCTCACAGACCCTCTGCGTCAGCCCCTGCCTCTTTGCGTCAACACTGGGCCTCTCTGCGTTACCCACGTAGGCCCTCCTGTGACTATGCAATCTGTTGCCTCTGTGTCTGCCTCTCCAACCTCTGCGCTAAACTTCTGGTGCTATTCTCGACTCTTTGTTCCGTACTCGCTGCCTCCTGCTGCTATCCAGACCACTAGTTCGCATTTCTCAGCTATCCCCACTCCAGAAATCGAATTGACTGGTCTCCTTCAGTGCGTTCTCCAACTGACCCTCAAGCCTCTTTTTATACTTTTCTCGTTGGTCAATCAACGACCGAGATTAGATCTTTAATCAACGGCTAAGATTAGATTTGGCTTGATCCATGACTTTTGGAACCTTCTAACCCAATTTTATATTAATACCCATTAATATTTTATTTTTCCTAAGTTTAGACTTAGGAACTCCATTAAAAATATTAATTATTTTAATATCTCCCAAACCGTGTACAACCTGTCCAAACCATTTTTGGGTCCTGGAGATCTCATGTGCTTTAGCCTCTCCACCAATTTTCATGGCTAGAGCACATCTGATGATACCCCAAATCAACACCTTCTAATATGCGTCTCCTTCCCTTGCACTCCCGACTGATGCTGATTACCCTCACTCTATTTTCCACCTGCAACTCTCCCTTTGATTCGATTTTCTTTTGCCAAACTTCGACCAGTGAGAAAATCGATCTTATTTGGGCAATTGAGTATCTGCCTCTCATGTGTTCTCCAAGTGCCCATCAAGCCTCGTCTTATAATCCTCTCATTGATCACTCAACGACCCATATTAGATCCCAATCAATGGCTAGGATCATATTGACTTGATCTCCGCCTTCTTCTAGAAGTTTCACCCACAGTTTAGATTAATACCCACTAATTATTTTAATTTCCTAAGTTTAGACTTAGCGTCCCATTAAAAATAATTAATTATTTTAATAAAACTGTCTTCGAGTGAAATTTCCCAAAACGATTTTTTGGTATTGGAGAATGCACGTGTCTAAGCCTCCCAGCAAAATTTCAGACTTAAAGCACATTCGATGCTACCAGAAATCATCAAATCTTGGAATTTTTTTTTCTCCTAGGGATATCACCAACAAAATGGTGGGTAACACATCATAGAGTACTTAAGTTTTTCAAAGAGACTGTTATTCACCACCTGTGCATAGTGTATATAGGAGAAAATTCTCTTCTTGATGGTCCTCGGCCGACAACCAGCAATCCCTTGCAGCTACCAGATCACTCGATGTGTCATTTTCTCTGCCTCTGAGCCAACCATGTGGATCCTCAACCACTTGTCATAAATGTATGTTTGAAGGTGGGCCTTCTTGTGAAAATTCGGAATCCCGAATCCTATTGCAGCAACTGGAAATTATTCTCCTAATTGCTAATTTAATTCAACAATTTATTTATTGTTCACTACCATAAATATTGAATAAACTACACTGCAATCTACACAAATAAAACTGCAAAAGAATAAACATTGGAAGAAATGCTAGCACACACACATAAAATGATAGTGATTTTTGGACCAATGTCCCCGAAAAAACCCAACTTGGGAAAACTAGTGCAGAAGTGAGGGTTTTATTTTATTATGCAGCAGTGAAATCTGAGTACATCTATGGATGCCCAACTAGCAATCCAAACAACAAGAAAATTTGAGCAAACTACTAAAGGGAATTACCCTTCTCTCGGGTTCTGTTGCTTGTGGTGAGAGCATCAAGTGACAATACCCAAGTCCCCTGTATTAGTGCACAATGTTGGAGAGTGATAAATGTGTGGGCTCCAATGGGTATATCCAAGAATTCCTATCGAAGCTCATGGTCAGCCCTGTGACCAACCCACTCTCTAAGCCTGTGAGTGCCAAACCCAAAAGTATGTAGGTTGTCTCCCTCAGGAGATCTCTCTGTAGACAAGGCTCTAACAACCTATTGTGCATCATCATACTTTGTTGCACACAAGCACATACCCCTGCATGCCTCTGCATAGCACTAAACGCCATGGCACAAATCTCTGCCGCACTAGATACGAATGCTCATTGTCGTACCACCCTAAACCATTTGACATCCCTCATGTGCCAATGCATCCACCACTATGCTACCAATCCCTCCATGATGTGAGCTACATCTTCCCATTTGTCCTAATAGACGTGAGTGACTTGACTCACTTGCTAACGGGAATGACACTATTGTGCCTATCCTCAGTAGCTATGGTGGCCAATATACCAAGGAGAGAGCATCGCCTCCATGCAATGCCTGTCTGGTGGCTCGTCGATGCCACCTCCTCCTATTAGCTCCTGCTAGAGTAGGTTAATCACCTCGTGTTCCCACGCACAATCAATATGCCAAGACATTTCATGAAATTTTCATACTCCTCGTCAATCCATCATGTCACTAGTGTTCTTTGGTACTCTAATGGAGATTTGAAAATGTGTGTGCACCCTACCACCAGATCTGTCACGCATCTACTACCACCACTCACCATCTCTATGATGTGATAAGGAATCCCACCTGGGTCCCAACAACAATCTAGCCCTCAAGAACCTTCGGTAACACACGACCTCTGCTAAACTATGGCCATGGATGTATCCAACCACCGAGCCTGCCCCATCGAGTACCAACTCAGTACCTCCTGCCATCCAATCGTAAAGGAGGGATAAAATGTATAATCTTCTTTCTACGGAACAAGTCCTCCATGCTGATGCTATGCCATACTTAGCACAAGCCACTCGCCCCTGTTGACCTGGTCATCCCCTATGATCTATCTAGACAATTTTGCCGCTCTCAATCCAATGCATAGGGGTGAGCTAAAAATGTTGAAAGCCCTGTCAACATGCCTCTAAAGTGAATTGTTTTGAAGTCCCATCATGTGCATTTTGCTTTGTCCCTAATAAATGGCTTGTTGTTTTTTGTAGCATCGGATATATTTTAGCCACAAAATTGGGTGGAGAAGCTAGAATGCATGAGATCTCCAAAACTGAGAAACCGTTTCTGGAAATTCCACCTAGAGATGACTTAATTAGATTATTAAACTATTTTTAATGTTTCCTAAAGTCTAAACTTAGGAAAATTGGTTAATTAATCAAAATTAATTAAGTCAAGGTGAGAAGAATCTAGAAACTCACACGGATCAACTTCAAGATGATCCTAGCCCTTAATTAAGTTTTAATCTTGGTCGTTGGTGCTCCAATAGAGAATTATAAGAAGTCAATGGGAACTTAGAGAATACACAAGAGACACTTGGAGAATTCAATTTTCCAGAGTAGAAGCAGTCAGTTGCCAGAGAACTCAAGCTTCAGTGAGGAAGCAGAGTTAGTGAGGGGCAGGGACAGTGATCTAGAGGAAGTTTCTTGGATTTGGAGAGGCAACAACAAGTGACAAAAGTGATCCACGTAGAAGCAACGCAAGGACTGCGTAGTAGTTGAAGCAAAACAATTCGATTTAGATGAGAGGAAGTTGATTAAGCATCCAAAGGCTAGGAAAGTCTTCTAGAGAGTTGGAGAGTCACTTCCAGTAGCAGAAACAAGCTAGATGACTTGCATCTGAGCCACACATGTGAGAGGTAGCGTAGAGGGCCTACGTTGGGGCTTGGACGATCAGTTTTTCTGAAGGAGCCAGTGCTGGGATTGCCAGTGGGGTGAGAGAATTTTCTCTTTAATTATTTCTTTCAGATACTTGCAGATTGGATTACCAGTTGGCATCCATAGACTGTACTCAGATTTCAATGTTGCATAATAATAAAACCCTCAGCTGCTGCACCGATTTTCCCAAGTTGGGCATTTCCAAGGACATTTTTCCTTGGAATAACGGTGTCATTTTTTATGGTGTGTGCTACATTTTCTCAGTTTCCAACATTATTTTCTTGCCCAATTTATTTGTTAAAATCATAGTGTGAATTATTTGGTATTTTTCGTAGCAAACTGTGAATAAATTGGTAAATAAATTAACAATTAGGAAAAGAATTTCTAGTTGTTGTGATAGATTGAAATTTTCACATGGTATCAAAGCGTGAGTGATCAGCTAAGAAGCTCAGAAGGATAGAAGGAAATTTCGTTGTTCAGAGAAGCAGCAAGCCAAAATTTTCAGAGGCTGCGCAGTACCCAAATTGACAGCGCGAGTCGCTAGGGTAGGAGCTCAATTTTTAGTTGCAGGCTTGCAGAAAATTTGAAGTTGCCCAATATTGTGATTCCAACAGTCAGAGGGAGCAAAAATATCTTAGATTTTCAGTTGCAGCAGCAAAATCAACGTCGGGTGGAAGAGAAAAGCACACACAGGGAAAATTTGTCTCGGGAAACTTTGAGTCTCAGAAGTTCGATTTTTCCAACAACAGATTGGCAGTAGCTGAGTGCAGATTTTCTCACTCTAGAAGCGAGTGCGTATAGCAGAACCTATAGCCAAGAGCAAGGAAAGAGGGAGTTTTCGATAGATTCAGAGATGGCCATCACAGGGCTTAGAGATCAGGATAGGTTGGATGGAGCTTCCAACTACGTCATCTGGAAGGCTAGGATGTCCTTCCTTCTAAATGAATATGGCTTGAAAGCCTACATAGATAATGTGGTGGCAGTTCCCCAGGATGCAGATCAACTCAAAGAATATAGGAAGGAGATGGTGAGGGCGAAGAGGTTGATCTTGGATGGAGTTCGATATCATATAGTCTCACATTTGGCAGACAAAGGTACAATCAATGAAATGTGGGTAGCTCTCTCAACGCAATATTAGAGTTCTTTTGAGCAACAGAAGATGTTCTTGGAAGAAAAGCTCAGTCGCATCAAGATACAAAAGGGAGAAGGCATAGATCCCTTCCTCATCAGGATTCAGGAAGTCTGAGATCAACTTGCAATTGTTGGGGCAACGCCTCAACCATCAAAGCTAGTACGATTATGTTGACGGTGCTGGACCCGCCAACATGTCAGGGGATCCCCCTGGTAAGAAGTCCCAACTAGACCTCAGACTGTTTGGTGTAGGAGTCCTAGCAGTAGGGTAATATGGTATCGCCTTGACCACGGTTGCGCGCAGAGGTAAGTAAGATGTCCTTGTTGGTAGCAAGGGTGTGACCTTTGCAGCAAGTCAAGGAAGGTGCATGAAAGGCTCTAACACACGGAACGAGGGGATAAGGGCGCCCCTTAGAAACCTATGATAGCACGCAGCTTAAAAGGGAACACAGGTAAAAAGACATCACAAGATGGAAAGTAGGATAGTTGACGATCCAAAGTGATGGTTATACCAACAACACATTTCGATAAGATTCATACAAACATATACAGAATAGTCCATACATACATGCGTAAATAACAACTACATATATCATTAGAGTAACCAGGATAGCCGAACTACAATAACAACATATGCATGAAATGTGTTGGCTCTGTTATATTAAAAGAATGAAAGATCCAATCATACATACAACCATGACCAACCACTAGTCCTGATAGTGGAACATTACAGTCACTGTCGCCTGCTCCTCCAAAGAGATGTACTAGCTTTGCACTATGGAGAAGCCAAGACTCATTATAATACACTCCAAGCTTTCTCTAAGTTATACCTATAGGAAGCTTGGTTCCCAAAACCCTGTACAATGAGTTACGAGGTTATATAAATAGCAAAGGGTGGGGTGACCCTTGACAGTCTCCTTTGTGACTCTTCACCTCCCTCATGGCTCTTCAACTACTACATGACTGTTACATTCTACTATTGACACTTGGTTTTTCACTGTTACAACATGTTTACATTACAATTTGCACATGTACCCATGTGAGACAAAAATAGGCTTGAGTAAGCCATGCAAGACATCACTAAAATGTTGATTTGGGGTAGCATCAGATGTGCTCTAGCCACAAAAATTGGTGGAGAGGCTAAAGCACATGAGATCTCCAAGACCTAGAAATGGTTTGGGAAGATTCTAACCGGTTTGGCAGATATTAAAATAATTAATATTTTTAATGGAGTTTCTAAGTCTAAAATTAAGGAAAATAAAATATTGATGTGAATTAATATAAAATTGAGTTAGAATGGTCCAAAAGTCATGGATCAAGCTAGATGTAATCTTAGCCGTTGATTAGGGACTTAATTTCGGTCGTTGAATTGTCAATGAGAAAAGTATAAGAGGAGGCTTAAGGGTCACTTGGAGAACACACTGAGTTGATCAACAATTCGATTTTCTGGGGTAGGGCTTGCTGAGGAAATCAAAGGAGTGATCAAAGTTGTAGCTGAGGGATAGTCAATGTAGTAGCAAAGAGGCAGAGATAGTACCAAGAGCATCAACGCAGAAGCCGGGAGAGGGTTAACGTAGAGCCATCTAGAGGCCATGCAGAAGTAGCCAGAGCCCACACAGAGGCAACCAAGACCTACGTAGAGCCTAAGAAGGGCCAGCGTGGGAGACGTAGAGGCTCCAGAGGCTGACGCAGAGCCCAGAGAGGCTGACACTGGACCAGAGAGGCTGACACAGACCCTAGAGGTTGACGCTGGGAGATTTTGTGGGGCAGATTGGGGTTGATATCTGTCTTCGACTGAGAGGTACTACTACCGAGGGCATTCTCTGTTGGGTGAGCCATTTCTGGCACCCAGATTGTATTCTGAAACTGCTTAATAACAAAACCCTTAGATAGCTGCACTGGTTTTCCCGCATTGGGTTTTTCCGGGGACATTAGTCCAAAAATAACGGTGTCACTTATGTGCTTGTTTTTTCTTCAGTTGATGATCTGTATATGTTGAGACTGTACTTGTATTTATTTTCAGTATTTACATGGTAAATAACTTGTTAATTAACAAAACATGTAGGAAGAAATAAATCAGAAAGTACAGGTAGGATTTATAACAGTTAGACTTAGAAATTCCAACATCGTATCAGAGCCAAGTTGCAAATCATAGGATAACTGAGGGTATCAACCGCACAGAGGAGCAGTAGCAGAAACAACTATGCCGAGTGAAAAACGTTGTTCCTAGTGGAAAAGTAGTAAGGAAGGGGTGACACAGTGCTTGCATCATCAGTTCAAGCTAGGAAGAGGATCAGTGTAGTGGCAAAGAGGAGCAGACCTGACCTACGCAGTGCCCGGTCACCTTTCTCAGTCATGAAGGATTGATGCCCGTGGCCAGGAGGTGCGGATTTTGCTAGTGTTGGGATTGCGCAGAGCCTAGAGGCTCTAACCTTTAGTTTGCTGGGGCATAGGAGGTTGTGGGTAAGTTGTAGAGTGAAGCTGGTGGGGTACTGTAGTCAGAAAAATACCTAATAGGGCAAGACCAAGGAAGAGGGAGTTGCTGCCGAGGATTTCTAGACAAGAAATCCGGATAAGTGGTGCAATTGCACTAACGATCGGAGTGGGGGCATCTCCACATTGGCAGAGGGGTTTCTAGGAGGGAAATCGAGGCTCAGAGGGAGTCACACCAAGAACTTCTATGAGGGAAGTAGAGAGACTCGGAAGAGTCGAAAGAGGAGCAGCAAAATGGCAGTAAATGGGGTAAGAGATCAGGATAGACTAGATGGAGCCTCAAACTTCGTACTTTGGAAGGCCAAGATCTTGTCTGTTCTAGATAGGAATTGTCTCAAGCACTTCGCCTTGAACATGATAGCGATCCCAGTTGACCCCACTGAGAATGAAAAGTACGAGGAGGCAATGGCGACGATCAAGAGCATCATCCTTGACGAGGTCAAGGACCATGTAGTACCATATATTACCGAAAAGGACACGGAAAAATGCAATGTGGGAGGCCTTGACGAAATTGTATATGCATAATTCTGTGCAGAGGAAGATGCTACTAGAAAATTAACTGCAGTCATACCAGATGCAGAAGGGAGAACAAATAGACACCTTCCTCGGTCGATTGAAGGAGATTTTGGATCAGCTGACTTCCATAGGGGCCAAGTCAGATGAGGAGATGTTAGTGAGGACCGCATTGAACGTAGTCTCAGAGGATTGGGAGGTATTTGTCCAGAGCATACTGGGCAGGTCGATCCTTCCAGATTGGGAGGAACTATGGACGTCTCTTCATCAAGAAGAGATCAAAAGGCTAACCAAGGTGGGAAGCAGTGGCAAGGGGGTCAGAATCAAGAAGGAGAAGAGGAGGATTGTAGGTTTTAACCCCGTACAGAAATTACCTGCATACGAATTTTAAAACATAGAAAATAAACAATGCAAGAGCATAACACATAAAACACATATACACAGAGATTTTCCCCTGGATCCCAAAACTGGGACTACCAGCTTGATTTCCTTTCAATGTTACAATACATATTTATACATGCCGAAACATCCAATACCATGGACCGAAAAACCATCGCGTCCAAAAAACATGTGCGAAAATCATGCACAAAACCATAGGTGGGTCTTCCCAACCTAACATAGGGTCCAAAACCAAAATTACAGGTACGTCTCAGACCCCCTGTGACCCCCCCCGCTACACAATTGGCGCAACGAAGGGGGGGGCTCCAACCCCTTCTAACCCCTCGGTTAACTACGTGGGCTAGTCGTGGAAAGAATATAACACAACCCAACATTATCCCACTTGTTGTTTTCTTTCCACAAGGGGCCACAAGAGAGCTTAGTCATTTTTCCAGCCCTGAAACGCCCATTGTCTCTCTACACCAAGAGAACTTCTCAGAGCTCACAGATTTTGTCAATGCATCTGCAGTGTTTTTCAAAGTGTCCACCTTTGCCAGCAACACCTTTTTGTCTTCTATCATATCCCTCACAAAGTGATATTGAACATCAATGTGCTTTGTCTTTGAATGATATGCAGGGTTCTTTGCCAAGAAAATTGCACTTTGGCTGTCACAGTCTATCCTTATAGCTTCCTGTACTAACCCTATACTCGAACACAATCTCTGCAACCAAACTGCTTCCTTGCTTGCATGAGTGGCTGCCATGTATTCTGCCTCTGTAGTTGATAGTGCCACTACAGATTTTTTCTTACTCATCCAACTGACTACACCTCCAAATAGGTTAAACACATACCCACTTGTGGATATTCTCTGATCCAGATCTCCAGCCCAGTTTGCATCAACAAAGCCACAAATATCCAACACTCTGTCCAATCCTGGTCTTCCTTGGTAGCACAAACCATAATCACTAGTGCCACGCAAATACCTGAAAACCCCCTTCACTACTGTCCAATGCTCCTTTCCTGGTTTTGACATAAACCTGCTCAATACTCACATTGCATGTGCAATGTCTGGTCTAGTACAGACCATTGCATACATCAGGCTACCGACTGCACTTGCATATGGAACACGGGACATGTCCTCTTCTTCTTCTTGTGACTTGGGACACTGTTTAGCAGATAACCTCACACCTACAGGAATAGGAACCTTCACCGGTTTACTATCCTGCATATTAAACCTATGTAGTATTGTCTCAACATACTTCCTCTGGTTTAATCAGAGCTTCCTCTTTGCCTGATCTCTTTTAATTTCCATGCCCAAAATATAGTTTGCAGCACCAAAATCTTTCATGTCGAATTTGGAGGACAATTGGGTCTTCAAATCCTGGATAATTTCTTTGTCATTTCCAACCAGCAACATATCATCCACATACAAGACCAGATAAATAACACGGTCACCAATTAATTTAAAATACACACAGTGATCTGCTTTGCTTCTGGTGAAGCCAAGTCCCCGTATAAATGTATCAAATTTCTGATACCGCATCTTTGGTGACTGTTTTAACCCATACAGAGACTTCTTTAACTTGCATGCTAGTTCTTTCTTACCCTTCATAGCAAAGCCTTCAGGTTGCTTCATGTAGATCTCCTCTTCCAGATCCCCGTGAAGAAATGTTGTCTTCACATCCATCTATTCTACCTCAAAATCAAAAGTAGCAGCAACAGATAAAAGTAATCTAATATAAGTTACCTTGGCAACAGGAGAAAAAATATCACCAAAATCAATTCCTAGCACTTGGGAATAACCTTTTGCTACCAACCGAACTTTGTATTTCTCGACTTTTCCTTCTGCATTTGTCTTCTTTTTGAATAACCATTTGCTGCCAATGGGTTTCCTTCCAGCTGGCAACTCCACTAGATCCCAAGCCTCTTTTTTGTGCAAAGATGCCATTTCATCAACCATGGCCTCTTTCTAGAGTTTTCCATCCTCTGAATCCACTGCTTTCTTCATAGTTCTGGGATAATCATCAGTAACAGACAAAGCAAAATTTGAACAGAAAGCAGATGGACTATACTTTTCTGGCTGCCTTCATTCTCGAATTAATCTTCTCACAGCCGGAGTTTGTGGCTCTTCATCTTTTGATTCCTCCTCTGCTGTAGAGTCTGATTCGTCCTCCTTTAGCTCAAACTCTATCTTCTCAGGTTTCTTTGGTTGGACTTCATGTTTAATGACATCTTTCACCTCTTTGAACACCACATCTCGGCTGTACACAACCTTCCTTGTTACTGGGTTCCAAAGCTTATAACCCTTTAAACCATCCTTATACCCAATAAAGATGCACTTTTTAGATTTACTATCCAACTTGGTTCGTTTCTCCTTTGGAACATGTACATATGCATCACATCCAAATACCCTTAGATGTGAAAGAGAGGGTTTCTTACCAGTCCACACCTCTTGTGGAGTCTTATCCTCCAACGCTGATGAAGGTGCCCTGTTGACCAGGTAACATGCAGTATCCACCGCTTCTGCCCATAATTCTTGTCTTAACCCGACACCATTGAGCATGCTTCTCGCCCTTTCCATCAACGTCTTGTTCATTTTTTCTACAACTCCATTTTGCTGAAGTGTATATGGAGTAGTCTTATGCTGTGTTATACCACACTTCTTACAAAATTCTCTAAATTCCTTGCTGCAAAACTCTCCACCATTATCTGTCCTCAGCACCTTTATCTTCTTCTCTATCTGATTTTCCACGAGAACATTAAATTCTTTAAACCTGTCAAAGACTTCAAATTTCTTCTTAAGGAAATATATCCATGTATTCCTTGAGAAGTCATCTATAAATGATACATAGTACACCGACTTACCCAATGATGGAACCTTCACAAGTCCAAACACATCACTGTGCACAAGCTCTAATATCTGTTTCGCCCTCTTACTACCAAAGGGGAAACTCACCCGATTCTGCTTCCCATATACACAATTTTCACAGAAATCAAAATCTAGAGAGCTATTACTCATACCTTCTACCATACCTTTACCATGAAGTATTCAAAGGCCCTTCTCTCCAATATGTCCAAGCCTTTGATGCCACAACATGGTCTTTTCTCCAAAGACCACTAGATTTTCTATTCCACTTTCAGGGACCACAGAACTGTTGCACCCATCAATAACAGTGCTACCTTGCAGTTTGTACAGAGTTCCAATCCGAACTCCCCGCATCAATACTAGTGCTCTCCGAACCATCTTGCAGGTATCCTTCTCGAACACTGTTTTTACACTTGCATCATCCAACTTGCTTACAGAAATTAGATTTCTGGCCAATGCAGGAATATGCAGAACACCCGGAAGAGTTCTAACCCTTCCACCTTGCAACTTCAACTTTACTTTTCCACGACGAACAATTCTAGCCTTCCTATCATCCCCTAAGAAGACATCACCACCATCGTATTTCACATATTCGCAGAACCACTCTCTATGGGGAGTGAAGTGAAAGGATGCACCTGAGTCAATTAACCATGCCTCATGATCTACATGTGTACTTGAAGAAGCCAAGTACACATCCCCACCTTCATCTAAGGTGGTTTTCGCCTTTGCAGAAGGAGCATCATCAGATCCCTTTCCTTTATGAGGAGCTTTAGATTTACAGTCCCTTTTGTAGTGCCCTTCCTTTTCGCATTTCCAGCACACCACCTTTACAGGTTTTCCTGGAGATTTAGATCTCCCTCTAGACTTAGATCTCCCACTTGATGACTTATTTTTGTTTATGTTCTAGGACCATCCTTGTACAGACAAGGCATCACCATTCTGGCTCTCCATATTTTTCTGTCTCATCTCCTTCGTCAGCAAGGTTGAGACTATTTCATCAAACTACAAACCAGTTGCATTGCTACCTATTGCAATAACCAGAATATCCCATGAATCTGGTAGAGAACACAACAAACTAATGCACTTATCTTCATCTGAAATTTTAATATCAATAGATGCTAACTGACTTACCATAGTATTAAATGCATTCAGATGCTCTGTCACCAAGTCTCCATCTTTCATCCTCAGGTTATACAACTTTTTCCACAGGAACAGTTTACTCACTAGAGACTTAGATTGGTACAAAGTCCCTAACTTGTCCCACAAAGCCTTCACCGTAGCTTCCCCTGATACATTTAGCAATACTGAATCTGAGACACAATATCGTATTGTGCTCTTTGCCTTTCGATCTAACTTCTTCCATTCTTCATTGGACACTCCCGTTGGTTTAGTACCCGGATCTACCACGATCCACTGCTCTTGTTATCCACCAATAGATCCTCATCTTGAGTTTCCACAACTCGAAACTCTGACCATTAAATTTCTCGATCTCTATCTTTCCACTGCTCGCCATCTCCTTTTACCACCAGAATCGATCTCGCAGATCTCTCATTGAACAGGGTCTACCACAGGGCCGAGGGAAATCCCTCAGCAACAAAAGCGTCCCCTTGAAGCCAAAACTGCTCTGATACCAAATGTAGGTTTTAACCCCGTACATAAATTATTTGCATACGAATTCTAAAACACAGAAAATAAACAATGCGAGAGCATAACACATAAAACACATACACGGAGATTTCCCTGGATCCCAAAACTGGGACTACCAGCTTGATTTTTCATTATATTCCTTTCAATGTTACAATACATATTTATACATGCCAAAGCATCCAATACCATGGACCGAAAAACCATCGCGTCCAATACCATGGACCAAAAACCATCGCGTCCAAAAAACATGTGCGAAAATCATGCACAAAACCATAGGTGGGTCCGCCCAACCTAACATAGGGTCCAAAACCAAAATTTTCGGTGGTGCTGCCCCGGACCCCATAAAATGGGGTTACGGGTACGTCTCAAACCCCCCATGACCCCCCCGCTACACAATCGATGCAACGAGGGGGGGGCTAATCCCCCGGTTAACTACGTGGGCTAGTCGTGGAAAGAATGTAACACAACCTAACAAGGATGTTGCCCTAGCATCTGAGGAAAAGTAGGAGAAATAGAAGAAGAAGGACCTCTCCAAGGTCAAATGCTTCCACTGTGGGGAACTGTGTCACTATGTGAGCCAGTGTCCAAGGAAGAAGAGCAAGGGAAAGGCTTCTAAGACCAAGGCTGCGCCAACAAGGGCAAAGAAAGAAGTAGAGACAGATGATGACCGTGTCATGAGTGCTCATGCGCCACTTGAGAGGAAGTGGGAAGACATCGAGTTGTAGTTAGACAGACTACAGGTGATGAGGGGCAGGATCCTCGAGGTACCCAACCTCTTGGATTATACCTTGCTACGAGAGCCTCGAAGAGGAGTAGCAGCACTGGCAGATGTCGATAGAGACAGATGTAGATGGAGTGACAGATAGAGCTACAGTGCAAGAGTCCCAAGACAACCTGAGGCAGTAGTACGAGATGCACAGAGTTGTTGCAGCAGCGCAGAGGTCAGAGAGGGAGCACTTGTCAATGACAGAGGAAGCTTCAGCATCAGGAGTGTTTCTAGCCTGACGGGGATGTCTGAGTTGGGAGATCAGTTACTTACTTCTTAGTAACTGAGTTGCAGTGCAACAGTTAGCAGTGGCAGTGCTATGGGTAGCACGATGCAGCATGATGGGAGGGGTTGCAATGGAAATGCAATAGTGGCAGTGGCAGGACCATGGGCAGCAACATGGATGCAGAGGGAGCTGTCGTACAGACGCAACAGTGGCAGTGGCAGGGGCATGGGTAGCAGTACATGATGTAGCAGTGCAGAGGATGTTGGGCAACAGGCCTAGCATCAGCACAGGGATCGATGCCGGATAATCAAGGTGATGCTCAGTGAGGAGTATTACTAGAGCACAGTCCTCGCTAAGAGGGAGTGTTGGTTTGGGGTAGCATTGGATGTGCTCTAGCCACGAAAATTGGTGGAGAGGCTAAATCACATGTGATAACCAAGACCCAAAAAAGGTTTGGGCAGATTATAACCGGTTTGTGAGATATTAAAATAATTAATATTTTTAATGTGAATTAATATAAAATTGAGTTAGAATGGTCCAAAAGTCATGGATCAAACTAGATCTAATCTTAGCCGTTGATTAGGGACTTAATCTCGGCCATTGAATTGTCAACGAGAAAAGTATAAGAGGAGACTTGAGTGTCACTTGGAGAACACACCGAGTTGATCAAGAATTCGATTTTCTAGGGTAGGGCTTGCTGAAGAAATCGAAGGAGTGATCAGAGTTGTGTCTGAGGAGAAGTGAATGTAATAGCAGAGAAGTAGAGATAGTACCGAGAGCATCAACGCAGACGCTGGGAGAGGGTTGACGCAGAGCCAGCTGGAGACCACGCAAAAGCAGCGAGAGGCCACGCAGAACGGCCAGGAGCTGCGCAGAGCCAGCATGGGAGACACATAGGCTGATGCAGAGCCCAGAGAGGCTGACGCTAGGCCAAAGAGGCTGACACATACCCTAGAGGTTGACACTGGGAGATTTCGTGGGGCAGAATAGGGTTGATATCTGTCTCCGACTGAGAGGTACTATTGCCAAGGGCATTCTCTATTGGGTGAGCCGTTTCTGGCACCCAGATTGTATTCTGAAACTTCTTAATAATAAAACCCTCTATAGTTGCACTAGTTTTCCCGCATTGGGTTTTTCTGGGGACATTAGTCCAAAAATAACAGTGTCACTTGTGTGCTTGTTTTTCCTTCAGTTGATGATCTGTATGTGTTGAGACTGTATTTGTATTTATTTTCATAATTTACATGGTAAATAACTTGTTAATTAACAGAACAAGTAGGAAAAAATAAATCAAAAAGTACAAGAATAATTTCTAACAGTTAGACTTAGAAATTCCACCATAAGACTCCGACAGCTGTGGGAAGACTAACTCTTTGACATCCTCGCAATGATCGACGATGGCAAACTGATGCCAAGCTTGGTAGTCTGTTATGGTGTTCGCGTGCTCTATGGTGACATCCTTCTGAAAGTTAACCCTTGCCTCCGTTGCATCCGGGTACACTGATTTGGCACCTCTGTCCAACTTGTCTGATAACATGCGCATCATAGCCTTGAGTGCAACCGGACTAGCAACATACTGATGCATAGTGTCTACGCTGATCTCCAAGTCTGCACTGGTGGCTACGTGCATCAACTCATCAAAGTACATGTCCAGCTCCAGTCGGACTTAAGTATTTGACTTCGCCTCGATGAGTGTGCTAATGGATGGGATCACATGTGTGCGCACAATGACATCCATGCTCCTGAACACCCATGCATGTGAAGCCTGCAAATTGGTGATGAGCTGCGGGAGTTCCTTGTAGTTTCGGATTTGACTTCGAATGCGTGCCTTTAACTCTACTACCTTTGGCTTCATCATCTTTGGCAAGTGAAATGGGGCTCCTTTGTACCTCATTGTCCATGTTTGCATGTGATCGATAGCAATGTGCGGATTTGACCACTGACTGATGCACAGTGACGAATCTAGAGTACAACTTCTGCATGACTGTCTTGAGAGATGATACTTCATCCAATATCGCTTTCCTCAACTCTACTCTGGCGGATGCTGTAACCTGTTATTCCCCCTGCTTGGCCGCTTGTAACTCCTTAGCCATGCGCTTGTTCTCAGCTATCAAGATTCTAACACTCGAGCTGGTGGATTTAGCATATGCTTTGGTAGCATCGACCAATGCAGCTAGATGCTTGCGCACATCGGACATAATCACTCGTTATTTAAACTGCGCAGCAAATACATGGACATCCGGAGTAGGCACTCTGCGCGACTGCACAACTTTGTGTTGTGACTTGTCAGAAGATATGTTTGCATATCCACTTTCGGATTGTCTCCAAGGATCTTTGTGTCTCCTTGATCGCTTGGGACTTGCTCTGCTTCCAGATCTGGTGAAGCCGGTGGTGTGACCTCTTGGTTCTGAGGCATGAGGTCAATATCCCGATCTGACTCTGGCTCAACCATATCCATATCCATCTTCTTTAGCATCTATTCTTTTTAATCTCTTGAGCTAAGTCTTGCTCCTGCGACTTCTCACCCTATTTGCTTTGTGCCAGCTGCTCGGATGAGTCTATAACCTGTATGGGCACAATTTCATCAATATGTGCATCCTACACCTCTTGTTGTACTTGTTCTTGTTGTGCTTCCTTATGTCATCTGCGCGGCTCCTGTCCTTCCCTGAGTTGTCGCTTCAACTCCTACAACTCCTTTTCTGTTTCCTCCATCCTCTGCTTCTCTTTTTGCCTTTGCGTGATTCTCCTATCGCGTTGTTGCCTCTTAGCCTCAATCCCCAAAGCTGCTTTCAATACAAGTGGATCTGCTTTGAACTTGTAGCTTTGCTCTACCTTTGTGCTATCAACAACCTTCCTCTTACCTTTGTCATGTGCAAGTTTGCTACCCTCTACTGCTGCTCTCTACAATGTTGCTTCCTTTTGCTTTGCTAACCACTCTACAACTATGCCGACTAGTTCATTGAGCCTTGAAAAGTGATAGCGGTATCTCCATGGGTCTTGTTGACCACTACGTGTTAACAACCCATAGCAGTACACCCCCTTTTTTCGCAAAAGGGATAGCACTTGATCGATGTGTCTGTGTTGTCCAGCTATCATCATCAGCCTGATAATCATGTTATAATGTAAACCCATTCTGCATGTATATGATGTAAATAATCTCAGCAGATCTGTGTCATATATGTAATTGCCTAGGTAAACCTATTTTTCAGACGATATATATTATGGGAGGTTTTTTGTCTCACCGATTCATTCTCGGATGGTCGGTAGAGTTTTCCTTCAGTCTTACCCGAGAGCTGGAATGTATCTTGTCACTGGAATCTTAGACGAGTCTTAGTGTTACAGATCGAGTCTATGTAAAAGTGATTTGGGAATAATTCTAACTATTTGGTTAGGTTATTTTATCACAAATTGCTTGGTCTATTGGATTATATTTGTGTCACAAAAATGGGTAGTCTGTGAGGGTCTGTTTCAGATGGGTTCTCCCCCTTATGATGTAAAAGATATGAAAATTATGATATAAAGTGCCTTGAGGGTTGGAAAAATAATTTATCCCCTCATAGGTTAATTAATTAAATTTTCTGGCCAAAAATGAATTAAAATCCTAAGCCATAAATTTAATTAATTCTAGGTCCTAGGTAAATTCAAAATTTCCAAAGGAAAAATTCATCGGTCCTTTAAAATTCAAATTTTAAAAGGTCCCGAGATTAAGGTAAATTAACTATTTTGCAAAATTTTAAGCCTTTGGTCCCTAGGGTTTAAGTCAAAGTCAAATTTTTAACGAAATTAACTCAATTTTTATTTTTGAGTTAATTAAAATGCATTTAATTGAAAAATTCGAATTTCCTCAAAACTTTAAAATTTTGACGGATGGGATTAAAAGAAATTTTAATCTTCATTGACAGTCGAGATTGCTTTGATGAGGACCACTCGAACTAGCTGTTGGAATATTTATTTTTAAATAGGAGGTCATTTTTTAGTTGATCCATCTGATCTTTGAGTCATGGGCTAAGCTAAAAGCTCTCATGTAAACTTTTTTTTTTTTATAATAAAGGAAGATTTTGAGGTTAATTTTTCATTAGTGTTACTTTTCATGGTAATACTGTAGGATGTGTCATTTTCATGCATAAACTTCTTTTTAGCCATTGATGATAGCTTCTGAAGAGTGGTTTGAGTACAAGTATCTTCCTCAGTCCCTGGGGTTTAAATGATAATTTAAGTTTTGAATATAATAGCAGGTATCTCTATTTATCTGAATTTTATTATTGTTTTCTCGCTCTATTTTGATGGCTGAATTGAGTTTTGCAGGAAAGTCTTGATTTTCAGATCCTCGGGCATTAGGAGAAGTTTTCGATTGGACTAGCCAACTCTCGATCTGTATTTTTTGAAGAGCGCAACTTGATTTAATCCCGGGCTTATCATAAGATTTTTATCAGCGATGCATGAAGTGTGTTGGGCTAAGCAACTCCTTTTAAACTTAAAAAATTTAATTTTTTTCTGTGCTAAATTGATAAATCTAGCTTCTAAGAGCCTTCGATTATTAGATCTGGGAGCAGAGTTGGACTCACACTCGCCATATCTGATAGATCTGCTATTCCTGTGCATAGATCTGTAAATTTTTTGTTTTTTTGACTTGGGTTTCTGGGGTTTTATTTATTTTTTGTATATCCGGGTTCTAAGTGTTTTTGTTTTCAAGTATAGGTTCTAGATCTGAAGGTGAAGTTTTATTTGAAGCCAGATCTAGGCCCTGGAGGGTAAGATCTGGCCTCAATTATTTTTGTAGGGAGACTATTCAGATTTTTTTTTTTTGCAATCCAAGGGTTTAAAATTTTATTCTAAATCTGGAAAAAATCTAATAAGGGTTTTACAATTTGAAGGGTTTCAAATTTTCTAAAAAAATCCATAAGTTTTGGAAAGAAAATTTTAAACATAATTTTTTTGGGAAATTTCTGGGTTTTTTTGTTGCCTAGGGTTTTTGTTTTGTAGTCTTGCTGAAGAAATTTCGAATAATTTTAAGAGAAGGCCACAACTACAAATCCGCAGTCCTCAATTCCTCCTATGCTGCCTTATTCTTCAAGTCCACAACCCTTGTTGCCCTTACAGTTGCCTCAATCCCTGACCCGCAGTCTTTTCATCACTCCTCCAGATCCGTTGTCTAACCTGCTCATCGAGCAATGCTTCCCTTATGTTGTCAACCTGTATGCAACCCTTTCAGCCTTACCTCTCCTCGTTGTTGTCTATACTCATTGATCCGCATTCTTTTACATTGTCGTCCATCCCTCAACGTTGCCTTCAATCTGCTTTTTCTTGCCCACTCATTGCTCTTCATCCTTCCACGGCTGGTTTATTTTTCTTCCTTCGCTGCATCTTAGCACCCTGTCCATCCACGTTATCCAGCTTCTTTCACTCACGCTTCTCCAGACTTGCGTATTTGCGTATTTCGTTCCTCTTGTGGCTCCTCAATTGAGCTAGTCTCTCCAACGCCATCCAATTATCCGCCATCCTCTGCTGTTGAATTGCTTTCCTCCATTGAGCTTCCCTCTTCTTCTGCCGTCGGGCTAACCTACGTTCACAAAATCTCGATTGTTGTTTTCTTTTTTTTTGTATGTTCGTGGGGTTAGTTAGGATAGATTAGGTTTAACGTATTTCCATTTTATGATTGAGACTAGGTTTGATATATTCATTTTATTTCATTTATTTCCATTTTTTGATTTGATTTTTCATTGTTTCATTTGATTTTGATTTTTTTTATTAAAATTCAAAAAATCTTAAAAAAATAAAAATCTAAAATTTTTAAGAAGTTCTAAACATTTAAAAAACCTAAAAAGTTTATTTTGTGTGAATAGAAAATAAATCAAAATTTATTTTCACATTTAAAGATTTTAATTTTTTTTTTTTTTTTTTATGTGGCCTCTAGCCCATTAAAAAATTTAAAAGACATTATTAAATCAGTTTGATTTGTTTTGGTCATATTCAAAAGAAAGATCTTGATTAATCATTTACCACATTAAGTCCTGTTTCATAAAACTTATCACATCAAAAAGTTTTCCTAAAGACTAATTAAATTGTTAGTCTTTAGTTCCTTCTTGGTGTTCTTTTTGTGTGTCAAGGGTAAAATCTAAAAGAGAACTTTTGTGGTATTGACATTTTTTCATTTCTCTATAGTTAAACACGCTTAATTTTTTATTTTTATTTTTTGCATCTAAAGATTAACTATAAGAAAGTGGTAAATTTTCCTACATGTTGGTCACTAAGCATAAATCTTTTAATTCTAGGATTGGAATTGATTAGCATTTAAATTTCATGGTTGTTTAAAGTATTTGGATCTTTAGAAATTTAACTGCTAGAATATCTTGCATCTATTGAAATTGATCATCATTGCTTGAATTATTTGATGTGCGTTACATGTTATAGATATATTGCAAATATTTTCAAATAATTGCTAAAGTGTTTTTTCGCGGAATTATAATAGATCGCATATCTTTGTTTCCTAAGCTGAGTATTTGTGAACATCTGTTGACATTGATATTAAATTGCAAAGAAGTTTTTGTTCTCTTTGAGCTATAATTGTACCAAAAAGATTTGAAATAAGCTTGCGGTTAATTGTAATATTTTCAAAAGTTTACTTTAAAGTCTTCATCCATAAAGCAAACATTTAATTTTGGTGATTGAGGGCTTCTATGGCACACGTGTTTTCTAATCCTCGAGTCTAACTTCATCTCATCTTCTAGCGCATTTGCATATAAGTTAGCTTTGCATAATAAAATTTACTTCGAAGCACAAGCTTGGTCAATAGAGACATAGATATCCATCCATCTTTGCTTGAGAAGCCTACTTTTAATAGTACTTTAAACGGTGACCTTGTAGTTGTCAGAGCCACAGCGCTCTGCAGTGCCGAAGGCACTGGGTATGTTATATTTTTCAGAAGAGGTATCGTTAATCACACCTTAGTGTGCTTTGCCTTATCTTCTCTCTGCCAATTACTACGAAATCAAGCTCAACACAGAAACAATCGAAAGATTCACATTTAAGTAGGCATTTAACTAAAATTAATCAAGATTCTTGCATCTCACATTAGCTTTACGATCTGCATTTCATATAAGATAGTCATTCATCTAAGCAGCAGTTGCTAATCGATTACTTGGTCTTAATTTCCCTAGCAAGACCGTTGACTCCATAAGGCACTAGTATCAATCATTTAAAATCTAATCAAATCTTATAAATCTTGCTAAATCTTAATCAAGTACTTGGTCGCTTCATTGTGTCTCCCCAAATTGGTTGGTTCCCAACTAGTTCTTCTTCATTCCACTTTTCCATAGGGTCTACCCCCCTTAGCCTGCTGTAGGGAGACAACTTAAATGGAGAGATTGGGGATCAGGGTGGCAGCGCCCGATCTGAACCGTTGTCGTGGTGCCTAGACATTTTGTGTGACAACATGTCTTCCTCGGGGAAAAGACACGCCTCGTGGATCCAAGGATGTTGCACTCTCGCATAGTGGTCCTTCACTAAGTAATGCAGGTCATTCGGATTGAAACTTTTGGTGCCGAAGGTGAATCTTTTGAATTCCTCTGTCTCGACCTGAGCATGCTTGAGATTTTGGATCTCATACAACCCAATCCACAAAAGAAGAGCAAGCCAAGATGCCTTCTTCTTCCTGTGCAATCTCGTTGATAACCCTGTCGAGATGTGATATGACACTTCTTGCATGACGAGTTTGTCCATGGAAAACTTCAGTAAAGCATGTGGAGCCTACTCCACGTTGTACATCCATATGAAGGTGCCAAGGGGTGAGGCATACCAATCTGCTATGTCGATCAATGCCTGCGACATGCAAGGTGGATCTTGCTCAAATATCATCTTGTACACCGAGGTGACGAAGTGGTTTGATAACTGTATGATAATTCCATGGAAGCTACATTCGGAGAACAACCTGCAATAAGTGTGCATAGAGGTTTCCGAAAGTGTCCATGCCTAACCCACGCCTAGGAACTGCTGATGGGCATAGACTGCATCCAATATGTAAGCGGACATGTATATCTTCGCTCGCTGACCCTTGGGTGGATGTCAGGCATCTGTTACCTATTCCTTCAACCTAAGAGCTAACATGTAGGACCAGTTGCAAGGTCTTCCTTCGCTGGCCATCCAACACGAACACCCAACTCTGCGGGAAGGTTTTTGTGCTCTCTTGGCCGCATAAGCGGCATGCAAAGATGACCAAGAGCTGATATGCCTTCCGCAGTATCTTCGCCTTGTAAACCTGGCTGGGTGTTGTCTTGAAATTGGCTGGCTCTTTCACCTAGCTCTTCAAGATATCTCTTGAGTTTGCACTGTTACTGGATCAGGTGAAGGGTGTATCCATTGATCTGAAAATGGGGACCTAAAGGCTTCTTGTCAAGCTAACAAGAACCTCTCCCACTTCCAAAGCTTAAATATTCCCAAGACCTTATGATTAACCAATTGCGGAATTAAAAAGTGCTTGAAAATAGGTGTATGCTTATGTTTGTTTTTAAACTGTTTATGTACTTTAAGTTGATTTTATTAAACTGATATAAAAACATATAACACTGAAACAGTGCAGCAAATAAGCATCACACATAACAGCAATATAATATGGAGTTCACCCAAACCTCTTGGGCTACGTCTCCTTGAGCTCTAATCAACTCAACTAGGCTCTCTGGGATTATGGCATAAGTTCTTTTACAAGCTCCATGCTCAACCCCTTTGGATTACACAGAAACAATGGGCTTAGAACACCATCTTATCCCTGGCTCTAAAGCTCTCAAGCTTTTTGCCTGTGGCTCTGACTCTGGCTCTGGCTCTTGGCTCTCGAATCTTGGCTTTATGCTCTTGGCTCTCTGAGCTTCTCTTGGCCTCTGCGTGCCTCTGCAATTCGCTTGACCTCCAAGCGACTCTCATCAACCTTCCAGCGACCTTCAGCAACAACTCGTTGTTGTCAATTGAGCTCTCTGGTTCACTCGACTTTTAAGTGACTCCAAAACTCTCTGCGCTGCCTCAATCGTGTTCTCTGGCTTTTGTGAGGCATCCTTCCCGCTGTACGGCTTCCTATCCATTTCTCCGCGTGTAATCATTCCTCTGTCTCTTCAGCTGGCCCTCTGGCTTTTGGCTCTCTGGCTCTGCATGTTACAAACGCATCATTGGTACAAAACGCCCGCTTGCAGCGTGGCACAATGATCAAGGGTAGTTACAAAGGAATCGGGTCCTTCCTTCAGGCAAAAACCCGAAAATGGAACAAAATTCCAATACACAGAGATTTATCGAAAATACACTAATGGGAGTGAAATCCGAGCTTCAAATATTATTGAATTGCCCCTATAAACCCTATCGGGTCTGCCTTTTATTGGCATATCGCAATCACATAGGCGGGAGGTAAAAAACCTCAATACACAGGAATACATTGAAATCCCCAAAAGCCGGACTTCAATTTTTATGCATTCGCGCGGATAATTCCCATCGGGCCTGGGAATGATCACATATCAGCATATCGTAGTGCATTGGCCCTGGTACCGGGGGTTCGCCAATCGCCGATCGCCGATCAGTCCATCGGAACATCGGCATATCGCAATATTGCTTATCGGCGGTTGCATTTGTAACGGCCTGGGGGTTTGTGCCGACTTGATCCGATACATATATATCGTTGATCGCCGACGCCGATGCATTGCATATCGCAATCTCTCCGCCTGGGGTTCCGATATCGCATGCGGGCCTATCTCCAATGCGACAAGTCAGAGATCACTGATTGGTGTTCCCTCCGCCTTTGCCTTAAGTCCTTCCCTTTGGCCTTTTGCGATGTGATTTCTTCAATGAGCCTTTTAGGCCATTTTTATAAGAAATGCCTCCTTTTCTAAGGATAAGGGGCAATCTTCTTTCTGTGATAACTTCTTCATCCGAAGTCCATTTTAGCCCATTCAAATTGCAGTAGATTCACAATGAAAAGATCTACGCAATGGGACTATTTCCAGAAGCAACCCTTGACTTTCATTTTCCTCTGTGAGGAACACTTTAGACTTAGAAGTCTATTCTATATCCATTTTGGATCACGCCTTCCCACTAAAAGAACTTTTGGTCTCCAAAAGACTGATATACTGATCTGAATAGTAAATGAGAGTAACAACACCCTCTTCTTTCAGCCTCCATACACTTGCCTTGCATAGTGCCTCTGAACCAAAGCCTTTGACCACTTTCCTTCCTGGATTTGCTGGTCCTCCTGGGAAGAACTGATTTCCTCCTTGATTTCATGTAGAACTCCTGCTGAGACAGTCACAGAAGGTAGTTTGAACTTCTCTTCCTTGATCATTGATCCAAGGTGGCTCAAACCAATGTGAAGTTACATTCGCTTCACAATATTTTCATTTGTACCTGTTTGACAAGCTGTTAAAAACAACTGTTAACAACAACAGAAATACAGAAAACAACAAGATGGCCTAAACTCCTGCTTCAACAAAAGAAATAGATTTCCACATCTTGTGAACACCTCCATGTCTTACATTTGCATACAAATGATGGACTAGATAACAAGCCCACAAAACATGCTTTGAAAACAACTAACCCTTCAAGTCAAGCATGTAGGAAAAGATCTCAAGGATTCCTTTCAAAAGATGAAGCACTTCATCATTATCTCCATCTTGGAGACCACATCAACCTTTCCCAAGTCAATATTACATGCATGTTTAAAAACAAAGTAATCAACCCTTCAAGTTAATCACACACACATGTTCAAAAACAAGGAAATCATCAACATCCCTGTGTTCATGCACAACATTCTCATGCATGCATTTCATCCTTCAATTTTCGCTTAAGCACACTGTACTTTCGAAGCTGGAATGAACATAATGTTGTAGCAACAAAGTGAGTCTCCTACTCAACTTTTTCCATTCACCTTCTTGGTAAAAACCTGCAACTTGCATTCCATTAACAAAGAAATGCAAATAGATGCATCAATAGACATGCAGTCTTAATTGGATAAGAACTCTAACCATTTCTTACCAATCCATTTCAAAAGTGCTACCTTTGTCTGCACATCAACATCAACATGTGAATCATCCTGAAACACATCATTCATGGAAACTTCCTTTCCATTTCTGCCATTTTCTCTTTCCACTTTCTTCAACTTTTGTGGAAGCATTGTTGGATTCAAAGTCCAACACTTTTCAGCAAGATGTCCTTGCTTATGGCAGTGAGTGCAACACATCTGCATCCTCTTGATAGCATGATTTGCCTTGTCCAGTGGACCTTTGGATTTTTGCTTCCTTTCCTTCAAACTTTTCTGTATGTGGCCATTCTCTTCCAACATCTAGAAACAATATGGTTATCCAAACCACAAAAGGAACATGCAATTCTTTTCCCATATTTATATGGAAATTTACCATGCTGAATAGAATCAAAAGGAATATGGCTAGAACCAGATTTATACCTTTCTCTTTCACCTTTATTGCCTTCATGAGGAGGTGAATTGAATGAAGAAGTGGCTCCCCTTGGAACACCATCAATCTCTTCAAGGCTTTCAGAGTTTCCACAACTCTCTGGTCCAAGTGTATGCTTCTGAACATCTTCATCTTGAAAATGATGTTTCAAGCTATTGCATTCCTCCTGAATACAATCTTCACATTTTTGAGGTAGAAGACTTGGAATGAAACTCCTTCTTGGAACTATTTCAATGGCCTTCATGACAACTTTGGAACTTTCTCCATAAGATTGTCCATAGTCAAGACCCAAATACTTAGGCTTTTCCTCAACCATTATTGGCTCAACAATACCTTGTGCATGTTTACCCAAGCCTTTTCCTTCATAGCCCATCTTGGACATTAGCTTGGAACCTATGCCTCTGGTATACTTTTCAAAAGAACCAATATAAGCATTCTTAGAAGACTTTGAAGACAAACTGGAATGGTTTACCTCTTCTTCAAGTTGATACTTGACCAAGGCTTCTTTGGCAACAAAGAGCTGTGACTCCAACTCATGCATCCTTTTCAGGTTCATATTTGCAATATGAAGTTGCCTCTCCATTTTATGCAATTTGTCAGAAAGCAACTGCTTCTCTCCCTCCACGGAATTCAACTGCTCTCTAAATATGCTACTCTTCCTTCCATCCTCATACATTTCTCTCACCTTGTCCATCATGATGAACAAGTCTTGCTTCATGTCTCCATCAAAGAATCCCGTGATGGAGGAATTTGAGGACTCACTTGTAGAAGTTTTCATTATGTAGAAGAACAAAAGAACTTCAAACAAGATCAACAAAGAGCTTATTCAAGCAACCTTTTGCAACAAACCTCTTGTGCTTCAAGGATTGCCTTGAGGTCCTTTGGGATGAGAAGAATGCCTTCAGCCCTTCTTCCTTCTTGTCCTCTCCTGGACTTAACTAACAATAGCTTTCCCTTCACCTCTGCAAACTCAAACAATAGTCAGTCTGCAAACAAGCATACAATCAATCAGACAATCAATCCTTGACTACCCAAACACCTTTCAGACAAGCATTCTTTGCTCTGTCAATCAAGCATTCTGATCTATTACCACATGCTTTGGTATAACCAGCTTTGATATCACCTTCCTAAAGGTGGGGTTAATCAATCTCAGGCTTTGATTTCACCTTCCTGAAGGTGGGGTTAATCAATCTCAGGCTCTGATACCACCTGATCTGAAAATGGGGACCTAAAGGCTTCTTGTCAAGCTTACAAGAACCTCCCATTTCCAAAGCTTAAATATTCCCAAGACCTTATGATTAACCAATTGCGGAATTAAAAAATGCTTGAAAATATGTGTATGCTTATGTTTGTTTTCAAACTGTTTATGTGCTTTAAGTTGATTTGCTTAAACTAATATAAAAACATATAACAGTGAAACAGTGCAACAAATAAGCATCACACATAACAACAATATAATATGGAGTTCACCCAAACCTCTTGGGCTACGTCTCCTTGAGCTCTAGTCAACTCAACTAGGCTCTCTAGGATTATGGCATAAGTTCTTTTACAAGCTACACGCTCAACTCCATTGGATTACACAGAAACAATGGGCTTAGAGCACCATCTTATCCCTGGCTCTGAAGCTCTCAAGCTTTCTGGCTCTAGCTCTGGCTCTGGCTCTCGGCTCTGGCTCTTGGCTCTGGCTCTCGGCTCTGGCTCTTGGCTCTGGCTCTTGGCTCTGGGTTTGGCTCTTGGCTCTTGGCTTTCTGCTTTCGGCTCTCTGAGCTTCTCTCGGCCTCTGCGTGCCTCTGTAATTCACTTGACCTCCAAGCGACTCTTAGCAACCTTCCAGCGACCTTTAGTAACAACTCGGTGCTATCAATTGAGTTCTCTAGTTCACTCGACCTCCAAGTGACTCCAAAACTCTCTGCGCTGCCTCTCAATTGTGCTCTCTGGCTTTTGTGAGGCATCCTTCTGGCTCTACGACTTCATGTCCGTTTCTCCGCGTGTAATCATTCCTCTGTCTCTTCAGTTGGCCCTCTGGCTTCTGGCTCTGTGGCTTTGCGCGTTACAAACACATCATTGGTACAAAACGCCCACTTGCAGCGTGGCATAATGATCAGGGGCAGTTATAAAGGAATCAGGGCCTTCCTTCAAGCGAAAACCCGAAAGTGGAACAAAATTCCAATACACAGAGATTTACCAGGAATACACTATCGGGCGTGAAATCTGGACTTCAAATATTATCGAATCACCCCTATAAACCCTATCGGGTCCGCCTTTTATCAACATATCGCAATCGCATAGGCAAGAGGTCAAAAACCTCAATACACGGGAATACATTGAAATCCCAAAAAACTGGACTTCAAATTTTATGCATTCGCGCTGATAATTCCCATCGGGTCTGGGTTTGATCACATATCGGCATATCACAGTGCATTGGCCCTGGTATCAAGGGTTTGTCGATCGCCGATTGGCCCATCGGAACATCGGCATATTGCAATATCGCTTATCGGCGGTTGCATTTGTAACGGCCTGGGGGTCTGTGCCGACCCGATCCAATATATATATCATCGATCATCGACGCCGATGCATCGCATATCACAATCGCTCCACCTGGGGTCCCAATATCGCATGCGGGCCTATCTCCAATGTGATAAGTCAGAGATCACTGATTGGGGTTCCCTCCGCCTTTGCCTTAAGTCCTTCCCTTTGGCCTTTTGCGATATGATTTCTTCAATGAGCCTTTTAGGCCATTTTTATAAGAAATGCCTCATTTTCTAAGGATAAGGGGCAATCTTCTTTCTGTGATAACTTCTTCATCCAAAGTCCATTTTAGCCCATTCAAATTACAGTAGATTCAGAATGAAAATATCTACACAATGGGACTATTTCCAGGAGCAACCCTTGACTTTCATTTTCCTCTGTGAGGAACACTTTAGACTTAGAAGTCTATTCTAAATCCATTTTGGATCATCCATCGTGATCACTGACTGTGGCAAGTGATACATCTCTTGAAATTCCTTTGCCTTGAAGGTAGCAAGTTGTGTTCCACTGACACTGTTCAACACCATTGTCTCTAGATCAGTATGCGAGACAATCCAGTGGATCATGTCTGTGCATGGGAACGTGACATACCTGCATGCAATCCGATACAAGCCAAACTTGTGAATGTTGACATAGACCCTGTGGTCTTCTAGATTTTCCTCAAATGTGCTTGAGAAGGTGTCATTGATGTCCTGCCATTTCATCTTGATATCTTTGTCTATGAACAACTTGGTGTCTTCATAGATAGGCAAACTCATAGACACTTGCTCAACTGCATCTCCAGTTGCACTCTCAATAGTGTCCTTTGACCCTGCTCTCTTGGAGGCCATTGTACCTGTACTGCTGAGAGACAGACGAACACCTGTGATACCTAGAGACATAAAAACACTCATGGCAAGAAATCTGTCACTTGAAAACCAAAACTTGAGGATTAACATGCAACATACCTAGGTGACTGACTGGGAAGATTGCACAATTTTCACCGGGAGGCTGAGAGACTAACTGCCAAAACTGTGCAAGGCACAGTATGGGCTGTCAGGAGGCTGATTGACTGCTGAAACTGCACAATACATAGTCCAACATTGCGCAGTTTCAGTCAGCAGTGACTGCACACCAGTAACTACATTTGTGCAATTTTTGGGGCCAGCAAGGCACAACCTCTCAGAATTGCACAGAGCAAGCCTGGAGGCTAGTGTTGGGCTAGCTTTGCTCAATTTCTGGTAGGAAGGCAGAGCCTTCACTCTGAGAAATGTGCATTACAAGCCGGGCAAGGCAAGGTCTGAGCCAAGGCAGCCCAGACCCTCCGACGGATGGATGAAAACATGAAAAGTTTGAATGCTTGGCGAAGCTGAGAGAAAACAAGAGTGAATGATCATGCATGCAAACAATGAGTGCAAGATTCAGAAAACAAGAATACAAGCATGTGTGTGAAGCGAGTCGCCGCAACAGTGACTGTCAGTGCAGAAACAGTGTCATGCATGCGACAGCAGTGAGATGCAATGAAAAAGTTAAATAGTGCTTCTACAAGCTAACATGCATCAAAATGACAACAAGTGTTCAACAAAACCAAGCGAACAACACTCAAAGCGGCAGAAAAGCAGCAAAAGACATGAAAAGCGAACTTACCCATAAAAAGTTGAGTTGAATGTGCCAAATGCTCCTAGATGCGATGTGGGATGTCAGAGCTCCAAGATCGATGTGAAGAATGAGCTCTGAAGCATCGAATAAATAAGTTTTGATAAGATCGAGGCTTATGATGCGCATGCCACAAATCTAGGAAAAAGCGACACTTGGCGGGAGGTTTCTAAAACGGCTTTTGCATATAACCTCCAGCTGCTAAAAATGGATCCCTAAAATCAACGGATGCTTTTTGCTTTTTAGCTTTTTTGTTGCTTCAGGAAAAGCAACCCATGCATGCAAATCAAGATTGGTCAGTCCTGGAAGGAACTAGTCAACCGAGGAGCACATGCAACAACCTGCAAGCTTGGGAATGACATTTGCGCAGTTTCTGGGCTAAGCAAGTCTGGTTGTCCCTCATGCATTGTGCAATTTCTGGACTAAAGCCCTGGTTGTCAGTCAGAATTGCGCAATTTTTGAGATGAAGCCTAGTGTTGGGCTACATTGCACAATTTTCAGAGGGAAGGTTGCCTGGCTGGATTGCACATTTCTGGAGCCCAACAGGCAACCTAGATGGATTGCGCAATTTCCAGAGGGAAGGTTGGTTCCCCTCCAGAATTGCGCAATTTCCTAGGTGAGCATCACAACCAGAAAATGACTAAGTCCCGTTGTGTCAGCCTGCGGGTGGGAGGAAAACAAGTTGACAAGCACAAGTTGGTAAGCCACTGGAGATCAGCTGAAGCATTCATACTTGGACAGTGCAAGACATGCTGCTAAGGATGGTTGGTAGGGAGGCTCCAAAACGAAGCTAGGGCAAAATTTTGGAGGGTGGTTGTAGCCGTTACAATAGGTTGGCACTAAACATTGTGTCTGAGGATTGACAAGTATTAGTCCAAAGTATATTGGGCAGAGACATGCTACCTAGATGGGACAGGATGTGGGTCGATTTGCAGTAAGAGGAAATGAGGCGAACTTTGCTTAAGAACTTCATTAGTGGTAGTAGTAGCAACAAATCGAAGGGTGTGAAGGAGGAGGAGAATGTGGCAGTAGCATCGAAGGGTCTCACTCAGGGGCAAGGGGAGCAGAAGAAGAAGACGAAAAGCCTGTCAAAGGTCAAGTGCTTCGAGTGTGGTGAATTCGGTCACTAGAGCACATAGTGTCCTCTCAGGAAGAAGGAGAAGCAGGAGAAGAAGGACCTGCAAGCAACATCTGCGGAAATAGGCAAGCTTTCCTCTAGGCTAGAGGAAGAGTTTGCTATGTTCGTAGATATACCTCTAGAAGTGAGGTGGGGTGATTTGGTGTTGTAGCCCCAGAGAGCTATAGAGATTGGGCACGGTCCTTGAGGAGTCCACCTAATGGATCATTACCTGGCTATGGGGGCCCACAGTATTTAGTAGCAGGATGGATCAGTGGTAGTTGCTGCAGTGAACACTAGAGCGACAATTGTAGACTAGTAACAATCAGATGCTGAGGAGCACAGTGCAGTGTTGACAGTAAAGCAAGTGGCTCAGTGCAGAGTTAGTAGCAACGCAAATTCAATGGACTCGGGAGACAGATGCATCATACTGAACACAGTTGATTCAATATTTAGGATGCTTCTCAGTTGCAATTGTTGCAATTACAACAAAAACAAATGAGAGGGAGTTGCAGTGCAGATGCAGTGTTGGCAACAGTATGGCAGTGTCAGCAACAGCACATATGCAGCATCAGAATTGCATAGTGGTTGGTGGGCAGTATGGCCAGACATCAACAGCGTGACAGAGGATGATACAAAGACAAAGTGTTGTAGTAGGTGTGCAGCACTAGAACATAGTTCTCGCTAAGAGGGAGTGTTAGTTTTTGTAGCATCAGATATGTTCTAGGAACGAAATTTGGTGAAGAACCTAGAATGCATGAGATCTCCAAAACCCAGAAATCGTTTATGAAAATTCCACCTAGAGAAGACTTAAATAGATTATTAACCTATTTTTAATGTTTCCTAAGTCTAGACATAGGAAAATTGGTTAATTAATCATAATTAATTAACTCAAGGTGAGAATAGTCTATAAACTCACACGGATCAACTACAAGATGATCCTAGCCTTTGATTAAGTTTTAATCTTGGTACTTGGTGCTCCAATAGAGGATTATAAGAATAAATCGATGGGCACTTGGTGAATACACCAGAGACACTTGGAGAATTCGATTTTCCAAAGTAGGAGCAGTCAGTTGCCAGAGAGTTCAAGCTTCAGTGAGGAAGTAGAGTCAATGAGGGGCAGGGATAGTGATCCGAAGGAAGTTTTCCAGATTCAGAGAGGCAACAACAAGTGATAGAAGTGATCCATACTGAAGCAGAGCAGTTCAATTTAGTTGGGAGGAAGTCGATTCAACTTCCAGAGGCAGGGAAAGTCTTCCAAAGGGTTGGAGAGTCACTTCCAGCAGCAAAGACAGGCTAGACAGCTTTCTCAGAGGAAGATTAGAGCCACACGTGTGAGATGCAGTGCAGGGACTGCGCAGAGGGCCTATGCTAGGGTTTGGACGACTAGTTTTTTCTGAAGCAAATGCCGAGATTGCTAGAGGGGTGAGAGAATTTTCTCTCTATTTTTGTCAGATACTCGCTGATTGGATTACGAGTTGGGCATCCATAGATTACACTCAGATTTCATTACTGCATAATAATAAAACCCTTAGTTGTTGCGCCTATTTTCCCAAGTTGGGTTTTTCTAGGGACATTTGTCCAAAATTAACGGTGTCATATTTTTTATGTGTGTGCTAGGTTTTCTCAATTTCCAATGCTATTTTCTTCTGCAGTTTATTTGTAAAAATCACAGTGTGAATTATTTGGTATTTTCCATAGAAAACTGCAAATAAATTGTTAAAGAAATTAACAATTAGGAAAATAACTTCCAGTTGTTGTGATAGATTGAAATTTTCACATGCCTAGGCCCAAAGATAGTTGCTAATCCTCTTCTATCTTGGACTCAATTTGAGTCTCCAATTGCTCCTCCATAAGCAACCCAAAATTCAAAACATCCTCACCAGTCAACAGTAGGTGGCTGATGTCCTGAAACTCTATCACGGACCTGGATGCCTCGATTGTGAAAATTTTAGAATTGAATAAGTCAGAAATTCTACTGCAGTAAACTGATTTGCATTACCTACTCGTGTTTTTCATTTAACAAGTTATTTTCAAAAATATTCGGAAAATATTAATATAAATACATTGCAGCCTACACCAATATACAGATCAAGTATTGAAAAATAAATGAGACAAACACACAAAGGACACTTATTTTTGGACTAAACGTCCCCGGAAAAACCCAATTCGGGAAAACCAATGCAACAGCTCTGAGGGTTTTCTATTATTAAGCAGCAGTTTTTAATACAATTGTTGGTTGCCCTCCTGACAAAAGCGATAGAGAAATACAATGGCAGAAAACCTAAGTGAGTTTTACCTCACTTCACCCGGCAGATTCTGGCATCAAAACTGGTTGGCCTCGACTACAACTACGTTTTCCCTTCGCAGTAACTACGTGGGCCTACATGGAGCTCTCTGAGGCTCTGCGTGAACTCTTCTGCCCACTGTGTCAGCTTTCCCAGTTGTTCCGGCAGTTTCGGCTCTCTGCGTGGAAGGCAACTTTCTCCCTCTACATTAGCCCTTCTAGCTCTGTGTCAAGGCTGCGTGGGCCCATACTGGCCCAGCATCAGCTCTGCCTCTCTGTCAATATTCTCGAACTATCCCTGCCCCTCAGCTGCAAGATCTCCCAAATCGATTTTCCTCCTGGTAACTTCTCACCTCAGAAAATCGATTTCGTCAATCTCTTTGTGTGTGTTCTCCAACTGACCCCAAGCCTCCATTTATACTTTTGCTGTTGAGAAATCAACGACCGAGATTAAGTCTCTAATCAACAGCTAAGATTAAATTAAACTTGATCCTCGTCTCTTAGAAGATTCTCACCCATATTTAATTAATTCACTTTAATTATTTTAAGTTCCTAAGTTTTAATTTAGGCACCATTAAAAATAATTAATTATTTGAATAACATGTACTTCGGGTGGAATTTCTCCAAACGATTTATGGATCTTGGAGATCTTATGTGTTCTAACCCCTCCACAAAATTTTGGAGCTAGAGCACATCTGATGCTACCCAAAAATCAACACTCTAGTTATTTTTGATAGCATCGGATGTGCTCTAGCCTTGAAATTTGGAGGAGGGGTTAAGGCACATGAGATCTCAAAGAGCCAAAAATCGTTTTGATAAATTCCATCCGGATGAGTAGTTATTAAAATAATTAATATTTTTAATGGGTTTCTAAGTCTAAACTTAGGAAAATAAAAATATTAATGGGTATTAATAAAGATAAGGATGAGAAGCTTCTAAGAGACGAGGATCAAGTCTGTTTTAATCTTAGTTGTTGATTAGGGAATTAATCTCGGTCGTTGATTCATCAACTGGAAAAGTATAAGAGAAGACTTGAGGGTCATTTGGAGACACACTGGCAGACACTCAGTATCTCAAGGAAATTCGATTCTCAAGAAAGAAGAGATCGATTTCAGAGGGAGTTGCAGGGTTGAGGAAGAGGAGGGCTTCAACAACAGGCAGTGATCGAGGAGGAGGTGACACAGGGGTAGTGGAAGACAATGCAGAAAGAGAGACACGGTCTAGAGGAGAGACGCAGGGCCTACGCAGGCTAACGCAGAGGGACGCAGAGCCACTCAGAGCCATGATGAGTCAATCAAAGTGATGCAGGGGTGACAGAGAAGTGGGAGCAGGGTCTCCAAAGTGTCAGATGGCCTCAGAGGAAGTCTTAGATGTTTTCTTTCAGTTTCTCTCTAAAATCATTCCTTGTAAAAACAATTGTTACTGAAGATTAATAAAGCCCTCATCTGCTGCACTGTTTTTCCCACATTGGGTTTTTCTGGGGACAATTGTCCAAAAATAACTGTGTCAATGTGATTGATTCTTGTGCATGTATTTTTTTCTCTGGGTAATTGTGTGATAACTGTTGTAGAATTTATTTTAATATTTGTTGAAGGAATTTCGTAAATAACTTATTGAGAATAATAAGTAGGTGAAATAAATCAGTTGCTGCAGTAATAAAATTTCAATTTAGAAATTTTCAAATGGTATCAGAGCAAAGATCCGACAATAAGAAAATAAAATCAATTATGGGTCAGGAGCATGATGCAGAGGCATCCACTCAAAGGGACTCGCATAGATTTCCAGAAGAATGCACAAGGGATGAATATTCGATGTTAGCTTCCAGATTGGAAGAAGAAGCCGCTTGCCTTGCAAGCTCTGCCTCCTCAGAGGTTTGGTATATAGACAGTGGAGTTTCCTGACATATGACAGGAATGCGAGAATGTTTTTCAGATTATCAAAAAGAAAAAATGAATTTTCAGATCACCATGGGGAATAAGGCAAAGTGTACTCCAGTAGGAAGAGGTACCATAGTTTTTCAAATTGAAGCAAGAGAGCGACTTCGGGAAACCAATTTGTTGCATGTGCCGGGATTGGGGATGAACTTACTTTCCGTATCTCAACTTCAAAACAAGGGCTATGGTGTTTTCTTCATTAAGGAGAAGGTATATGTCAAACACCCAAGTTGGAAAAAGAAGGCTCAGATTAGAATCAAAAGTAACAGGTTGTACAGATTACAGCTAGAATCACCAATGGCACTGATAGGCAGTAATGGAGACAAAGACTTGAATGAGCTATGGCACAGGAGGATGGGACACTTACACCACGGGGCTCTGAGAATTCTCAGGAAAACAGTATCAAGAGTTCCAGAACTAAGTATTGAACGGGTTGATGTATGCAGAGGGTGCGCTCTGGGCAAGTATGCCAAAGTTGTGTTTTCCAGAAGTAACAATAGGGCGAAGAGTGTGCTAGAATTGATACACTCAAACATCTGCGGACCGATGTCCACAAAAGATCTTAGTGGTGCCGAATACTTCGCCACCTTCATCGATGACCATTCCAGAACTTGGATCTACTTTCCGAAAACTAAGGATGAGGCTTTCGGTCGATTCAAAGAGTTCAAGGCTCTAGTGGAGAATCTAACAGGAAAGAAGATAAAAGTGTTGTGCTCAGACAATGGTGGAGAGTATGTTGACAAGGACTTCGCCGATTTTTATGCTAAGGAAGGCATCAAAAGAGAGTGGACAGCTCCCTACAATTCGGAGCAGAATGGAGTAGCAGAAATGTTAAAATTGGCAACCAGGGCAAAACTTCATGTGGGTCATCTTATTCATGGCTAATAATATTTTTATTAGATTCCTCTCGTTGAGAGGTGTAGGACTGATATAAATATCATCCGATTCCGATAAGTATTCATGGAGATATGAATTTATTTTGATTATGGAATTATTATCAAGCCGACCTACAACTCATGTAGGCTCAAAAGCCCAACAGTCGCATTTATTCAAACACCAACATTGTGTATAAATATAGGACTTTTCCTCATTTGGACTCACTCATCTCATCATATCTCTCTCTCTACTGCGCAGAAAAGGGTCTCTCTCTCACACATGTGAAGCCAGAAGTTGCCGAAACTGAAGCTGCAATTGCAAAAGTAAAGATTGACCTGCGTGGACTAGAAGATCTCCTCATCTGAACTGCACTGTAGGTTCATCTGAACCTCCTCTGAAAGCCGCAACTTTTGGTGGTGGAATCAAGTCAATCCGACGGACAATTTGCAAGATATCAACTGCCCTAGTTTGAAGCCAGAAGCTGCCGAAACTAACACTGCAACTGCAAAAGTAAAGATTGACCTGCATGGATTAGAAGATCTCATCTGAACTGCGTTGTAGGTTCATTTGAACCTCCTCTAGAAGCTGCAACTTTTGGTGGTGGAATCATGCTGATCCGACAGTTGGTTTGTGAGATATCGTCTGCCTTAGTTTGATGATGAAGCCGCTTATGCTGATGTTGTTGATCTAGGGTTTGCTACTGTTGATATAAATCAGATTTATTGTACTATTTCTCTCTGCTGAATTATTGAAGATAAAAGAAGATTTGATCAAAGGGTTTCCCCACACATTGTGGGGTTTGTCCCTGGCTAGCCGCCACATCTTGTGTCTGTTGTCTTGGCTTGTTTTCTGTCGATCGTTTAATGTTCTATCTGCACTTTACTTTATGTACATGTGATTGCTAGTTTGTGGAATATAATAAGAAAAAGAAGTAAACTGTTATAAGCATAGAACATACCATATCTTAACATGGTATCGAAGCTGAGGTGAAGACAAGTCCTGAGCAAGAGCAAGAGCAATCACCGAAGAGAAGATTGGTGAGGCTATCCTAAAAGAACTATGGGTTCCTCAACACTCTGCCAAAGGCAAGCTTCGTAAGAAAGCTGACTATCATGGATGGAAGATGTCTATCGATCTAACCCTAGAAGATCCAAGAGTGCTGGACCATGTAAGAGGCAATATTGTTGAGCCTCCACCAAATGCATCCGCTGTTGCATGGAACAAATGGAAAACCGAAGAAGTCAAAACAGAAGATCATCCGGGACACTATCGACAAGCACTTGGTGGCCTACATCTCTGAACTAGACACCTCTAAGGAAATCTACGATAGACTGGTGAGTTTATTTAAAGTTAATGATGCAAATCAAGTTTTGTTTCTTAGAAATAAGCTGAGGGAAATCAAGAAGGGTAAAGATGAGAGTATGAAAGCATACTTCTTAAGAATAACCGAGATCAAGAACGATCTCCCATCTGTTGGGGAGGCTATTACTAACAGGGAAATGGCACTCACAACTCTTGAAGGATTACCATTCGAATGGTACGTGTTCAGGACCACTGTTATGAACTATAATGTAATTCTTGGTTTCGAGGAATTAATGGCTAGATGCATTCAAGAAGAAACAAGGGAAGAAGAGCAAGAAATGCCCATGCCTAAAGGTCCTCTTGCTGCCTTTTCTTCTCATGCTAAGAAAAGAAATAATTCCGAGACTAAATCAAAAGGAAAGGCTGGACCTAAGGGTGGAAGAAAATGACGATGTTACATCTGTGATAAAGCAAGTCACTATGCAAGGGAGTGCCTTGATAGAAAGGACTCACACCGGGACGATGATCAAAATCCCTCTGATGGCAATCAAAGGAATGACAAATTCAATAGCAAAGGTAAGAGGAGAGCTGGGAATCGAGGAAGAGGACAACCATTCAAGAAGGCTAGAAATTCCAGGATGTATTAAATGCACCTGACCTCAAAAAGAACCTAGTGTCCATCTCGGCAATGGAAGACAAAGGCTACAAGGTAACCTTCAGCGATGGCAAGGTACGTATATGGAAAAATAATGTTAAAGATGCCTTTACTCTTGGGTTTAGTGTTGATTCATTATATCAGGTCGATGGAAGTCCGCTAGGTGTCATGTCTTATGACACATCTCTTCAGTCCGAACTTTGGCATCGGAGGTTTGCCCCCCTTCATTATAAAGCTATACTCGGTGTAAGACAAATGGTGACAGGGATGCCCGAATTCTGAGTAGAGAAAGAAGGTGTATGTCTAGGATGTGCCGAAGGAAAGCTCAAAAGGGGACCATTCCCCTCAAGCCAAAGCAAGACCTCCGATATATTACAGTTGGTTCACTTAGGCATACCTGAGGTTGGCATTAAGAGGGAGACTACTACACCACATACTCCTGAGTAGAATGGTGTGGCGGGAAGGAAGAACCGCATGATGGTGGAAGCTGTCCGAGCCATGCTACATGATCAAAGACTTCCAAAGTTTCTATAGGCTGAAACTACAAACATCGCCGTATATGTACAAAATCGATGCCCTCATCGAGCATTGGGTTCCAAGACTCCTGAAGAAATGTTCACCACCGGTCAAAGGGAAGTCGCGATTAGTGATGATGTCACCTTTGACAAAGATATGGCTCTCAGCAAGGTGGACAATCTTCCGACTTTGAGGAACTCTCAAGAAGCCGACACCAGGGAACCGAAAGAAAAGGATGATGAATCAATGTCTGATGTAAAAGAACCCATGGATCCGATTGATCCTCATCCACATGAGCCTTCCTCTTCTAGGAAGAGCCCTTCATGGCTTAGGGGGAATACTTGATGATGTTGAAGGACATGCTACACCTTGAGAAACCTTCCATCAAAGTAAGAAACCTAACAGGTATCAGGGATACCTGACCATCATGAACACGATCATACAAAATGAGCCTTCATCATTCTCAGATGTTGTCAAGCATCAAGTATGGAAGGATGCTATGACCATAGAATATGAGTCTATTATGGAGAACGATGTCTGGGAAGTAGTTCCCAAACCCCAAACAAGACAATTGTTACTTCAAAATGGCTTTACAAGATAAAGCATGCAGTAGATGGAAGTACGAAAAAGTATAAGGTTCATTTTGTTGCTCATGGTTTCTCCCAGAAGGAAGGTATAGACTATGATATTTGCACCTGTTGCCAGATATACGACCATCCGCTTGATCATAGCCCTTGTGGCTTCACAAGGATGGAACCTACATAAAATGGATGTCAAGACCACGTTCTTGCACGGTTCGATCAAAGAAGAGGTCTATGTGGAGCAACCCTAAGGATTTGAGATTTATGTTCGAAAATCTCATGTATACAGGTTGAAGAAGGCTCTCTATGGGCTGAAGCAAGCACCTCGAGCATGGTATGAGAGGATCGATCGCTACTTGATGAAGCTGGGATTCACTAGGAGTGAAGTCGATCCTAACCATTACTTTAAGGTTGAAGATAACAAGCCTCTCATACTGGTGTTGTATGTGGATGACCTCTTTCTAATAGGTGCAGACCCTCTCATTCACAAATGTAAGAGGGAGTTGGCTTCTGAATTTGAAATGAAGGACCAAGGACTTGAAGTATGGTAGAAGCCAAGGGAAATTTTCCTATCTCAAGGAAAATATGTGGTAAAGATATTGGAAAGATTCGGTATGATGGACTGCAAGCCTATGACTACCTCGAAGATCTTAACTTTTAGTAGTTATATGGTAGTGATGTCATACCAGATTTGGGAAATGCCTCTAAGTTTCAAAAAAGACTCATTCCCATTGATGTTCTTAGTGAACCTCTGTCCGAATATATGTTTTGCAGTTAGCATTGTGAGCTCATATTTGGTTGAGCTTCACTAGATTGGTGCCAAGAATCTTCTGAGATGTCTTTAGGACACAATCTCTCATGGATTGAGATAAACTGTTGGAAATATGAAACTGCATGATTATTTGAATGCTGATTAGGGAAGTAGTGTGGAGGATCACTAGAGCACTTTTAGTGCTGTTTCTCTTTGGATTCTACTTCGATATAATGGATGAGAAGGAAGCAGAAGTCGGTCACCATAAGCATTGCCGAGACTAGATACATATCTACGAGTATGATCTCGTATGAAGCTGCCTGGTTGGGAAAGCTCTTCAATGAGCTGTTTGAACACATACCACTATGATTCTCTGTAACAACCAAAGGTGGGATTCGATTACTGAGGAATCTCGTATTCGTCGATTGCTCCAGCAGATAGACATCATCTGGGATACGGTAAGTCGATGAGCAAGGAGGCTCCATCGCATTAAGATGATGTACAGGTCGATACACCTTGTCAAAGCCCTGAGGAAAGATCTAATCTATAATTTTCCCAAACGACTTGGAGTCGTCAAGAAACCCCTGTACAAGGGTCCTGCATGTTGCATTCATTGAGCTTTGGGAGCTCTGAGGACTTGCGGTTCTTATTGGAGCAACATACGACCACAGGGTGACTCACCCTCCCCTGGTGGTGTGCACTGGAACAAGATGATTCACTTTCTTGTGGGACAAGATGATTCGCTCTCTTGTGGAACAGGATGATTTGCTCTCCTGTGTAGCAGGATGATGTGTTCTCCTGTGAGGCCTGGATTAATGTGTTCTCCATGGCGACTGTAGCAGGATTGATGTGTTCTCGTGAGGCTTGGATTGATGTGTTCTTCATGGTGACTGTAGCAGGATTGATGTGTTCTCCTGTGAGGCCTAGATTGATGTGTTCTCCATGGCAACTGTAGCAGGATTGATGTGTTCTCCTGTGAGGCCTGGATTGATGTGTTCTCCATGGTGATTGTAGCAAGATTGATGTGTTCTCCTGTGAGGACAGGATTGATTAGTTCTCCTGTCGAGGCATCCTACCCATGTAGTCTGGAACTCATGGGAAGTACCTCTCATCTGATCAATGAGCAGGGAAATGAAGTTAGGGACCATAGTAGTACCGATGGACGCATCGTTGTATCTACCGTACTCCCTATGCTAGGATGACCTCCATTGATCTGGGATCAATGATACTGTTTTGGGACTAGTGGTAGGAGTTGTACCATACTATGACACTGACTTTGGGTCGGTTGAGACTGGTCTGGGACCAGTGGTACATACTCTGAGACTGACTTCGTGTGAGTGCAGTACTGGTTTGGGACCATTGGTACATACTCCGAGACTGACTTCGTGTCAGTGCAGTACTGGTCTGGGACCAGTGAGAGTGTACATACTATGACGCTGACTTCGGGTCGGTTGAGACTGGTCTGGGACTAGTGGTACACTCTCTAAGACTGCGATACTGGTTCGGGACTAGTGGTAGGAGTGGTACTTACTATGAAGCTGACTTCAGGTCGGTTGAGACTGGTCTGGGACCAGTGGTATGCACTCTGAGACTGACTTTGAGTCAGTGGAGGATGATACTGGTTTGGGACCAGTAGAGTTGTACTCACTATGACGCTGACTTTGGGTTGGTTGAGACTGGTTTGCGATTAGTGGTACATACACTCAGACTGACTTTGAGTCAGTATGATACATCCTCGATCATTTCTTCTTCTTCATAATTCGGACAAAATCAGAGTAGAACAGAACAATGCAAGAGTAGAGTAGTACAGAGCAGAACAGTACAAATCAGTACAGCGCAGAATAAGACAAAGCAGAACAGGCAGAATAGAGCAGAGCAGGGCAAGGGTCAGGCTGTACAGGGCAATGCATTTGATGGATGAATAGTAACGACTGATAGACAGATTGCAGATGAAGTTCTCCCTAGTTGAGAGGGAATGTTAAAATTGGCAACTAGGGCAAAACTTCATGTGGGTCATCTTATTCATGGCTAATAATATTTTTATTAGATTCCTCTCGTCGAGAGGTGTAGGATTGATATAAAGATGTTTCGATTCCTATAAGTATTCATGGAGATATGAATTTATTTTGATTATGGAATTATTATCAAGCCGACCTACAACTCATGTAGGCTCAGAAGCCCAACAGTCGCATTTATTCAAAAACCAATGTTGTGTATAAATATAGGAGGACTTTTCCTCATTTGGACTCACTCATCTCATCACATCTCTCTCTCTCTACTACGCAAAAAAGAGTCTCTTCCAATGTTGCACGAAGCGGGAGCGAAGCGGAAGCGGAAGCGGAAGCGCGGAAGCGTCATTTTCCAAAAATCTAGGAAGCGAAGCGTCCGCGGAAGCGTCTGCTATATATATATATATTTTTATATTTTTTTGCATTTATACTCAAAACAAACATCCCAAATACCAAATTAATTGTAGAAGACATGAAAACATGCATATTTTTGCATAAATCAAGATAGATATGGCATCCATGATTCCATTGTAGTTACTAGTATGTACAACAATCATCTATATTCTAGCTATTACAAACATACATCAAATTTTTAAGCATATTATAAAACATAAAACATTTAAGCATATTATAAAACATAAAACATAGAGCATATTATGATTTATCTAGCAAGTGAGCAACTCTCAACATTTGTCATGTCCAAAATTCAAATAATAATGTTTACAAAATATGTCACTTGGTCACCGCCAAGCCAAAAAGGTTCAAAATTCAAATTCACAAGTCTACAAGTCTAATGAGTAATCTATGACAAAAAGTAGTAGATTGTGAATATATCTACTAATCTCTCCTTCCACCACGAATAGAACGTGGTGGCGGGCCTCCACGTGGTGGCAATGAAGAAGATGGTGCCTGTGTAAGTCGTGGCACTGAAACTGATGAAGAAGAACCCCCTGCTGTTGGTGTTGAACCATGGAACCTAGGAACCAAGGGACCAGATGGGGGTGGGGGTGGTGGCATATCAACACGGTCATCATCATCCTAGAATCGCTCAAAAAATTCATGCAAAAAAAAAAAACACTAGTTAACAAAAAAATTAAAAACATGAATTAGAGAAATGCTTTATAAGGGAAAATTGGAAAATTCATACCACAATGGACATACTTGGATAAGAGCATCCTCTAATTGCTCTAGTCGCAACACTCCATCCTCCAAATTGGGCTCCTCTGGATTCTTGTCCCAAATCAACAAGTCTTTATTAGACTTTGCATCTTCACAGTAATGGGACAACAATCGCAAGTTGTAATGAACATAAACCAAGCTCTCTGCCCGGTCTAAACTCAACCTGTTCCTTTTAACACTGTGGATGAAAGAATAAGAGCTCCAACACCTCTCTGCAGAAGAAGTGTTTACCACCTGTGATAGCACCCGCAATGCCAAACTTTGTAGAAGTGGAGTACCCCCTCCATGCATGTTCCACCACTCAAGAGCAGAAAAAGTCTCTCGATCTTTAATTGCATGCATGCTCCCAAATGGACCAGTGTTGAGCGTATAGTTGCTCACCTGTCTCCGTACCAATGCAGTGTCCTCCTCATCAGGGATTAATTTACTCAATGCAGCCATATATTTTTCGTGAACCTCTTTATCTTGGTGTGGTTTTCTCCTGCTTCCCCCCCCAGGTGTTGGTGTTGAATGCCATGATGGATGATAGTATTTAGGTGTCAAAACATATGCTAATGCATGCAATGGAATATTTAGCATTTCCCATCGGTTTTGCACCTCTACACGAATATAATTGTACAAGGTGGTATCTCTAGGCTCAACAATGTCTTTAATCTGCCCCAACATGCTATCCATTTGCTCATACACCTCCCCAATTACTGGTCGATCTGAATCTGCAAACTTGATCATGTAATAAATTGGTTTGGTGAATTGCAAAACATATTTAACCTGTGACCAAAAGTAACTGTCAAGAACAGTGTCCTTGACTGCATTAGCACCATCTGTGTCAGTGTTAATTTCATCCCATGTTTCAGCACACACCAGATTAGTTAAAGCTTGTCTCACCTTCACTAGCCGCCTAAAGGTGAGGTAATAAATAGCAAATCTTGTCTTTGCAATTTTAAGCAATTGCAACTTGGAGTAAGTGCCATAGAAGTAGTTTACCCTTGTATGCCCTGTGATGAATTTAATGAGCTGCTTCCCTTTCCTGTAAACCTCAGCAATCCACCCACAATCTTTGTGTTTCACAATATCATGCATCAAAAGGTTCAATGTGTGAACCAGGCACCCAGACCAAAAGATGTGTGGATGAGTACGCTCAATAATTTTTCCTGCTGCCTTACAATTTGCTGCATTATCTGTGATCACTTGAACCACATTATTCGGACCAACATCTTTGATTGATTTCAATAGGAGATCTGCAATGTTTTGTGCAGATGCAGTGATGGAGGAGGAGTCATGACATGCAATAAATACTGCACCACTAGAAGAAACACCAAGAACATTTATCAAATGTTGGTTTCTAATATTTGTCCACCCATCTGATACAATGGATACCCCAGAATCTACCCACTCATTTGTAAAACGTGTCAAAGCTCTTTGAACCTTAGCTTTTTCTCTTTCTAATAACACTGTTCTAGCTTTCTCATAGTTGGGGGCCTTGTATCCTTTTGGGGCTTCATTGATGGCCTTTACCATTTCATGCCAATAGGGAGAGCGAAGCACATTGAATGGTACACCGCAAGCACAAAGAAAACGGACTATCTTTCCATCCACATCATCCCTCCCAGCAACATTAAGGAAATCCCCTATTGTTCTTCTACCTCCAGAGCTTGCAGAAGTACCATGAGGAGATGAGCAACTACCAAATTTAGAGGTTGCACTTGATTCAGAATGAGTTTTTTGTTTCTTGTTTTTTTGTTGTGCAGCCATCTCTATTTGGATGTATTTTCTTCTTTCTTCAGTTGAAATGTTTGGGCAAATTTGTACCCCCACAGAACCCTTTTTTTCATCACTGTCCAGCACCCCACAAAGATGCCTCCTCAGACGGGTATATGAACCACAATATGGTTTTCCTCCATGACAACCATGAGGGCACACAAATTTGTAAGATCCACCACCCTTTCCCCCATCAAGTTTGGTCACATAGTTCCACAAGGGTGTTGATGTAGCTTTCCCATCTTGTGTTTCAGTGTCCCCTTCAAGTTCATCCCCTTCCTCTTCAAACCCTTCCTCCTCATCATACATTGGGTCACTACTATTAGGACCATCACCAATGTCCTCTTTTGTTTCTTCCCTTCTATTCCTCACCCTTGCCATCATTAAAACCAAGAGTGGAATGATACATAGAAGCCAAAAGAACACCATCTTGGAATATGGATATAGGTGGTGGACAACGGCAACCTGTAAATAAAGGAGCAAGTAGAAACAATGGGAAAGAGTAGGAGAGGGAGGAGAAAAATACAAATTTTTTTTCAAAAAAACAAGGGAGTTTGGGGTTTGAATTTACCTCTTTAGCTCTTGTAGATGAAGTCCTCCAAGCTCTTGCTCCAAGCTCCTCCTCCTTCTCCTAGCTCCTCCTTCTTCACTCCTCCAAGCTCTCCTCTCTTCTCCTCTCCTTTCCTCTCTTCTCTTCTCCTCTCCTCTCTTCTCTTCTCCAACTCTCATAAACTCAAAGTGAGAAAATGAGGAATGAATGGGGGCTTTATTCTTTTCATTCCTCACCTTAACCTCACCCTAACCTCACCCTAACCCACCCCCTTAAGGTTGAGTTAACTTAACTTTAAAAAAAAATTAAAAAAAAAATTGTTTTTCTCCCTTGGGCGCGCCCCTTTCCGCCGAAGCGTACGGAAGCGTGCATGAAGCGCACGCTTCCTGCTCCGAAGCGCCACGCTTCGGCGGCTCGAAGCGCCGTACGAAGCGCGCTTCGGAAATTCCAGGAAGCGCAAATTTTTTTACGAATCGCGCTTCCTAAATTCCGAAGCGCGCTTCGGAAGGCGCTTCGTACTGCGCTTCCGTACGGGGCGCGCTTCGGAGCGGTGGGGGGGGGGGGCGCTTCGTGCAACACTGGTCTCTTCTCTACTGCGGAGAAAAGGGTCTCTCTCCCACACATGTGAAGCCAGAAGTTGCCGAAACTGACGCTGCAATTGCAGAAGCAAAGATTGACCTGCGTGGACTAAAAGATCTCCTCATCTGAACTGTGTTGTAGGTTCATCTGAACCTCCTCTGAAAGCCGCAACTTTTGGTGGTGGAATCAAGTCAATCCGACGGACGGTTTGCAAGATATCGACTGCCCTAGTTTGAAGCTAGAAGCTGCCGAAACTGAAGCTGCAACTGCAGAAGTAAAGATTGACCTACGTGGACTAGAAGATCTCCTCATCTGAACTGCGCTGTAGGTTCATCTGAACCTCCTCTGGAAGCTGCAAGTTTTGGTGGTGGAATCATGCCGATCCAATGGTCGGTTTGTGAGATATCGTCTGCCCTAGTTTGATGATGAAGCCACTAATGTTGATGCTGCTGATCTAGGGTTTGCTACTGTTGATATAAATCAGATTTATTGTACTATTTCTCTCTGCTGAATTATTGAAGATAAAAGAAGATATGATCAAACAATTTCCCCACACATTGTGGGGTTTGTCCCTGGCTAGCCGCCACATCTTGTGTCTCTTGTCTTGGCTTGTTTTCTGTCGATTGTTTAATGTTCTATCTGCACTTTACTTTATGTACATGTTATTGCTAATCTGTGGAATATAATAAGAAAAAGAAGTAAACTGTTATAAGCATAGAACATAACAAGTTATGTTTTCCAGAAGTAACAATAGGGCGAAGAGTGTGCTAGGATTGATACACTCAGACATCTGCGGACCGATGTCCACAAAAGATCTTAGTGGTGCCGAATACTTCTCCACCTTCATCAATGACCATTCCAGGAAGACTCAGATCTACTTTCCGAAAACTAAGGATGAGGCTTTCGGTCGATTCAAAGAGTTCAAGGCTTTAGTGGAGAATCTAACAGGAAAGAAGATAAAAGTGTTGTGCTCAGACAATGGTGGAGAGTATGTTGACAAGGACTTCACCGATTTTTGTGTTAAGGAAGGCATCAGAAGAGAGTGGACAGCTCCCTACAATTCAGAGCAGAATGGAGTAGCAGAAAGGAAAAACATGACTATTGTGGAAGTAGCTAGGGCAATGTTGTATGATCAGGGTATGCCTAAATTCCTGTGGGTAGAAGCATGCAGCACGATAGTTTATGTCCAAAACAGGACTCCTCACAGAGCATTGGGCAAAATCACTCCGAAGAAGGTCTTCACTGGGAAGACACCTGAAAGCAGTCATTTCAGGATATTTGGGAGTTTAGCATATTGCCGTTTACCCGAAGAGAAGAGAAAGAAATTAGATCAAAATGTTAAGAAATGATATCTTGTGGGATATAGCGAGAATGCTAAGGCATATCGAGTCTATCTTTCGGGGAGTAGGAAGGTAGTAGTTCGGTGTGTTGTCGCGCGGATTGACACGACAACGCTCAGACCGGGGGCTGTCACTCTGATCCCCGATCCCTCCGTTTAAGCCTGTCTCCCGCGGCTAAGGGGGGTAGTCCCTGTGAGATGATGAGGCCAACTGTCGACCAGTTGGTTGGGAGACACGAGATACGATATGATAAGCACTAGATGGATTTAGAAGTTAAACAGACCAGTGCCTTGAGAGATTGTGTTTAAGATGATTACTTGTTAGATGATATAGAAACGTAAATCGTGAACAACAATCATTTGTCATCAAAGGCATCAGCTAAAACACAATGCTTTAAGAATAACCAAAACGATATCCAGCAACTGAAAGTTTAAAAAGATGAATGCTTTAAGCCATCACGAGTCATAAACCATTTAACCAGATATCAATTTCGCATCTTGACTTGAGAATTCAGCATGAAAGATATAACATGAAAAACCACTGAATCTGGCAAAATAATTTTCTACGAAATTTTTATATTTTTTTCGAATTTTTAATTTTTTAATTTTTTTTAAATAAAAGTTAAAAAATGAAATCTAAAACTAAAATAAATTAAAATAAATAAATCTCTTTTTTATTTTTTATTTTTAATTTCCATATAATAAAAATCTAAAAAGAAAATGATTAACTATTAAAATCTAAATATTTAAAATCTAACAAAATATAAATCTAAACAAAAATTCTAACCAAACCTAAGACTACGGATCTTTTATATGCATATATATTTTTTTTTTGATTTTTTATGAAAATTAAAAAAAAAAAACTAAAACCTGGAACTAAAAGTCCTACGTCTAAATGCAAATGCGTGCAGCACATCGGATCAAAACATATCAACAAAAATCGTAAATGGAAACCCTAAATCGACCGAAAATGAAACTCTAAAACTATCATAACCACGCAAATGCCTTTCAAAAATACGATACCTGTGGCGGATACCTGTGGCGAGTCTATACATATCGTAATAAACCCCAAACGCAGCTATTCGAAAGAGGAAAAAACGCTTGAACGAAAACGTAACCCCTAGCTGCCGACGTGACTACGATTTGATGCTGGCATGAACGTCTAAAAACCCGTGGAACGCTCAACCAGTTGCAGTGATTGAAGGTCAAATTTGAAGCTGGCTTACGTACCTGCGTGATGGATTGATTTTGATTTGCAGTCACGTATAACGATGGTGACCAAACGATAAGATTATAGCCCTGAGAAATGATGACTGGAGCTGCTGGCAGCCTGCGGGCTTCGATTGGAAAACGTTCACGCCACTGTCGGCTATCTTGAAATCTGATGAGTTGAGTCCTCAGCGTGGATGGCTCGTTGGGTTCGAAAGGCAGCAGGAGAACCACGCTGATTCATTCAAGAATTTTTTCTTTCTGGGCATGAACACACGTTGACAATCGCCGCTTTTTCCTCTTAAACTGAATTGTGTTAACCCTTTGAAAAATGAAGCTTTGAACAGACAGGGGTCACATAAATGTGTAAACGTGGCTGAAGCTGCTGCTTGTTCTTGTGCAGGGAGGTCGGACTCGGATCTGCTGGCTGAGCAGCTGCAAAACAAATATAAAAAAAAAAGAATGAAACCCTAATCTTAAATCTGCACAAAGCAAAACTTGAAACCCTGAAACAACTGATTAATGTACAGATTTGGCCCCTTAACAGCCAGATTCGGCAATAAGCACGGAAATATTTTAAAGAAACAGAAATTTTAGATTGTCACTGTGAAGAACTTCAGAAAATCTCTCATGCAAATTAAAAAATAAACTGAATGATAAACCCAGGATCAAATCCAACTGGGCTCAGCAAAAAATGCTTGCGGGAGTTGGCTGGTTCAGCCGAGAACTTCCCCTAACGCCCACAATTTTCCTTCAGAAAATGTTTTCTGCACAGCTCAAAACAACCATCAGTAAAGAGGGCAAAAATGTTGCTAGATCTCAGAAAGTAATGGAGATACCCGCCATTACTTCAGAAACCCTAACAACACTCAAACCCTAGCAAGTGAACAAGATACCTGTGCTCACAATACTCTACAAGAAGTTATTATTAACGGCTGAAAATAACATATGTAGAAAATTAAACAATCTCACAGCATTTCAAGAGAGTAACATCAGCAAGATATGGACCCCAAAGTCTTCTTTTATTAACCAGAAACAGATTTACAAGAGAGCTTCTTCAGTCTTAGACTCACAGATCGAATGATCTGAAATGACCCCTAGCACCCTATTTAAAGGAAATGATCCCAACAGCTAGTTCGAGTGATCCATGGCGAAATGATCTCGACCGTTGATGAGGATCAAGACATCTCTTGATCTCATCCGTCGATTTATTAAAAAATAATATTTTGCATGCATTCACTTAAAATATTATTATTTTATTATTTAGGGTTTTTGCTTTATTTTTTAATTTTTTATTATTTTTTATTTATTTCATTTTTTAATTTTTATTTATTTTATTATTTTATTATTTTTATTCATTTTTTTTTAATTTCTTAATTCATTTTAAAATGGATCATCGAACTAAGCCTTCGGAAACATCACCTAGGACCTAGGACTTAGGACTCATGAGGGGATTCAAAACATTTTTCGACCCTCAAGACACATTACATCATGACTTTTACAAATTTACATCTTAAGGGGACAAACCCACTTAATACAGACCCTCACAAATCACCCAGCTCTGCGACACAACGATAATCTAGCAGATCAACACACTAGGATTCTCCTAAAGTTCTAATGACAAAATCCATCCCGGCTTTGGGGTCAGGTTTGAAGGAAAACTCTGCCGATCCATGGATCGGTGAGACGAAAAACCTTCCGGGACGTAGATTACTACTAGAAAGTTAGGTCCACCTAGGCAATTCACATAAACGACTCATGTCTGCTAAGATTATTTACAATTCATACATGCAGACTGGGTTTACAATAAAAAACGATCAAGCTGCTGATGATGGCAGGATGGCACGGACACATCGGTCAGGTGCTGCCCCTTTCTGTCAAGAAAAGGGGGTGCACTGCATGGGTAGTTGACCAGTAGAGGTCAACACGGTGGGATGTAAAGTTCATGGAGGATAGAGCTTTCAGAAAATCCTGAGAAATGCCTTCCGAGGAGCCATCGAAAGTCGAGTCGTTGGTCAAACCACTTCAACCACTGAAAACTGGTACCATAAATACTCCTGAAGACAAGGCATCAGAATAGGAGGAATCTCAGGAAGAAGAGGAGTTGATAGATGTACCTACTACTAGTGGAAGAACGAGCCAGGAACTCCGACAAATTCTACAAGATGCAGAAAACTTCATTGGTGCACCCAGGAATAGTAAAAGGGAGCGAAGGAAGCTAGACAGATACCAGACCTTAGTAGCTCAGGTTGGGGAACCTTTTAGTTTTCAGGAGGTCGTTCTAGGTCAGGTTGGGGAACCTTTTAGCTACCTCTGCTACTAATCTGTGCTGACCCTCTGATGCTACTGTGTTGCTATTGTATCTGCCCTGTACCTCCCGCACTGCTGCAACACTCCACTGCACTGCTTTAGACTTTGGCACTCTAACTCTACCACTATTTCTCCATCATCTCTCGCACCAACTGACTCTTGTCATTCTGCTACTGTCATTAAGGGTTCCCGTAGCCATATTTGATCCAAGAGTTTGGGCACCTCAAGGATCCTGCCCCTTGTGTAGTCCTCCCTACTACAGCTCAATATCACCCCACCTCTTCTCTAGAGGTGCATGAGCACTCATGGTGCAATCCTCATCATCCTCCTTGTCAGCGTGCACTGGAGCAGCCTTTGAGTCAGACCAGACTTCTTTGCCCTTCTTCCGAGGGCACTGCGAGGCGAAATGACCCATTTCTCCACATCTGAAGCATATGACTTTGGATATGTCCTTTTTCTTTCTCTTTTTCTGCCCTTGTTGTCCCACTGATGCGAGAGCTGCGTCCTCCTCTTCCTCTTTCTTGACTCTGATCCCTTTGCTATTGCTTCTAGCCTTGGTCAATCGTCCGATCTCTTCATGTCGAAGAGCTGCCCACATCTCTTCCCAACTGGGAAGAGAAGCCTTGCCCAAGATGCTTTAGACAAAGGTTTCCCAATCTTCAATAACTGCATTCAGGGCAGTCCTGACCATAAATTCAGGATCTGGTGTAGCCCCTACAGAAGTTAGCTAGTCATGGATCCCTTGCAACCTAAGAAGGAAGGGATCGATTTCTTCTCCCTTCTGCATTTCAAATTGTCTCAGCTGACTCTCAAGCAACATCTTACATTAAACGGAAGTTCCCTCGTACAAAGTGGTCAAAGCCTCCCACATTTCCCTTGCTGTGTTTTTCTCAGCAATATGTGGGATCACATGATCCTTGACCCTGTCCAAGATCATGTACTTTGCTTTTGCTTGAGCCTCCTCATACTTCTTGAGAGGATCAACATCAACCGGAACAACAACTGTCTTCAAGGCATAATCCTTGATGCACTTTTTGTCCAAAACTGCCAAGATCCTGGCCTTCCAGATGACGAAGTTGGATGCTCTATCCAACCTATCCTGATCCCTTAGTCCATTAACAACCATCTCTGCTCAAATGAATGTCGAACTGGTTCTCTTCTCCCTCTTTCGTTGCTGCCCCAACAAAACTTGGATTTGGATTTCTTTGGCGCTAGAAATCCTCTAAGGAACAAGCTCTCTCTTGTTACAAGTCTATTTGGGCACATCACTCCTGACAATCAGATTAGTATAACTAGGGCTCATCAAACCCTAATTCAGTTGCTACATGCCCTAAACAAGTCATCAAATTGAATGCTTCCATCCATGAAAGTTTCCTAGCTTAAAACCCTACTAAAATGCCTCCTTGGGACACCAGCGTAGCCTTGGTCAAGGGTAACTGCGCTACAGAGTAGGTAGGCCCATTCAAGCCTGCACTGCAGTGCACTTAGGCCCACTTTGACCTGCGTTGGGCGAGAATGAGCGAAATTGGCATAGGATTTTGGGAATATTCCTTGATTCTAGAGCATTCTAGAAGGATGCCTAGCTCTTATCTCATTCTATGAGGTCGACTTTGGATGGGCTATGGATCAATTATCCCTCTATCCTCTCATCCCTTTCTCCATGGAAACTAACTTCAATTTTGGAAAACCATTCAATGCCCAATTTATGACAAAACCACCCGCATTTCCCTATAAATTGACCACACATCATAGTGATCAGGGGCTGGAATTTGAAGATTGTAGAGAAATATTTTTGGTTGAGATTTGAGTTCATTGTTAAGTAATGTTATGCTGTTGGATTGACGTGCTATTGGTGTGCTGAGGATTTGGACTAAGCTGGATGAGTGGCATGGGATCGAACCGCATTGGGCGTAACTCCTCGTTCTACAATTAATAAAGTTGTTTGTTCCTTTTCCCATATTCTTGTTCATATCTATGATGCATATATGTTTAAATGTTGTCGATTCCATTTGTTTATAGTAGATAGATCATGTACTTTGATCGTTGTCGTCTTCTGTTTCTGTTGACAGGTACCAATGAGTGAATTCAATTCGAGCGGGAGCAACGAGAGCAATTCAAAGGAGATTAAAGGAAGCGAAAGATCACAAGTAGGTTCCTTCATCTCATCTATCTATTGTAGGAAAAGGTCAAATCACTTTCTTTCTGTTGTTCTAAGTGTAACTACCCACTTAGGGAAGATGTACTTATCCGTAGGTATAAATTCCATATAACAAATTGGCGACCATACTGGGGAACGACTGTTGTTCCTGGTAGTTTACCCTTATCTTCTTACATCCTAGTAGACTTTACTTGACTTCATTGATCTCTTTTCAGTCAACTTGAAGTGTTTTTTGGCCAAAAAGTGTGCTTAAATGTCCCCTGATTGGACTCTCTGGCACCAGCGCAGTGTTGGTTTTGACATAGTGCGTTGCAGAGAAGCCTTAGCTTAGAGACAATGCATTGCAGCGCACTGTCTCCCACTCAGGGCTACGCTGATCCCTGTCAAGCTAAAAACTCATCTTTGGCTTGGTTTTTTCCAAATTTGCTTCTGATGTTGTTTACTGAAAGATCAATGTTTTCTATGTCTCTAAAATCAATTTGCATTTCTTCTCCTAGCCCTACTTTGACCTTGATTGTTTAGTGTTTCTTAAGAGATTTCTTTATCATTATCAATTCATTGTCAAAGTTAGCTTACATCGATTAGTCTTTTCTGGAAAAGAAGTGTCGTAAAGTCTTCATTTCTTTGAAAAAGAAATTGTCGTAAAGTCTTCGTTTCTTATGAAAAACATTGATTGATTATTTGTGCATTTAGTTTCCTTTTGTTCATCTAAACATTAAAGGAACGAAAAGAAAAACGTGCATAATGCATTTAGAAGTTTGTGAGTGCTTATAGGAATAGTATAGGGAAAGTTGCATTAGATGTGCTCTATGCTCTTTGTTTAAAGATTCTGATTGCTCTATCCCTTTTAGTTACGGTTTTGATTGTTTAGATCAAATGAAAAGAATGTTTCTCATCATAGTTGCATTCTAGGAGTTTCAGAAACATCACACGGTGAACCTGAAAGGCAAACTTTTAAACAAGATCAACTAAAATTTATCTCAATTAACCTAATGGAGCATTGTAACTTAATGCATAACATTTAGAGATCTAGGCTAGAGACGTGTTCTGGCGTTGTTAAACATAGCAGCTATCGTTAATTGTCTGCGATACATTCCGATTGTGATACCTCATTCCGCGTACGTAAGTATATCGTATCTTGTCTACGTACTTTCGGGTATATAGAGCAGTGTTATAGTACGAAAAGTATAAAGGAATGTTCTCATTGTGCGGTTTCGCATTAGACAGCGCTAACACAGATTGGGCCTCCACGTACTTTCGGGTATATTTGGGAGGACTACATTAGGTTGCTATCCATCCATATGTAACCAAGTCGGCCGCCTTGTATACTGTGATACACCGAAAACAACATTTGGGGAGATTGCCTACACGTATGTTAAATCCTTGGTTTACTGAGGCAGTATATTGCAATTCACAGTTACTTGGTAATCCTTTTGCCTAGAATACCCTCTTTTTGTTTATTTCTTTTGTAATAAAATCAATCAGCAATCGCGGAGGAAAATCAAACTTTACCCGATCGTTTGTGGAGGACAGCGAGTAAACCGCCTTTACCCCTTGAAGCTACACCTAGTCGGCAAAAGCGGTCTCATTTAACTGAGTCCAGTACATCACAAACTTCTGGTTCTTCATCTGATTTACCAGAGTCACCTATTCCGGTAAGGACTGTGATCCCAGTTACTCCTACTATTACTGGTTCATTTGCTACTGAAATGGAACCTTTACAATTACTCAAGGACACTAAAAGTAAACTTAGTGAAATGGTAACTGAAGTTGTCCAACAAGAAGTTGATCCTCAACCCAAAGTTTTTCAACAAGAAATTACTTCTGAACTTGAATTTGTTCAACCAGAAGTTGGTCCCAAACCTATCACAGTTCAACCAGAAGTTACTTCTGAACTAAAATTTGTTCAAGAAACTCATCCTGAACCCATTGTTCTTTTACCAGAACACTTGGATCTCGAAGTTGAACAATCATAAGTTGTTCTCGTACCGGAAGACGATCGACCGGTTTATCCTTAGACATCTGTAACTGTTGAGACTTCTCCTTTACCGCAGAGTCAAACACCGGAAATTTATTATGGACCTGACGGTGAAATCCTTCCACCTGGTTTGATTGCTATTGAAGAGGAATCTGAAGAAGAAACACCCAGAACTCCAACTCGTTTTGGACCAGGGCTTTATCTTTATCCTTCTTATCCTTAGTTAACTGCTCCTTTTGATCCTGTTTACTTTCAAACTCCCGTAGATTCATTAGGACATTTATTGGGTCATTTGACTATGGCTGAAACAACATCCCAGACTGTATCATCTGTTACAGCTGCAACAACATCTACTGTCGCTACTTCTTCAATGTTTACCACAACACCTGAGTCACATCTGTATGGTGTTCCGTCTGTCCCACCGGGTTACCAATCATTATCTAGAACTCACTCCGGTGTTGCTTCTAGTCCGTGGTCTTCACCCATGTTGTCCACAAGAATTTTACCTGGTTCTTCACTTATAGATACTGAACAGTTTGATCCATCAAGTCAATATCAAGCTGATCCATTTGGTTACCGTCCAATGTATCCACTTTACACTGGATTACTCCATATGAAGAAAAATATGCCCAATCTATTTATCCTCCATTTTCTGAGGGGCAATCATATGGCAGTATACCGTCATCTTTAGGTCCAACTTATTCTGAAATGATTGTTTGTCAATGGAAGCCTACAATGCCCGTTCAACCAAGGCTTGTGTATCCATCACAACCAATGCAATCTGTTTCATCCATACCTACTACGCCTGTCGTTACGACTTTACCACAGTCGCAAGCTCAGTTGATTGAATCTCAACCTTTGCAAGCTGGCCCGTCAATCTCTAACCCTCAAGTTTCAAGTCCACAAAATCAGTCGTCTCAGGCCATTTTACAACAACCGTTTGTGTCTGGAATCCAACAACCTCAAGCTAGTTTACCATTAACTGGGATGACTCAGACTTACACTAGTCTAATTTATTCACAACTTGGTCAAACTTACATTGGTGGGCAACAAATGTTACATCAACAACCATGGCAGCCACAATATCAACAACAACAATTCCAACAGTACCAAACTTATCATGGACTTGGTCAACAAGCCTATGCTAGGTTTGGTCAACAAGAAGTTTACCCAGGTCCTAGTCAACAAGCCTATATTGGGTTTGGACAACAACGAATTTATCCTGGTGTCCAACAACCACCTTATACTGGATATGCTCAACAAACCTACCCTTATCAAGGTTACCAACAACAGATTCTGTATGCTAGTATGCAAAGGCCTATTGCCCAGGCAATTCCATCTTACCCTGGTTACGCTCAACCCGACCTAAACCGACAATTGCCTTTTGTCGCAACACTTGAATTACCGGATTTAAATCGGCTTACCAATGATCCCATTCTTTATGCACCTTGGTGGCTGGTGATTCCACACAAATTACCTTCTAATATTCCTAATTTTAGTGGAAACCCTGGAGAAGCTCTGTCCAATCACGTTATGACTTTTCATTTATGGTGTTCATCCAACTCCCTAAATGATGATTCAATTAGACTACGTCTTTTCCAACAAACGCTTACTGGTCCAGCTGCAAAGTGGTATATTGAATTACCATGAGCTTCATTTGACAACTTCACATCCTTAGCCACTACATTTTTAACCCACTTCCAGTTACCCATCAGATATGAAACTAGAATGGAACTGTTGACCAAATTTAAATAGACCACTGCTACTCACATTTCTGATCATATTCATGAGTGGCGTCGCCATCGTCGAATGGTCAAAAATTTTGTTCCTGATTAACTTTTAGTTGAGTGGTTTATCAAATCCTTGTTGCCATCTATCACCGAGGATGTGGCTAAAGGAGGAGTTGTTACTGAAGAGCAAGTAATTGCTCGTGCCCAATAATTAGACTTGATTTACACCCAGTCTGGCACACTCTATGATACGATTCCAAATGCACCTAGACCAGCTTTTACTTTGCCACCACCTCCATCCAGTAAGGACTCTCATGCCAGTGATGGTGTGATAGGATCTAGCACTCAAACAGCAAGTAGACCATCTAGTCAAACACTTGCTATTTCAAATCAAACTTCTAATGCACTTGATAATACACTTGCTTCTGAAATAAATGTCATGTCATCTGACAAAGGTAAAAATGAAAAGCAACCTGGAAGCAAGAAATAGGGGAAAACCAAAAAGAAACAAAATCCTCCCCCTCAAGAGAAATCATCTGATTCCTCTTCTCCAACTAGGGAACCTTGTTGCACATGTTTAATTTGTAATGAGGAGCACTTTACGCAAGACTGTCCTCGCCGCTCTGAAGTCTCAAAACTTCTTAAGACTTCTAATACATCCGCTGTGTTGACAGACCCTTTTCCAAACTCGGAGACTCATATGGTTGTTATAGATCATGCTTCCACTTCACAAGTACTTATGCTATCTGCCACTAAGCCAAAGACTGATGTTTTGGTGACTACACGAAGTAAAGATTACGGTAATCCGTCGTCGTCGTCGAATAACCAGGCTACAGATCAACCCAATGCTTTGACTTCCACTTCGTCTGATTCCATTCCACCACCCATTGCACCAGAGTTAACAATAAAACTGACTATAAGGGAGTTGTTCGTAAATCTACATTTAACCCTCGAGCTCAAGCAGCGCAAAATTACAACATAGTAGAAGATTTAGCTCAGTCACCTTCTGCTATGTCGACGCTTGAGGTGCTTCAAAATTGTCCCTCCCAAAATCAGGCTTTATTGTCAGCAATTGGTGGAATTGATCCAATGGATTCCAATCTTGTGGTTTTTAACCATGCGATGTTATGGAACCAGCTCAAGAAAAGATAGAAAATATAGATCAACGCCTTAGAATTCAGCCTCTTCGAGGGGGCAACCTCCTTTACATTACATAAATGAACAATTCTTGGATGATTCAAATGACAAAACCTCCTTTCTATATATAGGAGTCTAAGGAGTCACAGTATAATCCAGCCGACCTAACAATAATAATATAAAGCCACAAAAATAACAATAGAGGGATTCTATGGGGCACAGTAATAACAATATGGGGGCAATAGGGGCACAAGAATATTAATAAGGGCTATAACTACAATATTAATGGGGTAATCACTAGTACTATAGGGACCCAACATGCCCCTCTCCTTCAAAAAAGTGTTGTCCTCAACGCTTGAGTATTTTTGGATACTTCTGCATAAAATTCTCATCCTCCCATGTGGAATCTTCAGCGGATAAGTTCTTCCACTTGATAAGATACTCTGAAATTGAACGATTTCGTAGCTGTCGAGTTCTTGTTTCTGTGACTGCTTCCGGTTCCAATATAATTTTTCCTTCCTTGTCAAGTTCTGGCAATATTGTTTGAACTGGGAGCTTGTCGCCTATAACCTTCTTTAAACATGAAACATGGAAAACTGGGTGCAATCGAGAAGTTGCAGGAAGCTCCAATTTGTATGCCATAGTACCAATCTTTTGCAACACCTTGTACGTGTAGGAATTTACAGGGTAAGTTCCTCAGAAAGAACACCAAAAGGACACCGCTCACAACCAGATCACAGATCAATACACCAGTATTTTTGACGTGGTTAAAACCCTCAAAGAGGGAAACAGTCCACGGCCTGTCCCAACGTGGGTACTACAGGCAATTTATTAATCAAAGAATGAAAATTTACATAAGCTTCTCTCATGCACGGATTACCCGAACAATGACCCTCCATGCGCTTTAAATAGAACTCATGGACCAATCGGGTGTTAAGCCACGGATCAAGTGTCGGTAATACCGAGGTGAGAGTGAACCGTCGGATCACTACATATCGTGACCGTCGGATTGTAAGTTACAAAATGTACAACGGTAAAGAAAGACACTTTACCTAACTCTATACCTAACTCTATACTAGACCAAGTTGAACTTAACTATATCCTATGTGTCGGAATATCCTAACATCCCCCCTTAAGAACAACTTGGGATAGGATTGAAGGATTTACAAATATGACACAATAGGAGAAGGAAGGAGGCACTAGAGCCTATCCCCCCTTAGTGACAACTTCTTGAACTCCAAGCATATATCGAAGTTTAGTGAACTTCGCCTCTGTGAGAGCCTTTGTGAAGATGTCTGCAACCTGATCGTCTGTTGAACAATATTGCACTTCAAGAACATGGTCATGAATGAGCTTTCTGATGAAGTGCATGTGTAGTTCAATGTGTTTGCTGCTCTGATACCATGTAGGAATTTACAGGGTAAGTTCCTCAGAAAGAACACCAAAAGGACACCGCTCACAACCAGATCACAGATCAATACACCAGTATTTTTGACGTGGTTAAAACCCTCAAAGAGGGAAACAGTCCACGGCCTGTCCCAACGTGGGTATTACAGGCAATTTATTAATCAAAGAATGAAAATTTACACAAGCTTCTCTCATGCACGGATTACCCGAACAATGACCCTCCATGCGCTTTAAATAGAACTCATGGACCAATCAGGTGTCAAGCCACGGATCAAGTGTCGGTAATACTGAGGTGAGAGTGAACCGTCGGATCACTACATATCGTGACCGTCGGATTGTAAGTTACAAAATGTACAACGGTAAAGAAAGACACTTTACCTAACTCTATACCTAACTCTATACTAGACCAAGTTGAACTTAACTATATCCTATGTGTCGGAATATCCTAACAGTACGGACCATAATACTTTGGTGATAATTTATTATCCTTCTTAGCTTGCTTGAGGGACATTTGCTTATATGGTTGTAGCGTAGGAATACCCAATCACCTACATCAAAACTTCTTTCACTGCGATGTTGATCTGCCTGTTGTTTCATTCTATTTTGTGCCAACACGAGGTTATCCTTTAAGAGTTGGAGGACTTGTTGTTGATGTTCGATGTGATGTTCCACTGCCCGAACCTTAGAATTTTCTCTTAAATATGATGTGATGGATGGTGGTTGATACCCATAAAGTGCCATAAATGGGGTCATTTTTGTTGCTGTATGGAAGGAAGTGTTGTACCACCATTCAGCCAGAGGCAACCATTTGACCTATTGTGTCTGTTTATCAGATACAAAGCAACGAAGATATCCTTCCAAACATTTGTTTACTATCTCAATTTGCCCATCAGATTGAGGATGATAAGATGAACTATGAGCTAACTGAGTACCAAGACAAGAAAATAATTATGTCCAAAAATTTCCAGTGAAAATGGGATCTCTGTCACTTACAATAATCTTTGGGTTTCCATGTAGCTTTTGAATTGTTTCCATAAATGCAGTAGAAACTGTACTGGCTTTAAATTGATGTGATAATGCACAAAAGTGTGCATACTTGGTAAGTCTGTCAACTACCACCATGATGAAACTCTTTCCCTCAGACTTGGGTAAACCTGTGATAAAATCCATTGAAACCTCCTCCCAACGTTGGCTTGGAATGGATAAAGGTTGTAATAGACCTGGTGTCTTAATTGTTTCAACTTTATTTTGTTGGCAAACCAAACATTCAGCCACAAACTTTTGAATATCTGATTTATGGTCATCCCAAAAAAATTCCTTCTTAACTCTGTGGTAAGTTTTTAAAAATCCTGAGTGCCCTCCTAAGGGAGAAGTGTGCAATTCCATAAGAATCTTTTGTTTTAGCTGGGAATTCTTACAGAGGTATAAGCAATCTTTGTACCATAACGAATCATTTTGCCAGCTAAATGTACCAGACGTACTTGTATATCTTCAGTCTTCATTCTGATTTGATGATATCCTAAACGAAGATCCAATTGTTGAAGTAAATTGATCCATGCATTTCATCCAGTAATTCATCAATGACAGGAATGGGGAACTTATCTTTAATAGTGAGCTTGTTGAGCTCCCTATAATCCAGGCACATGCGCCATGATCCATCCTTCTTGTGCACCAATACTACTAGAGCAGAGAAAGAACTTTGACTCGGTTGAATTATACCAGCCTCTAGCATTTCTGCAACCATACGTTCAATTTCACTCTTTTGGACATAGGGATATCTGTACGGCCTGATGTTTGGAGGAACACTTCCTGGAATCAGATGAATAGCATGATCATGATCACGCATAGGTGGGAGACCTTTGGGAGTCTCAAATACCTTGGAATGATTGTCCAGGACTTTTTGGAGATCTGGAGAAATATATGATTCCGATGTGGAAACATCTAGCGAGCATAATTGTGCAATTACACCTCTTTGCTCCTTTTTTAGAAGCTTTGTCATACTATTAGAGCTGATTATCTTTCCTGGTTTCCCTGAAATACCCCTTAATTCAACTTCCTTTCCTTCCGTAGAAAATTTGATGAAAAGTTCTTGAAAATTAAAAGCTATTGTACCCATTGTAGCCATTGGACTCCTAGTACAACATCAGCACCTCCCATTGGAATGGAAAGCATTGGGCTAGTCAATACATATTCTCCCATGGATAGCTTGATATTATGGCACTTTCCAGAGCAATTTATTGTTCCTCCATTTGCAATCATCACTTGACACTCTGGTGCTGGATATAGGAAGCAATTCAATTCTTTTGCTACCTTACAATGAATAAAATTGTGGGTGCTTCTTGAATCAATCAACACTATTACCTTTTTCTTCTTGATTTGTCCTTCTATCTTGATGGTTTGAGGAGTGGTAATTCCCGCCAATGCATTACAAGATATGGTCGGATTTATTTGTTCTTCATCTAGGCTTTGTTCCTGGAGTATATCCTCTTCTTTTGACCTTTCTTGCTCCTTTTCTTCTTCCTCTTCACAATCTATGTAGAATAATTTCTTCTCAGCACACTTATGACCTTTAGTGTATTTGCTATCACAACTGTAACAAAGCCCTTTTGCTCTTTTTTCTTCCAATTGTTGTGGTGTCAACTTCATAGGTTGTGGAAGACTAGGGGCAACAAATCTTCAGTCTTTATAGTTGTGAGTGGTATGCTTCCTGGTTGCCATAATTTTGCTTTCCATTTTTCTTGTTAACCTGAATGCCTTCTCTAATGAATCAGGTTCCCAAAGGCGAACATCATGTTGGATATTACCCTTTAAAGACCCTATGAACACATCAATCCTATGCTCCTCTGGAATATCTTTTACCCTTATGTTCAATTTTTGGAACTCCTCAATGTGCTCCATTATTGAACCCTTTTGTTTGAGACTTATCAATTGGCTAAAAAAAATGTTGCTTTTTGTATCCTCATAATGTGCTATCAATTCTTCTGTAAAAATTGCCCAAGTGATAAATGGTTTACGAGAGAAAAGCCATTGATACCATACAAACTGATTTGGTTCCAAATATAAAGTTGCCATACGTACCTTTTGTGTGTTTTGCACATTATTGAGATCGAAGAATTGCTCCATCTGTAATATCCATGTGGCAGGATCCTTGCCATCAAACTTCCTCATATCGATTTTTGGAATATGGTGAGTCTTCGATCCAACATTAGCGTCTATGGAATCATGATTAACATTTCTTTTGTTTTCATCATGAGTTTCCTTTAGTACCCTTTCACCCTTAGGGACCATTTCTTGTAGCAACTTATTCATATTTATCTTCAATTCGTCCATGTCTGTCTTCAAATCTATCTTCAAATCATCCATCTTAGCTTCCACGTCAATCATCTTAGCTTCTACGCCTTTCTTTAAACCGTCCATCTTAGCTTCTACACCTTTCTTTAAACCATCCATCTTAGCTTCTACATCTTTCTTTAAACCATCCATCTTAGATTCTGTTCCTTTTTGTGCAAGGGACAGTTGTTGCACTTGGTCTTGTAATTTTGATATATCATGTTGCATTTCTTCCTCTTCTTCATGAGTCATGCTAGAGCTTTCAGGCTCCTTACTAGGTGTTTGCATTTTCTTTCCTCGGGGCATCAGTTACCGATAATAATGCTCTATTATGCCCTTTGAATTCCTTCAAAATAAATTTTCAAACCAAGCTTAAAAAAAAATTTAAGAAAATCTACACACCTTTTTTCACTTTGTAGGAGCTCGATATTGCCTCTGACGTATCTCTGTACTTTCCAATCATCTAGTTCTGAATTTGTGAGCTGTAGTAGCTCTCTATGTCCTTTTTCCAATGCCAGAAGTCTGACCCAAATTGGATTCTCCAAGAAAGAGTTATGTGAAATCTCCCACAGTGACTTGCTTATAGACTAGTTCAGTGAAGCGAACTTGTACGACGTGCCACGAGTCACTGTTTCGACCTTTGGATCTGAAACATGCATACAAGAAACTACAATCCGTCCTCTTTCTGTACCTTCTTACGAAATTTCAATCTGATCCCCAGAGAGAAAGTTATGATGATTTTTCCCAGGTCACCTGTTTTGAATGTAATTCAGGAGTCTGCAAAAAGACCAACTTCCTCAGATCATATCTCCGCAAATATTGTGCGAAAAGCTCTAAAATTCGGACCCAAGGTTCAGGGTGATTTCTTTTCAAATGGGTTTTTTTTGCGACTTCTGAAACGTCACAGAAAAAAAGTTATAGCGAAAATGCCACGATGACCTGTTTGGAGCAGCAAAACCCTAGAATCCAAAGCTCTGATACCAAATGTTATGGAACCAGCTCAAGAAAAGATAGAAAAGATAGATCAACGCCTTAGAATTCAATCTCTTCGAGGGGGCAACCTCCTTTACATTACATAAATGAACAATTCTTGGATGATTCAAATGACAAAACCTCCTTTCTATATATAGGAGTCTAAGGAGTCACAATATAATCCAGCCGACCTAACAATAATAATATAAAGTCACAAAAATAACAATAGAGGGATTCTATGGGGCACAGTAATAACAATATGGGGGCAATAGGGGCACAACAATATTAATAAGGGCTATAACTACAATAGTAATGGGGTAATCACTAGTATTATAGGGACCCAACATGCGAGTTATACGCCACAATTACCAGCATAGTTAACATTATTGATCCAAGTAAAAGCTTTGAATAAACTCGTTCACCGAACCATTGTTGACGAGGGTGCATCTACTTGTATCATGTCAATTAATTGCTAGAAAACATTTGGCTCACTGCCTTTGTCATGATCACCTACAACGTTAAAAGCTTTTGACGGTCGCACTTATACACCTTGTGGAATTTTAAGTAACCTACAGATAGAACTAGGGGGAAAAACTATAACTGTTGAAGTTGAGGTCGTTGACGGCCCCTTGACAACAATATTTTACTAGGAAGACCGTGGGTTTACGCTATGGATGTTGTGGTTTCAACATACTTTTGTATGATCGCTTTCCCTCATAAAGATGGAATCACAATAATGGATCAACTTGCGTTCTTCGCCTCTAGTTCACAGGAAATTGGAAGTGTTCCATTAGTTCAATGACCCCCGTTATCTTTTAAGAACGTTGGAGTAGGTCTCTTCAAAGATTCTTCCCTTAATGGGCACTTTTTCACTACCATCACCATCACAAATGGAGGAAGTAGCAAAAGTTGAGACCTGTAACATGATATCTTTCACTTCATCTGACTCATGGAAGATTTCCAATAATTTCGAAGTTGATATGCATAATGAAACCATGCCGCTAAGCCCCATTGAGCTTGCATAGCAATCAATCTTTTTGGCTTGCGCAGAAAATCCAAATCCATCATCACCAATTGTATGGGTTAATCGTTCATTAGAGTATTGTACTTTCTCTAATCCTTTTTCACATACATTTTCTATTGATGAAGGAATCATCCAATCAATGATGACAGAAGAAGAACCATGGGCAGATTATCATCATCGATCCCATCTTCGAGATCACATAGAAGATATTCCAAATGAATTAAATCACCCTTCAATCGTGGATTTCCTTTCGAATTCTGTATTTATAAACACAGTAGATTCCTAACGAAACTTATCGAATATCAAAGAAACCATTTCTATTGATATTTCGACCAAACCTAAAACATCTATGTTGGAAAATCTTGTTCTCCATCAGAACTCAAAACTTACCGTGCTCCTTTTCGTGAATTCCGCGATATATTTGCTTGGTCATATGAGGAAATGCCAAGTATTGATTCTAGTATAGTTGAACATGAGATTAAAATGTATCTTAATGTCAAACTGGCACAACAACGCCTCTATCCTATTCATCCAAAGAAGGCTGCTGCCATAAAAGCAGAAATTGAAAAACTTTTGCATGTTGGTTACATATAACCCCTTCCTCTTACCGATTAGGTTTCCAATCTTGTTCCTGTCATGAAGAAACAAGGAACAATATGAGTGTGTGTTGATTATAGGGATGTTAATCATGCTTGTCCAAAAGACAACTATCCCACTCCCTTTATCGACCAGATAATTGATGACTGTGCTGGATGTGAAATATTTTAATTTATAGATGGCTTTTCCGATTATAATCAGATCAATATCCGCCTAGAAGACCAATATAAAATTGCCTTTATTTGTCCCTCGAGCACATTCGCATATAGGAAACTCAATTTCGGTTTAAGAACGTTGGGGCAACTTTTCAGAGGGCAATGAATTATGCCTTCCACAACATCAAACACATTGTTCAACCCTATCTAGATGATTTACCTGCTCATTCACAGAAACGGGTTGATTACCCGCAACATTTGAGAGCCATCTTTTTATAGTGCCGACATAACAAAATTCGACTCAACCCACATAAATGTGTGTTTTGTGTTGGTTCTGTTTGTTTACTTGGTTTCGTAGTGTCCAAAGAAGGAATTCGACTCGGCCCCTTGAAGGTTAAGGCAATTCTTGATCTGCCTCCACCTTCCAATTTACTTTAGTTACAGAGACTCCAAGGGAAGGCTAACTTTCTAAGGAGATTCATTCCCAACTATGCCGAAATGGCTAAAGGATTTACTCGTCTTTTGAAAAAGGGAATTCCCTTCCATTGGGACCAGGTTGCGCAAGCTTCCTTTGATGCTCTCAAAGATACCCTGATCCGAGCATCATTAATGTATGCCCCTAATTATCAAAACGACTATTTCTTGTATCTCGCTGCTGCAGATACAACCATTGCTATGGTTTTAGTCCAAGAAGAAGATGGGATTGAACATCCAATATATTATTTGAGTTACAATCTCAATGATACGGAAGTTAAGTATTCTTACGTTGAGAAGCTAGCTTTGGCTACTGTTCAAGCTGTACAAAGATTTCGCCATTATATCCTGCTCCGAAAGACCACTGTCATTTCGGATTGCAACCCTATGACATACATCTTGTCACGTCAATTGCTGGGGGGAAAATATTCGAAATGGATCGTCATTTTGCAGGAATTTGATTTGGAATTCATCAAATCCAAGTCAAAGAAATCTCTAGTTTTTGCCGAGCTTCTTTGCGACCTTCCCTCTACCGCCATTGACTCAACAACGGAACCATCAATTTCGAATGAGTCTCTGTTTCTGATCTCGTCATCTGACCCTTGGTATGGAGATATATTGATCTATCTCCAAACCCAAACTTTCCGGCCCGATACCTCTCGCTCGCAACAGTGACGTATTCGATATCAAGCCAAAGATTATCTGATCATTGGCAACACCCTTTACCGTCGTGGTATCGATACGATTTTATGGAGGTGCCTCACACATGAGGAAGTCGAGAAAGTTTTGAATGATTGCCATTCTGGTGCTTATGGTGGACATTTATCTGGTTATGCTATCACACAAAAGATTCTCCGTGCTGGTTACTTCTGGCCAACCATATTTAACAATTGCATTATTGTTGTCAGAAGTTATCATGCATGCTAGATTTTTTACCGTAAAACTCGATTACCACCTGCACCACTGCATCCTGTCGTCGTTGTTGGACCATTTGCAAAATGGGGCATTGATTTCATGACATGTAACCCTCACTCGGTCGGGGGGCATGGGTATATTATTGTTGCCATGGACTATTTTACGAAATGGGCCGAGGTGATGCCTACATTAAACAACAATGGTGAGACAACTGCACTTTTTTTCTTCAACTATGTGGTTATACAGTTTGGTGTACCACAAGCTATTACAGATCATGGTTCACATTTTTGCAACCACATGATTATTGAATTAACTGCCAAGTTAGGACTTTCACATGATAGTTCTACTCCTTATTATCCACAGGCTAATGGAAAAGTTGAAGCCATCAACAAAATCCTTAAGCGAATGCTTCAACGAATGATAGGAGTTCACAAATGAAACTAGCATTTGATCCTGTACTCAGCTTTGTGGGCTTATCGAACCTCGGTAAGAAATGCAACTGGATTCACACCTTTTCAATTGGTGTATGGTCTGGAGGCAATCTTGCCAATACAATGTGAAATTTCATCATTAAAACTCGCAATTGACTTGTTACCTGACACTTTTGATGAGGAAGCATGTTTCTTAGAACTCATCCATCTAGATGAAACACGTCGTGAAGCCGCATTGGCCAACGAAGCACATAAGAAACGAATTAAGGTGCAATATGACCACAATGTCAAGCCTCGCATATTCTTAGAAGGAGACCTGGTCTTGCTTTATGATCAGGAAGCCGATAAATTAGGAGCAGGAAAATTTGAACCACTATGGATGGGCCCCTACATTGTCAAGCGTGTTTTGGCAAAAGGCGCTTACGAGTTGGTTGATTATGATGGAATTCCATTGTCGTAGCCTCGAAATGGGTTGTATCTTAAATGTTACTATGCTTGATTGTGCATAGTAAAAAACACTGTATATATGCTTTGATTGTGTGTGTGTCACAGTGTGACTTTTAGAGTTTTTATGTGGTTAAGTAATCCGCTTTGCATTTGTTGCAGATGTCGGAATCTTTGGAACCATTTGTTGGTTATGCCGATGGTGCTAGTCGTAGTACACAAAACCTATCTTCTATAGCATGGGCCATATTTGCTCCAAGTGGCGAGTTAGTGAGTTTTCAAGGGATTTGTATCGGTCGTTCTACAAACAATATCGCTGAGTATAGCGCATTGATCGAACTCCTCTCTAATGCCATTTCGCTTGGCATTCGCTGAATCATCATTAGGCTAGACTCACAACTTGTCGTACTACAACTTACAAATGTTTATACCGTCCAAAATCCAACTATTTATCATATGTTCCTTAGAGTTCGTCTCTTGGAAAGACATTTTGATTACATTCAATATCAACACATTTCCAGGAACTTTAACACATTGACTGATTCTTTAGCAAACTATGTGTTAAACAGACATTTACGACACATGTAAAAAAGTAAATTTTCAATTCACATCAACAATTGAATAGGATTACACATAACCATATAAAAACACTGAAAGTAAAATAGATAGATGTTTAAAGTTTTTACAAAAATTTGTGTCCAAGACATGTTGGTCATTTGACCTCAAAACTCAAAATGCATACAGTAAATTATCCTAAGTAGATCTAATGATGCTCATGATAACAAGTTAGTACCTGAGCTATCATTCGCAATAGCCTCATCCAACAGCTAGGTACAACAATAGTATGGCGTTGTAGCCTCATCTATAACTCCTCGATCCAGATATCCCGTATACTGAGGGTCAACCCCTCTATATGATCCTGCAAGTCCACCAGTGTCTCGATCAGATCCAAATCCTGGAGAACTGCTCTTCCGACATTCCTCCACGCTGGTTCACCCGCCTCTTGTTGATGACCCATTAGTCGAACAGTGCCAACATCTGTATGCATGAGAACATTTTTAATTTAGTCTTGGAAACATCAAAAACACAAAAACATGTAAAAACTTAAAAAATCAAAACACATGGTCAAAACAGTTTACCTATAGCACCCCATTGAGCACCCACTGGTAATCTCAAATCTGGATCTCCACGAAAATCCATCCCTGCATATGGATGCTCCTCGATGACAATGTGTTGTCGATGGAGCCAACTAAAGAATGCAGGAGGAAATGAGATTGATGACTGACCAACATGTCTAGCCATCAACTCAACCCATCTCTGCATCCGTGGATCTCTAGGACCAGTTAAACTCAGTGACACATGCTAAGGTTGCATCAATGGAATTCTCTCCAAGGTAAAAGCAATCAAGATCGAACCATAGCCAAAAAATTTCGTCTTGCCGCTCTTTACTTTGGTCAGCTGCTCTTTCACCGAAGAAAGTATTGCCTCACATTAGTTGAATATAGTTGGCTCAAGACAGTCAAGCGTATACTGCATGTATGATCTATTCGCCAGATGAAGTGTCGCACTACCCGCCAACTTTGCGATAGTGAAGAGGATTGTTCGTAAAGGCAAATCACGAACATCCCTGACGTTTATCTTCCCATCTTTGCTAGATTGTGTACCTGGCCGACAAAATTGTTGAATGTAGTCCCTCACTGACTCACCCCCACGGGCAGAACCTGAAAGAGAAAAGGGGACACCACGTCTCAACAATCTTGTAAGGAAGTAAATATCATCGATCAATATAGGGAGCATTTTGCCCCCTATGTGAAAATCCTGTTCCGCTAGATCCCATGAATGAACCAAGAACTGCAATATTTCAAACTATTGCCTCATCCCGAATAACCTAAAATATTTGAGGAACCCACTATCTCTGAGGGCCTCAATGGTACTAGGATCATGTAGGGCAACCATATCCTGTTCTTCATGTTTTCTTTCACGCCAAGTAATAGCCATTCTGATCCGATCAAAGTCTGAAATCAAACCATAGGCTTAGTTAGGATCCATTTCATGCAAAAAACTGAAGAGATTTTGGGTAAAACTAATGAAACGAATTTCTAAACTGCGCCCAGCGCAGCCCTGGTCTTCAGACAGTGCGCTGCAGAGCAGGTACTTTTCGATGCATTGGGCTGCGCTGATCCCAAGGCGAGGTATATTTGCCCTAGGGACCCCAAAAACCTAAAACATTTGCCTGAAATTGAAAAAGAATGACATTAAATGAAATAGAAGAGGTAGATCTCCTACCTGATCCCGACGGCACGAAGAATGATCCACAGAATCTCCCGCAATCAGCTGCTAAAGTTCAAGGTAAAGACTGGTTCAGAGCACAAAACTGAATGGTAAATATCAAATGGTAAAATGACTTGGTAAATTCTTGTTTTATGGTATTTCATGTTCATTAAATGAATAAAATATAGTTTTTACCTATTTTTACCAATGAAACAGGTGTGTTTAATCCATTTGGTGGTTCTTTGAGCAGGTTTACAGCTGACATAGTGAATTTGACGTGCATGATATTGAATTGTACTTTTGACCACATAGCATACTTTTATCTCTTTTTCGAGCTCTATTAAACATCGAAAAAGGAACCCCCCTGGAGTCCTATTTAAGCACTTTTCAAACTCGAAATATGAAAATATTGTCGGGCACTTGTCCTTTTCAGCTCGTAAATGGATTGGAAACGACATCTACTCAGTATAAGTTTAACCCTTTTCCGTACTGAGATAGATTACTTACAAAAAATGAATATGTTGATCGAACATGGTCAATAAATTCTCTCTTGTATTATTTTACGCTTTTTCGGACTTGAGGGACAAATTTATGAAAAAGAACTTGTGGAGTTTCATTTTTGTCCCTTTTCAAACTCTCTAAACATGAAAAGGACCAAGTTCTCATTGTCGTTAAACTCGTTAAAACATCAAATAGTGACAAACTTGTCCATCATGACAAGACTGAGTTTCACCTTCGCTAGGCTCGTTAAAACATCACATGGTGATGGATTAACACGAAGGGTGGAATTATACTACAAGCATATGTTATCCTCGTGAAGCTTTTTAAAAAATAAAAATGTACTGGTCAACAGTGACTGTGGAAAATGGGAAAAGGGATAAATCACTTTATGGTAGCATGTTGCTCTTGAACATGACACTTTCACTTCATCTCTGTGACTATTTGGGTTGGGTTATCTGCTTGATGGTTATCATACCTATGGTCTATCACACCATCCATCACTTTGGTTTTGGATCAATGCTGTCAATTCATTCAGTGTCGCCGACATGTTCAAGAGAAGTCACTCAATAAACTTCATCCTTTGCAATACTCATAAACCTTCATTTTCATGAACATTGTGTCGTCAGTCACATTCTATCTTCAAAATCATTACACTCGTTTCGTGTCGTTGATGGGGGATACATCAAGGCCCTTCTGTGATGAGTCGCTTCTTGTCGACATCAGAACATTATCCAAGAAGTTGACTTAGTAACACCCTTCCAGTACCTTGAGGCTTGCATACATCAATGGCAAGTTTCTCGCTTCCGGCGACAGGTTGACTTCACTGGCCTTCGACCAAAAGACTTTGTATGGTGTTTGAAATCAAAACATTTATTCACACCATGCAGAATGTACTTTAATACCTTGAGAATCATTATCATTATTGGTGATTTCTGTTGCATCTGTTAACAACTTACATCATTGGCTGGTAATCAGACGATGTCTTCTCATGTTCAACTTCAGATCACATTTTCACATGGTTAGACTCGTACTTGAGCAAATGATTGGATGAGATAGAAGACCCAGAATCTAGTTTCATCCATCTGGGTTGCGATTTCAGGAGAGTACTAAATCATTTGTACGATGGCTTTACACAGATGGTCATCCTATCATGGGTCTATATCTGTAGACGACTATCTGATTTATGTACATGTAATGAAAAGTTTATACGCTGAGTATGGGTATGCCTTCCCTCAACAATTCATGAAAAATTCAAAGATATCATGTATTGTAATCGATGCAGGTCACCATCCGCTTCAGATCCTCCTCATCACATCACAAAGCATATCACTCAACATTATCATTTTCGACTTCATGCTTTAGTGGGCAACAGTTATAGGTCTATTTGGGCACATCACTTCCGATAATCAGATCAGTATAATTAGGGCTCATCAAACCCTAATTCAATTGCTACATGCCCTAGACAAGTCATCAAATTGAATGCTTCCATCCATGAAAATTTCCTAGCTTAAAACCCTGTTGAAATGCCTCCTTGGGACACCAGTGCAACCTTGGTCAGGGGTAACTGCGTTGCAGAGCAGGTAGGCCCATTCAGGCCTGCACTGCAGTGCACTTAGGCCCACTTTGACCTGCGCTAGGTGAGAATGAGCAAAATTGGCATAGGATTTTGGGAATATTCCTTGATTCTAGAGCATTCTAGAAGGATGCCTAACTCTTATCTCATCCTATGAGGTCGACTTTGGATAGGCTATGGATCAATTATCCCTCTATCCTCTCATCCCTTTCTCCATGGAAACTAACTCCAATTTTGGAAAACCATTCAATGCCCAATTTATGACAGAACCACCTGCATTTCCCTATAACTTGACCATTCATCATAGTGATCAGGGGCTGGAATTTGAAGATTGTAGAGAAATACTGTTGGTTTAAGATTTGAATTCATTGTTAAGTAATGTTATGCTGCTGGATTGACGTGCTATTGGTGTGATGAGGGTTTGGACTAAGCTGGATGAGTGGCACGGGATCGAACTGCATTGGGCATAACTCCTCCTACAATTAATAAAGTTGTTTGTTCCTTTTCCCATATTCTTGTTCATATCTATGATGCATATACGTTTAAATGTTGTCAATTCCATTTGTTTATAGTAGATAGATCATGTACTTTGATCGTTGTAATAACAATATGGGGACAATAGGGGCACAACAATATTAATAAGGGCTATAACTACAATAGTAATGGGGTAATCACTAGTATTATAGGGACCCAACATGCGAGTTATACGCCACAATTACCAGCACAGTTAACATTATTGATCCAAGTAAAAGCTTTGAATAAACTCGTTCACCGAACCATTGTTGACGAGGGTGCATCTACTTGTATCATGTCAATTAATTGCTAGAAAACATTTGGCTCACTGCCTTTGTCATGATCACCTACAGCGTTAAAAGCTTTTGACGGTCGCACTTATACACCTTGTAGAATTTTAAGTAACCTACAGATAGAACTAGGGGGAAAACTTATAACTGTTGAAGTTGAGGTCGTTGACGGCCCCTTGACAACAATATTTTACTAGGAAGACCGTGGGTTTACGCTATGGATGTTGTGGTTTCAACATACTTTTGTATGATCGCTTTCCCTCATAAAGATGGAATCACAATAATGGATCAACTTGCGTTCTTCGCCTCTAGTTCACAGGAAACTGGAAGTGTTCCATTAGTTCAATGACCCCCGTTATCTTTTTAGAACGTTGGAGTAGGTCTCTTCAAAGATTCTTCCCTTAATGGGCACTTTTTCACTACCATCACCATCACAAATGGAGGAAGTAGCAAAAGTTGAGACCTGTAACATGATATCTTTCACTTCATCTGACTCATGGAAGATTTCCAATAATTTCGAAGTTGATATGCATAATGAAACCATGCCCCTAAGCCCCATTGAGCTTGCATAGCAATCAATCTTTTTGGCTTGCGCAGAAAATCCAAATCCATCATCACCAATTGTATGGGTTAATCGTTCATTAGAGTATTGTACTTTCTCTAATCCTTTTTCACATACATTTTCTATTGATGAAGGAATCATCCAATCAATGATGACAGAAGAAGAACCATGGGCAGATTATCATCATCGATCCCATCTTCGAGATCACATAAAAGATATTCCAAATGAATTAAATCACCCTTCAATCGTGGATTTCCTTTCGAATTCTGTATTTATAAACACAGTAGATTCCTAACGAAACTTATCGAATATCAAAGAAACCATTTCTATTGATATTTCGACCAAACCTAAAACATCTATGTTGGAAAATCTTGTTCTCCATCAGAACTCAAAACTTACCGTGCTCCTTTTCGTGAATTCCGCGATATATTTGCTTGGTCATATGAGGAAATGCCAAGTATTGATTCTAGTATAGTTGAACATGAGATTAAAATGTATCTTAATGTCAAACTGGTACAACAACGCCTCTATCCTGTTCATCCAAAGAAGGCTGCTGCCATAAAAGCAGAAATTGAAAAACTTTTGCATGCTGGTTACATATAACCCCTTCCTCTTACTGATTAGGTTTCCAATCTTGTTCCTGTCATGAAGAAACAAGGAACAATATGAGTGTGTGTTGATTATAGGGATGTTAATCATGCTTGTCCAAAAGACAACTATCCCACTCCCTTTATCGACCAGATAATTGATGACTGTGCTGGATGTGAAATATTTTAATTTTATAGATGGCTTTTCCGATTATAATCAGATCAATATCCGCCCGGAAGACCAATATAAAATTGCCTTTATTTGTCCCTCTAGCACATTTGCATATAGGAAACTCAATTTCGGTTTAAGAACGTTGGGGCAACTTTTCAGAGGGCAATGAATTATGCCTTCCACAACATCAAACACATTGTTCAACCCTATCTAGATGATTTACCTGCTCATTCACAGAAACGGGTTGATTACCCACAACATTTGAGAGCCATCTTTTTATAGTGCCGACATAACAAAATTCGACTCAACCCACATAAATGTGTGTTTTGTGTTGGTTCTGTTTGTTTACTTGGTTTCGTAGTGTCCAAAGAAGGGATTCGACTCGGCCCCTTGAAGGTTAAGGCAATTCTTGATCTGCCTCCACCTTCCAATTTACTTCAGTTACAGAGACTCCAAGGGAAGGCTAACTTTCTAAGGAGATTCATTCCCAACTATGCCGAAATGGCTAAAGGATTTACTCGTCTTTTGAAAAAGGGAATTCCATTCCATTGGGACCAGGTTGCGCAAGCTTCCTTTGATGCTCTCAAAGATACCCTGATCCGAGGATCATTAATGTATGCCCCTAATTATCAAAACGACTATTTCTTGTATCTCGCTGCTGCAGATATAAACATTGCTATGGTTTTAGTCCAAGAAGAAGATGGGATTGAACATCCAATATATTATTTGAGCTACAATCTCAATGATAAGGAAGTTAAGTATTCTTACGTTGAGAAGCTAGCTTTGGCTACTGTTCAAGCTGTACAAAGATTTCGCCATTATATCCTGCTCCGAAAGACCATTGTCATTTCGGATTGCAACCCTATGACATACATCTTGTCACGTCAATTGCTGGGGGAAAATATTCGAAATGGATCGTCATTTTGCAGGAATTTGATTTGGAATTCATCAAATCCAAGTCAAAGAAATCTCTAGTTTTTGCCGAGCTTCTTTGCGACCTTCCCTCTACCGCCATTGACTCAACAACGGAACCATCAATTTCGAATGAGTCTCTGTTTCTGATCTCGTCATCTGACCCTTGGTATGGAGATATATTGATCTATCTCCAAACCCAAACTTTCCGGCCCGATACCTCTCGCTCGTAACAGTGACGTATTCGATATCAAGCCAAAGATTATCTGATCATTGGCAACACCCTTTACCGTCGTGGTATCGATACGATTTTATGGAGGTGCCTCACACATGAGGAAGCCGAGAAAGTTTTGAATGATTGCCATTCTGGTGCTTGTGGTGGACATTTATCTGGTTATGCTACCACACAAAAGATTCTCCATGCTGGTTACTTCTGGCCAACCATATTTAACAATTGCATTATTGTTGTCAGAAGTTGTCATGCATGCTAGATTTTTTACCGTAAAACTCGATTACCACCTGCACCACTGCATCCTGTCGTCGTTGTTGGACCATTTGCAAAATGGGGCATTGATTTCATGACATGTAACCCTCACTCGGTCGGGGGGCATGGGTATATTATTGTTGCCATGGACTATTTTACGAAATGGGCCGAGGTGATGCCTACATTAAACAACAATGGTGAGACATCTGCACTTTTTTTCTTCAACTATGTGGTTGTACAGTTTGGTGTACCACAAGCTATTACAGATCATGGTTCACATTTTTGCAACCACATGATTACTGAATTAACTGCCAAGTTAGGACTTTCACATGATAGTTCTACTCCTTATTATCCACAGGCTAATGGAAAAGTTGAAGCCATCAATAAAATCCTTAAGCGAATGCTTCAACGAATGATAGGAGTTCACAAATGAAACTAGCATTTGATCATGTACTCAGCTTTGTGGGCTTATCGAACCTCGGTAAGAAATGCAACTGGATTCACACATTTTCAATTGGTGTATGGTCTGGAGGCAATCTTGCCAATACAATGTGAAATTTCATCATTAAAACTCGCAATTGACTTGTTACCTGACACTTTTGATGAGGACACATGCTTCTTAAAACTCATCCATCTAGATGAAACACGTCGTGAAGCCGCATTGGCCAACGAAGCACATAAGAAACGAATTAAAGTGCAATATGACCACAATGTCAAGCCTCGCATATTCTTAGAAGGAGACCTGGTCTTGCTTTATGATCAGGAAGCCGATAAATTAGGAGCAGGAAAATTTGAACCACTATGGATGGGCCCCTACATTGTCAAGCGTGTTTTGGCAAAAGGCGCTTACGAGTTGGTTGATTATGATGGAATTCCATTGTCGTAGCCTCGAAATGGGTTGTATCTTAAATGTTACTATGCTTGATTGTGCATAGTAAAAAACACTGTATATATGCTTTGATTGTGTGTGTGTCACAGTGTGACTTTTAGAGTTTTTATGTGGTTAAGTAATCCGCTTTGCATTTGTTGCAGATGTCGGAATCTTTGGAACCATTTGTTGGTTATGCCGATGGTGCTAGTCGTAGTACACAGAACCTATCTTCTATAGCATGGGCCATATTTGCTCCAAGTGGCGAGTTAGTGAGTTTTCAAGGGATTTGTATCGGTCGTTCTACAAACAATATCGCTGAGTATAGCGCATTGATCGAACTCCTCTCTGATGCCATTTCGCTTGGCATTCGCTGAATCATCATTAGGCTAGACTCACAACTTGTCGTACTACAACTTACAAATGTTTATACCGTCCAAAATCCAACTATTTATCATATGTTCCTTAGAGTTCGTCTCTTGGAAAGACATTTTGATTACATTCAATATCAACACATTTCCAGGAACTTTAACACATTGACTGATTCTTTAGCAAACTATGTGTTAAACAGACATTTACGACACATGTAAAAAGTAAATTTTCAATTCACATCAACAGTTGAATAGGATTACACATAACCATATAAAAACACTGAAAGTAAAATAGATAGATGTTTAAAGTTTTTACAAAAATTTGTGTCCAAGACATGTTGGTCATTTGACCTCAAAACTCAAAATGCATACAGTAAATTATCCTAAGTAGATCTAATGATGCTCATGATAACAAGTCACTACCTGAGCTATCATTCGCAATAGCCTCATCCAACAGCTAGGTACAACAATAGTATGGCGTTGTAGCCTCATCTATAACTCCTCGATCCAGATATCCAGTACACTGAGGGTCAACCCCTCTATATGATCCTGCAAGTCCACCAGTGTCTCGATCAGATCCAAATCCTGGAGAACTGCTCTTCCGACATTCCTCCACGCTGGTTCACCCGCCTCTTGTTGATGAACCATTAGTCGCACAGTGCCAACATCTATATGCATGAGAACATTTTTAATTTAGTCTTGGAAACATCAAAAACACAAAAACATGTAAAAACTTAAAAAATCAAAACACATGGTCAAAACAGTTTACCTATAGCACCCCATTGAGCACCCACTGGTAATCTCAAATCTGGATCTCCACGAAAATCCATCCCTGCATATGGATGCTCCTCGATGATAATGTGTTGTCGATGGAGCCAACTAAAGAATGCAGGAGGAAATGAGATTGATGACTGACCAACATGTCTAGCCATCAACTCAACCCATCTCTGCATCCGTGGATCTCTAGGACCAGTTAAACTCAGTGACACATGCTGAGGTTGCATCAATGGAATTCTCTCCAAGGTAAAAGCAATCGAGATCGAACTATAGCCAAAAAATTTCGTCTTGCCGCTCTTTACTTTGGTCAGCTGCTCTTTCATCGAAGAAAGTATTGCCTCACACTAGTTGAATATAGTTGGCTCAAGACACTCAAGCGCATACTGCATGTATGATCTATTCGCCAGATGAAGTGTCGCACTACCCGCCAACTTTGCGATAGTGAAGAGGATTGTTCGTAAGGGCAAATCACGAACATCCCTGATGTTTATCTTCCCATCTTTGCTAGGTTGTGTACCTGGCCGACAAAATTGTTGAATGTAGTCCCTCACTGATTCACCCCCACGGGCAGAACCTGAAAGAGAAATGGGGGCACCACGTCTCAACAATCTTGTAAGGAAGTAAATATCATCGATCAATATAGGGAGCACTTTGCCCCCTATGTGAAAATCCTGTTCCGCTAGATCCCATGAATGAACCAAGAACTGCAATATTTCAAACTATTGCCTCATCCCGAATAACCTAAAATATTTGAGTAACCCACTATCTCTGAGGGCCTCAATGGTACCAGGATCATTTAGGGCAACCATATCCTGTTCTTCATGTTCTCTTTCACGCCAAGTAATAGCCATTCTGATCCGATCAAAGTCTGAAATCAAACCATAGGCTTAGTTAGGATCCATTTCATGCAAAAAACTGAAGAGATTTTGGGTAAAACTAATGAAACAAATTTCTAAACTGCACCCAGCGCAGCCCTGGTCTTGAGACAGTGCGCTGCAGAGCAGGTACTTTTCGATGCATTGGGCTGCGCTGATCCCAAGGCGAGATATATTTGCCCTAGGGACCCCAAAACCCTAAAACATTTGCCTGAAATTGAAAAAGAATGACATTAAATGAAATAGAAGAGGTAGATCTCCTACCTGATCCCGACGGCACGAAGAATGATCCACAGAATCTCCCGCAATCAGCTGCTAAAGTTCAAGGTAAAGACTGGTTCAGAGCACAAAACTGAATGGTAAATATCAAATGGTAAAATGACTTGGTAAATTCTTGTTTTATGGTATTTCATGTTCATTAAATGAATAAAATATAGTTTTTACCTATTTTTACCAATGAAACAGGTGTGTTTAATCCATTTGGTGGTTCTTTGAGCAGGTTTACAGCTGACATAGTGAATTTGACGTGCATGATATTGAATTGTACTTTTGACCACATAGCATACTTTTATCTCTTTTTCGAGCTCTATTAAACATCGAAAAAGGAACCTCCTTGGAGTCCTATTTAAGAACTTTTCAAACTCGAAATATGAAAATATTGTCGGGCACTTGTCCTTTTCAGCTCGTAAACGGATTGGAAACGACATCTACTCAGTATAAGTTTATCCCTTTTCCGGACTGAGATAGATTACTTACAAAAAATGAATATGTTGATCGAACATGGTCAATAGATTCTCTCTTGTATTATTTTACGCTTTTTCGGACTTGAGGGACAAATTTATGAAAAAGAACTTGTGGAGTTTCATTTTTGTCCCTTTTCAAACTCTCTAAACATGAAAAGGACCAAGTTCTCATTGTCGTTAAACTCGTTAAAACATCAAATAGTGACAAACTTGTCCATCATGACAAGACTGAGTTTCACCTTCGCTAGGCTCGTTAAAACATCACATGGCGATGGATTAACACGAAGGGTGGAATTATACTACAAGCATATGTTATCCTCGTGAAGATTTTTAAAAAATAAAAATGTACTGGTCAACAGTGACTGTCGAAAATGGGAAAAGGGATAAATCACTTTATGGTAGCATGTTGCTCTTGAACATGACACTTTCACTTCATCTCTGTGACTATTTGGGTTGGGTTATTTGCTTGATGGTTATCATACCTATGGTCTATCACACCATCCATCACTTTGGTTTTGGATCAATGCTGTCAATTCATTCAGTGTCGCCGACATGTTCAAGAGAAGTCACTCAATAAACTTCATCCTTTGCAATACTCATAAACCTTCATTTTCATGAACATTGTGTCGTCAGTCACATTCTATCTTCAAAATCATTACACTCGTTTCGTGTTGTTGATGGGGGATACATCAAGGCCCTTCTGTGATGAGTCGCTTCTTGTCGACATCAGAACATTATCCAAGAAGTTGACTTAGTAACACCCTTCCAGTACCTTGAGGCTTGCATACATCAATGGCAAGTTTCTCGCTTCCGGCGACAGGTTGACTTCAGTGGCCTTCGACCAAAAGACTTTGTATGGTGTTTGAAATCAAAACATTTATTCACACCATGCAGAATGTACTTTATTACCTTGAGAATCATTATCATTATTGGTGATTTCTGTTGCATCTGTTAACAACTTACATCATTGGCTGGTAATCAGACGATGTCTTCTCATGTTCGACTTCAGATCACATTTTCACATGGTTAGACTCGTACTTGAGCAAATGCTTGGATGAGATAGAAGACCCAGAATCTAGTTTCATCCATCTGGGTTGCGATTTCAGGAGAGTACTAAATCATTTGTACGATGGCTTTACACAGATGGTCATCCTATCATGGGTCTATATCTGTAGACGACTATCTGATTTATGTACATGTAATGAAAAGTTTATACGCTGAGTATGGGTATGCCTTCCCTCAACAATTCATGAAAAATTCAAAGATATCATGTATTGTAATCGATGCAGGTCACCATCCGCTTCAGATCCTCCTCATCACATCACAAAGCATATCACTCAACATTATCATTTTTGACTTCATGCTTTAGGGGGCAACAGTTATAGGTCTATTTGGGCACATCACTTCCGATAATCAGATCAGTATAATTAGGGCTCATCAAACCCTAATTCAATTGCTACATGCCCTAGACAAGTCATCAAATTGAATGCTTCCATCCATGAAAGTTTCCTAGCTTGAAACCCTGTTGAAATGCCTCCTTGGGACACCAGTGCAACCTTGGTCAGGGGTAACTGCGCTGCAGAGCAGGTAGGCCCATTCAGGCCTGCACTGCAGTGCACTTAGGCCCACTTTGACCTGCGCTAGGTGAGAATGAGCAAAATTGGCATAGGATTTTGGGAATATTCCTTGATTCTAGAGCATTCTAGAAGGATGCCTAACTCTTATCTCATCCTATGAGGTCGACTTTGGATAGGCTATGGATCAATTATCCCTCTATCCTCTCATCCCTTTCTCCATGGAAACTAACTCCAATTTTGGAAAACCATTCAATGCCCAATTTATGACATAACCACCTGCATTTCCCTATAACTTGACCATTCATCATAGTGATCAGGGGCTGGAATTTGAAGATTGTAGAGAAATACTGTTGGTTTGAGATTTGAATTCATTGTTAAGTAATGTTATGCTGCTGGATTGACGTGCTATTGGTGTGATGAGGGTTTGGACTAAGCTGGATGAGTGGCACGGGATCGAACTGCATTAGGCATAACTCCTCCTACAATTAATAAAGTTGTTTGTTCCTTTTCCCATATTCTTGTTCATATCTATGATGCATATACGTTTAAATGTTGTCGATTCCATTTGTTTATAGTAGATAGATCATGTACTTTGATCGTTGTAGTCTTATGTTTCTATTGATAGGTACTAATTGAGTGAATTCAATTCGAGCGGGAGCGACGGGAGCAATTCAAAGGAGATTAAAGGAAGCAAAATATCACAAGTAGGTTCCTTCATCTCATCTATCTATTGTAGGAAAAGGACAAATCACTCTCTTTCTGTTGTTTTAAGTGTAACTACCCACTTAGGGAAGATGTACTTATCCGTAGGTATTAATTCCATATAACACCTCTGAATTTCGATTTCCTTGATGGAAATCCTTCTGCCAACCATTGTCGAACCACTCCTCTCTGATCTCTCTTTGCTGCTGCTCAACATTGGATGTAGATTTCTTGGCAAGAAATCTTCTGAGGAACTGATTCCCTCTACTTTGCTTCTGCCCTACTAGATACTGTTCTACACCAACAGAATTAGCACCCACCAACGACTCTAGATGAAGTCTGTGTTGCACCTCTAGCCATGGAAACTGGAAAAACGAGACTCAACAGTCTCTGCACGAGCCCAACAATCATTGCATTGCCCTTTGCAGCAATAGCGTTACCTAATCACGTTGACGCAGGCTTTGCGTGAGCCTCCCTTGGTGACTGCGTCACCCCTCCTCTCCTCTCTCGGCTAGAAAACTACGTTGTCTCTCGAGACAGTTGTCTTCAACATAGATTTTCCTCTGTCCTTTCAATGATGGCTTCAGTCCTCCTTGATCTAGAAAATTTCTGAATCGAACAAGTTAGAAATCCTACTGTAGTACACTGATTTGCATTACCTACTTGTGTTCTTCATTTAACAAGTTACTTTTAGAAATATTCAGAAAATATTAATGTAAATACGCTACAGCCTACACCAATATACAGATCAACTATTGAAAATAAATGAGACAAACACATAAAAGACACTTATTTTTGGACTAAACATCCCTGGAAAAACTCAATGTGGGAAAACTAGTGCAGCAACTTTGAGGGTTTTCTATTATTAAGCAGTAGTTATGAATACAAATGTTGGTTGCCGTCCCAGCAAACTAGTGATAGAGAAATACAATGGCGGAAAACTTGAGTGAGTTTTACCTCACTTCACCCGGCAGATTCCAACTGATTCGACAGCAAAACTGGCTGGCCTCGGCTACAATTGCGTTGTCCCTTCGGAGTAACTGCATAGGCCTGCGTGGAGCTCTTTGAGGCTTTGTATCATCTCTTCTGCCCATTGCGTTAGCGTTCTCGGTAGTTCCGACAGTTCTTGGCAGTTTCGGCTCTCTACGTGGAAGGCAGCTTTCTCCCTCTATGCTGGACCTTCCGGCTCTACGTCAAGGCTGCGTGGGCCCAGACTGGCCCAACATCAGCTCTCCTGGCTACTGCACTGCCTCCACAAGATTCTCTCCACCTCTCTGTCAGTATTCCCGCACTATCCCTGCCCCTCAACTACAATGTCTCCCCAATCGATTTTCCTCCTAAGAACTTCTCACCTCAAAAAATCGATTTCCTCAATCTCTTTGTGTGTGTTCTCCAACTGACTCCAAGCCTCCATTTATACTTTTCTTGTTGAGAAATCAACGACCGAGATTAAGTCTCTAATCAACGGCTAAGATTAAATTAGACTTGATCCTCGTCTCTTAGAAGCTTCTCACCCATATTTACATTAATTCACTTTAATTATTTTAATTTCCTAAGTTTTAACTTAGGCACCAATAAAAATAATTAATTATTTGAATAGCATGCACTCCGGGTGGAATTTCTCCAAACGATTTATAGGTCTTGGAGATCTCATGTGTTCCAGCCCCTCCACAACATTTCAGAGTTAGAGCACATGCGATGCTACCCAAAAATCAACATTGATACCTATTGGCACTGTTGACCACTACTGGTCAACTACCCATCCAGCACACCCCCTTTTGTTGGCAGAAAGGGGTAGCACCTGATCAACATGTCCGTACCATCCTGCAGTCATCAGCAACTTGATCATTTTAATTGTAAACCCAGTCTGCATGTATGAATTGTAAATAATCTTAGCAGATATGAGTCGTGTATGTAAATTTCCTGGGTGGACCTAACTTTCTAATGATAATCTACGTCCCGGAAGGTTTTTCGTCTCACTGATCCATGATCGGCAGAGTTTTCCTTCAGCCTGACCCCAAAGCCGGGATTATAGTTGTGTCGCAGAACTGGGTGGTTATTGAGGGTCTATGATAAAGGGGTTTTCCCCCTTAAGATATAAATTGTAAAAGTCATGATGTAAAGTGTCTTGAGGGTTGGAAAATGTTGTAAATCCCCTCATGAGTCCTAAGTCCTAGGTCCTAGGGAATTTTTTCCAAAGGCTAAGTTCGAGGATCCATTTAGAAAATGAATTAAAAATTAAAAAATAAATAAATAAATAACTGAAAGATAAAAAATAAAAAAATAATAATAACAAAATAAAATAAAAAATAAAAATAATAAAAAATAAAAAATTATAAAATAAAGCAAAAACCCTAAAATAATAAAATAATAATATTTTGAGTGAATGCATGTAAAATATCATTTTTTAATAAATCGACGGATGAGATTAAGAGATTTCTTGATTCTCATCAACGGTCGAGATCATTTCGACATGGATCACTCGAACTAGCCGTTGGGATCATTTCCTTTAAATAGGGTGCTAGGGGTCATTTCAGATCATTCGATCTGTGAGTCTTGTGCTGAAGAAGCTCTCTTGTAATCTGTTTTCTGGTTAATAAAAGAAGACTTTGGGGTTCAAATCTTGCTGGTGTTACTCTCTGGAAGTGCTGTGAGATGTTTAATTTTCTGCATATGTTATTTTTCAGCCATTAATAATAGCTTGTTTTTTTTTTTAGAGTATTGTGAGCACAGGTATCTTGTTCACTTGCTAGGGTTTGAGTGGTGTTAGGGTTTCTGGAGTAATGGCAGGTATCTCCATTACTTTTTGAGATCTAGCAGCATTCTTGCTCTCTTTACTGATGGTTGCTTTAAGCTGTGCAGAAAACCCTTACTGAAGAAGATTGGTGGGCGTTTGGGGAAGTTCTAGGCTGAACCAGCCAACTCCTACAGGCTTTTCCTTGCAGAGCCCAGCTGATTTTGCCCTGGGTTAATCAATTAAATTTACTTTTCTAGGGTTGCATGAGAGATTTTCTTGAGCCTTTTCACAGCAAATTTGAAGTTTCTGATATTTTGAAAATATTTCTGTTATTATGGCTAAATCTGGCTGTTAAGGGGCCAAAATCTGTAAATTAATCAAGCTGATCTAGGGTTTCAAATTTTTGCTTTATACAGTTTTCATTAGGGTTTTGTTTCCTTGCAATTGCAGGTATAGGGTTTTTCTTCAGGGGTTTACCAAATATAAATTTGTGAGGAGCTTCACTGTTTTCTGGGCAGTCGGCTTGCCTGTTCACGCATATTATTACCCTGTGCTCGCTGCTCTTCAATGCAGTCTCACTTCTATTTACCTCAGCGGCCTGCCATTTTCCCACACCCATCCGAAAGCAAAATCGTTTAAGGCATCTCTGAGATTGGGCGAGAATCGCATTGTTCTGTTATGGGTATCAGCTGTTCGTCGATATCATCTTGCATGTCCATTTCAGACGTCACGGGGCTGCACATCCATCTGCGCATTTCTTTTTTAAAAACCTCGCACTCCCTCACCATTACCTGCGAAGATTCATTCCTGTGTTGACTGCCTTATTTCAGTTAGCGTCGGCATATTTTCAGATGCGATAACAGGAAAAGGAAAGAGCGGCTTTGAACGAGACAGCGTGGATAAAACACGCGGACGGGTCAAGCGATTCATGAGTTTTGGTGAGGTAACAGAACCGATCGTTCCATTTACAAGCGCCCAGATTTCTGGATGTGCGATAGATATACATCGAATTTGTCAGATTGAACCAAAACGGTGGAAGACCCTGTCATGATCAACGCAGCCTGAAAGTCTTATCAAGTGTCGGCTGGGAAAGAAGCTGTGGCCCCTTGCTGCTGTCGGATACCTGTAAAACAGCGAGAGGAGAGTGAGTTTCATTTTGCCCATACGTTTTCAGCGTCGACTGCTATCGAATCGTCCAAACCCACTGGCGTTCTCCCTTACTGTTCTGCGTAGGGTTTCAGGTCAGTTCTCCTGTTGTTTATGCATATGCATTGTGGCAAACGCGATCAAGTAATTTTAAATGTTTGACGCCTTTTTAATTATTTCTTTATTTTGCTTAAGGATATGGCTGTAGGTTCGTTTTTCTAATTTGAAATTTAGATTTAGCTATAGTTTTGTTAAATACAAACTCATAACATATATTGACTTTTTATATTTTTTTTTAGGATTTAAAATTTTAGTTTTAGATTTTATTCTAAAGTTTTGTTTAAAATAAAAAAATAATTTTTAGAATAGGTTAGATAGGATTTTTTAGGGTTTGCATTTAGTTGGAAATTTTAGCTTTAAAATTTTTGCTTGAAAATATTGTGGAAATTTTATTTTTGCCAGATTCAGTTGTTTTTCTCAGGAAATTATCATGTTATATTTTTATGCTGAGATTTAATTTTTCAAGTCTGAATGTAATATCTGGTTAATGATTCATGATTTGCGTGGTTGTTAAAAGCATTCATCTTTTCAAAATTCTCAGTTACTGGATACCGTTATTGAGCTGTGGAACGTTGTTGTTTTAACTGATATCTTGCGTCGTTCTAGTCATTTGATGATAAATGATTGCTGTTCATGGTTTGTATTTCTATATCATCTAGCAAGTAATCATTTAAACATAAATCTTGTAAGGCACTGGTCATTTAACTTCACAAAATCATTATCGTGTCTCGTGTCTCCCAGCCCAACTGTTTGGCAGTTGGTCTTCATCATCTCATAGGGTCTACCCCCCTTAGCCGCGGGAGACAGGCTTAAACGGAGGGATCGGGGATCAGGGTGACAACCCCCGATCTGAGCGTTGTCGTGTCAATCTGCGCGACAACATTTTTTGGCGCCGTTGCCGGGGATAGAGTTTTTTCTGTCCTTGGTTCTTTCATCTCAAGCTTTTCCTTGCTTTATTTCTTGTTCAAGTGGCGACTCCACTTCATATATTATCTTCAAGAGTGTACACTAGAAGACATCCAAGCAGTCTGTGCAACCCTACTCCTGATCCTGAAAAGGTCCTCAGGGTACGATTACACAAACTCGCCTCTCGTACACTTCTTGAAAACCTTGGACAAGAAACCCTCCCTGATATTCATTTGTTATTTAAAGGGCAAGCTAGACACAACATCATGGATATGTATGCCCCTTGTGATTTTTCTAATATTCCAGGATATCCCAACGATATTCCATCTGTTGGGATCGATAAATTGCCTAATTTTCAAGGGAATAATGCGATTAGTGCTAACTCTCATTTGCGAGATTTTAGCATATGGATGGCTAAATACGCAAGATCTGCTGATTTTGATCATGAGGATGTCAGAATGACTCTTTTCATCTTAACTCTAGGAGGCGATGCTTATGATTGGTTTGCAAAAAAACCTCAGAATTCATTTAACTCTTTACAGTCAATCATTAATGCATTTAAAGAAAAATATGGAGATAAGAGAGAAGGAAGACACCTAGTAAAAGCTCTTAGCCTAATAAAAAAGAGAGAGGATGAAAATGTTGAAGAATTTAATAAAAGGTTTAACGCCGAACGGAATTGTTAGAGAATTACCTCAAGATTATAAACCTACAGATAAAACTCTCCAAGATTTTTATATTGATGCCTTTAGTCCTGAACCATCTTATGAATTAAGGCGTGCTAAACTTAATGATTATAGAGATTGCCAATCCTTAGCTATAGAGCTTGAAAAGGACAAGGCCGCATCTGGAAAGTCTGAGATCCCAGGTTTTGATAGGGCTGCTACGAAACTAAAGGAACCTAAGGGAAAAGCAGCCCAAGAACCTGAAAGTGAGCTTGTTCTAAAATTGCTTCAAAAAATTGAAACTATGGAAATTAATCATAATAAGGAGATAACCACTTTGCAGAATAGGTTGATTCAAATGGAAAGATCGCAAACGCAAAATTTTCAACCTCGAAACAATAATAATAGAAATAACAATTGGCAAAGAAAGGGTCAAACTAGTGAGCAGAGACCTCCTAATCCGCTGACTAACTTGGTTGATAATGCTCCTCCTTATTGTCGGGTTTGTGATGCTCTTCATGAAGAGGCCACTTGTCCCATTGTTAGAAGAATTTTAGATAGTGGAATGTTTGGAACAGGCGATCAAATAAATGTAGTAGGCAGCAAGTTTCCTTTGTCTTTGGATGATTGGATAGAGGTTAAGGAAAGGAGTTGTGATGTTGAGAATCTTTCATCAGCTTTTAGTATAAATAACCTTGAAAACGAAGATGATATTTTGGCTAGGTTATATGGTGAAAAACCCTCTCCTGAACAAATCTTGGAAATTGCTAGAGATAAGGGTTTGACCTATCAGAGAAAGGATAAAGATCAAAGCGGGAATCAAATACCCCTTCGAACTTTTAACCCTAGTGTAAACTCTGGAATAGATGTCGATTTGGGAAATTGGTATAACAATGCTAAAATCTGGGTTCCTGTCTCCGAGATTGCTAAAATCCTTTCCCAAAGAGACAAGTTACTAAAAGCGATTCAAGGTCCTCAAGTCAATACTTCTCAACAGAAGACTCGGGAAGTTGGCTATCATGATGCTCCCATATATCTACAAAGCTTAGATGCTGATAACAAAGATCACCAGCCTTTTTTCATCACCTTATTAGTTAATGGGTATAAATTGAATAATTGCATGTTAGATTCTGGAACATCCGCTTGTGTAATGACTAAAAGGGTCATGGAGCAGCTTAACTTAAGAGTTTCTAGACCCTATTATAACATATGCGCCATGGATTCTAAGAAAATCGAAGTACATGGTTTAATCAAAGATTTGCAAGTTCATCTTTCAGTTTACCCAGACATCATGGTTGTCATGGATATTGTTGTTGTGGATGTGCCTGATGCCTGGGGTATGCTGTTGTCTAGAAAGTGGGCCTCTGATCTAGGAGGAAGCATTCAAATGAATTGGTCATATGCCATGATTCCTTCTCCTAGTGGTGATGGTTTTGTAAGACTAAATAGAGAGCCCGAAAGAAAGTTTCATGTTGAAGATCCTAGGAGACCTCATAACGAAATAATTAAAGAGCAATCTGACATTGGGAACTACGCCATCATGTCTAATTTTATAATTCCTCCCGATGATAAGATTAAGGGTCTCAAGGATAAAGTTTGGTATATGTACTTTGATGGTGCATCATCTAGGGCTGGTAAAGGTGCGGGAATAGTGCTTAAATCTCCCCTTGGTCACATTTTCAAGTTTGCCTATCGATTAGAATTTGAGGCAACCAACAATGTCGCTGAATATGAGGCTATATTGTTGGGTCTTGAATTGGCCAAGTCCTTGAGGGTTAGATTGCTTAGCATTAAAGGAGATTCTGATTTAGTTATCATGCATCTTAAGAATAAATTCACATGCAGAAATCAAAGATTAAGAAACTACAGAAATGCTGTGTGGGATACTATGGGGCATTTTGATGCCCTTGACCTCGAAGCAATTCCGAGAGAGCAAAATAGTCTGGCAGATGAACTTGCTGTAGCTGCTACTACTTTCCAGTTGTTTGATAAATTAATTAACGATAAGATTAAAATGGAAGTAATATTCAGACCATCTGTGCCAGACAACTCAGAGCATTGGCAAGTTTTTAATGATGAAAAACAAGTCATTCGTTTCCTTAATAGCTTGGATGAGTTTGAAGATTTTCGGATAGTTTCTGAGGAGGAGGGATCTTTAGATCATGAACATATCATAAATCCTACTCCTAGAAATGTGGTTGCCTTAGAGCAACATTTTGATTGGCATGATGCCACGAAGCTGAGAGAAGAAAACAAGATGGACCCAAGCGAGTACCTCGAAATTAACATTGGTACTTCTGAAAACCCGAAAATGGTTAAAATTGGTAGAGGTACTAGTTTGGAAGAAAGGAAAAAGTTAACTGATTTACTTCGTGAATATCGAGATGTTTTAGCTTTTTCCTATGATGAATTAAAGGGCTATAGGGAAGATGTTATGGAGCATACTATTCCTTTAAAAGACGAAAATGCTAAACCCTTTCGGCAGAAACTTAGACAAATCAATCCTAAATTGGCCCCCTTGGTCCAGAAAGAACTTGCAAAGATGCTTGCAGCAGGGATCATCACTCAAACTAGGCATTCGACATGGTGTTCGAATTTGGTGATTGTTAGGAAAAAGAACGGTACAATAAGACTTTGTGTCGACTTCAGAAACCTTAATCTGGCATGCAAAAAGGATAATTACCCTTTGCCAAACATGGAAACTTTGTTGCAAAGAGTAACCGGCTCTGGAATGATGTCGCTGCTAGATGGTTTTTCTGGGTATAATCAAGTTTGGGTTAAGAAGGAAGATCGACATAAAACCACATTCACAACACCATGGGGTACTTTTGAATACATTAGAATGCCGTTTGGATTAACAAACGCTGGGGCTACTTTCCAAAGGGCTATGGATTATGCCTTCAAAGGGTTAATCAGGAAAATTATCGAAATTTACCAAGATGATCTTACTGTTTTTTCTAAAGATGGTATCAGTCATATAGATCATCTTAGGCAAGTTTTCGATAGATGTAGAGAATATGGAATTTCTTTGAATTCGGCTAAGTCTGTTTTTGGGGTAACGGAAGGGAAATTACTCGGTCATATCATTTCTAAGGAAGGAATCAAGATCGATCCTGAAAGAATCGAAGCAATCCAAAAGATTCCTCTCCCGCATAATCTTAAGTCCCTTCAGTCTTTCCTTGGAAAGATAAATTTTATAAGAAGATTCATCCCAAATTACGCAGAAATAGCCAAGCCTATTCAAAGTCTTCTGAAGAAAGATGCGAAATTTGTCTGGCAAGAAGATGGCAAAAAGGCTTTCCAAGAAATCAAGTCTGCTATTGCAAAAGCTCCTGTCCTGGTTAGTCTTGATTACTCCAAGGATTTCATGATTTTTTCTTTCGCTTCTGAAGATAGCATTTCCGGTGTCCTGCTTCAAAAGAATAAAGATGGTCACGAGCAGCCTATTGCTTTCATGAGTAGAGCACTTTAAAACTCCGAATTGAAGTACAATACCATGGAAAAGCAGGCTTATGCCCTGGTCAAGTCTCTTAAGCATTTTAAAACTTATGTGGGTTATTCTAAGATCATTGCTTTCGTCCCACATTCTGTTGTTAAGGACATATTAACTCAAACCGATTGCTTAGGGACTCGTGCTAGGTGGGTTACTAAGATACAGGAGTATGATTTGGAAATCAGACCCACCAAGCTGATCAAAGGCCAAGGTTTAGCTCAGATGTTAACTGAAAGTAATGAAAAGACTCTTGGTTTGTTCTGTCTTAGCGATCTATCTTCGCCAGAATTGAAAAGATTAGCAGAGCATGAATGGTATAAGGACATAGTTTATTACTTAACCAATCTAGCATGTCCTAACCATTTAGTTGCTCATAAGAGAAGGGCTCTTAGACTAAAAGCCACTAAGTATTGCCTTATGAAGGATGGCCTTGGATGGAGAAATCCTGAAGGCTTAGTGCTTAGGTGTGTTGATGATGTTGAGTCCAAGAAATTAATCTCCGAGTTTCATTCAGGATTTTGTGGTGGTCATTATGCCGCTAGAACTACCGCCCACAAAATCCTGAGAGCTGGCTATTATTGGCCTTCGATTTTTTCTGATGTGCACAAGTTTGTTAGAGCGTGTCAAGCCTGTCAACTATTCACTGGGAAACAGAAGCTTGCTGCCCTTCCTCTACAACTTGTCATTGTAGAGGCACCTTTTCAGCATTGGGGTCTGGACTTCATAGGGAAGTTCCATGAAAATTCTAGCAATGGCTACTCATGGATTTTGACTGCTACGGATTATTTTACTAAATGGGTTGAAGCCATTCCTGCTAAGAATGCCACTGAAAAGGTTATTATGGATTTCATTGAAAATAACATCATTACTAGATTTGGTGTCCCTGCTAAGATCACTATCGACAATGCCAAGGCTTTTAGTTCCTTAGAGTTTTCATCTTTTTGTTTCAAGTATGGCATTGTCTTATCTCATTCCTCAAATTACTATCCTCAAGGTAATGGTTTGGCTGAATCAAGTAACAAAAATCTCATAACCATTATCAAGAAGATAGTAGGAGATAACAAGAAATCATGGGACAGCAAAATCAAATATGCTTTATGGGCAGATAGAATCACTAAGAAGAAGGCTATTGGTAAATCTCCCTTTGAGTTAGTTTATGGCTTGGATGTTACTTTACCTGTGCACCTGAAGTTGCCAGCTTATCAGCTTCTCCAGAATTTTTCTACTAATAAAGATGTTGTTCAAAATAGAATAGATCAGATTGTCGAGTTAGATGAAGCTCGTCGAACAGCTTTTGAGGCTATATGTAAAAATCAATCTAACATTAAGAAAAGCTTTGATAAATGCTCTCGATCTAGATCTTTGCAGGTTGGAGATATGGTTTTACTTTGGGATCGCAAGAATGAAAAACCGGGAAAACATAAGAAGTTTGACAGTTTGTGGCTGGGACCATACATCATTAGAGATATAGCTGGGCCAAACTCATTCTACTTGAGCAGATTGGATGGCGAACCACTTGATCTACCAGCGAACGGCCAAATGCTCAAGCTGTTCTTCAGAGATGATATCTGATGCCATGGGGCATCTTCTGTATTGTATTTCTATCTCTATTCCTTGTCTTTTCAGCATTTCATTTCTGTTTTTAGGATTAGATTTACTTTTCATGTTATTAGTTAGTCAATAAATGAAGAGCTTTTATCTTTCCTGTGCTTAATGTATATGATGATTTTGGAATGGACGCTACTTATTTTTATCTGTGTGTTGTATGGATGCAGATTCTGGATTCTCACATTCCTACAGAGCAGCAACGTGTCCCCAAGTAGAGCCAGATGTTGACCACTACTGGTCAACTACCCATCCAGCACACCCCCTTTTCTTGGCAGAAAGGGGTAGCACCTGATCAACATATCCGTACCATCCTGCAGTCATCAGCAGCTTGATCATTTTAATTGTAAACCCAGTCTGCATGTATGAATTGTAAATAATCTTAGCAGATATGAGTCGTGTATGTAAATTGCCTGGGTGGACCTAACTTTCTAGTGATAATCTACGTCCCGGAAGGTTTTTCGTCTCACCGATCCATGATCGGCAGAGTTTTCCTTCAACCTGACCCCAAAGCCGGGATTGATTTTGTCATTTGAATTTTAGGAGAATCCTAGTGTGTTAATCTGCTAGATTATAGTTGTGTCGCAGAGGTGGGTGGTTATTGAGGGTCTATGATAAAGGGGCTTTCCCCCATAAGATATAAATTGTAAAAGTCATGATGTAAAGTGTCTTGAGGGTTGGAAAATGTTGTAAATCCCCTCATGAGTCCTAAGTCCTAGGTCCTAGGGAATTTTTTCCAAAGGCTAAGTTTGAGGATCCATTTAGAAAATGAATTAAAAATTAAAAAATAAATAAATAAATAATTGAAAGATAAAAAATAAAAAAATAATAATAACAAAATAAAATAAAAAATAAAAATAATAAAAAATAAAAAATTATAAAATAAAGCAAAAACCCTAAAATAATAAAATAACAATATTTTGAGTGAATGCATGTAAAATATCATTTTTTAATAAATCGACAGATGAGATTAAGAGATTTCTTGATTCTCATCAACGGTCGAGATCATTTCGACATGGATCACTCGAACTAGCCGTTGGGATCATTTCCTTTAAATAGGGTGTTAGGGGTCATTTCAGATCATTCGATCTGTGAGTCTTGTGCTGAAGAAGTTCTCTTGTAATCTGTTTTCTGGTTAATAAAAGAAGACTTTGGGGTTCAAATCTTGCTGGTGTTACTCTCTAGAAGTGCTGTGAGATGTTTAATTTTCTGCATATGTTATTTTTCAGCTATTAATAATAGCTTGTTTTTTTTTTTAGAGTATTGTGAGCATAGGTATCTTGTTCACTTGCTAGGGTTTGAGTGGTGTTAGGGTTTCTGGAGTAATGGCAGGTATCTCCATTACTTTTTGAGATCTAGCAACATTCTTGCTCTCTTTACTGATGGTTGCTTTAAGCTGTGCAGAAAACCCTTACTGAAGAAGATTGGTGGGCGTTTGGGGAAGTTCTAGGCTGAACCAGCCAACTCCTACAGGCTTTTCCTTGCAGAGCCCAGCTGATTTTGCCCTGGGTTAATCAATTAAATTTACTTTTCTAGGGTTGCATGAGAGATTTTCTTGAGCCTTTTCACAGCAAATTTGAAGTTTCTGATATTTGAAAATATTTTTGTTATTATGGTTAAATCTGGCTGTTAAGGGGCCAAAATCTGTAAATTAATCAAGCTGATCTACGGTTTCAAATTTTTGCTTTATACAGTTTTCATTAGGGTTTTGTTTCCTTGCAATTGTAGGTATAGGGTTTTTCTTCAGAGGTTTACCAAATATAAATTTGTGAGGAGCTTCACTATTTTCTGGGCAGTCGGCTTGCCTGTTCACGCATATTATTACCCTGTGCTCGCTGCTCTTCAATGCAGTCTCACTTCTATTTACCTCAGTCGCCTGCCATTTTCCCACACCCATCCGAAAGCAAAATTGTTTAAGGCATCTCTGAGATTGGGCGAGAATCGCATCATTCTATTATGGGTATCAGCTGTTCGTCGATATCATCTTGCATGTCCATTTCAGACGCCACGGGCTGCACATCCATCTGCGCATTTCTTTTTAAAAAACCTCACACTCCGTCACCATTACCTGCGAAGATTCATTCCTGTGTTGACTGCCTTATTTCAGTTAGCGTCGGCATATTTTCAGATGCGATAACAGGAAAAGGAAAGAGCGGCTTTGAACGAGACAGCGTGGATAAAACACGCGGACGGGTCAAGCGATTCATGAGTTTTGGTGAGGTAACAGAACCGATCGTTCCATTTACAAGCGCCCAGATTTCTAGATGTGTGATAGATATACATCGAATTTGTCAAATTGAACCAAAACGGTGGAAGACCCTGTCATGATCAACGCAACCTGAAAGTCTTATCAAGTGTCGGTTGGGAAAGAAGCTGTGGCCCCTTGCTGTTGTCGGATACCTGTAAAACAGCAAGAGGAGAGTGAGTTTCATTTTGCCCATACGTTTTCCGCGTCGACTACTATCGAATCGTCCAAACCCGCTGGCGTTCTCCCTTATTGTTCCGCGTAGGGTTTCGGGTCAGTTCTCCTGTTGTTTATGCATATGCATTGTGGCAAACGCGATCAGGTAATTTTAAATGTTTGACGCCTTTTTAATTATTTCTTTATTTTGCTTAAGGATATGGCTGTAGGTTCGTTTTTCTAATTTGAAATTTAGATTTAGCTATAGTTTTGTTAAATACAAACTCATAACATATATTGACTTTTTATATTTTTTTTTTTAGGATTTAAAATTTTAGTTTTAGATTTTATTCTAAAGTTTTGTTTAAAATAAAAAATAATTTTTAGAATAGGTTAGATAGGATTTTTTAGGATTTGCATTTAGTTAGAAATTTTAGCTTTAAAATTTTTGCCTGAAAATATTGTGGAAATTTTATTTTTGCCAGATTCAGTTGTTTTTTCTTAGTAAATTATCATGTTATATTTTTATGCTGAGATTTAATTTTTCAAGTCTAAATGTAATATCTGGTTAATGATTCATGATTTTCGTGGTTGTTAAAAGTATTCATCTTTTCAAAATTCTCAGTTACTGGATACCATTATTGAGCTGTGGAACGTTGTTGTTTTATCTAATATCTTGCATCGTTCTAGTCATTTGATGATAAATGATTGCTGTTCATGGTTTGTATTTCTATATCATCTAGCAAGTGATCATTTAAACATAAATCTTGTAAGGCACTGGTCATTTAACTTCACAAAATCATTATCGTGTCTCCCAACCCAACTGTTTGGCAGTTGGTCTTCATCATCTCATAGGGTCTACCCCCCTTAGCTGCGGGAGACAGGCTTAAACGGAGGGATCGGGGATCAGGGTGACAACTCCCGATCTGAGCGTTGTCGTGTCAATCTGCGCGACAACAGGCACCTCATCAATGGATGTCTCTTGCTACCTCATTAATCTATTGTGGGTTGCTATCACTTGAAAACTTGGACACGGCCCTGGATACCTCAATAATGGATGGAACCTCATTAACGAATGGCTCTACAAGTGTATGCTCTACTCTCTCTCTCAAGGTTCAGCCAAAGATATCGAAGGAACCTCCAACAAGTGTGACACCTGCATCACTTTGGGTGTATTTGCTTGCCCCTCCTGCGTGCCATCAACCTCATGCTCAATCTCCTTCTCAGGCTCTTGATATCTGAAGTCGGGCGTACAGGTCCCACCCTCTAACTATCCCTGTTCTATCCTTTTCTGCTGAGGGGGTCTGGTGTCCTCTCGGTAAAATCTCTCTATGAGCCTCTGTGTGAATTCCTTGTAAGATGTGATGTCTGCATGACTCAAACGGATCATTCCACAATACCACCACTCCATGGCATCTCCATCCAAATGCCAAGTGGCATATCTAATGACATCCACCTCTCTCATGCAGTTTGGCCGGATGTATGTGTCCAGTTCCTGCACCCATTTCCTGAAAAAACTCCTAGTTGAACCATCAAAGTAGGTGAGGGTTAATTTTCCCCGCCAACCTCTGGTTATCCAAACTCTGATACTATTTCCCTCCCTAGGATGAGGTTTTAGCTCCCCTATATTTCTCCTTTAGATGGCAATAATCTGCAAAGGAGAGAGTCTCTCTAACCCTAGGGTCCAAAGCCTCATATTCATCAATCCCATCAGTAAAGGATCTAATCAATTTGTGAAAACATCAGGCCCTCTCTCACGCTTTGGCTCCTCAATGAAGTGCGGCATAGTGAGTCTGTGAGTCTAGCCATACATGTGCGTAGTCTGATGGGTTGCTCATGGGTGTGCTTGGCACCCTTCTCCTGTCCATGAACCTCCTTCTCCCTCATAGGCTCCTCCATGGGGTCCCCCATGCAAGTTCTGCAACTGAAGCTCCATCATCTGCCTTATCATCCCCATCATTTGCTCGTTTGACCTCACCAGCTCCTCCAACAGTGGGTCACGCCCACCTTGCCTAGGCTGCTCATCACCACCGTGGTCGCCCATGAAATCTCTGGTGTTCTCAAACTCTATGTCTGAGAAGTGTTCAGGCTCGTCCCCTCTACCACAGCCCCTTCCTCTACCTCTACCTCTGCCTCTATCCCGATACACTGCTCCACCAAATGGCCCTGTCATCACCTACTCTTAAGCCCACAGCTAGCCAAGAATATGCCCTAATACCACTGTAATGTTCAAAATAGAAAAATATAGTAGATAACAGAAACAAAGAACTAGCTACAACTAAAGAATTCATAAATGCACAACCATACACATTAAACACTGAAATATGAGCAAAAGTTTCAAGCTATTATATTAATATGGGTAAATCTGAGTACAACAAATGAGAGTAGAGGAACCTTGGCTTGCCACTGCAAGCTATGACAAGAACCCAAGTGTGAATACAATGCTCAATTGTTGGAAGGATTCCCCAGGCAGATTGTGCATGCTCAAGAAGAATTGCTAGCTGTTGTTGAAAGGGAACTGGAGAAATTGGTCTATAAAGTGCTCGAAATGAGATGAAACTAGGTGAGCAGCCTCCTCGCAAGAACCCAAGAAAAAACCAAAAATATCTTACGAACCCAAGTGGTGGAAATGGTCCCAAAGTGAACTGCGCCCTCCTCCAACAATTTTTGTTGTTGGATGCTAGATAGAACTAGGAATTATGCCCTCATAATTGCTCAGAAAATTCTACAAAATTAATCCTATCCTGTTAGAAAATCAAAAAGGCAGAAAGATTTTCTTATTCTTGATAATTACTTGTGATGTTTCTTATTATTATGATTCTTTATATCTTCTTTCCTTTAGTTCATCAAGAAGTTACCAAAGCAGCAACACATAAAATAACAGACACCAGATGTAGGCACTACGCCAGGGAAAAACCCCCCTCGAGGGGAAAACCCAGTCAAGAAATTCTTTTTTTCAATAGTATTCTTTGAGTCTCTTCACCCTAGACCAAGACAAGACCTTCACTCTACACCAAGTCAACCTCCAAAATTTCAACCCCTTTCCAGCAACTTTGACTAGGCAGCAGCTTCCGACAACTGGTAGCTTCTGGCAACAGAGAAACTTGGAAGACTTCGATCTCCCAATCCACGCCATGAAACAGAGAGAGAGAGACACCAAAATGAGTTTTCCTTTCTCCTTAGACTTCCTCAAACTCGCATTCACTTCAGCTTCTCGGCAATGGACTTCACACTTTTTCCCAGCTACAAGAGAATTTCGCACTTTTTCGCAGCTACAAGAGATATCAAACTTGTGTGAGAGAATGATGTTTCAAATGAATTCAATGTGCTTGTATTTATAAGCTCCATGTGCAATCGAATAGGGCTCTTAGGCTGACTTGATCTTCTTCTAGGCCGACATGGTGTGGAGGATACATAAATCATTTTTGACTCAATACTTAACCTTTTTACATGATTCAAAAGCCCAAGAAGGGTCTCTTTAAAAGTACAACAACTCTATTGACTTAGAATAAATCCTAGAAGTCCTTAATGGGGACTTTGACCTAAAACAAGGTGACCCAAGCATGAAACCCATGCTTTAATAAGTCACAATAATAATAATAATAAAAGTTTTATTCGTTTGACAAGTACATCACATGATGACTCAAATACATTAAATGAAGACCGAACCTAGTTACATTTTCCAATATATCCTCCTCTCGCCAAACCCACAAAAACCCAGAAAGGGTTTGGGTTGAATCCATCGACCCTCGGTGACCCCCAACAAGTGCAAATTGCCCAATTTGGCCAGAAAATGCCCCACAGTTCTGATGCTACTGAATTAGGCCCAAATCCACCATGAAAATTGACTCCCACTCTTTTACAAATTCATCTTTGGAAGCCCATCCTTTTTCCAACCCCTTGTTCCAAGAATCAACTGTCTCTCAATGCCTACATAGGTTGTGCCTAGGAGACTTTATGCACTACTGGAAATAACATATTTGGCCCACAAAATAATGTTGATCTCAGCCCTGCAAATCCACTACAAATCATCGACATCAATAGAAATAACCACCTGCAAAATAGTCAAAACTCCAACCCCCAATAGTTGATCCTCCAATCACTAACTCAAACTGCCTCTGCACTCCAGGAGTGTGCATAACCAAGTGAATACCTGCAATAAAGCTCTGTGGAAATCCTGAATTGGAATCCCAAAATTGCCTCACTAGGGAGACACTGGAAGTTCTCTGAAATGAGGGTGAGATTTTCACTTGGAAATTCCTTGTGCTAAACAACATGGATTGTCTTGGCTAAGCAACTCAAGAGAACTAATTGTTGAATTATCAAATGACCAAAGATGTCAAAATGAGGCTCTCCTCCTCTAATTATAATTGTTTCTCCCTTTCCTCCTTGTGGCTCCCAGTAGTTCGAACTCCATTCTTTTGCCTCCTTCTCCCTTGGTTCGATTTTCCTAAGGGGTCTGAATTCCCCTTTTTGGGTGTCCCCCACATCCCACTACAAATTTAAATTTTCTTCTCTAATGTTTGCAACCTTCTTTTTCCCCAAAATTAAGTGGAGCCTACATAACCCACTTTTCCTAAGTTTTAAATGCCAAAAATATTTCTCAACGTCAAAATTGCAAAAATGATGATTTTACTGAAAAATCGGTGACCCAATTCCCTACTGCAGCAACTGATTAAATTTATCCTACTTGTTAAGTTCTAAATCAAGTTATTTACATTGTTACACAGTAAACATCGAAATAAAATCTACTACAACCTTCACAACATAAAATACTGCAGAAACAAAATACTGCACAGGAGAGAAATAAACACACACACAAATACACCGTTGTTTTTGGACAAACGTCCCTAGAAAAACCCAATATGGGAAAATTGGTGCAGCAGTTGAGGGTTTTAATTATTATGCAGTCGTAATCTAAGTACAAATCTTTAGATGCCCAAACTGGAAATCTGATATAGAGAATAAACTGGCAAAGAGGTAGTGACAAATATTCTCACACTGTTACTAGCGATCCGACTATGATCCAGGCTCTGGATGGCTGGCACCATGCTACCTCTGCGCAGTCTCTGCATGGGCTCACGCAGTCACTACGTCACAGCTTCTAGGAGTTGTGTCACCCTTCCAGTTGATCGATTTGTTGAATGAAACTCGACTCTCTGGCCCTCCAGTCTCACACCCCGGCTTTTGGTACTAGATCTCGACTGCTCCAAGCAAAATTACAGACTCCCTCTGAAGCACTGTGTTGCCTCTCTGAACCTCTCGTTGCCTTCTATGCCTTACACTCTCTAGAACTAAAAAAATCCACTCCAGTCTATTACCCTTGCCCATCATTGCAAGAACATCACACGATCTCTCTCCAGCAACTCAACGCTGCTACTCTTGAGAAATTCGATCTCTAGATCTCACTATCTCTGTGTGTTCTCCAAGTGCCCATCAAGCTCCTCTTTATAATCTCTCGTTGGAGCACCAACGGCCAAGATTAGAACATAATCAAAGGCTAATATTAATTGGGAGTTGATCCTTGTCTTCTTCTAGAAGATTCGCACCAGATTTAATTAATACCCTTTAATTAATCACATTTCCCAAGTTTAGTCTTAGGAATACATTAAAATTGATTAATTATTTTAATTAAACCATCTCTAGGTGGAATTTTACCAAACGATTTTTGGGTCTTGGAGAATGCATGTGCCTTAGTCTCTCTACAAATTCTCAAGGCTAGAGCACACCTGATGCTACAAAAATCAACATCAATAACCTAAAAAAATGGCTCAACATTCCTCTATTTTGACCTTGCATCCTCCAATCGCTAGGAAAGGTGGACGACATCTCTTCTTTTGATCCATAACTTGCTTGATGTATGTTCTAAGGCTCCATTACACTTTCCTTTGAGTTGACCTTAGTCCAATTGAGTAATCCTTGACTTGATTTGACATTTTGCTTGCTCAATACATGTGCCACATTGCTTATTTCTACCTCCCAGCTGCCCAAAGAAGAAAACAGCTCTTTAAGGCAACTGAAAGTTGGAAAAGACACTTCGAAGGGTGTTTTGAGTGTTTTGACTTGGAGATGATTTGTCTTGCCGTGGAGGATGCAACGAACCATTTCATTGAATTGGAGGATGTAGGACATTGCCTTGGGGAGCACAAATGCATTGTGAACTTTGAAACTGTTGATTTTGGGTAGCATCAGATGTGCTCTAGCCTCAAAATTTTGTTGAGGGGCTAGAACACATGAGATCCCCAAGACCCACAAATCGTTTGGACAAATTGCACCCAGATGAGGAGTTACTAAAATAATCAATATTTTTAATGGGTTCTTAAGTCTAAACTTAGGAAAATAAAAATATTAATGTGTATTAATAAAAATATCGGTGAGAACGTTCTAAGTGACGACGATCAAGCCAGTTCTAATCTTAGCCATTGATTAGGGACGTAATCTCGGTTGTTGATTCATCAACAGGAAAAGTATAAGAGGAGGCTTGAGGGTCAATTGGAGATACACCAAGAGATCATAGAGTTCGATTTTCTGGGGCGAGGTTTGCTAAGGAAATCGAGCAGAGTTGTAGTGAGGGGCAGTTTGGCAAGGAATTTTCATCTGAGGCTGAATAATACATAACAAAGAGGCATAGCAGCGTCGGGAGAGAGTGCAGGCCCCAGAAGGGCTGACGTAGAGGGTTGACGCAAAAGCCGTAGAGGCTGACGCAGGCCCTTAGAGGCAGCGCTGGGGAGATTCTGTGGGGCATAGAAGGATCAGATCAGCAGTATCGAATTTTTGAGCAAGGGAGGCTCACTGTCAAGGTGACGCAGCTCCTAGAGGAGTGACGCAGTTCCAATGCAATGCTTGGAGCAGCCATCGCTGTCTAGCACAAGGAACAACCAGAGTTGCTGTGGGGTTTGATCATTCGTATTTGTTGGAATATCTGTCTCCGAATAGAGGTACTACTGCTAAGGATATTCTCTATTGGGTGAGCCATTTCTGGCACCCTAGTGGTATTCACGAAACTGCTTAATAATACAAACCCTCTATACGCTGTATTGATTTTCCCAAATTGGGTTTTTTCTGGGGACGTTTGTCCAAAAATAATGGTGTCCCTTGTGTTATTGTCTTAGTTTATTTCAGTTCATGATCTGTATATTTGTGTAGGCTGCAATAGTGTTTACATCGATGTTTATGAAATTAAATAACTTGTTAATGCAAAGAACAAGTAGGAGATTATAAACCACTAATTGTAGTAGGGGTTTATAATGTGTTAGATTCAAGAATATTCACATGGTATCAGAGCAATTGCAGATCATAGGCGACTGAAGACACTAGCTTAGAAATCTGAGAATTTGCAACAGAGAAGCAGTTGTCCCGAGAGATAACATTGTCCCAGAGCCGGAGAGGCAGAAGGAGGAATGACGCAATGAAGAAGAGGTGACGCAGAGGCTCACGCAGTGTCTGTGTCAGTATTCTGAGCCAGGAGAAGGAGATGCCGTAGCTGGGAGGAGCCCACGCAGTAGCTGCGTCAGTCGTTAGGGCCAGTACAGAGGAAGAGGAGGGCAGATCAGGCTCACGTAGAGCCACGTCATTTTTCTGAGCTAGGAAGGATTGACGCAATTGGTCGGGAAGAGCTGATCCAACCCATGCATTGATTGCGCAGAGCCTAAAGGGCTCAAATTCTTCGAGTTGCCAGGGCTAAGGGAGCTGTGCGGATTTTAATTTAAGGCGCTGGTGGGATGCTGTTTCTGTTGGTGCATAAAATTGCCTAAGGGGACTGAACCAAGGTAGAGGGAATCGCTACCTTGATAGATTTCTAGCCAAGAAATCTAGATCCGGGTTGCAGCAACAAAGGACGATTGGAGAGGAGTGATTCGACAGTTGGCCGGTGGTTTTCTGAGAGGGAAATCAAGATTTAGAGGGAGTCTAGCGAAGAGAAGCAGAGATGGTAGTGAACGGATTGAGGGATCAGGATAGATTGGACGGAGCTTCCAATTTTGTCATCTGGAAGGCCAGGATCTTGGTAATTCTGGATAAACATCGCATCAAGGACTATGCCTTGAAAGTAGTAGTTCTTCCGATTGACGCTAATGCAGCCAAGAAGTATGAGGAGGCCTAGGCGAAGGTGAAATACATGATCTTAGACGAGGTCAAGGGCCATGTAATACCACATATTGCTAAGAAGACAACAACAAGGGAGATGTGAGAGACCTTGACCACATTATACCAGGGCTCTTCCGTGCAACGAAAGACATTATTAGAGAATCAGTTGAGGTCATATCAGATGCAAAAAGGAGAGGAGATAGATCCCTTCCTTCTCAGGTTGCAAGGGATTCACGACGAGCTTACTTCGTGGGGTTTACATCAGATCTAGAGTTCATGGTCAGGACTGCCCTGAATGCAGTCACCGAGGATTGGGAGACGTTTGTCCAAAGCATCCCGGGTAGAGCGACTCTCCCCAGTTGGGAGGAGATGAGGATAGCTCTTCGACATGAAGAGCCCAAGAGGTTGATCAAGGCAGGGAGTAGCGGCAAGAGAGTCCGAATCAAGGAGGAGGAGGATATAGCTCTCACATCAGCGGGACAACAGGGACTATAGAAGGGGAAGAAGAAGGACATCTCCAAGGTCAAGTGCTTCAACTATGGGAAACTGGGACATTATGCCTCTCAATGCCATAGGAAGAAAGGCAAGGGAGAGGCTTTCGACTCAAAGGCTGCTCCAACAAAGGTGGAGAAGGATGTCCAGGATGATGACGAATGTGCCATGAGTGCTCATGCACCTCTAGAGAAGAGGTGGGGCGACATGGAATTGTAGTCCAGAGGACTACTTGTCGAGCAGGATCCTTGAGGTGCTCAAACTCTTGGATCACATACGGTTACGGGAGCCCTTAACGATAGTAGCAAAATGACAGGTGTCGGTTGGTGCAAGGTGTGATGGAGCAACAATGGCAGAGCTAGAGTGCCAAAGTCTGAGGCAGCACAGTGGATGTTGTAGCAGTGTGAGAGGCACAAAGCAGTTTGTAGTAGCACAGTAGTAGCAGAGGGTCAACACAGATTAGCAAAAGAGGTAGCTTTAGCATCACGAGGCATCCATATTGACTAGCATGTCAGTGTTTGGGTGAGTTTTTTAGTTGCTTAATTCTCAGTAACTAAGTTGCAGTGCTATAGTTAGCAGTGGTAGTGCTATGGGCAGCATCATGCAACATTTTGAGGAGCTGTGGTACAGATGTAGCAGTGACAGTGGCAAATGTGAAAATTCTATCACTGCAGCAACTGATTCATTTTTCCTACTTATTCCACAATAAGTTATTTATGAAATTACTTCAATAAACATTAACATAAATACTGTTGCAGATATCACACCGTAATACAGAAACAAACATAAGCATTAACACATTGACATAGATAGTTTGGACCATAGTTTTAAAAACCGTTCCGGTCCAACCGGTTACCGGCCTAACCGGCCGGTTGGGAGGCTCACCGGTCAGAACCGGTGAAAAAACCCGGTTTACAGCACCCTTTGCCCGGAAAATTGCCCTAACCGGTAAAAACCGGCCGGTTTAGGGCAGAACCGGCCGGTTTATTGCAAACCGGCCGGTTCTGCCCTAAACCGGCCGGTTTATGGACAAGTCAAAATAGATCCAAGGAAGATAGTCAATGCTGGTCAGAAATGTGGGGCCAACTTGTCTTCTACGAGGCTGACTTGGCCAAAGTCATAAATATTAAGTTTCTCCATTAATTTGCTAACGAAATTCTGACCGAAGCTGCCAATCTTCAACAAGATTGACAGTTCTATGATCTGACTGATCATATTCTTGTGAAATCAACCTCTTGATACATGTCTTTTATTCCAAGCCTTGAAATTTTTTAAGAATGATGCCAAAGCAAAATCTTTAATATTGATTAAGGTCACTGTGGGTAAATCAAGCCATGATGCATACCTTTCATTTGCAGACTTATAATTTTGTTAGACTCATTTATGGCTGTGAGTTATGAGATGCTGAGCTACCCATCATTGTAATGTCTTTTGCATGGAGATCTTAGAGTCCTTCAAACTATGAAATGATTTGTATTTCAAAAAAGCACAAAATAAATCTCAAAGAGAAATGAGGTACTTGACAGTGCAATTCAAAATCTGTTTGTAAACTTCACGACGGGCCTTCTTTAATATGTTTTGGACTTTGATTTCTGGCTTTGTTTCAATGATCTTTGTAGGTCTGCATTCTCATGACTAATTCATTACTTCTTTCCTGTATAATAAATTCTTGTCATGCATCTTCGCTTTGTGATTGAACCTTTTATTCCACAGGTTGCTGGCGTCAGTCCATCAACAAGGTGTCATCAATATGTTTTAAATATCTTGATCAAGTTCTGCTAGAAAATATCTGCAACAAGGCCTAGATTAGGCCCTTTTAGGAGAGTTCAGATTACACAACAATATTACAGAGATCTGGCTTTGAACTTCTTTCACGACTCAGTCTCAAACACATAGGTAACTCAAACCTTACTCTGACTTGTGCTGAGGCATCCTCAGACTCTGAACCAGATGATGTCTATGTAGCTCCTGATGATGATCCTGTGTCTAGTAGTGGTGATGGACTTGATGATTGATCATGTGTACACTGTAGACTTGTAGTAGGCCAATGGCCTCATAGCTTGCAGCATTGTTTTTGGACTTTATAGGCCATTTAGAGCCTCATTTCTTATGTATTTTGCTATTTTGTCGATGATATGTATTGCACTCGGTGCCATTTTGATATATTCACCTTTGCATGGTATATAAATGAGCAAACTTTGCATATTTTGTCTCTATTGGCTTGGAATCATGGTTTTACATCTTAAAAATAGTTTTGTTTCATTAAAAATTAATTATTTAATGTATTTTTTAAAAACCGGTTCGTTTAGACCAAACCAGTCCCGGTTAGACCGGTTCCGGTCGGTAAACCGGTTAGCTAGGTGGACCGGTTCGGTCACCGGTTCCGGTTTTAAAAACACTGGTTTGGACAACAGTCCCCGGAAAAACCCAATGTGAGAAAATCGGTGCAGCAAGGGAGGATTTTATTAGTCAACATTTTTTCTGTACAACAAGGTGCCAAACTGGCTTACCCACAGAGAGAAATAATTCTCCAGCACTTCTCCCAATCCCAGCATCAGCTCGGCTGACCTCTGCGTGGCTCTCAAACCCTCTGCATCAGCCTTGGGCCTTTCTGCGTCACTCACGCAGGCCCAACAAGTGACTGCGGAGTCTTTTGTTGCCTCTACGTCTGCCTGAAAAGCCCTGCGTCTGCCTTTCTTGCCTCAGCACTGATCTCCAGTGGCTAGTACCGCCTCTCTGCTCCGTACTTGCTGCCTCCTGACTGCTCACCAGACCACTGGTTCAATTTCTCAACTAACCCCACTCCAAAAATTGAACTGACTAGTCTCCTTCAGTGTGTTCTTCAAGTGAGCCTCAAGCCTCCTCTTATACTTTTCTCATTAACAAATCAACCGCCCAGATTAAGTCCCTAATCAACGGCTAAAATTAGATCTGGCTTGATCCATGACATTTGGACCATTCTAACATAGTTTTATATTGATACACATTAATATTTTATTTTCCCTAAGTTTAGACTTAGGGACACCATTAAAAATATTAATTATTTTAATATCTCCCAAACTGTTTAGAATCTACCCAAACCCTTTCTGGGTATTGGAGATCTCATGTGCCTTAGCCTCTCCACCAATTTTCATGGCTAGAGCACATCCGATGCTACCCCAAATCAACACTCTCTCTTAGTGAGGACTGTGCTCTTGTAATACTCCTCACTGAGTATCACCCTGATCATTCGGCATCAGTCCCTATGCTGACGCTAAGCCTCCCTGCCCAACATCCTCTGCACCGCTGCACCCTGTATTGCTGCCCATGACTATGCTACTGCCATTGCTACATCTGTACGACAACTCCCTCTGCATCCGTGCTGCTGCTAGTCCTTTCTCCCAACACTGCATCTGCACTGCAACTCCCTCTGCATCCTTGCAGTCATCACTCCCATTTTTGCTACTGAAATGGTTTCTTTACCATCCCCATCTTTTACCTGAAGTAGTCAAATTTTGTCCTTCCAAGGGCCTTGGTGAGGATGTCCGCCAGCTGTTCTCCTATAGGAGTGTAGCCCAACTGTACAGCTCCTCATTGGACACAGTCCTTGACAAAGTGACACTGGATATCAATATGCTTCGACCTATCATGAAACACTGGATTCTCAAAGAGCTTAATGCAACTCTAATTATCACACATGATGCTGGTCGCCTCCATATTCCTTCTGAATAGGTTCACAAGCAGTTTTCTAAGCCATATGGCCTCACACGAAGCTATGCTTGCCGCCATATATTGTGCCTCAGATGAGCTCAGATCCACAGATTTTGTTTCCTACTGCACCAGGAGGTCATTCCTGTTCCAATTTTGAAACAGTACCCAGAGGTACTTTTCCGATCCACTGAACTCCCCCCCCAATCTGCATCAATAAATCCACTCAATCTAATATCCTTACTCCTGTTGTACAAGAGTCCAAAATCAACTGTTCCCTGTAAATACCTGAGAACATGTTTGGCTGCTACCCAGTGTGCCCTCTTCGATTCCACCATGAACTCACTGAGGGTGTTGACAGAGTAGCAAATGTCTAGCCTGGTATTGACCAAATACATCAGTGACCCTATGAGCTTCCTGTATAGGGTTGGATTGACATCCTTGTCTTTTGATGCATCAATCTTCTTCCAATTGGTGATCATTGGCATAGCCATAGGTCTATAATCCTCCATCCTGAATCTTTTCAAGATTTCTGTACCATACCTCCCTTGCCCAAGGAAGATTTCTCCCTTTTGTTTCCAAACCTCCAAACCAAGGAAGTAGTGCATTCGTCCCAAATCCTTCATATCGAATTCTATGGCTAGATTCTTCTTGCAGTCCCCAATGATTCTGGATGATCCTGTCAGAAAGAGATCATCCACATACAATACTAAGATTAGCGGCTCGTTCTTTACAACTAGATAGTAGAGATTCGGATCCGTGTCACTCTTGGCAAACCACATCTTCTGTAAGTAGCCATCTATTCGACCATACCATGCTTTCAGTGCCTGTTTCAGCCCATACAAGGCTTTCTTCAATATTCATACATGAGACTTCTTCTCATGAGTTTCAAAGCCCTTTGGTTGTTCAATGTATGCCTCCTCTTCTATTACCCCATTCAAAAATGTCGTTTTGACATCCATCTGAAGGATCTCCCATCCCATCTGGGTTGCAAGAGATATCATGGTCCTAATAGATGTATACTTGGCTACTGGGAAGAAAGTCTCCTCATAGTCAATCCCTTCCTTTTGAGCATACCCCTTAGCCACAAACCTGGCCTTGTATTTCTCAACACTGTCGTCTGCAGCGTATTTGATCTTGTAGATCTATCTTGAACCTACCACTGATCTGTCTTGAGGTCTTGGCACCACCTCCCAAACATCATTTACCATTATGGAGTTGTATTCCTCTACCATCGCATCTAGCCAAACTTGATGTTGAGCTGCCTCCTTGGAATTGGCAGGCTAGCCATCCTAAGCTACTAATGCCTGATATCTATCTTGCTCTTTTCGCTCCCTCTTATTGTTTCTTAGCGCACCGATGAAGTCCTCTACATCTCGCAAAATCTGACAAAGTTCCCTGCTAGTTCTTCCTCTGCCAGCAGGTGCTTCTGTTCGCTCCTCCTCCTCATCTTGAGAATCTTCCTATCGTGAGGAAGAATTCTTTACTTCTGTTGGTTGAAGAGGCTTAGCCAACGACTCCTCTTTCAACTTCTCCTCGGAAGGCATCTCGTGAGATCTTCTGAAATCCCTGTCCTCCATGAACTTTACATCTCATCGTACTACTACCTTCCTGCTCCCTGGAAGATAGATTCTGTATGCCTTAGTGTTCTCTCTATATCCTATTAGATATCCCTTTTCCGCAGTCTGATCCAGCTTCTTCCTCTTTTCTTCAGGTATGCGGCAATATGCTAGACTCCCAAATATCCTGAAATGACTAACTTCAAGTGTCTTCCCTGTAAAGACTTTCTCTGGAGTAATCTTGCCCACTACCCGATGAGGAGTCTCGTTCTGAACATAGACTGTTGTGTTGCATGCTTTCGACCACAGGAATTTTGGTATATTCTGATCATACATCATTGCCCTAGTTGCTTCTACAATAGTCCTGTTCTTTCTTTCTGCTACCCCATTCTGTTCAGGATTATATGGAGTTGTCCACTCTCTTCCGATGCCCTCCTTAGCGCAAAAATCAGTGAAGTCCTTATCGACATATTCTCCACCATTATCTGAGCATAAAACTTTTATTTTCTTCCCAATCAGTGAACTCCTTGAATCGAGAGGAAACCTCATCCTTGGTTTTCAGAAAATAAATCCAAGTTTTCCTTGAGTGGTCATCAATGAAGGTAAGGATATACTCGACACCACTGAGAGCTTTGACGGACACAAGTCCGCAGATATCAAAGTATATCAATCCTAGTAGACACTTGGCCCTGTGTTTGCTCTTAGGAAATGTTGCCTTGGCATACCTTCCTAGAACACATCCCCTGCATACATCATCCCGTTCCGTACTCAGATCCGGAACTCCTGTTACAATGCTCCTGAGAATTCTCATAGCTCCATGGTGCAAGTGACCCATTCTTTTGTGACATAGTTCATTCAAGTCCTTGTCTCCATGACTGCCTATTAGTGCCATTGGTCATTCTAGTTGCAATCTATACAACCGATTACTTTTGATCCCGATCTGCACTTTCTTTTTCCATCTCAGGTGTTTGACGTATACCTTCTCCTTGATGAAGTAGACATCATAGGCCTTGCCTTGTAGCTGCTACACAGAAAGTAAGTTCATCCCCAATCCTAGTACATGCAGTACATTTGTAGCACGAAACTGTTCTCCCGATTCTGTTTGAAAAACTATGGTACCCTTCCCTACAGGAGTACACTTTGCCTTATTCCCCATGGTGATCCGAAAGTTCATCTTCTCTTCTTGATATTCTGAGAAACACTCCCTGATTCTTGTCATATGCCACGAAGCTCCACTGTCTATATACCATACTTTTGATGATGCAACACTAGTCATACACACCACTTTTTCTTCCAGCCCGGAAGCCAACATAGAGAAATCAAAATCTCTTTCTCTTGTGCAATATTCTGAAAATCTGTGTGAGTCCCCTGACGTGAATGCCTCTGCATCGTGGTCTTGACCCATAATGGATTTTCCCTTTCTTTGATTACTTGCTTTGATACCATGTGAAAATTCTATCACTGCAGCAACTGATTCATTTTTTCTACTTATTCCACAATACGTTATTTATGAAATTACTTCAATAAACATTACAATAAATATTGTTGCAGATATCACACTGTAATACAGAAACAAACATAACCATTAACACATTGACACAGATATTTTGGACAGCAGTCCCCGGAAAAACCCAATGTGGGAAAATCGGTGCAGCAAGGGAGTATTTTATTATTCATCATTTTTTCTGTACAACAGGGTGCCAAACTGGCTTACCCATAGAGAGAAATAATTCTCCAGCACTTCTCCCATTCCTAGTGTCAGCCCGGATGACCTCTGTGTGGCTCTCAAACCCTCTACGTCAACCCTTGCTTGACTGCGTCAGCCCTGTGCCTCTCTACGTCACTCACGCAAGCCCAACAAGTGACTGCACAGTCTTTTGCTACCTCTGCGTCTACCCGAAAAGCCCTACGTCTGCCTCTCCTGTCTCAACAAATCTCCAGTGGCTGATCCCACCTCTATGTTTCGTACTTGCTGCCTCCTGACTGCTCACTAGACCACTGGTTCAATTTCTCAGCTAACCTCGCTCTAGAAATTGAACTAACTGGTCTCCCTCAGTGTGTTCTCCACGTGACCCTCAAGCCTCCTCTTATACTTTTCTCGTTGACAAATCAACGACCGAGATTAAGTCCCTAATCAACGGCTAAGATTAGATCTGGCTTGATCTATGACTTTTGGAGTCCGGACCATTCTAACATAGTTTTATATTATTACACATTAATATTTTATTTTCCCTAAGTTTAGACTTAGGGACTCCATTAAAAATATTAATTATTTTAATATCTCCCAAACTGTTTAGCATCTACCCAAACCCTTTTTGGGTATTGGAGATCTCATCATTCATGTGCCTTAGCCTCTCCACCAATTTCCGTGGCTAGAGCACATCCGATGCTACCCCAAATGAATAGCAGAGTCATGGGCAACAGTATAGGAAGTAGCGCTACAATAGATGAAGGGTAGCAAGCCAAGCATCAGCAGCACAGAGGACCGATGCAGTGGATCAATGTAGTACTTCTATTGAGAAATATTGCTAGAGCACATTCCTTGCTAAGAGGTAGTGTTGATTTTGAGTAGCATCGGATGTGCTCTAACTCCGAAATTTTGTGGAGGGGCTAGAACACATGAGATCTCCAAGACCCAGAAATCGTTTGGAGAAATTCCACCCGGATGAGGAATTATTAAAATAATTAATATTTTTAATGGGTTCCTAAGTCTAAACTTAGGAAAATAAAAATATTAATGTGTATTAATAAAAATATGGGTGAGAAGTTTCTAACTGATGAGGATCAAGCCAATTCTAATCTTAGTCATTGATTAGAGACTTAATCTCATCTGTTGATTCATCAACAGGAAAAGTATAAGAGGAGGCTTGAGGGTCAGTTGGAGATACACCAAGAGATCATAGAGTTCGATTTTCTGGGGTGAGGTTTGCTAAGGAAATCGAGCTAGTGATCAGAGTTGCAGTGAGAGGCCGTTTGGCAAGGGATTTTCATCCAAGGTTGAAGAATACATAGCAGAGAGGCAGAGCAGTGCAAGGAGAGACAACGCAGGCCCCAAAAGGGCTGACATAGAGGGCTAACGCAGGTGACGCAAAAGCCATAGAGGCTGACGCAAGCCCTTAGAGGCAATGTTGGGGAGATTTTGTGGGGCATAGAAGGAGCAGATCAACAGTATCAAATTTCTGAGCAAGGGAGGCTCACTGTCAGGGTGACCTAGAGCCTAGAGGAGTGACGCAGTTCCAGCGCAGTGCTTGGAACAGCGATCGTTGTCCAGCACAGGGAACAACCGGAGTCATTGTGGGGTTTGATCATCCTTTTGCTAAATTTGTCGGAGTATCTGTCTCCGGATAGAGGTACTACTGCCAAGGACATTCTCTGTTGGGTGAGCCATTTCTGGCACCCTAGTTGTATTCACAAATCTGCTTGATAATACAAACCCTTTATATGTTGCATTGGTTTTCCCGATTTGGGTTTTTCCGGGGACGTTTGTCCAAAAATAACAGTGTCCCTTGTGTTATTGTCTCAGTTTATTTCAGTTCATGATCCGTATATTTGTGTAGGCTGCAAAGTGTTTACATCGATGTTTATGAAATTAAATAACTTGTTAATGCAAAGAACAAATAGGACATTGTAAACCAGTAATTGCAGTAGGGGTTTCTGATGTGTTAGATTCAGGAATCTTCACAGAAACTGCCATGAAGAATGATGGCCATGTCCAAATAAGTGTGCATACATAAGAAGATGGTCCATGCGGGGAACAAATAGGTGCTACGAGATAAAGGGAAAAAAGGGAAAGGTACAAGAAGTGGTCACCTTTATAGGGATAGAAAAAAGTGTTTCCATAAATCATGTGTACTAATAGGTCCACCTTCTTAATGTCTGCATACCAACCCAGGACATAAAAATGCCCCTCAGGACAGGGAGTTACTGTCACCAGGGGGTCGACAAAAGTGCCATAAAACCAAACACCATGAAGATGAAGCTAAGAAGACTGGTTATGACCATCCACCATCAGGATCTAGGATAGACCTTCACATTATCATCCCACATGGCCTTACAGGGGTATAAATTGCACACATTTGGGGTTACAAATGGTGTGGTCAAAAGTTTAGTACCCCTGTTGAAAGAGGGGAAACAATGCCTAAATTTGATTTTATTTCAGAGTCTAATTCTGAATTAAATCATTGCCTAGATTCAATTAATTATGTTGACCTTGTTGGGCAGCATATGGAAAATTTCAGTGGTTGACTTGTTAAAGTCTAGTGTAAAGAATGGCCTTATTTTTTTTCTTTAACTATTTTTGCACATAATACAATTTCTTTAACTATTTATCAATTCACTAGATAACACCTATTTGCATATTTTTTAATGAAAATCAAGGTTCAAAGCTGCAGGTAATACCCTGATATCACGATTATGTTAGATAACAATGAGTTCAAATTTGCACAGTAGAGATATAGTGGGTAGCCCAATGAGTCCTCTTCCCTAGGAAAGCAAGAATTGACTATTTTCCCAATAACATTGTGCTATTTGATCAGGAGAATCAATAATAAGTTTGAAACTGTCAGATATATTATTGAAAACTGTCTGATAGAGCCATTGCTAAACCATGCCAAAATTTCAAACTCAAGAATAAAATAAATTATTAGAACTTCAAATTTCTTAATTTTCCTGACTCACGTTAGACACATTTATTTCTCTTATTAAATTCCTAGCCACATAAATACAGAATAACAGTTCATTCAATGAACCCTTAATGAAAGGTGTCTTGTGATTTTCATTCTCAGCATGAATTACTGCATACAGGTAAAGGACATAAATTAAAATTCAAGTACACATTACAGTATAGTTGATTTTCTGACTAACCAAAATTGTCAAGATACAAACTGGATTGGAAGGCAACATATGAGCTCCATGTAATGTCTGCGCTATATCATGAACAATGACAAATATCAGACTAAAGAATCAGCATACAAACTGACATTTTGGTACACAAAAGCTTTGAGATGCGAAAACAATGACAGATCAATATTTTCTAAACTTCAATATGGCAAGCACCCATAAGAGAAATAAAGTGTTAAATTGGATCGATCCTTATAAGGGCAATGTAAAATAAATAGCTTACCTTTACTATCAATAAGCCTGCAACAGGCATTGCTATAAGGCGAACACCTGTAATGACCCAAAAAACTTGGCTGTCCAGAACAACTTGAGAAGTGGTTACACTTTCTTTGCTAGATTTATACTCATCCATTGGACTAGCATATGAATTGGTCTTTTTGCTGCTGAAAACGGGTATAGAAGGTGCAAGTGACAATGCAAGTACAAGAACCTGAACCACTACTGATGCTGATCCCAATAGAGATGCTGCCTGCAAAGTATATTAGCTCATTTAATTTCAACCAATAAATTGTGCAAATTATACCAAATGGCAAGTAGTATTATGAAACAAACAATTTGATTAATCATTCGAGAAATAAAGAAAGCAATTTCATCACAAACAGTTAACAGTTTCCGAAACTCCATTGACAATTGATCTTGGCAGATATCTAGTGAATCTTTGCTCTTTTTGAACCCTTGGAAGTCCACTAAGGTTCTTTGTTGAAGACATGTTTAAAGTCTACTCTGACCTTTGTGTCGATAAATTTGTAAGTCAACAATGGCCACTGAAGTAATTTGACATCAACCTTGGTTATAAGTGGGTATCAACCTCAGTTGTAAGTCAGCACTGACCTTGGTTCAAGTTTGTGCCAACCGCATGTATTAATTCAATGGAAGCTTAGTCAACCTGTTGTTCATCAAATGAGTCACATTTGCTAGTATCATGAAATTTACATAACGGCATCCTTCTCTACTCGAAAATAAAAGCTAGTCAAGTTGATATTGCAAATTTGGAGGTTTTGAGTACATAAGATAAGATTAAATAATTTTTTTAATGTCCAACATCACACATTGGGAGGAGTCATTGCACATCTGGTAATTTCTCACTTTTGATGTGCTTTCCCACAAATTTTATGCATGTTTCTCCATTGAGGGTACCTTTTGTTACCATTCATTTTGCATGAGACATATGCTAGTGAGTCTCAGAGGGGCCCCTTCCTTGATCTTTATGCAAACATCTCCCACTATTCGACCCTTGGAGAGATCATACTTCTGGGCGACTTTAACTCCTGCACCAGAAACCTTCAAGTACCCCTACATGATCGAGTTGAAAATGCACTTTGTCTCTAGCAGATAAAGCTGGAGTCCATGGGTCTCTAGAGGTGTTCTCAAGACAGGAATGGACCCCTCACAGGTTATGGGAGACATCTTCTGCAACTAGGGGATTCCCAACGGTTTATTGATTATGAATGGGCTCTCTTGCCTCCCAAGTTCAGGTGACTTCACTTGTTTCCCCCATAGTGGGGGCGCAGTGTAGTGGATTATGCCTTGACCAACTAGGACCTCCTCCCATGCATCTAGCACCTCTCCATATCTCATCTCCTTTTGGCAGATCATACTCTTCTCACTTTCACCCTCTCTACACCCTCCTCTTTCCCTCCAGCCCCCAACATACCCCTCCATCCCCTGATACCACCTTCATTTTTGACAAAGATTATGCCATCCCCTACACTACCCACCTTAAGGAGCTTCTTCCCCCCATTTCCCACTTAGATCAATGGACACAACCACAGCCAAGTACGAGAAACTCTCCATGGCCCTTGAGGAGGAAGCCCTTGATTCCTAATCCCACTCCACCCACCAACACGTCCATAAGGCTGCCTCGGGAACCTGCACCATGAACCATTGGTTTGATAAGTGTTAAAATTGGCAACCAGGGCAAAACTTCATGTGGGTCATCTTATTCATGGCTAATAATATTTTTATTAGATTCCTCTCGTCGAGAGGTGTAGGATTGATATAAAGATCATCCAATTCCGATAAGTATTCATGGAGATATGAATTTATTTTGATTATGGAATTATTATCAAGCCGACCTACAACTCATGTAGGCTCAGAAGCCCAACAGTCGCATCTATTCACCCACCAACGTTGTGTATAAATATAAGAGGACTTTTCCTCATTTGGACTCACTCATCTCATCACATCTCTCTCTCTCTACTGCGCAGATATGAGTCTCTTCTCTACTGCGCTGAAATGGGTCTCTCTCTCTCACACATGTGAAGCCGGAAACCGCTGAAACTGAAGCTGCAACTGCAGAATTAAAGATTGACTTGCGTGGCCTAGAAGATCTCCTCTTTGGAACTGCGTTGTAGGTTCATCTGAACCTTCTTTGAAAGCCGCAACTTTTGGTGGTGGAATGAAGTCAATCCGACGAACGGTTTGCAAGATATCGACTGCCCTAGTTTGAAGCCGGAAACTGCTGAAACTGAAGCTGCAACTGCAGAAGTAAAGATTGACTTGCATGGACTAGAAGATCTCCTCTTTGGAACTGCGCTGTAGGTTCATCTGAACCTCCTTTGAAAGCCACAACTTTTGGTGGTGGAATGAAGTCAATCCGACGAACAGTTTGTAAGATATCAACTGCCCTAGTTTGAAGCCGGAAACTGCTGAAACTGAAGCTGCAACTGCAGAAGTAAAGATTGACTTGCATTTGCTAGAAGATCTCCTCATCTGAACTGCGCTGTAGGTTCATCTGAACCTCCTCTGGAAGCCGAAACTTTTGGTGGTGGAATGAAGTCAATCCGACTGTCGGTTTGTGAGATATGGTTTGCCCTAGTTTGACAATGAAGCCGCTAACACTGATGCTACTGATCTAGGGTTTGCTACTGCTGATATGAATCAGATTTATTGTACTATTTCTCTCTGCTGAATTATTGAAGATAAAAGAAGATTTGATCAAAGGGTTTCCCCACACATTGTAGGGTTTGTCCCTGGCTAGCCGCCACATCTTGTGTCTCTTGTCTTGGCTTGTTTTCTGTCGATCGTTTAATGTTCTATCTGCACTTTACTTTATGTACATGTGATTGCTAATCGGTGGAATATAATAAGAAAAAGAAGCAAACTGTTATAAGCATAGAACATACCATAACTTAACATGGTATCAGAGCTGAGGTGAAGACAAAGCCCAAGCAAGAGCAAGAGCAATCATTGAAGAGAAGATTGGCAAGGCTATCCTAAAAGAACTATGGGGTCCTCAACACTCTTTCCTGCCGAAGACAAGCTCCGTGAGAAAGCTGACTATCACGGATGGAAGATGTCTATCGATCTAACCCTTGAAGATCAAGGAGTGCTGGACCATATTGTTGAGCCTCCATCAAATGCATCTGCTGCTGCCTGGAACAAATGGAAAAATGGAGAAGTCAAAACAAAGAAGATCATCCGGGACTCTATTGACAAGCGCTTGGTGGCCTACATCTCTGATCTAGACACCTCCAAGGAAATCTACGACAGAATGGTGAGTTTATTTAAAGTTAATGATGCAAATCAAGTTTTGTTTCTTAGAAATAAGTTGAGGGAAATCAAGAAGGGTAAAGATGAAAGTATGCAAGCATACTTCTTAAGAATCACCGAGATCAAGAACAATCTCCTATCTATTGGGGAAACCATTACTGACAGAGAAATGGCACTCACAACTCTCGGAGGATTACCATCTGAATGGTATGTGTTCAGGACTACTCTTCTGAACAATAATGTAATTCCTAGTTTCAAGGAATTAATGGCTAGATGCATTCAAGAACAAACAAGGGTAGAAGAGCAGGAAATGCCCTTGCCTAAAGGTCCTCCTGCTGCTTTTTCTTCTCATGCTAAGAAAAGAAATAATTTTGGGTCTAAAGAAAGGCTGGATTTAAGGGTGGAAGAAAAGGACGATGTTTCATTTGCAATAAAGCAGGTCACTATGCAAGGGAATGCCCTGATAGAAAGGACTCTCACCGTGACGATGATCAAAATCCCTCTCATGGCAAATCAAAGGAATGACAAATTCAACAGCAAAGGTAAGAGGAGAGCTAGGGATCGAGGAAGAGGACAACCATTCAAGAAGGCTAGAAAGTCCAGGATGTATTAAATGCACCTGACCTCAAAAAGAACCTAGCGTCCATCTCGGCAACGGAAGACAAAGGCTACAAGGTAACCTTTAATGATGGCAAGGTACGTATATGGAAAAATAATGTTAAAGATGCCTTTACTCTTGGGTTTAGTGTTGATTCATTATATCAGGTCGATGGAAGTCTGCTAGGTGTCATGTCTTATGACACATCTCTTCAGTCTGATCTTTGGCATTAGAGGTTTCCTCCCCTTCATTATAAAGCTATACTCGGTGTAAGACAAATGGTGACAGGGATGCCCGAATTCTGAGTAGAGAAAGAAGGTGTATGTCCAGGATGTGCTGAAGGAAAGCTCAAAAGGGGACCATTCCCCTCAAGCCAAAGCAAGACCTCTGATATATTACAATTGGTTCACTCAGGCATACCTGAGGTTGGCATTAAGAGGGAGACTACTACACCACATACTCCTGAGCAGAATGGTGTGGTGGGAAGGAAGAACTGCACGATGATGGAAGCTGTCCGGGCCATGATCAAAGACTTCTGAAGTTTATATGGGCTGAAACTACAATCACCGTCGTATATGTACAAAATTGATGCCCTCATCAAGCATTGGGTTCCAAGGCTCCTGAAGAAAAGTTCACCGCAAGGTGAACAATCTTCCGCTTTTGAGGAGCTCTCAAGAAGCCGACACCAGGGAACCGAAAGAAAAGGATGATGAATCAATGCCTGATGTAGAAGAACCCATGGATCTGATTGATTCTCATCCACATGAGCCTTCCTCTTCTAAGAAGAGGCCTTCATGGCTTAGGGGGATACTTGATGATGCTGAAGGACATGCTGCACCCTGAGGAACCTTCCGTCAAAGTAAGAAACTTAACAGGTATCAGGGATACTTGACCATCATGAGCACAATCATACAAGATGAGCCTTCATCATTCTCAGATGTCATCAAGCATTAAGTATGGAAGGATGCTATGACCGAAGAATATGAGTCTATTATGGAGAATGATGTCTGGGAAGTAGTTCCCAGACCCTGGACAAGACAATTGTTACTTCAAAATGGCTTTACAAGATAAAGCATGCAGCAGATGGAAGTACATAAAAGTATAAGGCTCGTTTTGTTGCTCATGGAAGGAAGGTATAGACTATGATGAGATATTTGCACCTGTTGCCAGATATACGACCATCCGCTCGATCATAGACCTTGTGGCTTCACAAGAATGGAACCTACATCAGATGGATGTCAAGACCGCGTTCTTGCATGGTTCTATCAAAGAAGAGGTCTATGTGGAGCAACCTAAAGGATTTGAGATTTATGATTGAAAATCTCATGTATGCAGGTTGAAGAAGGCTCTATATGGGCTGAAGCAAGCACCCCGAGCATGGTATGAGAGGATCAATAGCTACTTGATGAAGCTGGGATTCACTAGGAGTGAAGCCGATCCTAACCTTTACTTTAAGGTTGAAGATGACAAGCCTCTCATACTGGTGTTGTATGTGGATAACCTCTTTCTAACAGGTGCAGACCCTCTCATTCACAAATGTAAGAGGGAGCTGGCTTCTGAATTTGAAATGAAGGACCAAGGACTTGAAGTATGGCAGAAGCCAAGGGAAATTTTCCTATCTCAAGGGAAATATGTGGTAAAGATATTGGAAAGATTTGGTATGATGGACTGCAAGCCTGTGACTACCTCGAGGATCTTAACTTTTAGAAGTTATATGGTAGTGATGTCGGACCAGATTTGGGAAATGCCTCTGAGTTTCATAAACTCATTCGCATTGATGTTCCTGGTGAACCTCCGTCCGAACATATGTTTTGCAGTTAGCACTATGAGCTCATATTTGGTTGAGCCTCACTGCATTGATGCCAGAAATCTTCTGAGATGTCTTCAGGACACAATCTCTCATGGATTAAGATACACTGCCAGGAGATGTAAGACTACTTGGATATGTTGAAATTTGGTACCGGAGGACAGGTAGTTCCCTTAGGGTTTGATCTTTGGCCTAGGGAAAAGTGTCCAAAAGAATTTAATTTTTCTCCTAAAGTGACTTTATAATTTTATAAAGTTAAATCTAATTTAAAAGTGACTTTAAGTGATAAAGTTACTAAGTCTAAATTTAAAGTAACTTTTATAAAGTAAATGAAAAATTAGAAAGGAAAAGTGACTTTGGAAATAAATGACTAAGTGGGTCTTTATTAAAGTGGGGTGAATTAAAAAATAGAAAGTGAGATTTAAATGAGCATTTAATCTCAGCCATTGATCTAAATCTATTTCAGCCATTGGATTTAGAGATCACCCAAAAGTCACTTGGAGTTATATTAAAGGAGGAAAAGGAGGAAAAGGTCATTCATTCTTTCATGAGCATATTGGGAGAAGGAGAGCAAGAGAGCAAGAGAGATTTCTGAGTAGGGAGGAGAAGGAGACAGCAGCTTGGCACACATTCCAAGGCAGCAGTTGAGCAGATTTGTACAGCTGATTCAGCACATAGTGAAAGGCAGATTTTTGCACAAAAATCGAGGAGCAGTTTGCTGATTTTTCTGCACACAAAACGGAGGCCGTACAGCATTTATTGTTGTCCTGTTTGCTGTAATTTCCAGATTGCTGTGAGGCACGAGAAAGGAGATAAGTTGTAAATTTGCTTACTGATTTTTTGCTGAATAATTCTCACTGTAAAAAGGCAATTTTCAGAAATAAAGAAGAGCTCTCAAACTAGTTTTCCCCAAGAGTTGTAGGGGGTTTTTCCAGGGTCAAGTTGACCAAAAATATCAGTGTTTTAATGTGTTTTAATGGCTGTTTTTGATTGCTGATTTTTAATTCTGCAATTTCCAGTATTCTGAAAAAATTTCCAGAATTTGTGTTTTCAGCAATATTTATTTTTTTCAGTCGGTTAAATGTATGGTTATGGGAATGGGCATTTAACTACATGGGAGAAATAAGGAGAAACTGAAAACCGGGGTGGGAAAACAGAAATTTCTACATGGTATCGGAGCTTGAGTGCTGAAGGGCAGTTTGGGACAGCAAAAGGAAAAATTACAGTTGCTGATTTTTCACTCAGAAAATTCCAGCAAGCTGATTTTTTCATAAACAACAGTTTTATCTTTACTACAGCAGTGCTATTCTTTCAGTTTTAGGACAGCAGGATGTCATTGGGATTGAGGGTGGAGGATAGGTTGGATGGGCATACAAATTACAGTGTTTGGAAGGAGAGAATGAAGAGTATCTTTGAGGAGGCAGAAGTCTGGGATATCATGGTGCATACCGCACAGAACCCTGTTGTTGTGCCCACTGATGTTACTCAGTTGGCTGAGTATAAAAAGAAGAACAATAAGGGTAAGAGGCTGATTCTAGACGGAATCAAAGACCATTGCATTCCTCATGTGAGAGGAAAGAGCAATGCCCATGAGATGTGGACAGCATTGTCCAATCTCTACCAGAGTACCAATGAGAACCGGAAGATGGTCTTGAAGAAGAAGCTGAAGAACATTAAGATGGGGAATGATAGTGCAGCTGGATATCTCACAAAGATTACCAATGTGAGAGATGAGTTGGCAGCGATTGGAGAGGCCATTCCATCCACTGAGTTGGTGCGTATTGCAGTGAATGGTCTCCCCCGTTCATGGTTGAACTTCGCTGATGGGGTTTGTGCACGTGAGACCCTTCCCACATGGGAGAGGTTTTGGGATGATTGTATTCAGACAGAGATCAGGAAAGGTCAGCTTGGGGCAGCCAAGCCAGTTGAGCAGGATGAGGATGTAGCACTGGTGGCAGGAGGTAAGAAAGGCAAAGGGAAGAAGCAGGCTTCCACAAGCAGTGGTGGGGGCAAAGGCAAAGGCAAAGGTAAACAGGGGAACACACAGAAGGACTATTCCAAGGTGAAGTGTTGGAATTGTCAGAAGATGGGACACTATGCAGTTGTGTGTCCGGAGAAGAAGAAGAAGAAGGGGAAGAACCAGGACGTGGCAGCTTCAGCAGAGATTGAGGACTTTGCTGGTCGTTTTGACCGAGAGTTTGCGTTCACTACGTGTGAGTCCTCTAGTGCAGGATCACCTGCCACACAGGTTCAGAGGGAACATGCTTTTCCCTCGATTAGCGGAGCATCTACAGGTATCTGGTATGTGGACAGTGGGGCTTCACGTCACATGACAGGAGTCCGGGAGTACTTCTCAGAGCTTTCAGAGAGTGGCACTGATATTGAGGTAGTACTCGGTGATGACAGAGTTGTTAGAGTAGTCGGGGTGGGGACAGTGACATTTCAGAGGGAGTCCAAACCTCCCTTGAAGGTGTCAGAGGTTCTTTATGTGCCAGGGATGAGGAAGAACCTCATATCCGTCTCAGCTTTGGAGGACAGAGGATATGAGGTACTGTTCAGGGGAGGACAGGTGTTGATGTATCCCAGGGACACTCCAGCTGATTCAGCTAGAGTGATAGGTGTACGCCATGCAAAGGTGTACAAGTTTGCATTTCAGCCCCTTTTGGCATTGAGCAGTAGTACCGACAGCAGAGCTAGCAGTTCTGAGCTGTGTGAGATTTGGCACCGCAGGATGGGACATATGTATCATGGAGCCTTGAGGACATTGCGGGAGATCACTACAGGTGTGCCAGATTTCAGTATTGATCACTTTGATACTTGCAGAGGTTGTGCGATGGGCAAATTTGCCAAATCCCCTTTTCCCAGCAGTGACAGCAGAGCGACGGGGATACTTGATTTGATTCATTCCGATGTGAGTGGTTGGATGTCTCATGTTTCCTTGAGTGGATATGAGTACTATGTTTTATTCATTGATGATCACTCCAGGAGGACCTGGATTTATTTCTTGAAGACCAAGAGTGAGGTCTTCAAGTGGTTTCAGGAGTTCAGAGCTCTTGTGGAGACTCAGACAGGTCGAAAGATCAAGTCCTTGAGGTCGGACAATGGAGGAGAGTACACCCTTGGAGAGTTCGTTGACTATTGTGCGGAGGCAGGCATTAGGAGGGAGTTCACTGTTCCTTACAACCCCCAGCAAAACGGGGTTGCGGAGAGGAAGAACAGATCCATCATAGGGGCTGCCAAAGCCATGTTATATGATCAGGGGTTGCCATTGTTCTTGTGGGCAGAGGCCTGCAACACAGCTGTTTACTTGCAGAACAGGAGTCCGCATCGTGCCTTGGGGCACATGACTCCGGAGGAGGCTTTCTCTGGGAAGAAGCCTGATATTGGTCATCTTCATATCTTTGGATGCATTACATACTCCTATATACCCAAGGAGAAGAGGACCAAACTAGAGCCCACCGCAGAGAAGGGTATCTTTGTGGGCTACAGTGAGACCTCAAAGGCCTTTCGGATTTACATCCCTGCACAGAGGAGAGTTGTTGTTAGACGGGATGTGAAGTTCGAGGAGGACAGGGCCTTTAGGAGGTCACGGGAGTTAGAGTATCTGGATCAGCCAGACCCTCAGCAGCAGTTGAGTCAGTCGCAGGGATCCAGTGGGCAGGGATCAGGAGGATCTGGAGGTACATCTATGAGGATGTCAGGTCCGTCAGTGAGCAGTGGCTCGCCGAGCCAGAGGGGTGGTGCTCCGGGCAGCATGCAGAGCAATTCACAGAGCAGTTCACTAGGGAGTCCATTGATGGACAGTTCACACGGCACCTCAGCTTCTACAGGTTCAGGTGCAGGCAGGAGGACAGCAGACAGACAGTCAGGAGTTCAGGCTACTGATGATGATGAGGAGGAGGAGTTTCATTCTCCGGTGGGAGAAGTGCGCTCAGGGAAGAGGAAGCCCAAGTGGCTTCAGGACACCTTGAGAGATGCCACATCTGTTGCTGAGCCGAAGAGGCCGGTCAGAGAGAATAGACCACCTGAGAGGTTTTGTAGCTATATGGCGATGGTTACCAACATCCTTGACTCTGAGCCTTCTAGCTATGAGGAGGCAGCTAGCCAGCAGGTCTGGAGAGAGGCCATGCAGGAGGAGTATTCTTCTATCATGAAGAATGATGTTTGGGAGGTGGTGCCGAGGCTTGAGGGCAAATCCGTGGTTACTTCCAGATGGCTTTACAAAGTAAAGCATGCTGCAAATGGCAGCATTGAGAAATTCAAAGCGAGGTTTGTGGCTAGAGGGTTCTCCCAGGTAGAGGGAGTTGATTATGAGGAGACCTTCGCTCCCGTGGCTCGATATACTTCGATCCGCTCCATTATATCGATAGCAGCAGAGATGGGTTGGAAGATCCACCAGATGGATGTGAAGACCGCATTTCTCAATGGCTTCATACAGGAGGAGGTGTACATTGAGCAGCCACAGGGCTTTGAGGTGCATGGGAAGGAGTCCCATGTGTGCAGACTGAAGAAGGCCCTTTATGGCCTGAAGCAAGCTCCCAGAGCTTGGTACTCCAGGATAGATACATATTTGCAGGGGATGGGTTTCACAAAGAGTGAGGCAGATCCGAACCTTTACTTTATTGTGATTGGTGAGGAGCCTCTAATTCTGGTGCTGTATGTGGATGACTTGATCATTACAGGTGCAGAGAGACTCATAGAGCACTGCAAGAGAGATCTTGCGGCGGAGTTTGAGATGAAGGACATCGGCTTGATGCATTACTTTTTGGGTTTGGAGGTGTGGCAGGAGGAGGGGCATTTCTTCCTGGGGCAGGGGAAGTATATTGTGGACATCCTTAGCAGATTCCACATGGAGGATTGTAGACCCATGTCGACACCGATGATCACCAACTGGAAGAAGCTTCATGCTTCGGATTCCGAGTTGGTGGATCCCACATTGTACAGGCAGCTGATTGGTTCCCTGATGTATTTGGTCAACACTAGACCAGATATCTGTTTTGCAGTCAACACGATGAGTCAGTTTATGTGTGAGCCTAGGAAGGTTCACTGGGTGGCTGCAAAACACATTTTGCGGTACTTGCAGGGGACAGTGGATTATGGTCTGGACTACAGGCAGGGAGATGGAGTGAGATTGGCAGGATACACTGATTCTGATTGGGCAGGTTGTGCTTCTGATAGGAAGAGCACTTCAGGGTGCTGTTTTGGGTTGGGTTCAGCAGTAGTGTCATGGTTCAGCCGGAAGCAGCAGTCAGTAGCACTGAGTTCAGCGGAAGCAGAGTATATGGCAGCCAGTCTAGCTAGTTGTGAGGCTATCTGGCTTCGCAAGATGTTGTTTGGCTTATTGGGTCAGCCGTTGAGACCTTCAGTGATTTACTGTGATAATCAGAGTTGCATTAAACTCACGGAGAATCCAGTATTTCATGACAGGTCAAAGCATATCGGGATCAGATATCATTTCATCAGAGACTATGTTCAGAAGGGAGCTGTGAAGCTTGAGTATATTTCCACTGATGAGCAGGTTGCAGATATTCTTACCAAAGCCTTACCACGGGGCAAGCATGTCTACTTCAGAGACAAGATGGGTGTGGTGAGGAACACCTTCCTCGGTAAGAGGGAGTGTTGAAATTCAGTACCGGAGGACAGATGGTTCCCTTAGGCTTTGATCTTTGGCCTAGGGAAAAGTGTCCAAAAGAATTTAATTTTTCTCCTAAAGTGACTTTATAATTTTATAAAGTTAAATCTAATTTAAAAGTGACTTTAAGTGATAAAGTTACTAAGTCTAATTTTAAAGTAACTTTTATAAAGTAAATGAAAAATTAGAAAGGAAAAGTGACTTTGGAAATAAATGACTAAGTGGGTCTTTATTAAAGTGGGGTGAATTAAAAAATAGAAAGTGAGATTTAAATGAGCATTTAATCTCAGCCATTGATCTAAATCTATTTCAGCCATTGGATTTAGAGATCACCCAAAAGTCACTTGGATCACCCAAAAGTCACTTGGAGTTATATTAAAGGAGAAAAAGGAGGAAAAAGTCATTCATTCTTTCATGAGCATATTGGGAGAAGGAGAGCAAGAGAGCAAGAGAGATTTCTGAGCAGGGAGGAGAAGGAGACAGCAGCTTGGCACACATTCCAAGGCAGCAGTTGAGCAGATTTGTACAGCTGATTCAGCACATAGTGAAAGGCAGATTTTTGCACAAAAATCGAGGAGCAATTTGCTGATTTTTCTGCACACAAAACGGAGGCCATACAACATTTATTGCTGTCCTGTTTGTTGTAATTTCCAGATTGCTGTGAGGCACGGGAAAGGAGATAAGTTGTAAATTTGCTTGCTGATTTTTTGCTGAATAATTCTCACTGTAAAAAGGCAATTTTTAGAAATAAAGAAGAGCTCTCAAACTGGTTTTCCCCAAGAGTTGTAGGGGGTTTTTCCAGGGTCAAGTTGACCAAAAATATCAGTGTTTTAATGTGTTTTAATAGTTGTTTTTTATTGCTGATTTTTAATTCTGCAATTTCCAGCATTCTGAAAAAATTCCCAGAATTTGTGTTTTCAGCAATATTTATTTTTTTCAGTCTGTTAAATGTATGGTTATGGGAATGGGCATTTAACTACATGGGAGAAATAAGGAGAAACTGAAAACCGGGGTGGGAAAACAAAAATTTCTACAGGATATACTAATGTTGATTGGGCAGGCAGTGTGGTGGACTGTAAGAGCACTTTCGAGTGCTGTTTCACCTTGGGATCTGCTTCGATATCCTGGATGAACAGGAAGCAGAAGTCAGTGACTTTGAGCACCGCCGAAGCAGGATATATTGTTGCTAGCATGACCTCATGTGAGGCAGTCTGGTTGCGAAAGCTCTTCAGTAAGCTGTTTGGATTTACATTGGATGCCACTGTGATTCTCTATAACAACCAGAGGTGGGATTCGATTATTAAGGAATCCCGTATTCGTCGATTGCTCCAGCAGATAGACATCATCTGGGATATGGTAAGTTGATGAGCAAGGAGGCTCCATCACATTAAGATGATGTACAGGTTGATACACCTTGTCAAAGCCCCGAGGAAAGATCTAATCTGTGATTTTCCCAAACGACTTGGAGTCGGTAAGAAACCCTTGTACAAGGGTCCTGCATGTTGCATACAATGAGCTCTAGGAGCTCTGAGGGCTTGTAGTTATTACTGGAGCAACATACGACCACAGGGTGACTCACCCTCCCCTGGTGGTGCACACTGGAACAAGATGATTCGCTCTCTTGTGGGACAAGATGATTCGCTCTCTTGTGGAATAGGATGATTCGCTCTCCTGTGTAGCAGGATGATTAGTTCTCCTGTGAGGCCTGGATTGATGTGTTCTCCATGGCGATTGTAGCAGGATTGATGTGTTCTCCTGTGAGGCCTGGATTGATGTGTTCTCCATGGCAGCCTGGATTGATGTGTTCTCCGCGGCGATTGTAGCAGGATTGATGTGTTCTCCTGTGAGGACAGGATTGATTAGTTCTCCTGTCGAGGCATCCTACCCATGTAGTCTGGGACTCATGGGAAGTACCTCTCATCTGATCAATGAGCAGGGAAACGAAGTTAGGGACCATAGTAGTACCGATGGACGCATCGTTGTATCTACCGTACTCCCTACGCTAGGATGACCTCCATTGATCTGGGATCAATGATACTGGTCAGGGACCAGTGGTAGGAGTTGTACCATACTATGACGCTGACTTCGGGTCGGTTGAGACTGGTCTAGGATCAGTGGTACATACTCTGAGACTGACTTTGAGTCAGTGGAGGATGATATTGGTCTGAGACCATTGGAATTGTACTCACTATGATGCTGACTTTGGGTTGGTTGAGACTGGTCTGGGACCAGTGGTACATACTCTGAGACTGACTTTGAGTCAGTATGATACATCCTCGATCATTTCTTCTTCTTCATAATTCGGACAAAAGCAGAGTAGAACAGAATAATGCAAGAGCAGAGCAGAACAGAACAAAACAGTACAGATCAGTGCAGGGCAGAACAAGACAAAGCAGAATAGGCAAAATAGAGCAGAGTAGGGCAAGGGTCAGGCTATACAAGGCAGTGCATTTGATGCATGAATAGTAACGACCGATAGACAGATTGCAGATGAAGTTCTCCATGGTTGAGAAGGAGAGTTAAAATTGGCAACCAGGGCAAAACTTCATGTGGGTCATCTTATTCATGGCTGATAATATTTTTATTAGATTCCTCTCGTCGAGAGGTGTAGGATTGATATAAAGATCATCCAATTCCGATAAGTATTCATGGAGATATGAATTTATTTTGATTATGGAATTATTATCAAGCCGACCTACAACTCATGTAGGCTCAGAAGCCCAACAGTCGCATCTATTCACCCACCAACGTTGTGTATAAATATAAGAGGACTTTTCCTCATTTGGACTCACTCATCTCATCACATCTCTCTCTCTCTACTGCGCAGATATGAGTCTCTTCTCTACTGCGTTGAAATGGGTCTCTCTCTCTCACACATGTGAAGCCGAAAACTGCTGAAACTGAAGCTGCAACTGCAGAAGTAAAGATTGACTTGTGTGGCCTAGAAGATCTCCTCTTTGGAACTGCTCTATAGGTTCATCTGAACCTCCTTTGAAAGCCGCAACTTTTGGTGGTGGAATGAAGTCAATCCGACGAACGTTTTGCAAGATATCGACTGCCCTAGTTTGAAGCCGGAAACTGCTGAAACTGAAGCTGCAACTGCAGAAGTAAAGATTGACTTGCGTGGCCTAGAAGATCTCCTCTTTGGAACTGCACTGTAGGTTCATCTGAACCTCCTTTGAAAGCCGCAACTTTTGGTGGTGGAATGAAGTCAATCCGACGAACGGTTTACAAGATATCGACTGCCCTAGTTTGAAGCCAGAAACTGTTGAAACTGAAGCTGCAACTGCAGAAGTAAAGATTGACTTGCGTGGCCTAGAAGATTTCCTCATCTGAACCGCGTTGTAGGTTCATCTGAACCTCCTCTGGAAGCCGAAACTTTTGGTGGTGGAATGAAGTCAATCCGACTGTCGGTTTGTGAGATATGGTCTGCCCTAGTTTGACAATGAAGCCGCTAATGCTGATGCTACTGATCTAGGGTTTGCTACTGCTGATATGAATCAGATTTATTGTACTATTTCTCTCTACTGAATTATTGAAGATAAAAGAAGATTTGATCAAAGGGTTTCCCCACACATTGTGGGGTTTGTCCCTGGCTAGCCGCCACATCTTGTGTCTCATGTCTTGGCTTGTTTTCTGTCGATCGTTTAATGTTCTATCTGCACTTTACTTTATGTACATGTGATTGCTAATCGGTGGAATATAATAAGAAAAAGAAGTTGTTATAAGCATAGAACATACCATAACTTAACAATAAGGAATGAAAATCCTTTCACTAAAGGCTCCAGCTCACCATCACACAGGACCCCTCATCCTCCCCTCACCTCTGCAAAGCATATCACCAACTCCTTCGTGTTAGTTTTTTGGTAGCATCGGAAGTGCTATAGCCTTGAAAATTGGTGGAGAGGCTAAGGCACACAGGTTCTAAAGAACCCAAAAACCATTTGATCAACTTCCACTCGGATTGTATTTTATTAAAATAATTAATATTTTTAATGGGGTTCCTAAGTCTAAACTTAGGAAAATTAAAATATTAATGGGCATTAATCAAAATATGGGTGAGAATGATCTAGAAGGTGGATCAAGTCATGTTTTAATATTAACCGTTGATTAAAGACTTAATCTCGGTTGTTGAAGACTCAACAGGAAAAGTATAAAATGGAGGCTTAGGGTTCATTTGGAAACACACTTAGAGATTGAGGAAATCGATTTTCTGAGGTGAGAAGTTCTCAAGAGGGAAATCGATTAGGGAACTCTTGTAGTTAAGGGGCAGGGATAGCAGCTTCCGGAGAGAGTGATTCTCAGTCAAAAATACATTGGCAGAGAAAGACAATAAGTGATCCAGAGTCCTTAACGCAGAGGTTGACATTGGGCCAAAAGGGCCACGTGTTGATTTGTGGTAGCATCGGATGTGATCTAGCCATGAAAATTGGTGGAGAGGCTAAAGCACATGAGGTCTCCAAGACCCAGAAATGGTTTGGACAGATTGTACCCGGTTTGGGAGATATTAAAATAATTAATATTTTTAATGGACTTCTTAAGTCTAAATTTAAGAAAAATCAAATATTAATTGGTATTAATATAAAACAGGGTTAGAAGGTTCCAAAAGTTGTGGATCAAGCCAAATCTAATTTTAGCTGTTGATTAGAGATTTAATCTCGACCGTTGAAGGACCAACGAGAAAAGTATAAGAGGAGGCTTGAAGGTCAGTTGGAGAATACACCGGAGTGATCAATTCATTTTGCTAGAGCAGGGTTGCTAAGAAAAGTTGAATCAGTGATCAGTAGCAAGGGGTAGTGAGTACAAGGCAGAGAGGTAGAAACAATACTGAGAGACCAGTGCAGAAGCAGAGAGAGCGAGAGCAGCAGCTAGTCCAGGCTACGCAGAGCCCAACAGAGACATCGTAGAGGCCAGAGGGACTGTGTCATCCACGTAGAGGCTGTTGGAGCGACGAAGAGGATCCGATAGGCTGCGCAATGCCTCAAAGGGCTGAGGTAGAAGGTCCTAGTGTTGACGTAGGTCAGCAGAAGGCTGACGTAGGGGCCAGAAGGGCCAGCGCTTGTTGATTTGGGGTAGCATTGGATGTGCTCTAGCCACGAAATTTGGTGGAGAGGTTGGGGCACATGAGATCTCCAATACCAAGAAACGGTTTGGGCAGATTCTAAACAGATCAAGAGATATTAAAATAATTAATATTTTTAATGGAGTCCCTAAGTCTAAACTTGGGGAAAATAAAATATTAATGTGTATTAATATGAATATGTGTTAGAGTGGTCCAAAAGACATGGATCAAGCCAGATCTAATCTTAGCTGTTGATTAGGGACTTAATCTCGGTCGTTGAGATGTCAACAGGAAAAATATAAGAGGAGGCTTGAGGGTCACTTGGACAGTACACCAGATGATCAGTCATTCTATTCTGTAGAGCGGGGTTTGCTAAGAGAGATAGAATTCGTGATCAGGAGAGCAGCTGAGAGTCATTGAGTACAGAGAAACAGAGAAGGAAGAGATTGTGTCGGGAGAGCAGTGCAACAGCCAAGGAGGGTGACGCAGAGCCACGCAAAGGCAGCCAAGTGCTGCGCAGAGCACTAGAGGGGCCAGCGCAGCTGACACAGAGGCTCCTAGAGCTGATGCAGGGCCTCCTGGGGCTGACGCAGGCCAAGAAAGGCTGACGCAGGGCCAACGTGGGACAGAGAGGGGCTGACGCAGTCCAGATTGGGTAGACGTTGGGGTTGCAGGAGCAGTTTTATGCTGAGGAATTGCCGGAAGGATTTTCTGGGGTTTCAGCCAAGAGATTTCTCTCAAACTGTGAGGTATAGCTGCTAAGGAAATTCTCTGTTCGGTAGGCTAGTTTCGGCACCCAGATTGTACTCTAATATTGCTTAATAAGAAAAACCTCGGATAACTGCACCGGTTTTCCCACATTTGGTTTTTCCAGGGACATTGGTACAAAAATAATGGTGTCATGTGGCGTGTTTGTTCTTGTTTCTTTTAGTTGCTGATCTGTAATATGTTGAGCATGCACTGGTGTTTATTTTCAACATTTACTTTGTAAATAACTTGTTAAAGAAAAAATAACAAGTAGGTAGGAATAAATCAGAAAAAGTGCATGAAGGGTTTCTAACTAAGGAAAATTAGAAACTTCAACATGGTATGAGAGCATGATTGCAGATCACAAAAGGACTAAAAGACATCAGCCGAGCGGAGCAATAGCAGTAGAAAACAATTGTTCCGAGGTGACAGAAGTTGTTTCTAGTAGCGTAGAAGCCAAGGAAGTGTGATGCAGTGCTAGCCAGAGCCACGCAGAGGAAGTCGGGAACTGCGCAGAGACTTAAGGAGGCTAGCTTTGCTGACGCAAAAGGCTAGATGGCTGATGCAAACCCATCTGGGGTGACGTAGAGCCAGCGTGGGGCAGAGAGGGACTGACGCAGTTCACAGAGAGGTAGTTGCTGGAGTCTAGAAGGCTGCAGAGATATTGCAGAGTAGAGCAGGTGAGGTACTGTAGTCTAAACAGTACCTGACAGAGTAGGGCCAAAGGAGTTGTTACCGAGGGTTTCTAGCTGAGGAACCTGGATCAGTAGTGCAGTTGCACGAGACAATCAGAGTATGGGGCATCTCGACAAGCGGCAGAAGGATTTCCAGGGGGAAATTAGGACTCAGAGGGAGTCCAGAAGAGAACTTCCAGATGGGAAGTAGAGACTCAGAAGAGTCGAACAAAGAACTTCCAGGAGGGAAGTAGAGGAGCGTCATGGCACTACACGGGGTAAGACACCAGGATAGACTGGACGGAGCAACGAACTTCGCAGTCTGGAAGGCCAAAATCTTATCAATGCTTGACAGGAATCGTGTCAAGAACTTCGCCTTGAAGACAATAGCTATCCTAATCGACCCAAATGATAATGACAAGTACGAAGAGGCGATGGCGAGGGCCAAGTGCATTATCCTTGATGGGGTCAATGATCATATGGTACCACATAGAGCCGAGAAGGAAACGACAGTTGAGATGTGGGAGATTCTCAAGAACTTGTACCAGCATACCTCTTAGTAGAGAAGAATGTTGCTCGAGAACCAGATGAGGTCGTATCAGATGAAGAAGGGTCAAACGATTGACTCCTTCCTCGAAGGGCTAAATGAGATACGAGATCAGTTGACTACTATAGGAGCGACACCGGATCAGAAGCTTACGGTGAGGACAACCCTGAATGATGTCTTAGAAGAGTGGGAAGTATTTATCCAGAGCATCCTGGGCAGAGGGGCTCTCCTACCTTGGGACGAGATGTGGGCAGCTCTTCGCCAGGAAGAGATCAAACGACAGTCAAAGACAGGTAGCAGTAGCAAAGGGATCAAGGTCAAGCAGGAGGAGGAGGATGTGGCCCTAGCAACTGAGGGAAATCAGGAGAAGCGGAAGAAGAAAGATCTCTCCAAAATCAAGTGCTTCCACTGTGGGGAGATGGGTCATTATGCGACCCAATGCCCAAGGAAGAAGAGTAAGGGAGAGTCTTCCGAGACTAAGGTAGCACTAGCACGAGCAGAGAAGGAAGTTTTGATAGACGATGACTGTGCCATGAGTGCACACACACAACTTGAGCGGAAGTGGGGAGACATCGAATTGTAGTCAGGCGGACTACAGGCGATGAGGGGCAGGATCCTTGAGGTACCCAGCCTCTTAGATTAGACCTTGCTACGGGAGCCCCGACGAGGAGTAGCAGGACTAGCTGAGTGGGTAGAGAAGGATGCGGATGGAGCGGCAGAGAGAGCTACAGTGCAGGAGTCTCGAGACAACGCAGAACTAACAGGCCGCAACAGTGCGAGAGGCACAGGAGTGTTGCACCAGTGCAGGAAGGCATAGCGAGGTGTGCAATGGTGGGAGATGCATGGAGTTGCTGTAGCAGTGCAGAGGTCAGAGAGGGAGCACTTGTCAGCGACAGAGGGAGCTTCAGCATCAGTGGGTGTCTCTAGCCTAATAGGGAGGTTAGTTGGGAGATCAGTTACTTACTTCTCAGTAACTGAGTTGCAGTGTAGCAGTGGGCAGCGCGATGCAACACGATGAGAGGAGGTGCAGTGCTAGGAGGAAGGACCAACAGCGACACGGATGCAAAGGGAGTTGTCGTACAGATGCAGCAGTGGTAGTGGCAGAACCATGGGCAGCAGTGTAGAGGATGTTGGGCAAGAAGGCCTAGCTTCAGCACATGTACCGATGCCAGATGATCAAAGTAATACTCAGTGAGGAGTATTGCTAGAGCACAGTCCTCGCTAAGAGGGAGTGTTGATTTGGGGTAGCATCGGATGTGCTCTAGCCACAAAATTTGGTGGAGAGATTGGGGCACATGAGATCTCCAATACCCAGAAAGGGTTTGGGCAAATTCTAAACAGATCAGGAGATATTAACATAATTAATATTTTTAATGGAGTCCCTATGTCTAAACTTAGGGAAAATAAAATATTAATGTGTATTAATATGAATCTGTGTTAGAGTGGTCCAAAAGACATGGATCAAGCCAGATCTAATCTTAGCCGTTGATTAGAGACTTAATCTCAGCCATTGAGATGCCAACAGAAAAAGTATAAGAGGAGGTTTGAGGGTCACTTGGAGAGTACACCAGATGATTAGTCATTCTATTCTCTAGAGCGGGGTTTGCTAAGAGAGATAGAATTAGTGATCGGGAGAGCAACTGACAGACATTGAGTACAAAGAAATAGAGGAAGCAGAGATTGTGTCGGGAGAGCAGCGCAAGAGCCAAGGAGGGTGACGCAGAGCCAGCAAGGGCTCATGCAGGGCCACACAAAGGCAACCAAGTATTGCGCAGAGCACCAGAGGGGCCAGCGCAGCTGACGCAGGGCCTCCTTGGGCTCACACAGCCCAAGAAAGGCTGACGCAGGGCCAATGTGGGACAGAGAGGGGCTGACGCAGTCCAGATTGGGTAGACGCTGGGGTTGCAGGAGCAGTTTTGTGCTGAGGAACTGCCAGAAGGATTTTCCGAGGTTTCAGCCAGGAGATTTCTCTCAAACTGTGAGGTATAGCTGCTAAGGAAATTCTCTGTTGGGTAGGCCAGTTTCGACACCCAGATTGTACTCTGATATTGCTTAATAAGAAAACCCTCAGATAGCTGCACCGGTTTTCCCGCATTGGGTTTTTTCGGGGACATTGGTCCAAAAATAATGGTGTCATGTGGTGTGTTTGTTCTTGTTTCTTTTAGTTGCTGATCTGTAATATGTTGAACATGCACTGGTGTTTATTTTCAGTATTTACTTTGTAAATAACTTGTTAAAGAAAAAATAACAAGTAGGTAGGAATAAATCAGAAAAAGTGCATGAAGGGTTTCTAACTAAGGAAAATTAGAAACTTCAACAACACTGAGCTTCAGTTGTGACAGAGAGGGTTTCATGGGACAGGTTTTCTGAATACTTGTTTCCGAATATAGAGGTATTGTTGTCGTTTATTTTTCTATGTCGGGTGAGCCGGCTAGGCACCCAGTTGTACTCAGATAGAATGCATAATAATATAACCCTCTTAATAGTTGCACAGGTTTTCCCGCATTGAACTTTTCCGGGGACATTTGTACAAAAATAACAGTGTCACTTGTGTGGTTGTTTTCTTTCAGTTGATGATCTGTAGATGTTGTGATTGTATTTTGTTTATTTCGTTATTTAAATGTATTAAATAACTTGTTTGAATTTAAACAAGTAGAAGAAATAAATCAAAAGAATACAAATTAATTTCTAACAGATAAACTTAGAAAATTCAACATGGTATCAGAGCGTGGTTGTAGATCACAAGAAAACTGAAGGCATCAGCTTAGCAGAGCATTTGAAACAGATTCAGCTGTCCCAAGTGACAGAGTTGATCCTTGCAGAAAGCAACAGAGGAAGGAGTGACATAGAGGGACTGTGTCATCAGTCTGGGCCAGAGAGAGGCAACGTAGAGGCTGAGGAGGGCAGAAACAGGCTCACGCAAAGCCACATAGAGGCCAGGTGGGCTGATGCAGTTGGCTGACGGAGTTGTTTTGCCAGTGCCGGGATTGCGCAGAGCCAAGAGGCTCAATCCTTCAGTTGCTGGGGCATAGGAGGCTATAGGTAATTTACGAAGCGAAGCTGGTGGGGTATTGTGGTTAGAACAATACCTAACAGGGCAAGACCAAGGTAGAGGGAGTTGTTGCCGAGGTGGATTTCTAGCCAACGAATGCGGATCAATGTTGCAATTGCACAGACAATCGGAGAGGAGCAACTTGACAGTTGGCAGAAGGATTTCCAAGAGGGAAATCGGGACTCAAAGGGAGTCCAGAAGAGAACTTCCAGACGTGAAGTAGAGAGACTCAGAGGAGTCGAACCGAGAACTTCTAGATGGGAAGTAGAGAGACTCAGTAGGAGTTGAACCGAGAACTTCCAGGAGGGAAGTAGAGAGACTCAGAGGAGTCGGCAAACAAGAGTAGAGAGACAGTTGTGAATGGGCTCAGAGATCAAGACAGGCTGGACGGAGCGTCCAACTCTGTTGTTTGGAAAGCCAAGATCTTGTCCATTCTAGACAGACATCGTATCAAGGGCTTCACCTTGAGAGTGATGGCTATCCCAGTTGTCCCGTTAGGTAATGAAAGGTACGAGGAGGCAATGGCAAAGGCAAAGTGCATCATCTTTGATGGGGTCAAGGATCATGTGGTACCACATATTGCCAAGAAGGAAATGACAAAAGAAATCTGGGACACTTTTAAGACATTGTAACAACATACTTCGGTGCAAAGGAAGATGCTCATGGAGAATCAACTAAGGTCATACCAGATGCAAAAGGGAGAGCAGATAATGTCTTCCTTGGTCGGTTGAAGGAGATTTGTGACCAACGAACTTCCATAGCGGCCATGTCGGATTAGGAGTTGATGGTAACGACCGCACTTAACGCAGTCTCCGAGGATTGGGAGACATTTGTCCAGAGCATACTGGGTAGGACAAGTCTTCCGGATTGGAAAGAATTGCGCACGACTCTTCGTTAAGAAGAGATCAGACGGCTGACCAAGGCAGGGAGTAGCGACAAAGGGGTCAGGTTCAAGAAGGAAGAGGAAGAGGATGCAACTCTAACATCTATGGGAAAGCAGGAGAAGGGAAAGAAGAAGGACCTCTCCAAGGTCAAGTGCTTCCATTGTGGAGAACTAGGTCACTTTGCGAACCAGTGTCCAAGGAAGAAGAGGAAGGGAGAGGCTTCTAACTCGAAGGCAGCGCTAGTGAGGGCAGAGAAAGAAGTCAAGGAGGATGACGATTGTGCCATGAGTGCTCATGTGCCACTTGAGAAGAAGTGGGGAGACATCGAGCTATAGTCAGGAGGACTACAGGCGATGAGGGGTAAGATCCTTAAGGTACCCAACCTCTTGGATTATACCTTGCCACGGGAGCCCCAAAGAGGAGTAGCAGGACTAGCGAATGTCGATAGAAATAGATGTGGATGAAGTGGTAGAGAGTGCTACAATGCATGAGTCCCTGGGCAGCGCAAGGCTAGCAAGTTGCAACAATGCGAGAGGCACAGGAGTGTTGCAACGGTGCAAGATGGCACAGAGAGGTTTGCAACGGTGTGAGATGGCACAGAGAGGTTTGCAGCAATGCAGAGGTCAGTAGAAGGAGCACTTCTCGGATTTCAGGTTTCTACGATCCTCATCTTTGTATAAATCAGTTTCCGGACTCATATCGCATTCGATTGTTGTTGTAATCAACGTTTCAAACCAGCAACGGTGGTTCATTATCAGGATGAGAAAGATCTATGAAAGACTGGTCTATCACTTAGTTCAATAAATAGATGTTCAAGATGAAGAGTCGACAATGATCTTAGAGATTTGTAAAGTTGACAAATAATTTAATTATTAAATTAAAGTTTACTTATTCAATTAAAATTTATTACAATTAATTATAAATTTGATTATTAAATTTATTTTTTTATTAAATTAAAGTTTAATTATTAAATTAAAATTCATTAAAAATAATTAAAAATATAATTATTATTGAATTAAAAGTAATTAATTACAACTTAAATTAAAAAACTAAAGAAATAAAAAATAATATAATATAAAATTAGAGGGGGATTTTAAAGTTTAACATTATATAAGTTTAAATATATATATATATATTATAAATTAAAGTTTGATTATTAACTTAAAGTTCACTAAAATTAATTATAAATATATTTCTTAAATTAAAACTTTTATTATTAAATTAAAATTCATTAAAATTAAAATTAATTTTAATTATGATTTATTTTAATTCGTTAAAAAAATTAACCATCATTAATATTAATTATAATTTTAATGAATTTTAATTTAATAATAAAAGTTTTAATTTAAGAATTATATTTATAATTAATTTTAGTGAATTTGAAGTTAATAGTCAAACTTTAATTTAAAATAATATTAATAATAATAATAATTAAACTTATATAATGTTAAACTTTAAAATTCCCCTCTAATTTTTTTTTTAATTTAAGTTGTAATTAGTTAATTTTAATGAATTTTAATTCAATAACAATTATATTTATAATTAATTTTGATGAATTTTAATTTAATAATTAAACTTTAATTTAATAATCGAATTTATAATTAATTTTAATGAATTTTAATTGAATAAGTAAACTTTAATTTAATAATTAAATTATTAGTCAACTTTACAACTCTCTAAGATTACTGTCGCCTCTTCGTCTCAAACATCTATTTATTGAACTAAGTGATAGACCAGTGTTTCATAGATCTTTCTCATCCTGATGATGAACCACCGTTGTTGGTTCAAAATGTCGATTACAACAACAACCAAATGCGATATGAATCCGGAAATTAATTTACATAATTAGTTTTAGTGAATTTTAAGTTAATAGTCAAACTTTAATTTAAAATAATAATAATAATTAAACTTATATAATGTTAAACTTTAAAATTCCCCTCTATTTTTTTTTTTTAATTTAAGTTGTAATTAATTAATTTTAATGAATTTTAATTCAATAACAATTAATTTTTATAATTAATTTTAATGAATTTTAATTTAATAATTAAACTTTAATTTAGTAATCAGATTTACAATTAATTTTAATGAATTTTAATTGAATAAGTAAACTTTAATTTAATAATTAAATTATTAGTCAACTTTACAACTCTCTAAGATTACTGTCGCCTCTTCGTCTCAAACATCTATTTATTGAACTAAGTGATAGACCAGTCTTTCATAGATCTTTCTCATCCTGATGATGAACCACCGTTGCTGGTTCGAAATGTCGATTACAACAACAACCAAATGCGATATGAATACAGAAATTAATTTACACAAAGAGGGAGCACTTGTTAGTGGCAGAAGGAGCTTCAGCATCGGGAGTGTTTCTAGCCTAACAGGGATGTCAGAAGTTGGGTGGATCAGTGGTTTACTTCTCGGTAACTGAGTTGCAGTGCAGTAGCCGTATGCAGTAGAGGGAGCACTTGTTAGCGGCAGAGGGAGCTTTAGCATCGGGAGTGTTTCTAGCCTAACAGGGATGTCAGAAGTTGGGTGGATCAGTTACTTACTTCTCAGTAACTAAGTTGCAGTGCAGTAACAGTATGCGATAGCACGATGCAACATGATGAGAGGGGGTTGCAGTGAAGATGCAGTGTTGGGAGAAAGGACCAGCAACAACACAGATGCAGATGGAACTGCCATACGGATGCAACAGTGGCAGTGGCAGGGCCATGGGCAGCGATACAGCATGCAGCAGTGCAGAGGATGTTGGGCGGGGAGGCCTAGCATCAGCACAGGTACCAATGCTGGATAATCAGAGTGATGCTCAGTGAGGAGTATTACTAGAGCACAGTCCTCGCTAAGAGGGAGTGTTGATTTGGGGTAGCATTGGATCTGCTTTAGCCATGAAAATTGGAGGAGAGGCTAACGCACATGAGATCTCCAAGACCCAGAATGGTTTGGACAGATTGTACCCAGTTTGGGAGATATTAAAATAATTAATATTTTTAATGGAGTTCCTAAATCTAAACTTAGGAAAAATAAAAGTTTAATGAGTATTAATATAAAACTGGGTTAGAAGGTTCCAAAAGTCATGGACCAAGACAAATCTAATCTTCGTCGTTGATTAGAGATTTAATCTCGTTTGTTGAAGGAGCAACGAGAAAAGTATAAGAGGAGGCTTGAGGGTCAGTTGGAGAATACACCAGAGTGATCAGTCATTCATTTTGCTAGAGTGGGGTTATTAAGCAAAATTGAATCAGTACCAGCAATGAGGGGCAGTGAGTACGAGGTAGAGACAATACTGAGAGACCAGTGCAGACGTAGAGAGAGCGAGAGCAATAGCCAGTCCAGGCTATGCAAAGCGCAACAGAGACAACATAGAGGCCAGAGGGACTGCGCCATCCACGCAGAGGTTGCTGGAGTGACGCAGAGGATCCCAGAGGCTACGCAGTGCCTCAGAGGGCTAACGCAGAGGGTCCTGGGGTTGACGCAGGTCAGCAGAAGGCTAACACAGAGGCCAACGTTGAGCTTCAGTTGTGCCGGAGAGGGTTTCGTGGGACAGGTTTTGTAAATACCTATTTCCAAATATAGAGGTATTGCTACCGTGTATTTTTCTCTGTCGGGTGAGCCGGTTAGGCACCCAGTTGTACTCAAATAGATTGCATAATAATATAACCCTCTAAATAGCTACATCAGTTTTCCCGCATTGGGTTTTTCCGGGGACATTTGTCCAAAAATAATAGTGTCACTTGTGTGCTTGTTTTCTTTTAGTTGATGATCTATAGATGTTGTGACTGTATTGTGTTTATTTTGGTATTTAAATGTATTAAATAACTTGTTTGAATTTAAACAAGAAGAAGAAATAAACCAATAGAATAAAGATTAATTTTCTAATGGATAGACTTAGAAAATTCAACACCACGCAAAAGTGACGCCGAGGCAGAGAGAGGAAGTCGAAAATTAGAGCACGGGTCAGTTTCAGCAGCCAGAAGCCGGGATGTGAGACCAGGAGGCTGAGAGCAGAGACTCTCGGCTTCTGATCAAATTCTGAGTTGGTTGATGTAGTGCCTGCAAGGGTTGATGTTGCAACAACATAGAGGCAGCGTAGTGCCTGTCGGGGGCATCTCAATCAGTAACCAGAACAATCGGGACTTTCCTTAGTGATTGTGTGAGGTAACTCACAAATCTTTTTCCAGTATTTCTCTTTGTAACTGAATAACTGTATTCAGTGATGTATTCAAATTTTGCTACTGCATAATAATAAAGCCCTCACAGCTGTTGCACCAGTCTTCCCGCATTGGATTTTTCCAGGGACTATTGTAGCCAAAAATAAGTGTGTCCTATGTATCTTGTTCTTTGCTCTGTTTTTTGTTTCATGAGATCAAATATTTAATTAGTGTAGGCCGCAAAAGTAATTTGCTTCAATATTCAGAAGAATAACCTTGATAATGCATGTTAAAAATCAAGTAGGTGAAGTAGATTCAGATTTGTTGCAGTGGGGGTTCCTTTGAGTCTAGGACTTTTCACATGGTATCAGAGGATTGATTTTGAAACAGGAAGAGAAAATCCAGTATTGAGCAGTGAGGCCAAAAGATGCACTTGGAAGTAATTCGAATCCCCTTGAAGGGATTGTGAAGTCCTTGACGGAAGTAGATCTGAGGAAATCTCTCTCTGAGTGAGATGACAAATAGGTACAATTTCCAGTTCATGAGTTTGCAGAGGTAGAGGGAGTAACGAAGAGCCTCAATGCAGTGCTTGAAGGGCGCAATTTCTGTCTGGGCAGAAATCCACTGGAAAAGAACGAAAACGCGTAGAAGGAGAAATTTCTCCTCAGAGAAGTTTCCGCCAGAAAGTTTGAATTTCTCACTTGCTAAGCAGCTGAGAAGTGCTAAGAAGTGACTAGAGGAGTCAGTTCGACAGTTGGGTGAAATGGCATCGCATGGGCTCATAGATCAAGACAAGTTGGAAGATGCTTCCAACTATGTCATATGGAAGACAAGAATCTTAGTTGTTCTGGAGGAGTGTGATCTCGAGGCCTACGTCAATAGTGTTGTAGTTGTTCTTGCTGACAACAATCAGAAGAAGAAGTACAAGGCCGAGTAGGGGAAGGCAGAGAGGCTCATTCTCGATGGAGTTCAAGATCATGTGGTCTCACACTTGCAGGGCAAGGATACAGCCCGAGAGATGTGGGAAGCCTTGTCTTCCCTATATGAAGGCTCTTCTAAACAACGAAGATGTACTTAGAGCAGAAGTTGCGGCGGACCTTGATGCAGAAAGGAGAAGGGGTGAACCTCCTTCTTCAACGTCTTCAAGACACTAGAGACTAGATTGTTGCAATGGGGTCCACTCCTCAGCGAACCGCGACGGTGAAGATAGCCCTGAATGGAGTCTCGAATGAATAGCAAGTTTTTGTCCAAAGCATATTGGGCAGAGAAAAACTACCTTCATGGGAGGAGAAGTGGGCGGCTCTTCAACAAGAGGAGTTACGGAGGGACCTATTGAAGGGCAACCTCAGTGGCAGCAGTGGGAGTGGCACAAAGATGAAGGAGGAGGAGGAAAACAAAACTCTAGCATCGAAGGGACAGCAGAAGCCGAAGTGAAAGAACATTTCAAAGGTGAAATGTTTCAGTTGTGGCAAGATGGGCCACTATGCATCCTAGTGTCCTTCGAAGAAAAAGGATAAGGATGAGAAACATGATCCTAAGGCTACTTCAACAAACATTGACGAGGATGAGTTTTCCATGAGTGTCCACGCATCTCTAGGAAGGAGATGGGGCAATATTGAGCTGTAGTCGAGAGGACTTCATGTGGGCAGGATCCTTGAGGAGTCCACCTCTTGGATCAGTTCCTTGCTACGGGAGCCCAAGATTCAGCAGTAGCGAGATAGATTTAGTGTCAAATGATGTAGTGGAGTGTTTGGAGGACAGATGCAGTGGCTTGGGACCAAAGACTGATCAGCGCAGAGCAAGGTTGGGAGCAGTGCAACTGGCACAATACAGGAGTCAATAGCAGCGCAGAGGATTCAAAGGGTCAGCAACAGTCAGATTCTAACATTCATTCTATTATGCTGAACACAATTAAGTTAAGCTAATTTTGGATGTTTTTTAGTTGCTTCTCTCAGCAACTGAGTTGTAGTACGAATGCAATGTTAGCTATGGCAGTGCTAGTAGCATAGTAGATGCATCATTTGGGAGGGAGTTGTAGTACAGATGCAATAGTGGAAGTGGCAGTGTCATGGGCAGCAATAGAGTAGCAACAGTAGCACAATGTTGTTGGAAGCAACAGTGCAGAAAGGGGATGCTTTAGAAATAGAGCAGCACGCAGGTGGACATTGTTGCTAAAGCACTTTCCCCGCTAAGAGGGAGTGTTAGTTTTCGGGTAGCATCAAAAGAGCTCTAGCCTTGAAAATTGGTGGAGAGGCTAAGGCACATGAGTTCTAAAGAACCCAGAGACCGTTTGGTGAAATTCCACCCGGATTGTATTTTATTAAAATAATTAATATTTTTAATGGGGTTCCTAAGTCTAAGCTTAGGAAAATTAAAATATTAATGGGTACTAATCAAAATATGAGTGAGAATGATCTAGAAGGTGGATCAAGTCATGTTTTAATCTTAGCCATTGATTAGAGACTTCATCTCAGTTGTTGAAGACTCAACAGGAAAAGTATAAAATGGAGGCTCGGAGTTCATTTGGAAACACATAGAGAGATTGAGGAAATCGATTTTCTGAGGTGAGAAGTTCTCAAGAGGGAAATCAATTGGGGAGATATTGCAGTTGAGGGGCAGGGATAGCAGTGTCTGGAGAGAGTGATTCTCAGACGGAAATACATCGGCAAAGAGAGGCAGTAAGTGATCCAAAGGCCTTAACGCAGAGGATGATGTTGGGCTGAAAGGGCCACGCAAAAAGTGATGTAGAGGCAAAGGGAGGAAGTTGAAAATCAGAGCAAGGGTTAGTTTCAGCAGCCGGAAGCGCATCGCAATCAGTAATCAGAACAACTAGGACTTCCTCAGTGATTGTGTGAGGTAACTCACAAAGCTTCTGCCAGTATTTCTCTCTGTAATTGAATAACTGTATTCAGTGATGTATTCAGATTTTTCTACTGCATAATGATAAAATTCTCAGAAGTATTGCACCGGTTTTCTTGCATTGGATTTTTCTGGGGACTATTGTGTTCAAAAATAAGTGTGTCCTATGTATCTTGTTCTTTTGTAATATTCCTAATTAGCTATGGCTAATTGGAATATTCGATTTTGCTTATTTTTGCCTTCTATAGTTATTTATGAATAAAAAGGTGAGGGAAAGGGGACATGATTCACTCTTAGAATAAAAGTCACTTCCTAGTAGCACCACGTTGTGACTTAAAGGGGATCCAAGGGGGCCAATGGGGGACACAGAGATGGAGCCCACGCAGACACTTGGAGGGACTGCGCAGAAGGGAAGGAACACGTGGCAGGAGGGGAATTACACTAGAGAAGGCGGGCCTTGGGATTGAGAGAGGCAAAGAATATAAAGGAGAGAGGAGCTTCCTCATTTTGGCATTTAGTTATGAGCATTTGAGATAGCCACTTCGACTCAGAGCACGCTAGCTGTTTAGCTAGTCTGCAGCACTGTTTAGTGCATTGAGTGTCTCCGTTCGGAGATCTCACCCTTAGCCCTGGGGGACTTCGAGTGCCTGTTCGGGCAAGGTATTTCCATTAGCATTTCAGCAGTAGTTTCATCAGCATTTTTGCAGGAGGATTGAGCAACTTGGAGGATTGCGCAACACTGAGAGGGATGATGCAGTTCTTTCTGGCAGGAGTTATGGATTGAGGGTTTGCATTAGGATTTGTGCTAGGAGATTGAGCAGAGGATCAACCCTTGCATATTGGAGAGTTTTGGCAGAGGTTTCAGGTATATTTCTGAGGGTTTCACTCAGTGGTAGCGCAAAGCATTAAGGGACTGCGCAGAACCCCAAGGGGGGTGATTTTCAGGGGCCGGCTATTCCAGGAAAGCTTTCTGGGTTTTTCTGGGTTTCTTGAGTAGAGTTCGATTCCAGAGTTTCAGCATTTTCCAAGGAGGGGAACAACCCCAAATCCTCATTTGATTTCCAGCATCAGCAGCAGCACGACAGTTCTCTAGCTACTTCCACGCAGTTCTGAGAGAGGCCATTCCTTTGCTATTTTGAGTGTATTTCTTCACTTGCCTTGTGCAAGTCGAGGTGCCATCTTTCTGATCACCTCCTGTACTCATTCTATTGCTCAGTATAATAAAATGGCTTAGCATTTCTCTCTGCATTTCTTCAGTATCTGCTTATATTGCACGTTTATATTGCACCACTGTTATTTTTATCATTTTGAGTTTCTGGTTATTATATCATTTGTACATATTTGGTTGGAGTTTACTGGGGCTTTGGAGAATATCTCCCAAACGGGATATTACAGTAGTATCAAAGCATAGATCTGGCTCAGCCTGTGGAGCTAGCAATCTATGACACCGGGGGAAAAACCCTACATCTGTTACAGAGGTAGAAGATACAGAGACCCTGGGCATAGGTTGGAGAATAACTATGGAGAGGGAGACTGTGTTTCGGTGGTGGACGCAGAACAGGAGGAGCCTGTAGTGGACGCAAAGCAGGGGGATCCGATGGCAGATGAGGACGGGAAGAGATTTGCGGATATGCTCCTCAAATCAGTACAGGATCTGTCAAGGCAGATTGAGGTGATGGGGCAGAGATTCACGGCAGTAGAGGCTAGACAACATGAGAGCCCACGGGTTTTTCAGGTTGGTGAGGGATCGGGTGCGTCCCACCATTTGCCAGAGCAGCATGATACTGCGTAGCAGCTGGCCTCACATGCCCCTACACGCTCTACCATGCCCACTTTCTTAGGAGCAGACACGAGGGCCGTAGCCCAGCAAGAGGCAGAGCCCGGACATATGGGCGATTATTTTGTAGAGTACCAAGCCTATGGGCAGGAGTTAAGGGAAGCCCTCTCATTCAGAGACTTTGTTCAACTCCAGTGGGATAGTAGATCCCGCGATCATCACAGAGGGTACTGACATTACCATGATGGTGACACCCACCATGCAGCGAGTAGATTCCACTTGCCTACGTTTGATGGCTCATCAAACAGTTTGCCAAAGTCTTGGGTGGAGAAGCTGGACATTTATTTCCAGCTTAACCAGATGTCAGAGACAGAGGCCATCAAGGTGGCAACAATGCATTTGGATGGTGGGGCTCAGGATTGGTGGTTTCATGGGATGGTTACACTTGGACACTCCACACTGATGACATATGCCGAGTTCACCAGGAGATTGATGGAGCGATTTGATCGGAGGGATCCAGGGCAGCGTTTTGTTGAGCTGACGAGGCTCAAACAGACAGGGAGCCCAGAGACCTACATTGCAGATTTCTTGAGGGTCTCAGTGATGGTGCCAGATCTATCCACGACATGGAGGATCTATATGTATGTTGAGGGGTTAGCAGAGCCACTTCGGGGTTTAGTTTGATCCACTAGACTAGCCACACTCCAGGACACTATTAGCAGGACCCGAGACTTACAGGATGTCTTAGCCAAGACCCAGAAACCTTACCCCTAGAGACAGACTTTCCAGTCTAAGGGGAAGGATGTGACGATTCCACCTCCAAAGGGGATTCCAAGACGAGCACAGATTGACGATGATGCCAAGAGGGAGCTGAAGAATAAGCGGTTGTGCTTCACCTGTCAGGAGCTGTGGGCACCAGGACATAGATGTGTTGCAGGCAAAGAACATTTTATTGAGGTCTTCTCCGAGAGCAGTGGGGAAGAGGATGATGAGGATGATGTGGAGACAGGAGATAGTCATGCCGTGCAGGGACCTTTGCCACCTCCACCACCAACAACAGGTGGTGCATCTTTTGCACCTACCGAAGGGGCCCTTGCAACATTGCGAGGAGTTCCCAAGTATCTAACGCTACGCGTATGGGGGACAATACATGGCCAACGAGTATCAGTCTTGGTTGACAGCGGGGCAACCCACAACTTCATCGATGCATAGATGATTGAGCGGAGAGGTATATAGATAGAGAGCTTCGATGGGTTTTCAGTGTTGGTCCCAAGAGATCAGACGATGATGTGTGCTCGTTATGTTCGGGCGCTGTCAGTGATGATGGGCACCTACACATTGACTGACCACTTTTTTATGGTCGATATTCTGGACACCAACATAATACTGGGTGTTCAGTGGCTTATCACTCTAGGGAAGGTCATGACAGATTGGAAAACCCTAGAGATGGAGTGGGATGATGAGAGGACAGGGAGGCATGAGAAGATACGGGGGCAACACACATATCCGCCTCACACTGTTTCGGCTCATCGAATGGAGGCAGTCTTCTGGAAGGGGGACGTAGAGTGGGTAGTGGAGCTACGTGCATCAGAGGCAGGGACTACAATGCAGACAGTACATCCAGAGATACAGTCCATCCTTGACCGGTATGCCATAGTGTTTGGGGAGATTCCGCTAGGACAGCCATCGGACTAGGGATTTGAGCACACCATTGAGCTTGAGCAGAGTATACAGGCAGTGATCACTACCCCCTATAGGCATCCTAAGGCCTATCAGGATGAGATTGAGTGGGCCATTCAGGAGTTGTTGGCTCTTGGACACATTCGGCCGAGCACGAGTCCTTTCGCTTCTTCCGTGGTGTTGGTGAAGAAGAAGGACGACACATTGAGAATGTGCATTGACTATAGGGCCCTGAACAAGAAGACACTGAAGAATAGATACCCCATACCCAGGATCGACGAGTTGATGGATGAGTTGAGAGGAGCACGGTTCTTTTCAAAGATTGATTTGAGATCTGGGTACCATCAAATTCATGTGAGGGAGCAGGACATTCCCAAGACCGCCTTCAAGTGTCACTATGGGCACTTTGAGTTCTTGGTGATGCCCTTTGGGCTAACCAACGCCCCCGCCACATTTCAGTCCTGCATGAATCACATCTTCCACAGTCACTTGAGGAAGTTTGTGTTGGTATTCTTTGATGACATTCTCATTTACAGCAAGACTTGGGAGGAGCATCTCCAGCACATTGAGATAGTGTTGCGTATCTTGCAAGAGCAGCAGTTCTATGCCAAACTCTCCAAGTGTGAGTTTGGGTTGACGGAGATGTTGTATTTGGGGCACATCATAGGGGTGGACGGAGTGAGAGTCCACGAGGAGAAGATCAGGGCCATTAGAGAGTGGTTGGAGCCGAGAAACGTGACAGAACTTCGGGGATTCATTGGCATTTGTACTTACTACCGGAAGTTTGTCAAGAGTTTCTCACAGCTTGCTGCACCCCTGACAGATTTGATGAGGAAGGGGGCTTTCAGTTGGTTGGATACATCGCAGCAGGCCTTTAACAGGCTCAAGGAGGTTATGAGCAGCTGCCCAGTGCTTGCATTGCCAGATTTCACGCAGCCATTTGTTTTGGAGTGTGACGCGTCGGGAGAGGGGATCGGCGCAGTATTGATGCAGGGAGGTCACCCTATAGCCTATGAGAGCCGGAAGCTCCTTCCGCACGAGAGGTTGTATTCTATATACGACAAGGAGATGCTGGCCATCATGCATGCATTGGCCAAATTCCGGCAATATTTAGTGGGTAACAGGTTCAGGGTGAGGACTGATCACAACAACCTCAGATTCTTTTTGGAGCAGAAGAAGCTACAGGAGAGGCAACAAAAATGGATCAGCAAAATCCAAGCATATGACTTTGACATTGAGTATGTCAAGGGTAAGAACAACGTGGTAGTAGATGCTCTTTCACGTAGACCAGCCACGTTGTCTCTTATGAGCTTGGACACAAACTAGAGCGCTCGACTCTTAGTAGAGTACTCCAAGGACAGGTTTGCATGCGAGGTTTTGGATGGGCAAGTGGCAGATGAAAGGTACAGGGTGGTCGATGAGATCATCTACTACAGGGATCGGATCTTCTTGACTGAGGGATCTCAGCTCAAGAAGAAGATACTCCAGGCATCACATGATTCACCATTGGCCGGCCATCAGGGATATACCAGAACCTACCGGGCCATCAGAGAGAGGTTCTCATGGAAGGGCCTCACGGAGGACGTACTCCAACATATTCGGGAGTGCGACGTTTGTCAGAGGAACAAGGGGGAGATGAGCCATCCTGCGGGTTTGTTGCAACCTCTTCCCATTTCGGAGGGGAAATGGGAGAGTATTTTGATAGACTTCATCACAGGGTTGCCCATGGTACAAGGCAAGGATTGTATCTTTGTCGTCGTTGACCGACTGACGAAGTACACACATTTCTTTGCCATATCCGCACACTACACAGCAGCACAGGTAGCCGAGCTATTCTTCAGAGAGGTCTTTAGGCTACATGGTCTTCCTAAGACCATCGTCAGTGACAAGGACAACCATTTCATGGGCAGGTTTTGGCAGGAGCTTTTTCGACTAGTGGGGACGGAGTTGACACCGAGTACCAGTTATCACCCACAGACAGAGATAGTTAACAAGTGGCTGGAGGGCTACTTGCATAACTATGTCAGTGGGCAGCAGAGGGCATGGTTGAAGTGGATGCATCTAAAGGAGTACTGCTAAACACTACACATCACATGTCCATTGGTATTTCACCATTCTATGCTTTGTATGGGTATCATCCTTTATCTTTTGTTGCCATGATGTTTGGTGATAGCAAGGCTCCAAGAGCCAAGATTTGGATCCAAGAGAGTCAGGATATCCTCCGAGCTCTTAAGGATAACATGGCTACAGCGCAGAAGCTGTATGCTGACAGGGGTCGGGTGGAGAGACAGTTTGAGGTAGGGGACATGGTCTACCTATGATTACAGCCATACCGACAGTCGTCACTGAAGCAGAAGGGGGCTGAGAAGCTCAAGCCCCGCTTTTATGGGCCATACAGGGTGATACGCAGGATTGGACAAGTTGCATATGAGTTGGAGTTGCACCAAGGCAGTAGGATTCATAACGTTTTTCATGTATCATGCCTGAAGAAGGCATTGGGGCAACAAGTGACAGTGACAGATGAGCTACCACCCATGGATGATGAGGGGCATTTGGTGTTGCAGCCAGAGGCTATTATTGATACCAGGGAGAGGCAGCTGCAGAGCAGGACGGTTCGAAAATTCTTGGTGAGGTGGAAGAATTTGCCGGATGAGGATGCCGCTTGGGAGAGTGAGAAAATCTTGCAGCATCCATCACTTCAGTTGCTTGAGGACAAGCAACATTTTTCCAGGGGAGACTATAATATTTGTAATTAGCCATGGCTAAATGGAATATTCGATTTTTCTTATTTTTGCCTTCTATAGTTATTTATGAATAAAAAGGTGAGGGAAAGGGGACATGACTCACTCTTAGAATAAAAGTCACTTCCTAGTAGCACCACGTTGTGACTTAAAGGGGAGCCAAGGGGGCCAAAGGGGGACGCAGAGATGGAGCCCACGCAGACACTTGGAGGGACTGCGCAGAAGGGAAGGAACACGTGGCAAGAGGGGAATTACGCTGGAGAAGGTGGGCCTTGGGATTGAGAGAGGCAAAGGCTATAAAGGAGAGAGGAGCTTCCTCATTTTGGCATTCAGTTATGAGCATTTGAGATAGTCACTTCGACTTAGAGCACGCTGGCTGTTTAGCTAGTCTGCAGCACTGTTTAGTGCATTGAGTGTCTCCATTCGGAGATCTCACCCTTAGCCCCGGGGGACTTCGAGTGCCTACTCGGGCAAGGTATTTCCATTAGCATTTCAGCAGTAGTTTCATCAAAATTTTGGCAGGAGGATTGAGCACCTTGGAGGACTGCGCAACACTGAGAGGGATGACGCAGTTCTTTCTGATAGGAGTTCTAGATTGAGGGTTGGAAATAGGATTTGTGCTGGGAGATTCAGTAAGGGATCGGCCCTTGCATATTGGAGAGTTTTGGCAGAGGTTTCAGGTAGATTTTTGAGGGTTTCATTCAGTGGCAGCGCAGAGCATTGAGGGACTGCGCAGAACCCCAAGGGGGTGATTTTCGGGGGTTGGCTATTCCAGTAAAGCTTTCTGGGTTTTTATGGGTTTCTCGAGTAGAGTCTGATTTCAGAGTTTCAGCATTTTCCGAGGAGGGGAACATCCCCAAATCATCATTTTATTTTCAACAGCAGCGACACGACAATTCTCCAGCAGCTTCCATGCAATTCTGAGAGAGGCCATTCCTTTGTTATTCTGAGTGTATTTCTTCACTTTCCTTGTGCAAGTCAAGGTGCCACTTTCTGATCACCTCCTGTACTCATTCTATTGCTCAGTATAATAAAATGGCTTTGCATTTCTCTCTGCATTTATTGAGTATCTGCTTATATTGCACGTTTATATTGCACCACTATTATTTTTATCATTTTGAGTTTCCGGTTATTATACCATTTGTACGTATTTGGTTGGAGTTTACTGGTGTTTTGGAGAATATCTTTGAAACGGGATATTACATCTTTTCTCTGTTTTCTATTTCATGAGATCAAATATTTAATTAGTGTAGGCTGCATAAATAATTTTCTTCAGTATTAAGAAGAATAACTTGGTTAATGCATCTTAAAAATCAAGTAGGTGAAGTAGATTTAGATTTGTTGCAGTAGGGGTTCTTTTGAGGCTAGCAATTTTCACACTTCGTCATAACAAGCATGCATTTCCTTCCCAAAGAAGATGTGAACTTTTTGTTGCCCTTCGTCACTCCCCCAAAAAATTTTGGCGTTCCCTTTTTCCCAAACGCCATGATACCCCATCTCTATGGACGCTGCCGCCTGGTCCTGCTTCTCCTGCTTGTCCTTCTTCTTAAGAGGACACAGAGTACTGTAGTGGCCAAATTCGCCACAACTGAAGTATTTGACCTTAGATACGTCCTCCTTTTTCTTCTTCTCCCCCTATCCCTGACTGGGACCCTTTGATGCAACGGCCACATTCTCCTCCTCCTTCTCACGCTCACTGTTGCTTCCACTAATGGAGCTCTTTACTAGAGTTCGCATCATCTCCTCTTGCTGTAGGTCTGGATTCTGACCACATCTTGTCCCACCTAGGTAATGAATCTTGTCCCACGATGCTTCAAACAAAGGCTTGTCCTCCTCTAAGACATTGTTCAGTTCCAAACATACAAACTTTGTAGGTTGTGTTGACACCTAATCATAGGGATTGGGTGAACAACTGTAATTAGAGTAAATAAATAATAGAGAAAATGGAGAGTCATTCGGAGATGAACTAAACAGTCACTCCCTCTTGTATATAATAATGAACAACCTGAATGAATAATACGATTACATTTGAGGAGTTACCTCCTAGTCTGACATGGTATCAGAGCCAACACCATTTTTGGCTTCCCTCTCTGCTTTATAACTCCCTTCTGCGTAGTTCTACCTATTTTGCAGAACTGACCTCTTGCAACCACTCCACAAGTGTACCTCTCTCAAGAATTTGATAACCATTCTGCAGGTTTTCTCCTCTCTCGCAATTGCTGCCCCTCTCTGGCAACTACTACAGACGTTCAACTAGCTATGCGAGGTATTTTTTTCTGTTCATACATTTTATTTATAAATCACAATCAATTAGTGTTGAGCGTTAATACTGAGTTTTAGTGCTAAACCTTTCCTTAAGCACCGTTATTAAAAGTATGAATTAAGCACATGTGTGGTATTGATAAGTGGGAAGCAGTATCTCGTGTGCCCTAAAGGCTATAAACGGTATTCCTAAAATTCACGCAATTAACCTTAGCGGGTGACACGTAGCACGGGAAAACCACTTTTCTCACGAGCTCTCGACCTGATATCGGTCATGCAAGATTTCACGCGAGATTGCATAACCGCTGCTTGATTGGACAGGTCACATCGATGGTGGAGATCGTCTGGGTTAGTTGGTGAGCAGATGACGCAATATCCATTGGATCTGGAGAAGTGAGATCAATGTCGCGGATTGAAGCACTTGATAAAAAGAGAAGTCAACGAGAGACCGACAGTGATTGGTCAGATAAGCGGGACCCTCCAGGGGAAAATCCACGTACAGAACCGGATTTAAGAAGATCCACAGTGATCGCACGGGAACTTGCAAGCAAGTTACCTCGCCTAGCAGACCCGATAAAATCATTAAAGAGTTTAAGGTTCAAAGTGATTAGACTGTCCGTTTGATGGGTAATCGGACGCATATCGCGTTGGAAGATGCATGTGAGTTAATTTAAATTTCAAACATGATGAGGTTTTATACAATGGGATTAAAACCTCGTTGAGTTCCGGCCATCACGACCATTCGTTGGTTGATTGATCGGACGATAATCACATCACAACATGCGTATAGGTTAACATTTCTGGCAGATGCGAAATGATCATAAAGGAGATTAAATTTATTTGGGTTCTGGTCATAAACGTTAAAGAAATCGTGTTCATTCTGGCTGTGATAAATAAATTAATAAAATGTTGAGGGCCCATAACCCACAGGTCCGCGAATTGTGTAAAGATGCAGCTTTGCTGATGAGGTTACAAAGTTAACCAGTAGTCGAATTACAGACTACCACCTCATTTTCGTACACAGCAGAAGAGCGATTTTTTTACACAGTACATATTTTTAAAATGCACTCATTGATATTTGTTGTGGGAGTGGTTCTCAATGGGAAGGAGAACTATCCTGAGTGGTCTCGTAAAATCCAACACACTCATTTTTAATGATTTGTGGAAAGGAGTGTGTGTTGGAAACAGACACAAAGAGCCAGAACAACCTACCTTAGACAAGAAATTCGCCATTTGGGAAAATAAGAACAGCAAAGCTTATGCATTGATTGCAGCATCAGTAAATGAAGAGGTGAGTCGCCATATTTCTCCATTTTCAAATGCTTTCGAACCCTTACAAAAACCGAAAGAACTCTATGATTCACACTCTGCACTTGAAGTTGTTCAACTCATGATTAAATTGTTCACCCTTGAATTACAAAATAATGATCCTCTTGCTCTTGCATCAGAAGTAAAATCTATTATGCATGATATCAAAGTCACTAATGTTGAACTAGACATTCCTCTGATAGCTTTTCTCAAGGCATTTTATCCCACTTACTCAAATTATCTTGAGTCATTGCAAGCAAATGGAAACCTCAAAGATATTGCCTTTGACTCCCTTGTGAAAAAATTTGCTGAAAGAGAAAGCATTTGAAAATGACGCACAATCTCATATTGGCTCTATTCGCACTGATAATGGAAAAGAATACACTTCAAATGAATTTGAAAACTATCTTCACCAACATGGGATCAAACATCAAACAACTGTGCTTTATAATCCCCAACAGAACGAAGTAGTTGAAAGAATGAATAGGACAATGTTAAATATGGTGCGCTCCATGATGTTTTTCAAAAATGTAAAAATGATGCTTTGGGCTGATGCAGTTCTATGTGTTGTATATGTAAAGAATAGATGTCCATCTAATGCGATTAGAAACAAGACTCCTTATGAAATGTGGTATGGGCACATTCCTTCGGTAAAGCATCTCAGGATCTTTGGTTCCACATGTTATGCCTTGATACCAAAGGTACATAGAAACAAACTTGCTACAAGAAGTCGTAAGTGTATCTTCCTGGGGTATTCAAACATCTCCAAAGCATGCCATCTCTATGATGAAGTCAATAGAAAGTTTGTTGTATCTAGAGATGTAATCTTTCTTGAATCATCCAAAACTGACAATGTTGTTGAGTGGCAACTTGATTCTTGGATAGATTCGCAAATGCAAAATCATGTCAAGAATTTGATAATCAGATTCCACATCTTGAAGGGGGGATTCCTATACTAGATCATCCTGTGAAATCTTTTTCTGAAGCACTCTCTCCCCCGCATGAAACTCCAACAACAGATGACACTTTGAGTGATGTGATTGACAGAATTGGGAGACTCAATCTTGATTTAGTCCCAATTCAATCAATGGAGCAATCTGGACCATCTCAGAAAGGTCCCCCAAAGTGGTTGACAAAGACAGTTGAAAGTGTTCATCCTGATGAGGTTGGAAAGACAAGAACTAGAAATTCAACCCGGCAAAATGGAGGTGATGTAGATGACTCTGATTCACGTGTTGATATGGATGTTTCTTATGAATTTGTCTACAGATTTTGAACCAACTTCCTTCAAAGAAGCTGCTTCTCATGATGAATGGAAAGAAGCAATGCAAAGGAGTATGATGCCTTGATAAAGAATGGCCCTTGGACGTTGGTTGATCCTTCATTGGAAACCAAACCAACTGGCTGCAAGTGGATCTACAAGGACAAGTATAAAGCTGATGGCTCACTTGACAAGCACAAAGCCAAGCTTATGGCAAAAGGTTTTGCACAGAAGGAAGGGGTCAATTATGAGGAGACTTTTGCCCCCACGGAAAAATGGGCTACCATCCGAACACTCTTTGCCCTAGCAGCACAGAACGGTTGGAAAGTCCATCAAATGGATGTAAAAACTGCTTTTTTGAATCGATATCTAAAAGAGAATGTTTTTATGTCCCAGCCTCAAGGATTTGCTGTAAAAGGACAGGAATATAAAGTATGCAAACTTGTGAAATCCTTGTATCATTGGCCTCAAACAAGCACCGTGAGCCTGGTATGAAAAACTAACAAGCAACTTCTGAAACTCAATTTCAAACATTATGATCTTGATGATGCAACTTTGTTTGTCAAGAAGGTTGGCAAAACAGTTGTATATCTTGTGGTATATGTAGATGATCTTTTGATGACAGGGAACAATGAGAGCTACATTGCATCCATAAAGAAGGAATTGAAGAAAGGTTTTGAAATGACTAGTTTGGGCTATGTTCATTACTATCTTGGTATTGAAGTAACTCAACATCCGAAGTCCATATTCCTTTCTCAAAAGAATTACATTGGAGATCTTTTGAATAGGCTTGGCATGACTAAATGCAATCCTCTGACTACTCCAATGGAACAAAACTTAAAGCTCACATCCATTGAAGGAAAAGAATTTGAGAATGCAACAAAGTATAGACAGCTTGTAGGAAGTCTCAACCACCTAACTACTACCAAACCAGACATTTCGTTTGCTGTTGGAATCCTCTCCAGGTTTATGCAAAAGCCTTGTGAGGGACATTGGTATACTGCAAAAAGAGTTTTAAATTACTTGAAGGGAACTCAAGACTTTGGAATCAAGTATACACAGGTGGGTGACTTCAGCTTGATTGGATACTCTGATTCAGACTTCGATGGAGACAAAGAAACTGGGGTATCTACTTCGGGTTATGCTATGAGTCTTGGATCAGGATTTGTCTCCTAGAGATCACGCAAAAAATCAGTTCCAAAAGATTCCACAACAGAGGCACAATATGTGGCAGCAGCTGAGGCAACAAAAGAAATTGTGTGGCTCAGGAAAATTCTAGAAGATTTGCAAGTAAAACAAGTAAAATCAACTCCATTCATGATTGACAATACCTCGACAGTAAAGTTGGCCAAGAACCCAAAGTTCCATGATCGAACAAAGCACATCAATACAAAATATCATCTCATTCGACATCATGTTGAGGCCAAAAAAATCCATCTTCGCCATTGTTCCACCAATGAGCAGATTGCAGACATCTTCACCAAAGCGCTTGGAAGAGAAAAGCTTGAAAGATTCAGAAGGATGCTTGGACTCACCAACATCCCTTCAGATTAAGGGGGGAATGTTGACACCTAATCATAGGGATTGAGTGAACAACTGTAATTAGTGTAAATAAATAATAGAGAAAACGGAGAGTCATCGAGAGCTGAACTGAATAGTCACTCCCTCTTGTATATAATAATGAACAACTTGAATGAATAATACGATTACATTTGAGGAGTTACAGCCTGGTCTGACAGGTTGAGGCACCTCCCCAATGGCTGCAAGTTGATCACAGACTCCCTGAACAAGGTTACTTGGGAGCGAGAGCGGGGAGCGGGAGTGGAAAAGAGAGCGAGGAGAGACATTTTCAAAAGCTCCCGGTTTGGGAGCGAATTTTTATATAATATATATTTTGATGCATATATTTCAATAAAAGCATGTAGAATGATGAATTAGATATAAAAAGCATAGAAACATGGATTTAACCATATAACATCAATCATCTAGAAGTTACAATCTTCATCAATCACGTCCACAAGTTAGTAATATACAACATATCGAGTCTCATAATTCATCAACCTTAAAGTTTCAAGCTTTCAAAATTCAATATATAACATTTATCATCATTGATCACAAAAGTTGTAACTTGTACTTGTAACCATTACCATTACCAAGTAACCAAACGATAACAAAGAATATATAATATGAAATAAAATGTTTCAACTTTCATGAAGCATCATATTCATAATTCATTACCAATGAATTATAAATGGAAAATTCAAACTTCAAACTTAAATTGTCATATATTGTTTACAAAAAAATACCATAATAAAGATGAAAGAGTCAGTTATAAAACGTACTAGAAACTGGAAAAGACAAGTAAATCTATCATCTATTGCTTGACCCTCTTGCCATGAGAAATTTCTAATTTCTTGTCTCGTGCTTTATTGAGAGTATCCTCCTGCATAGTTAAACAACCTTGGTGCTCCTGATTAAATACAAGTTACTTACCCTAGTACCCTAGGTGCTCTTGATTATTGGGAGTCTCCCCGCATAGAGGGCTTGGTGCTTGATTAAATACAAGTTCCATATCCTAGTACATGACAAAATCCAATGGAAACATTGCGATCCCCCCAATCCTGAAATCCTGGAAAAATGATAAGTCTGTTAGATTTTGAGTGAGATCTAAAATTCTACTTTTTGCATATGAAATCCAATGAGGTTGCAACCACACTCAAACACCTTGAGTCATTTCATGGTAATGTTAAAAATTTAAGTAAAAGGGTGAAAATAAAAGTTAAAGGAGAATGTTACTTTTCCTTTAAGAATTTAACCTTATCATGAATTGCATATCAACACTAGGGCCAAATTCTCATTTCCAATCTTCAATAACTCCCTCTATCACTCCTAAATTGGCAGGGAGCGAAAATAAATTAGGGAGTGCGCTCCTCATTTCACTCCCGATGAGCTCCCACCCGAAGCACACTTCGGGAGAGAGTTCGATTGGGGGGGGGGAAGGGGGGCGCTCCCCAGCAACCCTGTTCCTAAATCCTAGTGAGGAAGGGATCTATGCCTTCACCCTTCTGCATCCAGATGTTTCTCAGCTTCTCCTGTAAGAATATCTTCCACTACTCGAAAGTATTCTAATATTGTTGGTCAAAAGCGTCCCACATCTCCTTGGCAGTGTTCTTGCCAAATATATGTAAGCTTATATGGTCCGGGACTCCATCCAAGATCATCTGCCATCTCTTTCTTGTACTCCATCAGCTAATCTGCATCCTGAGGTACTGCCACTACATTACCTACATAGGCTTTCAGGCCATATTCATCCAGCAGGAAGGTCATCCTAGTCTTCTAGATGACAAAGTTGGAGGCTCCCTCTAACCTATCCTTATCTCTAAGCCAAATTGTGGCCATCTCGAATCTGAACCTGAAACTCCCTCTTTCCCTCTGCTTGGCTGTTGAATCAGTTATTTGCACTCCCTTCTGGAGTGAGAAAAATTGGCTACAACAACTACCGACTACAACTGGAAAAATCGGATTTCTAGGCTAGAAACCATCAGAGAAATCTCCATCTGAGTGTGCCTTTCTCTTCCACCTGGTGCTAATTCTGTTGCTGCAAAACTTCTCTACAGCCAAACAAAGAATTTTCTCAGCAAAAATAATGGATTGTTGCTCCCTCTGCCTGTTGGAATCACACAATCAGGAAAGTCAAATTTTTCTGCCCACTTGTACTGAAAAAAAATGATTTGCTCAAGCAATTCGCAATGCCTAGCTTAGGCTCTGCGCAGCCCCAGAAAGTCATCCTATTGCTACCTCTAAACAATGAAAACAATGACTTTCTGCTTCCGCTTCTGAGCTTCCCCTTCTGATCAAAATCGCTTTGATACCATGTGAAAATTTCACCACTGAAATCATATTGCAGCGATTGGAATTATTTCTCCTAACCGTAAATTAATTTAGAAATTTATTGCTACAACAACAATGAAATAATCACACTGCAATCTTCACAAAAATACTACGGAAAATAAAAGCGTTGGAAATTGAGAAAATACTGGCACACACAATAAATTTGACACAGTTATTTTTGGACAAAAGTTCCCGAAAAAACCCAACTTGGGAAAATTGGTGTTACAGTTGAGAGTTTTTATTATTAAGCAGCAGTGAAATAATCTAAGTACAATCTAAATGCTGAAAACTAGCAATCCTGCGGAGAAAATACTAGCAAAAATCTAGTGAGTAATTTTCCTCACCCCACAAGCAATCCAACACTCAAGACTGACCTCTGAAACCCCTCCATGAATTGCCCTATGTCACCCTACACGCGGCCTCCACACAGACACAAATTCATGTTGCCTCGATCTCACACTGAGCTGCCTCTTCAACCTACCACTGACTCTGGAAACGTTTCTCCTATCCTCTACGAAATTTTTTTGCCTCCGGAACCTTGAAACAACTTCTCAAATTTGCAAATCGAACTACCTCTTAGAGGCTTTTGTGCAGCCTCTCTATGGCTATCTCTACCTCTTTGCAATGTCCTCTCTGGATCTGGAAAATCTTTCTTCAGACCACTATCCCTACCCGTTTTCTTCCCTTCTCTAGCTCGAACTCTTCTAGCAATTGTTATTGCTCCCTAAAAAATCGAACTGCCCAAGGAAATCAAACTCAAGTGTGTGTTCTCCATCTACCCATCGACTTTTATAATCTTCTGTTGAGACTCCAACGGCCAATATTAAAACTTAATCAAGGGCTAAGATTATTTCCTAGTCAATTTGTGTGAGTCTCTAGATGATTCACACCTTTCTCAATTAATATTGATTAATTAACACCTTTTCCTAAGTTTAGACTTAGGAAATATTTAAAAATAGGCTAATAATCTAATTGAGACACTTCTAGGTGGAATTTCCAGAAATGATTCCTGGGTTATGGAGATCTCCTTTGTTTTATCCTATCCACAAAGTTTCGAGAATAGAACAACTCTGATGCTACAAAAACTAACACTCCCTCTTAGTGAGGAAGGTGTTCTATAGTGTTGCATTACTGCTACACCACTCCCTCTCTGTATCACCCTCTCTACACTATTGATGTCTGGACACTCTCGCTGACTTCCACTGCCCACCAACCACTGTGCAACTCTGATGTTGCATTTGTGCTATTGCTGACACTGCTATATTGCTGCCAACTCTACATCTGCACTGTAACTCTCTCTCATCTGTTGTTGCTACAACTGCAACTATTGCAACTGAGAAGCATCCAAAATACTAAATCACGTGTGTTTTTATGCTGCATCTATCTCCTGACCATTTGACTACTACTAGCCTCTGCACTTTCCACTGAAGAATTTGCGTTGCTACTAACTTTTCACTAAACAACCTCTTTCGCTGTCAACACCACATCTGCGCTCCTTAGCACCTGACTACAACTAGTCTGCAACTGTCACTTTGGAATCTGACTGCATCAACAGACACTGATCCATCCTGCTACTGAATACTATGGTCCCCTGTAGCAAGGTAATGATCCATGAGGAGGACAACTCAATGGACCCTGCCCAAACCTCCACCCAACTCTGGGACTAAAACCCCATATCGCCCTATCTCACTCTTGGATGTATAGCTGCAAACATGGCGAAATCTTCCTCTAGCCTAGAGGACAACTTGCTTATCTCTGCGGATGTTGTCGCATGGTCCTGCTTCTCCTACTTGTCCTTCTTCCTGAGAGAACACTGAGTACTGTAGTGGCCAAACTCACCACACGTAAAGCACTTGACCTTAGATTGGTCCTTTTTCTTCTTCTCCCCCTATCCCTGACTGGGACCCTTTGATGCAAGGGCCACATTCTCCTCCTCCTTCTCACCCTTCAAACCCTTACTATTGCTTCCGCTAATGGAGCTCTTTACTAGACCTCACCTCATATCCTCCTTCTGCAGGCCTGGCCACATCCTGTCCCACCTAGGTAATGAATCTCGTCCCAAGATGCTTTGGACAAATACTTGCCACTCCTCTAAGACACTGTTCAGTGCCAAACGTACAAGCTCTGTAGGTTGAGGCACCTCCCCAACAGCTGCAAGTTGATCACGGACTTCCTGAATCCTAGTGAGAAAGGGATCTATGCCTTCAACCTTATTCATCCTGATGTTTCTCAACTTCTCCTGCAGGAACATCTTTCGTTCCTCAAAAGTATTCTAATATAGCTAGTCGAGAAAATCTCACATCTATGTTGATTTCTGGTAGTATCGGATGTGCTCTAAGTCTCAAATTTTGTAGGGAGGCTTGGGAACATGTATTCCAAAGAACCCAGAAAGCATTTTGGGAAATTCCACCCTGAGAAAGTTTAATTAAAATAATTAATTATTTTTAAAGGGACCCTAAGTCTAAACTTAGGAAAATAAAATAAATGGCTATTAATCTAACTTTGGGTGTGACTTCCAGAAGAAGATGAGGATCGAGCAAAAATGATCTTAACCATTGATTAGCTTCTAATCTGGATCATTGAATGTCAACGAGAAGATTATTTAAGGAGGCTTGAGGATCATTTGGAAGACACACAGAGAGAGTTCAGAAGATCGAATTTCTGAAGCAGAGCAGTTGTCAGAGAGAGATTTGAAGCGAGCTTTTGCAGTGAGGGGCAGGGATAGTATCCGAAGGGAATTCTTCTCGATCAGAGAATACTCAACAGAGAAGACAGAAGGAGATCCAGTAGTGGTAGCGCAGAACCAGAAGAAGACAAGGATTGAGCAAAAATGATCTTAACCATTGATTAGCTTCTAATCTGCATCGTTGAATGTCAACGAGAAGATTATTTAAGGAGGCTTGAGGATCATTTGGAAGACACACAGAGAGAGCTCAGGAGATCGAATTTCTGAAGTAGAGCAGTTACCGGAGAGAGGTTTGAAGCGAACTTTTGCAATGAGGGGCAGGGATAGTATCCAAAGGGAATTCTTCCCGGTCAGAGAATACTCAACAGAGAAGACAAAGGGAGATCCAACAGTGGTAGCACAAAGCCAAAGAGGCTGACGCATAGATATGCAGGCCACGCAGAGGCAGTGTAGGCTAACGTAGAGGCATCACAGAAGCCAAGAGGAAGTCCAAAAATCTGCTGGGAGATCGATTTCTATGGCTAGATTCCGAGGTGTGAAACCGGGAGAGCAAAAGTCAGATTTCCATAGGTAGATCGAACAGCTAGGAAGAGTGATGTAGTTCCTAGATAGTGAGACGTTGGGCTGATGCAGAAATTCCGTAGAGGCAGTGCAAAGTCATCCAGGGGTTGTTCACTCAAGGGCTAGATCAGCGAGGATTTTTAGTGATAGGGTGAGGTAATCTCACTTATCCTTCTGTCAGTGAAATTTCTCTATAACTGGATTGTCGGGAGGGAATCCAGTGATTGTATTCAAATTTACTACTGCATAATAATAAGACCCTCAGAGTTATTGAACCGGTTTTCCCGCATTGGGTTTTTCCGAGGACATTTGTCCAAAAACAACTGTGTCATTTGTGTGTATCTTTCTCTATTGTTCAGTTTCTTGTTTTAGCATATTATTTAAATGGTGTAGGTTGCAGTGTCTGTATTTCGATGTTTGTCATAGGAAACTGCAAATAACTTGTTCTTGCAGACCTAACAAGTAGGAGAAATATCATAAGTGTTGCAGTAGGAATTCCCGGGTTTAAGGAATTTTCACATGGTATCAGAGCAGTGCAAGTGAAGCAAGAAGAACAGTACGAGAGAACCCAGCGCTAAGCAGAAAAGGAGGTCAAAAAAGCTGCAGGAAGCCACAGTTCGAATCCCCGGAGGGGTTTGCACAGACCTAGCCGGAGGGCTGAATTTCGGGGCAGTCTCTCTCTGATTGAGTCGACAGAGAGAAGGGCTTCCATATTGAAATCTTGTCGTGGCAGAGTGAGCAGCGCTGAAGCTTCAACGTGAGGAAGAGCTAGTGGGATAGTTTTTTTCTACATGCCGTTTTGTTGGGCAGAAAGACGTCAAAACAGAGGAGAAGCACAGTGAGGGAATTTTTCCTCAATAGACTTCCCGCCAAGAAGTTCGTTCTCTTATTGGCTGAGCAGCGACAGTAAGAGCAGAGAGGAGCAGTTCGACATTTTTGAGGCAGAGATGGCAACCAGTGGGTTGAGCGATCAAGACAAGTTGGATGGGGCATCCAACTACGTCATCTGGAAGGAAAGAATGTCATTCCTTCTAGATGAGCATTCTCTCAAGACCTATGTTAACAATGTGCTGGTTGAGCCTACAGATCCAAATCCGCTGAAGAAGTACAAGGCAGAAATGGCGAAGGCAAAGAGAATGATCCTCAACGGAGTAAAGGGTCATATAGTCTGTCACATCGCTAGTAGAGGGACTGCTAAGGAGATGTGGGATGCGTTGTGTACGTTGTATCAGGGATCTTCCGAACAACAGAAGATGTACTTAGAGCAGAAACTGAGATCTGCACAGATGCATAAGGGGTAGCGCATCGATCCGTTCCTCACGAAGCTTCAGTAGACCCAGGACGAGTTAGCAGTTGTGGGGTCTACACCTCAAGGTTCTGAGATGGTGACATTGGTCCCAAACTCAGTCTCAGAAGAGTGGCAAGTCTTTGTCTAGAGCAACCTGGATAGGGAAACTTTGCCAGACTGGGATAGTAAGTGGCCAATTCTCAAGCAGGAAGAGCTGAGGAGAGATCTGGTCAAATGCAAGCTTGACAGAAGCAGCAACAGTGGGTCGAAGCCCAAGGAGGAGGATGTGAATGCAGCTCTTGCATCCAAGGGGCAGCAAAAGCAGTGGAGGCGGAAGAAGGACGTCTCAAAGATTAAATGCTTTAGGTGTGGCGAGATGGGTCACTACGCAACACAGTGTCCTCTCAGAAAGAAGAACAAAGATGAGAAGCACGATCCGAAGGCTGCACCTGCGAAGATCAAGGAGGAGGAGTTCGCCATGATAGCCGAGATACCTCCAAGAGGGAGGTGGGTTGATTTAGAGTTGTAGTTCGAAAAGAGCTACAAATGGGCAAAATCCTTGAGGAGCCCACCTCTCGAATCAATTCCTTGCTACGGGAGCCCAGATTGGAAGTAGCAGGATGGACAAGTGTCAGATGGTGGAAAGGAGTGTTGGAGCAACAGATGCAGTGGCTAGAACACCAAGTTTGAGTAGCATAGTGTAGAGTTGCAGCAGTACAGGGAGGCACAGTGCAATAGCAACAACAACGCAGTGGCTTCAGAGGGATAGCATGAGACTAGCAACAGTCAGATCTTCAACATCGAGATGCATCTATGCTAAACACTTTTCAATAATTTTTTCCATTGTTGATGCAGTAGTAGAAGAAGTTTGCAGTGCAATGGCAATTGGCAGTGGCAGTGCCAGCAGCAGCACAAATGCAAAAATTTAGAGGGAGTTGTAGTACAGATGCAGTGTTGACATTGGCAGGGTCAGCAACAATATAGTTGCAACAGCAGCATAGTAGTTGGTGGACAACATGTCAAACATCAACAGTGCAAAGGACGATGTTATAAAGTCAGGGTGATGCCTCAGTTGGAGGCATTGCTAAAGCACATTCCTCGCTCACAAGGAGTGTTGATTTCTGGTAGCATCGAATGTGCTCTAAGTCTCAAATTTTGCAGGGAGGCTTGGGCACACGTATTACAAAGAACCTAGAAAGTGTTTTGGGAAATTCCACCTTGTTGAAAGTTGGAAAATCTTTGCCTCAACATCGGGGAATACGGGAAATTAAGGCAGCTCCTTTTCCATTGAAAATGGTGGGTCCGACTAGGGATAAAGAGACCAGTTTCCCGTTTAAAGAGATATAATAGAATAAAATAAACACAATGAGACTAATGGAATGATTGAAAATCTTGAGATGATATTACTAAGTAAAATTTATCCTACTTCCCGAGAATAATATCTCTTTATATGTGATTCATAGAAAGAATTCACAAAGCATGCATATTGGAAATACTGAGAGGGGGGATGAATTAGTGTTTCTTTTCAATTGTTATTTCTACCAGCTAGATCACTTATAATTAAAACACAAAATGAACAATAAAAATAAAAACTTTTATTAATCTTGTTGACCACTACTGGTCAACTACCCATGCAGTACCCCCCCTTTTTTCTTGGCAGAAAGGGGTAGCACCTGATCGACATGTCCGTGCCATCCCGCAGTCATCAACAGCTTGATCGATTTATGTTGTAAACCCAGTCTGCATGTATGCAATGTAAATAATCTTAGCAGATCTGAGTCATGTATGTAAATTGCCTAGGCGGACCTAACTTTCTAATGATAATCTACGTCCCAGAAGGTTTTTCGTCTCACCGATCTACGATCGGCAGAGTTTTCCTTCAACCTGACCCCAAAGCCGGGATGCATTTTGCTATTAGAACTTTAGGAGAATCCTAGTGTGTTAATCTGCTAGATTATAGTTGTGTCGCAGAACTGGGTGGTGTATGAGGGTCTATGTTAAAGTGGGTTTGTCCCCTTAAGATGTAAATTGTAAAAGTCATGATGTAATGTGTCTTGAGGGTTGAAAAATGTTTTAGTCCCCTCATGAGTCCTAAGTCCTAGGTCCTAGGTGATGTTTCCAAAGGCTTAGTTCAATGATCCATTTAAGAAAATAAATAAAATAATAAAATAAATAAAAATTAAAAAATTAAAAATTATAAAATGAAATAAATAAAAAATAATAAAAAAATTATAAAATAAAGCAAACAACCCTAAATAATAAAATAATAATATTTTTTGTGAATACATGCAAAATATCATTTTTTAATAAATCGACGGATGAGAATAAGAGATGTCTTGATCCTCATCGACGGTCGGGATCATTTCGACATGGATCACTCGAACTAGCCGTTGGGATCATTTCCTTTAAATAGGGTGCTAGGGGTCATTTCAGATCATCGGATCTGTGAGTCTTGTACTGAAAAAGCTCTTGTAATCTGGTTTCTGGTTAATAAAAGAAGACTTTGGGGTCCAAATCTTGCTGGTGTTACTCTCTGGAAGTGCTGTGAGATGTTTAATTTTCTGCATATTTCATTTTTCAGCCATTAATAATAGCTTTTTTTTAGAGTATTGTGAGCACAGGTATCTTGTTCACTTGCTAGGGTTTGAGTGTTGTTAGGGTTTCTGAAGTAATAGCAGGTATCTCCATTACTTTCTGAGATCTAGCAGCATTTTGCCCTCTTTACTGATGGTTGTTTTGAGTTGTGCAGAAAACCCCTACTTAAGAATATTGGTGGGCGTTTGGTGAAGTTCTAGGCTGAACCAGCCGACTCCCACAAGCTTTTCCTTGCAGAGCCCAGCTGATTTTGCCCTGGGTTAATCATTTAGATTTGTTTTTCTGGTTTACATGAGAGATTTTATCGAGCTTGTTCACAATAAATTTGAAGTTTTCTGATGTTTTAAAAAGTACTTCTGTTATTATTGCTAAATCTGGCAAAAAGGGCCAAAATCTGCAATTTTGTTTAACTGATCTGGGAAGTTTCAAATTTTGGTTCTGTACACATTCTTCTTGTACCGATTTTCTATTTTGATTTGTAGGTTTTCTGAGAAATTTCAAGGATTCATCAAAGTTCTTATTAGGGTTTCAAGTTTTGCCTTATATGCAGTTTTTTTCATCTGGGTTTTTCTTGCAAATTGCAGGTTACAGTGACCACTATAATCCTTGCATACTGCATTGGGTTTTATCTTTCCGTCAATCACGTGTTTACTTGCCTTCAAACACTGCAAATTTATCCTGGACGTCACCTGTACATGAATTAAATTTAAATTTTTACAGCAGCGGCCAGCCAATACATGAAGGTGTGGGCATCAAAGCAACCCTGGCCAATTGCAACCAATCTGCGTCACCCCCGAGCTCCTCGTGTACTTTCGTTGTTCCCTCCGCCGCCGTCCAACTTCTCCACGCATGCGTAGCCTCTCCTTTGACCCGCACATGGACCTGCAAAACATACGCAAACCATAATAGATTGCAGGCTGCCAACAGTTCCAGGTAACGTATTGCACAGGTGATATCTTGAATCGTATTCCTATTTTCCTAAAGACATTTGCGTGGGCGTCGAACTTTATTCACGCCGGGAACAGGTAAGTTTCGCACTGTTGCCATTTCCGTTGTCTTCACGTATATTTGCAAGCTTAAATCGATTTTTTTTTCCAATCACCGTCGATTTCTCTCATTTACTCATCGGTTTTTCTCTCAGGGCTATGTTGCTGTCGTTGTGATCGCTCGATTTTTTTTTATTTTTACGTGGTTAACCTTTGGTCTAGGGTTAGATCTTTCGTTCGAACCTGCAGCTCGAAACTTTGCTTTGCGGCATACGTTTATTTTTTTTTATTTTTTATTTTTTAAAAAATTTTAGGATATCAGTTTTTTAAATAAAATTTTCGACCTTTCCTTTGTTCAACATAGGCTTTTACTTTTGCTTGTTTCAGCTTTATAAAGAGTTAAAAAAAAAATGCGATTTGGTTTTTTAGTTTTAGCTTTATGAAGAATTAAAATCAAAAAATATATATATGAAAACAAAAAGAAGTGCGATTTGGCTTTTAGGTTATATATAATTTCATTTTTTTTTATTTTCGATTTTGGTTCATGTATTAAATCTTAGCTTTTGTTTAGATTTAATTGTTATAATTTAGTTTTTTTTAGATTAGATTTAATTTCTATGTTTTAATTAGATTTTAATGTTAGATTTAAGTTTGATTTAGTATCTATATTTTAGTTTAGAATTTTCTTAGGTTTTGTTTTAATTAGATTTAAAAAAAAAAAAAATTAGATTTTAGTTTCATTTTTTTAGATAAAAAAAAAAAAAAAAAAAAAAAAAAAAAAAAAAAAAAAAAATTGGGAAAATTTTCTCTTTTGCCAAGATCCAGTTATTTCCAGGAAATTATTATGCTAAGATTCAAACTTATCAATGCGAAATGAATGTTTTATCTGTGCATGAATGATTATCTTAAATATGGTATCTGGTTAACGATTTGTGATTTATAATTGCATTAGTATTTTCTTAGTTGCTGGATATCGTGATTGAGATTTGGTCATTGCAGGAACTTTGTGGTTTTACTGGATATTTAAGCACTGTTCAAGTTATTTGATGATAAGTGATTGCTGTTCATGGTTTATATTCTATATCATCTAACAAGTAATCGTTTTAACAACAATCTCTTAAGGCACTGGTCCACCAAATTAACAAAACCATTTTAGTGCATCGTGTCTCCCAGCCCAACTGTTTGGCAGTTGACCTTAATCATTTCATAGGGTCCACCCCCCTTAGCCGCGGGAGACAGGCTTAAACGGAGGGATCGGGGATCAGAGTGACAGCAACCGGTCTGAGGGTTGTCGTGTCAATCCGTGCGACAACATTTTTTGGCGCCGTTGCCGGGGATAGAGTTTTTCTGTCCTTGGTTCTTTCTTTTCAAGCTTTTCTGTGTTTAACTTCTTGTTCAGGTGGTGACTCCACTTCCTATATTATCTGCAAGAGTGTACACTAGAAGGCATCCAAGCAATTTGTGCAACCCTACTCCTGATCCTGAAAAGGTCTTCAGGGTGCGATTACACAAACTCGCTTCTCGTACACTTCTTGGAAATCTTGGACAAGAAGCCATCTCCGATATTCATTTGCTCTTTAAGGGTCAAGTTAGGCGCAGCACCATGAGTATGTATGCCCCTTGTGATTTTTCTAACATTCCTGGATACCCCAATGATATTCCATCTATTGGGATAGACAAATTGCCTAGCTTTCAAGGAGATAATGCCATTACTGCTAATTCCCATTTGCGAGATTTCAACATATGGATGGCTAAGTATGCAAGATCTACTGATTTTGATCATGAAGATGTCAGGATGACTCTTTTTATCTTGACTCTAGGAGGTGATGCTTATGATTGGTTTACAGAAAAGCCTCCAAATTCATTCAACTCCCTACAATCAATCATTAATGCATTTAAAGAAAAATATGGAGATAAGAGAGAGGGAAGACATCTTGTAAAAGCTATTAGTTTAATAAAAAAGAGAGAGGATGAAACTGTCGAAGAATTTAATAGAAGGTTTAATGGTATTATTAGAGAATTACCTCAAGACTATAAACCTACAGATAAAACTCTCCAAGACTTTTACATTGATGCCTTTAGTCCTGAACCATCTTATGAGTTAAGGCGTGCTAAACTTAATGATTATAGAGATTGCCAAGCCTTAGCCATAGAACTTGAAAAGGACAAGGCAGCTTCTGGGAAGTCTGAAATCCCAGGTTTTGATAGGGCTGCTACGAAACTAAAGGAACCTAAGGGAAAAGCAGTCCAAGAGCCAGAAAGTGAGCTTGTTCTCAAGTTGCTTCAAAAAATTGAAACTATGGAAATTAATCATAATAAGGAGATAAACACTTTGCAGAATAGGTTGATCCAAATGGAAAGAGCGCAATTGCAAAATTTTCAACCTCGAAATAATAATAACAGAAATAGTAATTGGCAAAGAAAGGGTCAATCTAGTGAGCAAAGACCCCCTAATCCGCTTACTAATCTGGTTGATAATGCTCCTCCTTACTGTCGTGTTTGTGATGCCCTTCATGAAGAGGCCACTTGTCCCATCGTCAGAAGAATCCTAGACAATGGAATGTTTGGGATAGGTGATCAAATAAATGTAGTGGGAAGCAAGTTCCCTTTGCCTATGAATGATTGGATAGAGGTTAAGGAAAGGAGCTATGATGTTATGAATCCTTCATCTGCTTTTAGTATAAATAACCTTGAAAATGAAGACGACATTTTGGCTAGGTTATATGGCGAAAAACCCTCTCCTGAGAAAATTTTAGAAATTGCTAGAGATAAGGGTTTAACCTATCAGAGAAGGGATAAAGATCAGAGCGGGAATCAAATTCCCACTCGAACTCTGAACCCTGGTGTAAACTCTGGAATAGATATCGATTTGGGAAGTTGGTTTAACAATGCAAAAATCTCGGTTCCTGTATCTGAGATTGCTAAGATCCCTTCCCAAAGAGACAAGTTACTGAAAGCGATTCAGGGTCCTCAAGTCACCCCTTCTCAACAGAAGACTCGCGAGGTTGACTATCATGATGCTCCCATATATCTGCAAAGCGTAGATGCTGATAACAAAGATCATCAACCCTTCTTTATCACCTTATTAGTCAATGGGTATAAATTGAATAACTGCATGTTGGATTCAGGCGCATCTGCTTGCGTTATGACTAAAAGGGTCATGGAACAGCCTAACTTAAGAGTTTCTAGACCCTACTATAATATATGTGCCATGGATTCTAAGAAAATCGAAGTACACGGTTTAATCAAGGATCTACAAGTTCATCTTTCAGTTTACCCAGACATCATGGTTGTTATGGATATTGTTGTCGTTGATGTACCTGATGCTTGGGGTATGCTGCTATCCAGAAAGTGGGCCTTTGATCTAGGAGGAAACATTCAAATGAATTGGTCATATGCTATGATTCCTTCTCCTAGGGGTGATGGTTTTGTTAGACTAAATAGAAAGCCCGAGAGGAAATTTCATGTTGAAGATCCTAAGAAGCCTCATAATGAAATAATTAGAGAGCAATCTGACATCGGGAACTATTCTATCATGTCTAATTTCATAATTCCTCTCGATGATAAGATTAAGGATATTAAGGATAAAGTTTGGTATATGTACTTCGATGGTGCGTCCTCTAGTCATGGTAAAGGTGCTGGAGTAGTGCTTAAATCTCCCCTTGGTCACACTTTCAAGTTTGCCTATCGTTTAGAATTTGAAGCAACCAACAATGTCGCTGAGTATGAAGCCATATTGTTGGGACTTGAATTGGCCAAGGCTTTGAGGGTTAAATTACTTAGCATTAAGGGGGATTCCGATCTGGTTATCATGCAGCTTAAAAACAAATTCACATGTAGGAATCAGAGATTAAGAAACTATCGAAATGCTGTGTGGGATACTATGGAGCATTTCGATGCCCTTAACCTTGAAGCAATTCCTAGAGAACAAAATAGTTTGGCAGATGAACTTGCTGTAGCTGCCACAACTTTCCAGTTATCTGATGAGTTAATTAACGATAAAATCAAAATGGAAGTAATATTTAGACCATCTGTTCCAGATAACTCGGAGCATTGGCAAGTTTTTAACGACGAAAAGCAAGTCATTCGTTTTCTCAATAGTTTGGATGAGTTTGAAGATTTTCGAATAATTTCTCAGGAGGATGGATCTTTAAATCATGAACATATCATAAATTCTACTCCTAGAAATGTGGTTGCCTTAGAGCAACATTTTGATCGGCATGATGCCATGAAGCTTAGAGAAGAAAAAAAGACGGACCCAGGCGAGTACCTCGAAATTAACATTGGTACTTCTGAAAATCCGAAAATAGTTAAAATTGGTAAAGGTACTAGTTTAGAGGAAAGGAAAAAGTTAACCGATTTACTTCATGAATATAGAGATGTTTTAGCTTTTTCCTATGATGAATTAAAGGGCTATAGGGAAGATGTTATGGAGCATACTATTCCCTTAAAGGACGAGAATGCTAAACCCTTTCGGCAGAAACTTAGGCAAATTAATCCTAAATTAGCCCCCTTGGTCCATAAAGAACTTGCAAAGATGCTTTCAGCAGGGATCATTGCTCAAACTAGGCATTCGACATGGTGTTCGAATTTGGTGATTGTTAAGAAAAAGAACGATACAATAAGACTTTGTGTCGACTTTAGAAACCTTAATCTAGCATGCAAAAAGGATAACTACCCTTTGCCAAACATGGAAACTTTGTTGCAAAGAGTAACTGGGTCTGGAATGATGTCGCTGCTAGATGGTTTTTCTGGCTACAATCAGGTATGGGTTAAAAGGGAAGATCGACACAAGACCACATTCACAACACCATGGGGTACTTTTGAATACATCAGAATGCCATTTGGGTTAACAAATGCTGGGGCTACTTTCCAAAGGGCTATGGATTATGCCTTCAAAGGGTTAATTGGGAAAATTATCGAAATTTACCAAGATGATCTTACTGTTTTCTCTAAAGATGGTATCAGTCATATAGATCATCTTAGGCAAGTTTTCGATAGATGTAGAGAATATGGAATTTCTTTGAATCCGGCTAAGTCTGTTTTTGGGGTAACAGAAGGGAAATTACTCGGTCATATCATTTCTAAGGAAAGAATCAAGATCGATCCCGAAAGAATTGAAGCAATTCAAAAGATTCCTCTCCCGCATAATCCTAAATCCCTTCAGTCTTTCCTTGGAAAGATAAATTTTATTAGAAGATTCATCCCAAATTATGCAGAAATAGCTAAGCCCATTCAAAGTCTTCTGAAGAAAGATGCGAAATTTGTCTGGCAAGAAGAGGGCAAAAAGGCTTTCCAAGAAATCAAGTCTGCTATTGCAAAAGCTCCTGTCCTGGTTAGTCCTGATTACTCCAAGAATTTCATGATTTTTTCTTTCGCTTCTTAAGATACCATTGCCGGTGTCCTGCTTCAAAAGAATAAAGATGGTCATGAGCAGCCTATTGCTTTCATGAGTAGAGCACTTCAAAATTCCGAATTGAAGTACAATACCATGGAAAAGCAGGCTTATGCCCTGGTCAAGTCTCTTAAGCATTTTAAAACTTATGTGGGTTATTCTAAGATCATTGCTTTCGTCCCACATTCTGCTGTTAAGGACATATTAACTCAAACCGATTGCTTAGGGACTCGTGCTAGGTGGGTTACTAAGATACAGGAGTATGATTTGGAAATCAGACCCACCAAGCTGATCAAAGGCCAAGGTTTAGCTCAAATGTTAACTGAAAGTAATGAAAAGACTCTTGGTTTGTTTTGCCTTAACGATCTATCTTCGCCAGAATTGAAAAGATTAGCAGAGCATGAATGGTATAAGGAAATAGTTTATTACTTAACCAATCTTGCATGTCCTAACCATTTAGTCGCTCATAAGAGAAGGGCTCTTAGACTAAAAGCCACTAAGTACTGCCTTATGAAGGACAGCCTTGGATGGAGAAATCCTGAGGGCATAGTGCTTAGGTGTGTTGACGATGTTGAGTCCAAAAGATTAATCTCCAAGTTTCATTCAGGATTTTGTGGTGGTCATTATGCCGCTAGAACTACCACCCACAAAATCCTGAGAGCTGGCTATTATTGGCCTTCGATTTTTTCTGATGTGCACAAGTTTGTTAGAGCGTGTCAAGCCTGTCAACTGTTCACTAGAAAGCAGAAGCTTGCTGCCCTTCCTCTACAACCTGTCATTGTAGAGGCACCTTTTCAGCATTGGGGTCTGGACTTCATAGGGAAGTTCCATGAAAATTCTAGTAATGGCTACTCATGGATTTTGACTTGGGTCGAAGCCATTCCTGCTAAGAATGCCACTAAAAGGGTTATTATGGATTTCATTGAGAATCACATCATTACTAGATTTGGTGTCCCCGCTAAGATCACTATGGACAATGCCAGGGCTTTTAGTTCTTTAGAGTTTTCATCTTTTTGTTTCAAGTATAGCATTGTCTTATCTCATTCGTCAAATTACTATACTCAGGGTAATGGTTTGGCTGAATCAAGTAACAAAAATCTTATAACCATTATCAAGAAGATAGTAGGAGATAATAAGAAATCTTGGGACAGCAAAATCAAGTATGCTTTATGGGCAGATAGAATTACTAAGAAGAAATCTACTGGTAGATATCCCTTTGAATTAGTTTATGGCTTGGATGTTACTTTACCTGTGCACCTGAAGTTGCCAGCTTATCAGCTTCTCCAAAATTTTTCTACTAATAAAGATGTTGTTTAGAATAGAATAGATCAGATTGTCGAGTTAGATGAAGCTCGTAGGACAACTTTCGACGCTATATGTAAAAATCAATCTAATATTAAGAAAAGCTTTGATAAATGCTCTCGATCTAGATCTTTGCAGGTTGGAGATATGGTTTTACTTTGGGATCGCAAGAATGAAAAGCTGGGAAAACATAAGAAGTTTGATAGTTTGTGGCTGGGACCATACATCATTAGAGATATAGCTGGGCCCAACTCATTCTACTTGAGCAGATTGGATGGCGAACCACTTGATCTACCAGCGAACGGCCAAATGCTCAAGCTGTTCTTCAGAGATGATATCTGATGCCATGGGGCATCTTCTGTATTGTATTTCTATCCCTACTCCTTGTCTGTTCAGCATTTCATTTCTGTTTTTAGGATTAGATTTACTTTTCATGTTATTAGTTAGTCAAAAAATGAAGAGCTTTTATCTTTCCTGTGCTTAATGTGTATGATGATTTTGGAATGGACGCTACTTATTTTTATCTGTGTGTTGTATGGATGCAGATTCTGGATTCTCACATTCCTACAATGCAGCAACGTGTCCCCAAGTAGAGCCAGATGTTGACCACTACTGGTCAACTACCCATGCAGTACCCCCCCTTTTTTCTTGGCAGAAAGGGGTAGCACCTGATCGACATGTCCGTGCAATCCCGCAGTCATCAACAGCATGATCGATTTATGTTGTAAACCCAGTCTACATGTATGAATTGTAAATAATCTTAGCAGATTTGAGTCATGTATGTAAATTGCCTAGGTGGACCTAACTTTCTAATGATAATCTACGTCCCGGAAGGTTTTTCGTCTCACCGATCTACGATCGGCAGAGTTTTCCTTCAACCTGACCCCAAAGCCGGGATGCATTTTGTTATTAGAAATTTAGGAGAATCCTAGTGTGTTAATCTGCTAGATTATAGTTGTGTCGCAGAACTGGGTGGTTTATGAGGGTCTATGTTAAAGTGGGTTTGTCCCCTTAAAGATGTAAATTGTAAAAGTCATGATGTAATGTGTCTTGAGGGTTGAAAAATGTTTTAGTCCCCTCATGAGTCCTAAGTCCTAGGTCCTAGGTGATGTTTCCAAAGGCTTAGTTCGATGATCCATTTAAGAAAATAAATAAAATAATAAAATAAATAAAAATTAAAAAATGAAATAAATAAAAAATTATAAAAAAATTATAAAATAAAGCAAAAAACCCTAAATAATAAAATAATAATATTTTTTGTGAATGCATGCAAAATATCATTTTTTAATAAATCGACGGATGAGATTAAGAGATGTCTTGATCCTCATCGACGGTCGGGATCATTTCGACATGGATCACTCGAACTAGCCGTTGGGATCATTTCCTTTAAATAGGGTGCTAGGGGTCATTTCAGATCATCGGATCTGTCAGTCTTGTACTGGAAAAGCTCTCTTGTAATCTGGTTTCTGGTTAATAAAAGAAGACTTTGGGGTCCAAATCTTGCTGGTGTTACTCTCTGGAAGTGCTGTGAGATGTTTAATTTTCTGCATATTTCATTTTTCAGCGATTAATAATAGCTTGTTTTTAGAGTATTGTGAGCACAAGTATCTTGTTCACTTGCTAGGGTTTGAGTGTTGTTAGGGTTTCTGAAGTAATGGCAGGTATCTCCATTACTTTCTGAGATCTAGCAACATTTTGCCCTCTTTACTGATGGTTGTTTTGAGTTGTGCAGAAAACCCCTACTTAAGAATATTGGTGGGCGTTTGGGGAAGTTCTAGGCTGAACCAGCCGACTCCCACAAGCTTTTCCTTGCAGAGCCCAGCTGATTTTGCCCTGGGTTAATCATTTAGATTTGTTTTTCTGGTTTACATGAGAGATTTTATCGATCTTGTTCACAGTAAATTTGAAGTTTTCTGATGTTTTAAAAAGTACTTCTGTTATTATTGCTAAATCTGGCAAAAAGAGCCAAAATCTGCAATTTTGTTTAACTGATCTGGGAAGTTTCAAATTTTGGTTCTGTACACATTCTTCTTGTACCGATTTTCTATTTTGATTTGCAGGTTTTCTGAGAAATTTCAAGGATTCATCAAAGTTCTTATTAGGGTTTCAAGTTTTGCCTTATATGCAGTTTTTTTCATTTGGGTTTTTCTTGCAAATTGCAGGTTACAGTGACCACTATAATCCTTGTATAATGCATTGGGTTTTATCTTTCCGTCAATCACGTTTCTACTTGCCTTCAAACACTACAAATTTATCCTGGACGTCACCTGTACATGAATTAAATTTAAATTTTTACAGCAGCGGCCGGCCAATACATGAAGGTGTGGGCATCAAAGCGACCCTGGCCAATTGCAACCAATCTGCGTCACCCCCGAGCTCCTCGTGTACTTTCGTTGTTCCCTCCGCCGCTGTCCAACTTCTCCACGCATGCGTAGCCTCTCCTTTGACCCGCACATGGACCTGCAAAACATACGCAAACCATAATAGATTGCAGGCTGCCAACAGTTCCAGGTAACGTATTGCACATGTGATATCTTGAATCATATTCCTATTTTCCTAAAGACATTTGCGTGGGCGTCGAACTTTATTCACGCCGGGAACAGGTAAGTTTCGCACTGTTGCCATTTCCGCTGTCTTCACGTATATTTGCAAGCTTAAATCGATTTCCTTTTCCAATCACCGTCGATTTCTCTCATTTACTCATCGGTTTTTCTCTCAGGGCTATGTTGCTGTCGTTGTGATCGCTCGATTTTTTTTTATTTTTACGTGGTTAACCTTTGGTCTAGGGTTAGATCTTTCGTTCGAACCTGCAGCTCGAAACTTTGCTTTGCAGCATACGTTTATTTTTTTTTATTTTTTTTATTTTTTTAAATTTTAGGATATCAGTTTTTTAAATAAAATTTTCGACCTTTCCTTTGTTCAACGTAGGCTTTTACTTTTGCTTGTTTCAGCTTTATAAAGAGTTAAAATAAAAAATAAAAAAAAGAAATGCGATTTGGTTTTTTAGTTTTAGCTTTATGAAGAATTAAAATCAAAAAATATATATATGAAAACAAAAAGAAGTGCGATTTGGCTTTTAGGTTATATATAATTTCATTTTTTTTTATTTTTGATTTTGGTTCATGTATTAAATCTTAGCTTTTGTTTAGATTTAATTTTTATAATTTAGTTTTTTTTAGATTAGATTTAATTTCTATGTTTTAATTAGATTTTAATGTGTTAGATTTAAGTTTGATTTAGTATCTATATTTTAGTTTAGAATTTTCTTAGGTTTTATTTTAATTAGATTTTAAAAAAGAAAAAAAAAAAAAATTAGATTTTAGTTTCATTTTTTTTAGATAAAAAAATAAAAAAAATAAAAAATAAAAAAAAATAAAAAAATTTGGGAAAATTTTCTCTTTTGCCAAGATCCAGTTATTTCCAGGAAATTATTATGCTGAGATTCAAATTTATCAATGCGGAATGAATGTTTTATCTGTGCATGAATGATTATCTTAAATATGGTATCTGGTTAACGATTTGTGATTTATAATTGCGTTAGTATTTTCTTAGTTGCTGGATATCGTGATTGAGATTTGGTCATTGCAGGAACTTTGTGGTTTTACTGGATATTTAAGCACTGTTCAAGTTATTTGATGATAAGTGATTGCTGTTCATGGTTTATATTCTATATCATCTAACAAGTAATCGTTTTAACAACAATCTCTTAAGGCACTGGTCCACCAAATTAATAAAACCATTTTAGTGCATCGTGTCTCCCAGCCCAACTGTTTGGCAGTTGACCTTCATCATTTCATAGGGTCCACCCCCCTTAGCCGTGGGAGACAGGCTTAAACGGAGGGATCGGGGATCAGAGTGACAGCCCCCGGTCTGAGGGTTGTCGTGTCAATCCGCACGACAACAAATCTCAATAAATCAAGTAGAATATTTGTGTAGGGCTCCAACCCTAGATGAAGACACCAATCTTCAATCTCCCAGGCTCCAACCTGTATTTTTCCAAGCACTGACTTGGACTTCCTAAGGCTCCAACCTTGTCACTTTGAGGCACCAACCTCTAGGGCTCTAACCCTATCTCTAGTACAAACACCAGCCTGGTCTCTTGAGGAGTCCTTTCCTCTAGGGCTCCAACCCTATCTTCCAAGGCACCAACCTTGTCTCTTTGAGGCTCCAACCTCTAGGGCTCCAACCCTATCTTCCAAGGCACCAAACTTGTCTCTTTGAGGCTCCAACCCTATCTTCCAAGGCACCAACCTTGTGTCTTTGAGGCTCCAACCCTTAGCTTTACTTCATCAAGATATGTTTGGTTATACTTCACGGCTCCCAATGTCTTCTTCAACAAACCCTATCAATCTTCAACTACGCCTTCACTTAGTCTCCACGTCACATCATCAATGACAACCTTGTTCTTCACATGAAGGTGTCACCATTGCTCTTCATGTTACCCAAACAAAACTTCTTCAAGGTCACCTCATGATGGCTTCAATGCATCATGGTCTTCAATGATCTCCACAAATCTTCAATATGTTGCTTCACAAAATTCTCCAACTCTACCCTATTCTGTTTTCAAGAGAAGACTTCAACAAGCTCTATTTGTCCAATCCCAATAAATCAACACTTCAACCACAACAACTATGAAAACTTCAACCACGACAGCTTCAACCATGGCAACTACAACAGCTTCGACCACAGCAACTACGACAACTTCGACCACGACAACTACAACAACTTCGACCATGGAAACTACAGCAACTTCGACCACGGAAACTACGACAGCTTCAGCCAAGATTTTATGCCCAAACAGAATTATCCTTTTTTTCATCCTAAACAATAGTCTCCTTGTTCTCCTCGGGCTTCTGTCTTCTTTTGTAATTCATATCTCTAAATTCTTGTCTGAGTTGTTGATCAAAATGAAGTGTTTAGACGTCTATTTATACAAATTTCGTTTATAACTAAAGGGACACATCTATTTGAAGTGAGGCCAACTTGTATGACTGAGTGTACGTCGGCTCACTGCTAGGAATAATTTCCTTAACTTAAAAATTCAATATCTCACAAACTATTGGGAGTTTCGGGGCAAATAAAAGCTTGTTAGAAAGAAGAAAAAATCCTCTTTAAGACGGTCTAGGATCCATTTTGAAAGGATTCCTCCAAGGTTTCCAAAATAATTTTCTTTGTGACTGTCTTTAAATTTTATGCATAAAAAGTTTGGGACAGCATGAGGAATGTTTGGGACAGCGTGGCTTCTTCATTGTTATCAATGTCATCATAGGATCATAGAGTCATTATGTAGGAGTGCAACATCCATGTAGCATGATGCATGAACAATGTCATCATATACTAGTGCAGTCATAGTGCAGCATCATTAGGAGAACTCCAAAATAATCTTCCAACCATCAAATGATCTCCAACCATGTTATCAAGACCTCATCAAGTGCCATCATCAATTATGGTCATTCATCAAGAATATGACATTATTAAATGTAGTCCTCCATATGTCATCAAGGGCTTCTAAATACTTGGCACTTGGCACTTCTTAAGACTTCTTCATTAGTGACTTGACATATTAATTGATGACATTCTTATCAAACAAGAGTTACGACATCATGATATGGAACCGAGCATCTATTGCCTTCAACCTTATCATCTCATTCTAGGGTTTCATGATATTCATTAGGCATATCAAGAATATTTGCCATCTTGACCAATGCCATATTGACATCAATGACAACATTCATTAACAATCTCCCCCTTTGTCATTGATGGCAATATTTTTTCCCTTCCAACATTCTCTCTCCCTTTGACATCAATGGAAAACAGGGTGCCCAAGTACTCCCCCTGTCAAGCTGCTTCTTTTCATCATATTTTCTTTATCAATAGTAGTTCTTCATAGGTATGTTACTCCCCCTGTCATGGTGCTCTTTCTTCTGGCAATGTGGTCCATGATAGATGTGCTTAAATTCCTTCATGTGATGAACCAACTCCCCCTCATGAAAGATTACTTGCTAGTGATGAAGTGGAAGAGATCTTCAATAATAATCCATCGGATGAATAAGGATTATATTCTTCAAAGAGTGTTCCTGAGAGATGATCTATCAAAGAATGATTGTCCATATAGCTCATCAAGGATTTCATAAGACCCATTAATGGACAGCTTCTACAAGAATGCTTAATCATCATGAACTCCCCCTAACTGTACGCATGGTATTCCTTTTGGCAGAGTCTCCCCATCAAATACTTAGAATATCAAGGATGACTTCATCAAGTCAACAACATGTGCTCTTGCCTAGAGTGTTCAAGGGACTTCCGGATTCAATTTGCTTCCTTCTCCATACTTGTATAACTTTCTTCTCTAGCACACTTCTTCCTTCTGTAGGGGCACGTGACATATGTCCAATGTTATGACACTTGAAGCACTCTATGTTGTTCATGAATAAGAATTCATGACTTCTTGCAAAATTGCTTCTCAGAGATTGACGGGGACCATTATATGCCCTACAATATTTTGCCATGTGTCCAAAGTTTGTACAAGCATAACAATAACCAAGAAGTATGCTTTGGTACTTGGGAGATGAAAATTTCCTTGATATACTTCTGAACCTTGAGATCCTTTTATGATAACCATTGCTTCTTGCATCCTTGGCACCATCTGCATTTCTTCTTGGAGTAGGATTTCTTTCAATGTCAATTTGACTCTTGCCTTCGCTGGGGCCATCAACATTTCTTCCAGGCTTCCTCACATCCTTGTTGTTTGAAGCATTATCATTCTTGCTTGAGGATTCACCTGCATAGCCAAGACTTGATTTATCAAGGGGAGACCTTTGATGACTTAGGATGTCATCTAGGGTTTGAGAACTTTTCAAGTTCTTATTCAGCAAGTCAACTTCTTTTTTAAGAAAGACAATTTCTTCCTTCATTTTCTTGCATTCTTCATCCTTCTTTGATAGAATGATCTCCATTTCTTCCTTCATCTTGGTTGCTTCACATGATTGGGCCTTAAGCGAAGTGATTTCTAATTTTAACTTGGTGATGTCATCATCATTTTCTTCTAGTTGGCATATCATGGTGTTTCTCTCCTTTTTTACTTCATCAACTTGTCTTTCTATGAATGTCAAAGCTTCCATCACCTTCTTAGCTCCTTGTGCTTGTTTCTTTGCTTCTTCTAGTTGAGATCTAAGGGAGGAGACCTCTTCCTTGTATTGATCAATCTCTGTTCAAGTTTGTTCAAGCTCTTGTGCCTCTGTTGAAGGTGGATTGACAAGGTATCTTCCTGTTTCTTTGCCTTATCCAATTGATTTGTCATAGATATGACTTCTTCATGATGCTTTCTCTTGTTTTGATGAAATTATTCCTTAATCTTGGCAAGCTCCTCATCTCTTTCTGGTACTTGAAGCTTGACAAGGTCAACTTCCTTCCTTGTCTTGTCCTAGTCACCAACTTGCACTTTCTTCTTAAGTTCCTCATTTTCCTTTTTCAAATTGTTAATCTCTTCTATGGCAACCATAAGTTTAGTGAGGAGATTTTCTTCACAATCTTCTTCATTTTCTTCATCTTCTAGATCTTCTTTAGCCTTGATGTTATCACTCTTATCTTTAGCTTCCTTGATGGGCTTTGGATTTCCTTCTTGTTTTCCATCATTTTCTTGACTAAAGATCATTGTCTATGCTCCTTCTGAGTGAAGAACATGAAGTTTATCCCATATGCCTTTAGCTGACGAACATTTTTCAAAATTGGCCTTCATAAAATCAGGGAGCCCATTCAAGATTGCTTTCATTGCTCTTGTATTATGTTCCTTTGATTCTCCATCCGTCATGCCATCAACAATCACTGATTTCCAGACTTCAATGCCTTGAGTCTTTGAGAAATTCCTCATTCTTGCTTCCCATATATCAAAGTTTCCATTGAACAATGGAGCCTTCACAAATTGATTGACTTCAATTTCGGTGGTTGAGCGAGACACATTTTTAGGAGGATTGGATACTTTCTTCCTTGGCTTCGCCATTTGTGTTCTAATGATTTATCCTTCAAGCTGTTATGCTTTGAGTGAAGGTACTGGCACTGATACCAATTGTTGGAAACACTGAGAGGGGGGGTGAATCAATATTTCTTTTCAATTGTTAGTTTTACCAATTAGATCACTTATAATTAGAACACAAAATGAACAATAAAAATATATATTTTTATTAATCTCAATAAATCAAGTAGAATATTTGTGTAGGGCTCCAAACTTAGATGAAGACACCAATCTTCAATCTCCTAGGCTCCAACCTGTATTTTGCCAAGCACTGACTTGGACTTCCCAAGGCTCCAACCTTGTCACTTTGAGGCACCAACCTCTAGGGCTCCAACCCTATCTCTAGTACAAACACCAACCTGGTCTCTTGAGGACTCCTATCCTCTAGGGCTCCAACCCTATCTTCCAAGGCACCAACCTTGTCTCTTTGAGGCTCCAACCTCTAGGGCCCCAACACTATCTTCCAAGGCACCAACCTTGTGTCTTTGAGGTTCCAACCTCTTGGAACCCTTAGCTTTACTTCATCAAGATATGTTTGGTTATACTTCATAGCTCCCAATGTCTTCTTCAACAAACCCTATCAATCTTTAGCTACGCCTTCACTTAGTCTCCACATCACATCGTCAAGGGCAACCTTGTTCTTCACATGAAGATGTCACCACTGCTCTTCATGTTACCCAAAACAAACTTCTTCAAGGTCACCTCATGATGGCTTCAATGCATCATGGTCTTCAATGATCTCCACAAATCTTCAATATGCCGCTTCACAAAGTTCTCCAACTCTGCCCTATTCTGTTCTCAAGAGAAGACTTCAACAAGCTCTATTTGTCCAATCCCAATAAATCAACACTTCGACCACGACAACTATGACAACTTCGACCACGGCAACTTCAACCACGACAACTACGGTAGCTTCGACCGCTGCAACTACAACAGCTTCGACCACTGCAACTATGGCAGCTTCGACCACGACAACTACAGCAGCTTCGACCACAGCAACTACGGAAACTATGATACCTTCGACTACGACAACTACAATAGCTTTGACCACGACAACTATGGCAACTTTGACCATGGAAACTATGGCAGCTTCGACCAAGATTTTATGCCCAAAAAAAATTATCCTTTTTTCTTGTCCTAAACAATAGTCTCCTTGTTCTTCTCGGCCTTCTGTTTTCTTTTGTACTTCGTATCTCTAAATTCTTGCCCGAATTGTTGATCAAAATGAAGTGTTTAGACGTCTATTTATAGAGATTTCATTTATAACTGAAGGGACACGTCTATTTGAAGTGAGGCTGACATGTTTGACTGAGTGTAAGTCGGCTCACTGCGAGGAATAATTTCCTTAACTTAAAAATTCAATATCTCACAAACTACTGGTAGTTTTGGGGCAAATAAAGGCTTCTTAGAAAGAAGAAAAAATCCTCTTTAAGATGGTCTAGGATCCATTTTGAAAGGATGCCTCCAAGGTGTCCAAAATAATTTTTCTTTGTGATTTTCCTTAAATTTTATGCATAAAAAGTTTGGGACAACATGAGGAATGTTTGGGATAGCATGGCTTCTTCATTGTTATCAATGTCATGATAGGATCATAGAGTCATTATGTAGGAGTGCAACATCCATCTAGCATGATGCATGAACAATGCCATCATATACTAGTGCAGTCATAGTGTAGCATCATTAGGAGAACTCCAAAATAATCTTCCAACCATCAAATGATCTCCAACCATGTTATCTGTTGGAATTTCTAAGTTCAACTCATTAGAACTTCTTCCTGTACTATCTGGTTTATTTCTTCCTACTTGTTTAATTACTTAACAAGTTATTTATCATGTAAATACTAAAGATAAACACAAGTACAATATCAACATCTACAGATCATCAACTGAAAGAAAACAAGCACACAAGTGATACCATTATTTTTTGACCAATGTCCCCAGAAAAACCCAATGCAAAAAAACCAGTGTAACTATTCAGAGGATTTTATTATTATCCAATTTTCAGAATACAACTAGGGTGCCAGAAATGGCTCACCCAACAAAGAATGCCCTCGGCAGTAGTACCTCTCCTCAGAGACAGATATTCCGACTGATTAATCACCGGATGAACAATCCCACAGCAACAATTACAGCTCCCACTACTCTGCGTCACTCTAATAGGGACTGCGTCACCCTACCCGGCTCGCCAACACCCAGTCTATCCCACGAAATCCTTACAGCGCTACATCTTGGCCCTGCGTCAGCTCTACTAGCCTTTGTGTCAACCCCTAGACCCTCTGCATCTCACACGCTGGCCTCTCCTGGCTCTGCGCAACTCTTGGCTGCCTCTGCGTAGCACCCAGCTACCTCTGTGTCAACCTCTCCAGGCTCTGCGTTGTCTCTTTAGTACCAACTCTGCCTCTCTGCTATGTATTCACTACCCCTCCCTGCTGATCACTGATTCTATCTCTCTTAGCAAACCCCGCTCTAGAGAATAGAATGACTGATCACTCTGGAATGTTCTCCAACTGACCCTCAAGCTTCCTCTTATACTTTTCTTATTGGTCCATCAATGGCCGAGATTAAATCTCTAATCAATCGCTAAGATTAGATTTGGCTTGATCAATGACTTTTGGAACATTCTAACCCAATTTTATATTAATACCCATTAATATTTTAATTTTCTTAAATTTAAACTTACGAACTCCATTAAAAATATTAATTATTTTAATATCTCCCAAATCGGTTAGAATTTGCTCAAACCATTTCTGGGTCTTGGAGATCTCATGTGTTTTAACCTCTCCACCAATTTTCATGGCTAGAGCACATCCAATGCTACCCCAAATCAACACTCCCTCTTAGCAAGGACTGTGCTCTAGTAATACTCCATACTGAGCATCACCCTGATTATCTGGCATCGGTCCTTGTGCTGATGCTAGGCCTCCTTGCCCAACATTTTTTGCACTGCTGCCCATGGCCCTGCCATTGCCACTGCTGTATCCGTACGACAACTCCCTCTACATCCATGCTACTGCTAGTCCATCCTCCCAGCAGTGCATCTGCACTACATCCCCTCTCCTCATGCTACATCGTGTTGCCTAAGCACTGCCACTGCTAACTGCTGCACTGCAACTCAATTACCGAGAAGTAAGTGTTAAAATTGGCAACCAGGGCAAAACTTCATGTGGGTCATCTTATTCATGGATGATAATATTTTTATTAGATTCCTCTCGTCGAGAGGTGTAGGATTGATATAAAGATCGTCCGATTCCAATAAGTATTCATGGAAATATGAATTTATTTTGATTATGGAATTATTATCAAGCTGACCTACTACTCATGTAGGCTCAGAAGCCCAACAGTCACATCTATTCAAACACCAACATTGTGTATAAATATAGGAGGACTTTTCCTTATTTGGACTCACTCATCTCATCACATCTCTCTCTCTCTACTGCGCAGAAAAGGGTCTCTCTCTCTCACACATGTGAAGCCGGAAGCTATTGAACCTGAAGCTGCAACTGCAGATCCAAAGTTTGACCAGCGTTGACCATCAGATCTCTTCCTTAGAACTGTGTTGTAGGTACATCTGGATCTCCTCTGAAAGCCACAACTTTTGATGGTGAAATCAAGTTAATCCGACGGACGGTTTGCAAGATATCGATTGCCCTAGTTTGAAGAAAGCTGCTGAAACTAAAGCTGCAACTGCAGAAGTAAAGTTTGACCTGCGTGGACTAGAAGATCTCCTTATCTGAACTGTGTTGTAGGTTCATCTGAACCTCCTCTAGAAGCCACAACTTTTGGTGGTGGAATCATGCTGATCCGACGATCGGTTTGTGAGATATCATCTGCCCTAGTTTAATGATGAAGCCGCTAATGCTGATGCTGCTGATCTAGGGTTTGCTACTGCTGATATAAATCAGATTTATTGTACTATTTCTCTGTGCTGAATTATTGAAGATAAAAGAAGATTTGATCAAAGGGTTTCCCCACACATTCTGGAGTTTGTCCCTGGCTAGCCGCCACATCTTGTGTCTCTTATCTTGGCTTGTTTTCTGTCGATCGTTTAATGTTCTATCTGCACTTTACTTTATGTACATGTGATTGCTAATCTGTTGAATATAATAAGAAAAAGAAGTAAATTGTTATAAGCATAGAACATACCATAACTTAACATGGTATCAGAGCTGAGGTGAAGACAAAGCCCTAGCAAGAGCAAGAGCAATCACCAAAGAAAAGATTGGCAAGGCTATCCTAAAAGAACTATGGGGTCCTCAATACTCCGCCGAAGGCAAGCTTCGTGAGAAAACTGACTATCACAGATGGAAGATGTCTATCGATCTAACCGTAGAAGATCAAGGAGTGCTGGACCATGAAAAAGGCAATATTGTTGAGCATCCATCAAATGCATTTGTTGCTGCATGGAACAAATGGAAAACCGGAGAAGTAAAAACGGAAGATCATCTGGGACTCTATCGATAAGCACTTGGTGGTCTACATCTCTGACCTGAACACCTCCAAGGAAATCTATGATAGACTGGGAAATGGCACTCACGACTCTTGGAGGATTACCATCCGAATGGTACGTGTTCAGGACTACTCTTCTGAACAATAATGTAATTCCTGATTTCTAGGAATTAATGGCTAGATGCATTCAAGAAGAAACAAGGGAAGAAGAGCAAGAAATGCCCATGCCTAAAGGTCCTCTTGCTGCCTTTTCTTCTCATGCTAACAAAATAAATAATTCCGGGACTAAATCAAAAGGAAACGCTGGACCTAAGGGTGGAAGAAAAGGATGATGTTACATCTGCGATAAAGCAGGTCACTATGCAAGGGAGTGCCCTGATAGAAAGGACTCACACCGAGACGATGATCAAAATCCCTCTGATGGCAATCAAAGGAATGAAAAATTCAATAGCAAAGGTAAGAGGAGAGCTGGGAATCAAGGAAGAGGACAACCATTCAAGAAGGCTAGAAATTTCAAGATGTATTAAATGCACCTGACCTCAAAAAGAACCTGGTCACCATCTCGGCAATGGAAGACAAAGGCTATAAGGTAACCTTCAGCGATGGAAAGGTACGTATATGGAAAAATAATGTTAAAGATGCCTTTACTCTTGGGTTTCGTGTTGATTCATTATATCAGGTCGATGGAAGTCTGCTAGGTGTCATATCTCATGACACATCTCTTCAGTCTGAATTTTGGCATCGGAAGTTTGCCCACCTTCATTATAAAGCTCTACCCAATGTAAGACAAATGGTGACAAGGATGCCCGAATTCCGAGTAGAGAAAGGTGTATGTCCATGATCTGCCGAAGGAAAGCTCAAAAGGGGACCATTCCCCTCAAGCCAAAGCAAAACCTCTGATATATTACAGTTGGTTCACTCAGGCATATCTGAGGCTAGCATTAAGAGGGAGACTACTACACCACATACTCCTGAGCAGAATGGTGTGGCGAAAAGGAAGAACTGTATGATTGTGGAAACTATCTCTATGGGTAGATGATGTAACAATCCCTGATGTGGAGGAACCCATGGCTCTTATTTATCCACCTGAGCCTCCCTCTTCTAGGAAGAGGCCTTCATGGCTTAGGGGGATACTTGATGATGCTGAAGGACATGCTGCACCCCAAGGAACCTTCCGTGAAAGTAAGAAACCTAATAGGTATCAGGGATACCTGACCATCATGAGCACGATCATACAAAATGAGCCTCCATCATTCTCAGATGTCGTCAAGCATCAAGTATGGAAAGATGCTATGACCAAAGAATATGAGTCTATTATGGAGAATGATGTCTGGGAAGTAGTTCCCAGACCCCGGGACAAGACAATTGTCACTTCTAAATGGCTTTACAAGATAAAGCATGCAGCAGATGAAGGTACAGAAAAGATAAGGCTCATTTTGTTGCTCGTGGTTTCTCCCAGAAGGAAGGTATAGACTATGATGTGATATTTGCACCTGTTGCCAGATATACGACACAAGGATGGAACCTACATCAGATGGATGTCAAGACCGCGTTCTTGCATGGTTCGATCAAAGAAGAGGTCTACGTGGAGCAACCCGAAGGATTTGAGATTTATGATCGAAAATCTCATGTATGCAGGTTCATGAAGGCTCTCTATGAGCTGAAGCAAGCACCCTGAGCATGGTATGAGAGGATCGATAGCCACTTGATGAAGCTGGGATTCACTAGGAGTGAAGCCGATCCTAACCTTTACTTTAAGGTTGAAGATGACAGGCCTCTCATACTGGTGTTGAATGTGGATGACCTCTTTCTAACAGGTACAAACCCTCTCATTCACAAATGTAAGAAGGAGTTGGCTTCTATATTTGAAATGAAGGACCAAGGACTTGAAGTGTGGCAGAAGCCAGGGGAAATTTTCCTATCTCAAGGAAAATATGTGATAAAGATATTGGAAAGATTCGGTATGATGGACTGCAAGCCTATGACTACCTCGAGGATCTTAACTTTTAGAAGTTATATGGTAGTGATGTCGGACCAGATTTGGGAAATGCCTCTGAGTTTCATAAACTCATTCGCATTGATGTTCTTGGTGAACCTCTGTCCGAACATATGTTTTGCAGTTAGCATTGTGAGCTCATATTTGGTTGAGCCTCACTGGATTGATGCCAAGAATCTTCTGAGATATCTTCGTGGCACAATGGGTTAAGATACACTGCCGAAGATGTGAGACTACTTGGATATACTGATGCTGATTGGGCAGGCAGTGTGGTGGACTGTAAGAGCACTTCCGGGTGCTATTTCACCTTGGGATCTGCTTCGATATCTTGGATGAGCAGGAAGCAAAAGTCGGTGGCTTTGAGCACCGCCGAAGCAGAGTATATTACTGCTAGCATGGCCTCCTGTGAGGGAGTCTGGTTGCGAAAGCTCTTCAATGAGCTGTTTGGATTTACATTGGATACCACCGTGATCTTATGTGACAACCAGAGATGGGATTCGATTATTAAGGAATGCCATATTCATCGATTGCTCCAGCAAATAAACATCATCTGGGATATGGTAAGTCGATAAGCAAGGAGGCTTCATCGCATTAAGATGATGTACAGGTTGATACACCTTGTTAAAGCCCTGAGGAAAGATCTAATCTGTGATTTTCCCAAACGACTTGGAGTCGTCAAGAAACCCTTGTACAAGGGTCCTGCATGTTGCATACATTGAGCTCTGGGAGCTCTAAGGGCTTGCGGTTCTTACTGGAGCAACATACGATCACAGGGTGACTCACCCTCTCCTGGTGGTGCACATTGGAACAAGATGATTCGCTCTCTTGTGGGACAAGATGATTCACTCTCTTGTGGAACAGGATGATTCGCTCTCCTGTGTAGTAGGATTGATGTGTTCTCTTGTGAGGCCTGGATTGATGTGTTCTCCATGGCGATTGTAGCAGGATTGATGTGTTCTCCTGTGAGGTCTGGATTGATGTGTTCTCCATGGCGATTGTAGCAGGATTGATGTGTTCTCCATTGAGGACAGGATTGATTAGTTCTCCTGTCGAGGCATCCTACCCATGCAGTCTGAGACTCATGGGAAGTACCTCTCATCTGATCAATGAGAAGGGAAATGAAGTTAGGGACCATAGTAGTACCGATAGACGCATCGTTGTATCTACCGTACTCCCTACGCTAGGATGACCTCCATTGATCTGGGATCAATGATATTAGTCTGGGACCAGTGGTAGGAGTTGTACCATAATATGACACTGACTTCGGGTTGGTTGACACTGGTCTGAGACCAATGGTACATACTCTGAGACTGACTTCGTGTCAGTGCAGTACTGGTCTGGGACCAGTGAGAGTGGTACATACTATGACGCTGACTTCGGGTCGGTTGAGACTGGTCTGGGACCAGTGGTACACTCTCTGAGACTGCAATACTGGTCTGGGACCAATGGTAGGAGTGGTACTTACTATGAAGCTGACTTCGGGTTGGTTGAAACTGGTCTGGGACTAGTGGTACACACTCTCAGACTGACTTTGAGTCAGTGGAGGATGATACTGGTCTACGACCAGTGGAGTTGTACTCACTATGACACTGACTTCAGGTTGGTTGAGACTGGTCTGCGACTAGTGGTACATACTCTGAGACTAACTTTGAGTCAGTATGATACATCCTCGATCATTTCTTCTTCTTCATAATTTGGACAAAAGCAGAGTAGAACAGTACAGATCAGTACAGGGTAGAACAAGACAAAGCAGAATAGGCAGAATAGAGGAGAGCAGGGCAAGGGTCAGGTTGTACAGGGCAGTGCATTTGATGGATGAATAGTAACGACCGATAGACAGATTGCAGATGAAGTTCTCCCTAGTTGACAGGGAGTGTTAAAATTGGCAACCAGGGAAAAACTTCATGTGGGTCATCTTATTCATGGCTAATAATATTTTTATTAGATTCCTCTCATTGAGCGGTGTAGGATTGATATAAAGATCATCCAATTCCGATAAGTATTCATGGAGATATGAATTTATTTTGATTATGGAATTATTATCAAGCCGACCTATAACTCATGTAGGCTTAGAAGCCCAACAGTTACATCTATTCAAACACCAATGTTGTGTATAAATATAGGAGGACTTTTCCTCATTTGGACTCACTCATCTCATCACATCTCTCTCTCTCTACTATGCAGAAAAGAGTCTCTTCTCTACTGCGCAGAAAAGAGTATCTTCTCTATTGCGCAAAAAAGGGTCTCTCTTTCTCACACATGTGAAGCCAGAAGTTGTTGAACCTAAAGCTAGAACTGCAGATCCAACGTTTGGCTAGCGTTGACCATCAGATCTCCTCCTTAGAACTGCGTTGTAGGTCCATCTAGATCTCCTCTAAAAGCCGCAACTTTTGGTGGTGAAATTAAGTCAATCCGACGGACAGTTTGCAAGATATTGACTGCCCTAGTTTGAAGAAAGCTACTGAAACTGAAGCTGCAACTGTAGAAGTAAAGTTTGACCTGCGTGGACTAGAAGATCTCCTCATCTGAACTATGTTGTAGGTTCATCTGAACCTCCTCTAGAAGCCGCAACTTTTGGTGGTGGAATCATGCCGATCCGACGGTCGGTTTGTGAGATATCGTCTGCCCTAGTTTAATGATGAAGCCGCTAACGCTGATGCTGCTGATCTAGGGTTTGCTACTACTGATATAAATCAGATTTATTGTACTATTTCTCTGTGCTAAATTATTGAAGATAAAAGAAGATTTGATCAAAGGGTTTCCCCACACATTCTGGGATTCGTCCTTGGCTAGCTGCCACACCTTGTGTCTCTTGTCTTGGCTTGTTTTTTGTCTATCGTTTAATGTTCTATCTGCACTTTACTTTATGTACATGTGATAGCTAATCTGTGGATTATAATAAGAAATAGAAGTAAATTGTTATAAGCATAGAACATACCATAACTTAACAGTAAGTAACTGATCCACCCAACTCTGACATCCCTGTCGGGCTAGAGACACTCCCAATGCTGAAGCTCCCTCTGCCGCTAACAAGTGCTCCCTCTACTAACCTATGTGATGCTGCAACAACTCCCTGCATCTCGCACCATTGCAAACCTTTATGTTCCATCTTGCACTGGTGCAACACTCCCGTGCCTCTCGCACTATTTCAGCCTGCTAGCCTCGTGCTGTGCCGAGACTCCTGCATTGTAGCACTCTCTGTTGCTCTGCATCCATCTCTACCAACATCTATCAGTCCTGCTACTCCTCTTCGGGGCTCTCGTAGCAAGGTATAATCCAAGAGGTTGGGTACCTCAAGGATCTTGCCCCTCATTGCCTGTAGTCCCACTGACTACAGCTCGATGTCTCCCCACTTCTTCTCAAGTGGCACATGAGCACTCATGGCACAATCATCATCCTCCTCGACTTCTTTATCTGCCCTCATTGGCACTGCCTTCGTCTCAAAAGCCTCTCCCTTGCTTTTCTTCCTAGGACATTGGTTCGCAAAATGACCCAGTTCCCCACAATGGAAGCACTTGACCTTGGAGAGGTCCTTCTTTCTCTTTTCCTGCTTCCCCACAGATGCTAGAGCCGCATCCTCTTCTTCCTCCTTCTTGATTCTAACCCCTTTGCCGCTACTCCTCGCCTTGGTCACCCGTCTGATCTCTTCTTGACGAAGAGCCGTCCATGATTCCTCCCAATATGGAAGGCTCGACTTGCCCAGTATCCTCTAGTCAAATACCTCCCAATCCTCTGAGACTACGTTCAATGCAATCCTCATCATCAATTCCTGATCCGGCGTGGCCCCTATGGAAGTTAGCTAGTCACGGATCTCCTTCAATCGACCGAGGAAGACATCTATCTACTCTCCCTTCTACATCTAGTATGACCACAGCTGATTTTCAAGTAACGTCTTCCTATGCACGGAAGTATGCTGGTACAATTTCTTTAGGGCCTCCCCCATCTCATTTGTCGTATCCTTTTCGGCAATATGCGGCACCACATGATCCTTGACTCCATCAAGGATGATGCACTTTGCCCTAGCCATTGCCTCCTCGTACTTCTCATTCTCATCTGGGTCAATTGGGATTGCTACTATTTTCAAGGCGAAGTCCTTGATTCGATATCTGTCTAGAATGGATAAGATCTTGGCCTTCTAGACCACGAAGTTGGATGCTCCGTCCAACCTATCCTGATCTCTTAGTCCATTCATGGCCATTATGCTATACTTCTTTTGACTCCTACTAAGTCTCTCAACTTCCCACTGGAAGTTCTCAGTTCGACTCCCTCTAAGTCTCGATTTCCCTTCTGAAAATCCCTCCTCCTTGGTCTTGCCCTGTTAGGTACTGTTATGACCACAGTACTCCACCAGCTTTGCTCCCAAAATTACCCGCAGCCTCCTATACCTCAGCAACTAAAGGATTTAGCCACTTGGCTTTGCGCAATCCCGACACCGACAAATCAACTCCCCTAGCCAACTGCGTCAGCCCTCCTGGCCTTTGCGTGAGCCTGATTTTGCCTCCCTTAGCCTCTATGTTGCCTCTCTCTGGCCAAGAATGATGACGCAGTCTCTCTGCGTCACTCTTTCCTTTGTCACCTTCTGCACGGATCAGCTCTGTCACTCGGGACAACTAAATCTGCTCCTACTACTCTGCTAGTTGATGCCTTCAGTTATCTTGTGATCTGCAACCACACTCTGATACCATGTTGGAATTTCTAAGTTTAACTCGTTAGAAATTCTTCCTGTACTATCTGGTTTATTTCTTCCTACTTGTTTAATTACTTAACAAGTTATTTACCATGTAAATACTGAAAATAAACACAAGTACAATATCAACATCTACAGGTCATCAACTGAAAGAAAAAAAGCACGCAAGTGACACCGTTATTTTTGGATCAATGTCCCTGGAAAATCCCAATGCAGCAAAATTGGTGCAGCTATTCGAGGGTTTTATTATTATGTAGTTTTCAGAATACAACTAGGGTGCCAATAATGGCTCACTCAACAGAGAATGCCCTCGGCAGTAGTACCTCTCCTCGAAGACAGATATTTTGGCTGATTAATCATCGAATGAACAATCCCACAGCAACAATTGCAGCTCCCACTGCTCTGCATCACTATGATAGGGACTACATCACCCTACTTAGCTCACCAACACCTAGTCTATCCCACGAAATCCTTCCAGCGCTGCCTGATGGCCCTGCGTCAACTCTGCTAGCCTTTACGTCAGCTTCTGAAGCTTTTGCATCATCCCCTAGACCCTCTGTGTCAGCTTCTGAAGCTTCTGCATCAGCCCCTAGACCCTATGCATCTCACACGCTGGCCTCTCCTGGCTCTGCGCAGCTCCTCGCTGCCTCTGCGTCGACCTCTCCGGGCCCTGTGCTGTCTCTCTGGTACCAACTCTGCCTCTCTGCTATGTATTCACTGCCCCTCATTGCTGATCACTGATTCTATCTCTCTTAGCAAACCCCGCTCTAGAAAATGGAATGACTGATCACTCTGGTGTGTTCTCCAATTGACCCTCAAGTCTCCTCTTATACTTTTCTCGTTGGTCCATCAACGGCCGAGAATAAATATCTAATCAATGGCTAAGATTAGATTTGGCTTGATCCATGACTTTTGAAACATTCTAACCCAGTTTTATATTAATACCCATTAATATTTTATTTTTCCTAAGTTTAGACTTAGGAACCCCATTAAAATATTAAATATTTTAAAATCTCCCAAATCGGTTCGAATCTGCCCAAACCATTTTTGGGTCTTGGAGAACTCACGTGCTTTAGCCTCTCCAACGATTTTCATGGCTAGAGCACATCCGATGCTACTCCAAATCAACATTATCAAGACCTCATCAAGTGCCATCATCAATTATGGTCATTCATCAAGAATATGACATCATAAAATGTAGTCCTTCATATGTCATCAAGGGCTTCTAAATACTTGGCACTTGGCACTTCTTAAGACTTCTTCATTAGTGACTTGACATATTAATTGATGACATTCTTATCAAACAAGAGTTACGACCTCATCATATGGAACTAGGCATCTATTGTCTTTAACATTATCATCTCATTCTAGGGTTTCATGATATTCATTAGGCATATCAAGAATATCTGCCATCTCGACCAATGCCATATTGACATGAATGACAACATTCATTAACAATGCAACAATATAGATATAATAGGAGGCTTGAGGGACACTTGGAGAGGACACCAGAGTGATCAGTCATTATATTCTCTAGAACGGGGTTTACTAAGAGAGATAGAATTAGTGATCGGGAGTTGTAGTTGAGGGGCATTGAGTACAGAGAGACAGAGAGGCAGAGATAGTGCCAGAAGAGTAGCAAGTAGTCAGAGAGAGGGACATAGTAGCTGCCAGGGCTCACGCAAGGCCACGCAGAGGCAGCCGGGAGTTGCACAGAGCCTCAGAGAGCCCAGCATTGCTGACGCAGACGGCCAGAAGGCTAACGCAAGGCCTCCTAAGGCTGAGGCAGACCCATTCAGGGTGACGCAGGGCCAGCGCTGGGCAGAGAGGGGCTGATGCAATCCAAAAAGAGCAGACGCTGGGGTTTCTGGGGCAGATTGGAGTTGAGGAGCTGCCGGAAGGATTATCAGGGGTTTCAGCCAGGGGATTTGTCTCAAATTGAGAGGAATTACTGCCAAGGAAATTCTCTGTTGGGTAGGCCAATTTCGACACCCAGATTGTACTCTGATATTGCTTAATAAGAAAACCCTCAAATAGCTACACCAGTTTTCACACATTGGGTTTTTTCGGGGACATTGGTCCAAAGATAATGGTGTCATATGGTGTGATTGTTTCTATTTCTTTCAGTTGTTGATCTGTAATATGTTGAGCATGCACTAGTGTTTATTTTCAATATTTACATTGTAAATAACTTGTTAAGTAACGAAACAAGTAGGTAGGAATAAATCAGATAAAGTGCATGGAGTGTTTTTAACTAAGTAGACTTAGAAACTTCAACATTAAGAAGAGCAGGCTTGAAGAGTCCAAGGCAGAGACAATGGTGTATTTGCACACCAACCTTCGTCTTATTTACTGGCAGAGGGAAGAGTGGTTGAAGGGAAAGACAAAGATGTGGGATGTCTTTCCTGATGATATGGGTCTCGACAGCAGTGTTGAATTGGCATTGGCCAACACGGATCTCAATGATCCAGTGCTAGAGCCTATTAGGTTTGATGATGGTAATATTGTAGAGGGGTCATCCTCCACACCAGCAGATGCAAAAACGACTTTGGATATAGGGGAGGAGGATGCAGCAGAGGAGAGTAGTGGTAACCATGATGATGAGGACAATGATATTGATTTTGATGATGACTATGAGGATTGATGACTCGTGAGTCATGAGCTACCTACTGCCTTGAGGCTTGTATACTTGTAGTTGTTTTGGATTTTCTATTTTTATTTGCCATTGGCATTGCACTACCTATGTCAAACATTTTGATTTCGATGACTTAATGAGAAAATTACCACTGTCAGTGCCTTTCTCTTACTATCTTGTCTTTCTCCTATTGGATCATTGAAGAATTAAATATGTATTATGAATTCAGAATTTATCATTCATCATCTATGTGACATGTCACACATTACAATTGTATTTGAATTTTGTATTTACTATGCATGCCATAATGTTACTAACTTACTTTGTAAACAATAAAACTTACATCTAGATGAAGATCTATGTTTGAAATAATGAATTTGTATCATGAATGAGAATTTGTGTAAGAAATATATAATTTTTAATATATATATATATATAAAATAATATATAACATATTCGAACGTATCCTGTTTCGGGGGATCAACATGTCCGAATCCGACACTCAAATCCATCTGTCAAATCTCGAATCCACGTGTCAAGTGACTTAACTTAAAAGTCATTATCCTAATTTGGTGGCCAAATGATGATAATGTCATTCACAAGTTGTAATAAGATTGAACAAGCCAACTCATAATGAGATCTCTTATCTTATAGTCTTGTGACTATAAGTCATCATTGATCTTGGTGAATATTGGTGGCCACCCGCCAATTCCATTTGGACCCCCACCAGTGTTTCTTTCAGTTTTTCAGTTTCTTTAATTGTAGCACAGTTTACTACTTTTCGCAGTTTTTCGGGTCCTGAACTTTCGGAGCCATTTCGAAGCCCTAAACGATGTTTTTTGAGAAAACTGGGAGCAACATGGGTCGACGGATTGATGTTGCTCATCCCAAAGTTGTAGTTCTCGAATAGATCTTTCTAATGAGGTTTTGTGTGCGTCAAATAGAGATCGTATGCCAAAGTTACGACCCCGGGAAGTTGATGTACCAATTTACCCAAAATGAGGCCCATAGTTTGGCGCTTCATCTCCTAGGGTTAGATTTTTGGATGTTTAGGGTTTTCCATTATTTCTCAACAATAAATAAGCCTTCGAGCCTCATTGTAAGACAGTTCAGAGGCATGTAGCCACCACATCTCTTCTCAGAGATAAGCTACCATTGCCCTAGCTAGTTTATTTCCATTTCTATTTGTAAGCATATTTCAGTATTTTAAAGTAATGAAATGAAGTATTATTTCTGCTGCATCTCTAAATGTATGGTTATATCTGTAATTTGTTGTGTTCCTGTTTAAATTTGGATCAGTGGTATCAAAGCGGTCTGCTCTTTCTCTGTCTTTCTTTGCATGTCCCAATGAGATCAGGATATAAGGAGTTAGGGCTTGAACTAGTCGAACCTTTGCAAGACAAGCCTCGCAAATCCCAACGGCCACCCATAGCAGATGAAAAGAAAGACGAGGGGACAAGAGATCCTATTAAAATCTTGCTCGAAGAGGCCCTCGAGTGACAAAGGAACACGATGACGGACAACTTTGCCCAGATCCTTCGGCAGCTACCCAAGGGCAACATCTACTTCCAGCAACTACTCTGAAAGCACCACACCCTTTAAGGTACAAGTTAACTTTGACATTCCCATATTTGAGGGTCTAATAGATGCAGACGTCGTATATAAATGGTTAAATCTACTAGAAGGGTATTTTTCTGTTCATGATTTTTCTGACCGAAAAAAGATTACTTTCACTCTTTTCAAAGCGCCCCCCATGTCAAGGATTGGTGGGAAACCTACTACGAAGCCTTTGTTGAATATGAACAACCACTGAAGAGGAGTTTTATGTGGTTAACCCATAGCCATGATGAACGACGATCCGAGGATAGAGATACCCTTTAATGCTTGTGACCAACTGTGATATTGATAGTGTGCGGCCTAGCAAATGGACTTCGATGAAGTGTGGGTTTGTAAATGACCCATAACCATGACCCGAATAGAAAATGGCATCAACCCATGCCATTTGCAGCTACTCAGGCAGATTTGGCTCATGTCCAGTCCGAAACAGATAAGGCAAACAGCTTCATTGAGCACATCCAACATATCCGCCAGCAGGTCCACGACATTCTGGAGAAATCAAATGCCAAGTACAAGCAGTGACATGATCAACATCGGGTGCCACACAAGTTTCAGGTGGACGACAAAGTCTGGTTACATTTGCAAAAGGAACGCCTTAGCGGAGCCTATCGAAAACTCAGACCACTTCGATATGGTCCTTACACCATTACCAAGGCTGTGGGAGACAATGCATTTGAGCTCAGCATTCCCCCATTACTTGGCTTGCACCCAATGTTCAATGTGGATTGCCTTCAGGCATACTTTCCACCATTACTAGACACATCCGAAATTGCAAAACAGCTCACACCCACAGAGTTAAATCCAGATTGCATGGAACAAGCTGCAACTAATCAAATCATGGACACACAAATCAAGCACACTCGCCAGCAGAAGATCCAACTATATCGAGTTGTCAAAGCAAGCCAACTCCTTCACTAGGGCCAGTGGCTCACCAAGGACTAAGTTCAGCAGAAGTTTCCTCATCTCATGGAGGAACTCAACGCAATGGGGACCACTTCTTCATAAGGGGCGAGGAATGATCCAGGTGGATATTGCTGGCCACTCGCCAATTCCACTCCGAACCCCACCATTGTTTCTTTCAGTTTTTCAATTTCCTTAATTGTAGCACAGTTTACTATTTTCAACAGTTTTTCGAGTCCTGAACTTCCGAAGCCGGTTTGAGGCCCTAAACGACATTTTTTGGAAAAATTGGGAGCAACATGGGTCAATGGACTGATGTTGCTCATCCCAAAGTTGTAGTCCTCGGATAGATCTTTATAACAAGGTATTGTGCGCATCAAACGGAAATCGTATGCCAAAGTTACGACCCTAGGAAGTTGATGTACCAATTTACTCAACTCAAGGCCCATATTTTGGCGCTTCATCTCCTAGGGTTAGGTTTTTGGATGTTAGGGTTTTCCATTGTTTCTCAACAATAAATAGGCCTTTGAGCCTCATTGTAAGACAGTTCAGAGGCATGTAACTGCCACACCTCTTCTCAGAGATAAGCTACCATCGCCCTAGCTAGTTTATTTCCATTTTTGTTTGTAAGCATATTTCAGTATTTTACAGTAATGAAATGAAGTATTATTTCTGTTGCATCTTTGTATGTATGGTTATATCTGTAATTTGTTGCGTCCCTGTTTAAATCTGGATCATTTTGGTACAGAAGAAGGATGCGACTTGGAGGCTCTATATTGATTATCGGGCGCTGAACAAGATCACTATCCGGAATAGATACCTAATCCCACGGATTGATGACCTCCTGGAGCAACTGAAGGGGGCAAAATATTTCAGCAAGATCGATTTGAAGTCAGGATATCACCAGGTACCAATTGAACCCTCTGATGTGTGGAAGGCTACCTTCAAAGCTAAGGAGGGCCTTTTCGAATGGTTGGTTATGCCTTTCGGGTTGACGAACGCTCCTGCAACCTTCATGAGGCTAATGGATGACATCTTGCGGCCATTCACCAACTCATTTGTAGTGGTATACTTGGATGACATCCTGATCTTCAGCCAGAGTTGGGAAGAACACCTCCACCACATCCGATAGGTTCTCCAAAGTTCAAACACTGCGACAACACAAGTTATGTGCCAATTTGGAGAAATGCACTTTTGGCATGACCCAAGTTCAGTATCTGGGATACATTATTGATGAACGGGGGATGCATGTGGATCCGACCAAGATCCAAGTCATTCGGGATTGGCCATCTCCAACCACTCTGACAGAGCCCCGCAGCTTTCTAGGTCTTGCCAACTTCTACTGCAGGTTTGTGTTTGGATTTTCTCATACCACTTGGCCCTTGAGTCAAGTCCCCAAGGGAGGAGCGAAAGCAAAATTCTTTTGGTCTGAATCTCAACAAAAGGTATTCATAGAGTTGAAACATCGCCTCTACTCGGCACCAGTACTCGCATTACCAAACTTGCAACAACCATTTGAGGTCGAGACAGATGCCTCTGACTATGCTATTGGGGTAGTCCTTACTCAACATGGGCATCCAATGGCATATCACAGTGAGACACTTTAAGACACAGTTCGGAAGTATCCCACTTATGACAAAGAGATGTATTCCATTGTGCAGGCCTACCAATAATGGACGCATTACATTTTGGGGAAGGAAACGATCATCCACACTGACCACCAGTCCCTGTAGTTCATACAGACTGAAGGGAAATTGCAGAATGATCACCATCAGAAGTGGTCCACATACCTGCAACAGTTCCATTTGAATATCAAGTATAAGAAGGGCAGCACCAATGATGTTGCAAATTGCCTCAGTTGACCACCGATCATAGCGTTAATCACCATGCTCAACTCTTGTGAGCACGATACTTCTGATTGGCCACTTCTCTACAAAGTGACCCAGAATTCAGCCACACATACCAGACACTCTTGGAGGGTCAGCATGTTCTAGATTTTCACCTCTAGGATGCATGTTATGCCACCTGGGTCACCTTTGTGTTCCTTCAAGCGAGCGTGCCAAGATGATTTGGGAAGCACACTACAATCGAGCTGCTGGGAATTTCGGGGTCGAGAAAATGGTGGCAGTGCTGCAGAAGTATTTCTGTTGGCCGAATCTTCGACAGGATGTCGAGAAGTACATCAGATCCTGCACTTCTTGCGCCATTGCCAAACCGACCATCAAGAATCAAGGCCTCTATACCTCGCTGCCTACCCCTAGTCGACCTTGGGAATCCATCTCCATGAATTACATGTCGAGCCTTCCTTCTACTAAGCATGGAAACGACTGTGTTTTTGTGGTCGTCGACAGGTTCTCGAAGATGGCCATTATGGCATCCTGCAAGAAGAATATCACAGCAGAAGCCACGGCGAAAATCTTCTTTGAACGAGTGTAGGTACGCTTTGGGATCCCACAGTCTATCATCTTAGATCAGGACAGCAGGTTCCTTAGTACATTTTGGTCCAGTCTCTAGTTGATGATGGACACCAAATTCACAAAGTCCACAGCCTTCCATCCCCAAACTGATGGCTAGACAGAGGTTGTCAACAGGATGATCGTACACATTTTGCGCATGTACAAATCAAAGCATCCACGCACATGGGATGAGAGCCTCCCCTATGTTCATCACAGCTATAACCAAGCTCTCCACAGCTCGACTGGCCACAAACCTTTGCAAGTGGGCTTAGGATTCCAGCCACTATGTCCCATTGATGTGGCCATGCCATTTGCAACTACTCAGGCAGATTCGGCTCATGTCCAGTCCGAAACAAATAAGCCAAACAGCTTCATTGAGCACATCCAACATATCCGCCAGCAAGTCCACAATATTCTGGAAAAATCAAATGCCAAGTACAACCAACAACATGATCAACATCAGGTGCCACACAAGTTTCAGGTGGGCAACAAAGTTTAGCTGCATTTGCAAAAGGAATGCCTTACTGGAGCCTATCGGAAACTCATAGCACTCCAATATGGTCCTTACACCATTACCAAGACTGTGGGAGATAATGCATTTGAGCTCAGCATTCCCCCATTCCTTGGCCTACACCCAATGTTCAATGTGGACCACCTTCGGCCATACTTTCCACCATTACTAGACACATCCAACATTACAGAACAGCGCACACCCACAGAGTTAAATCCAGATTGGATGGAACAAGCTGCAACTAATCGGATCATGGAAAAACAGATCAAGCACACTCGCCAGCAGAAGATACAACTGTATCGAGTTGTCAAAGCAGGCCAACTCCTTCACCACGGCAAGTGGCTCACCAGGGACCAAGTTCAGCAGAAGTTTCCTCATCTCATGGAAGAACTCAACGTAATGGGGACCATTGCTTCCTAAGGGGGGAGGAATGATCCAAGTGGATATTGGTGGCCACCCGCCAATTCCACTTGGACCCCCACCATTGTTTTTTTCAGTTTTTCAGTTTCTTTAATTGTAGCACAGTTTACTACTTTTAGCAGTGTTTCGGGTCCTAAACTTCTGGAGCTGGTTTGAGGCACTAAATGATATTTTTTGGGAAAATTGGGAGCAACATGGGTCCATGGACCGATGTTGCTCATTCCAAAGTTGTAGTCCTCGGATAGATCTTTCTAACAAAGTATTGTGCGCGTCAAACAAAGATCGTATGCCAAAATTACAACTCCAGGAAGTTGATGTACCAATTTACCCAAAACGGGGCCCATAGTTTGGCGCTTCATCTCCTAGGGTTAGGTTTTTGGATGTTTAGGGTTTTCCATTGTTACTCAACAATAAATAGACCTTCGAGCCTCATTGTAAGATAGTTCAAAGGCATGTAGCCACCACATCTTTCTCAGAGATAAGCTACCATCACCCTAGCTAGTTTATTTCCATTTTTGTTTGTAAGCATATTTCAGTATTTTATAATAATGAAATGAAGTATTATTTCTGCTGCATCTCTGTATGTATGGTTATATATGTAATTTGTTGTGTTCCTGTTTAAATCCGGATCAATCATCTTGGTGTGGTTGCCAATAGTGATAATGTCAATGTCATTAGTTTCCTATGATCATGATAAGCTAGCTCATGATGAGACCTCTTAACTTTTAAGTTTTTTATATTTTTGAATTACACTCTAAAAAATTTAAAATTAATGGATGGGGAGGTTTCATTTACTCCTTAAGAGTTTTGGATGACCATTTAAGTTAAAAATGCTAAAGCTTCATAATAATATTTGCTTTTATAAAAATAAATTTTCAAAACTGATTTACAAACAAACATATTTTTTAAGAGTTTCAAGCCAAAAGATTTCACAATTAAATGGTTATCACCTTTCAAAGTTTTAAAATAGATACAATACTAGATTTCAATTTATAGTTTTTCTTTCTAAATCGTTTCTTGATTAAGTTAATACCTGAATAATGAAGAGAAACTTCCAATGTATACTTCAAAAGTGTACTACTTAACACTATAAAACTAAAAATGCTATTTTGCATATAAGTTTATTTACATATTTTACAAGAGAACAAATGTTATTTTTTAAGAAAAAAAAAATTGAGAATAAGTCCATTAACGAGAAGAGTTTCTTTCTTCCCTTGCAAATATTGTAAGATAAAAGTTGATGGACCTATCTTCTCAAAAATCTGAAAGGGACCAAGCCAGAGTTTTTGAAATTTAGTATGTTTTCTTTTATCCTCATGCACTTTATCCCATTTCAAAACCAAGTCTCCAATTTCAAAATTTTTATCTTTGACTGAATTTATATCAAATGAAGCTTTGACCAACTGTTGATGGTGGGCATGGACCTATTTGGATTTATTCCTTTCTTCTTCCAATTTAAGGATTTGAGACATTCTTAATTATAGAGCAGAAGAAGGATTTTCTTCAATGAATTGTACTAGGGCCAATGAGGGAAGAGCTAGGTTAGGCAGTAAAATAGCTTCTTTCCCATATACTAGATGAAAAGGAGAAGTACCTATGGAGGTCTTTTGAGTTATTCTATCGGCCCATAAAGCAAATATCAAAGCCTTATGCCAGTTTCTTTGGTTTTGGTCAATGGTTCGTTTGATAATTCTAATAAGATTTTTATTAGTGGATTCTGCTAGACCATTTCCCTGAGGGTAGTAATTTGGAGAATACTTAAGCTTAAATCCTCTTTTTAGAGCAAATTCATTCATTGCATTTCCAAAGAAAAAAAAATTAAAAATAAAAAATAAGAGCGAGCATGAGGGATACCAAACTTGGTAATGATAAATTGATCAATGGATTCAGTAATTCTCTAAGAATTGCCTAGCTTCAAAGGTATTGCCTCTACCCATTTCGTAAAATAATCTATTGCAGTCAAAAAGTATTTATGTTGTTTGGAAGAATGAGGAACAATCTCACCTATTATCCAACCCACATTGTTCGAAAGGTTGTTTGATGTTGACACACTGCAAAGGCATAGATGGTTTCTTTTGTCTTCCTAAAGTAATTTGACAAATTTTTCATCTTCTTACATACATGTGAGTGTCTTTGAATAAAGTTGGGCAGTAATATCCAACATGTCGGATCTTATGAGCAGTTGTATATCTACTGTAATGTCCACCGGCTGGCCCATCATGAAATTCCTATAAGATTTTTTTTGCTTCAATGTTTTCCAAACATTTTAACAAAACAAATTCATAATTCTTTCTAAACAAAACATCATTGATGAGTTGATATTGATCAACTTTTAATCTCAAGGCTCTCTTTCTTTTAAAATCAAGCTTAGATGGAGCATAACCATTTTTTAAATAAAAGATTAAGTCAACATATTGAGATTCGGTATCAACAGGAAGTACCTCTGTGATTTGATCAATATTACCAGTGGCTTCATCAACTGACGTATCATTCATTCTTGTAATCAATCTGCAAAACCCTTGACCTCTTACAATTTTAGCAAGTTTTATTTCTAGGTCATATTCTTGTAAGGTAATGACCCAGTTAACTCTTTTCTCTCCTAATTCTTTTTGAATAAGTAATTGCCTAACTGTTGAGAAAGGTACAATGAATTTAGTATGAGTTTTTAAGAGAAAAGGCCTGAAATACTTAATGGCTTTGTAAACTGCAAAGGCTTGCTTCTCTACTCCAAAATAATTTAATTCAGCTCCTTGGAAATTTGAACTAAAGAAAGAAATAGGAGCTTCAATTTTCTATTCATTTGGTTGTGTTAAGACTGCTGCATATGATAGTTCAGAGGAAAATGTATATAAAATGAATTGATCAAAAAAATTAGGAGTTGATAGAGAGGGACCATCAACTACAACTTGTTTGATTAATTTAAATGCCTCTCTTTCATTATCTCCCCATTTGAAAAGCGAATTTTTCTTGATCATGGTTTGTAATGGTAGAACGATTTGAGAAAATTCCGGGACAAATCTCTTGACAAAATTGATTTGGCCAAGAAAAGATTGCATTGATTTTTTGGTGTGCGGTAATGGAATTTCTGAGATTGTTTTGATTCTTTCTGGATCAATACAAATTCCATTTTTAATTACAATAAAGCCAAGGAATTTTCCTTCACTAAGAGCAAAAAATGACTTCTTGGGGTTTAAAGAGATTCCATACCTTTTGCATCTTTCAAAGATCTGTTTTAAATCATGCAAATGATTATTTCTCTTTTTGGAATATATGGTAATATCATCTAGATATACCACAACAGTTTTATTAATTAAACCCTTGAAAGCGATGTCCATTTCTCTCTGGAATATAGCTCCTGCGTTCATCAATCCAAAAGGCATTTTTTTATATGCATATGTTCCCCATTTTGTTCTGAACGTAGTCTTTAATTTGTCCTCTGGATGAACAAGTATTTGATTGTAACCTAAGAATCCATCGAGAAAAGACATTAGTTCGGAACCAGCAACTGATTGTAAAACTTGTTCCATTGGTGGGAGGGGAAAATTATCTTTTTGACATGCCTTATTTAAATTCCTAAAATCAATACAAATGCGAATATCACCATTCTTTTTCCTGACTAGTACAAGATTAGAAACCCATTTGGAATGTCTAACTAGAAAGATAATTTTGGCTTTTAAAAGCTTATTCAATTCATTTTTAATTTGACTTTCCAAATTTGGATGAATCTTCCTAAGTTTTTGTTGAATGGGTTTGACATCAGGTATCATTGGGATAACGTGTTGAATGATAGAAGTATCATACATTTTGAGATCTTGATAATTCCAAGCAAAGATGGTTTTATATTTTTTAACAGATGAATAAATGTATTTCTTTCTTCTGATGACAACCCAAGACCTAAGTTAATATTTTGAGGTTTGATATTAGATCCAAGGTTAACTAGTTCAAATCTCAAAGTTGAACTTTGAAGTTTGCAGTTGCTGACCTTTTTAAATCTGTCTTTTAAATCATAAAGATCCTCCAATCTAACTACAGGTTTTGGCAAAGCATTTTGTTCATTCGATTTATTCAATTGTCTATCATGTTCATCTTCGTCAATCACTTGATCAAGATAAGATTCTTTAGATGTCAAAAAATCAAGGATATCTTCATCATCATTGAATACTCGCCAATTGGTGACATTATCAGGAATGGAAGGGTGAAAAATCAATTCTATAGAAAATCTATCTAGACTAAATATTCAGGTGCATTAGTTTAGATGCAACATTGGCCAAAAGATCTGCACTGGCATTCTACAGTCTAGGTATCGGAGAAATATTAAATGCGATGAAATGGTCTAAGATGATTAGAAACACAATGAATATTGTTTCTAAATTGTTTTAGAACAATTTCAAAATCACCGAAGACTTATACAACATCAACACTTATAGCTTTATGCAATCCTTGTACTAATACTTCATATTCAGCTATGTTATTAGTACATTCAAACTCTAATCTACATGCCTGCATAGTTTTTTCACCATTAGATCTTATCAATATGCATCCATCCCCTACATCATCATTAGATTTAGAGCCTGTTGTCGCACAGATTGTCACGACAACGCTCATACCGGGGGCTGTCACTGATCCCCGATCTCTCCGTTTAAGCCTGTCTCCCGCGGCTAAGGGGGGTAGACCCTATAGGGAAATGGATGACTAACTGTGAACTAGTTGGGTTGGGAGACACGAAGGAACAAGCACTAAATTGATTTGTTAAATAACCCAGTGCCTTATGAAGTTAATGTTTAAATGATTACTTACTAAATGTTGCAAAAATGTAAACCATATAAAGCAATCATTTAAATTCAAATAACCCGAACGAAGATTAACTTTTATCAACTGCAAGAAAATGCTTATCGGTTTAATGATACTCCAACAATTTAATATTTCGAAGGATAAAGTTCGATACACAACCATGAAATTTTAAACGCTAACCAGATATCTCATTCATGCAGCTAATCTTCAAGCATGCTAAAAAAAAATGATAAACATTAATTCCACATCAAAAATTTTTGCCTTAGCAAAAAAGTGATAAATCCTTAAGCTAAGGCTGAATATGGCAAAAATTTCTAAAAAAATATTTTATGTTTTTCAGATAAAACAAAAATTAAAACTAAATGAAACTTTTAAATAAAAAATCAAAATGATATTAAATCAAAATCTAAACTATAAGAAAACAAATTCTTTATGATTTTTTGAAGTTTTGTAATTTTTTATAAATTTTAATTCTTAAACTCAAAATGAAACAATGTTAAGATCTAATCTAATCTAAAACTATATAAAAATCAAATCTAAATTTAAAATCTAAAACTTTTAAATCTAACAAAATATAAGACCTAAGCCCTAACTAAAGACCTAAGAAAATCTTTCGTTTTTTTTTTCTTTTTTTTTTTTAAATAAATTTAAAACTAAATAAAAAATAATCTAATGCATTAAACTAAACAAAGCCTAAATAAAATCTAAAATCAAAATCGAACACAGCTAAAATAGAAATGAAAACCGATTTTTTTTTTTAATTCTAGACTTTAAAATTTTAACTAGGACAAAACTAAAATCAAATAAATCTAAAACTAAAACTAAACTTTAATTCAAAATCTAAATATTAAACTAATCTGAATCTAAATAAGAAAAATGAGAACTAAAATAAACTAAAGATTAAATCCTAATTAAATGAAAGTGAAAATAACGAGACTAATAAAATTCTAAACTGCATTCAAAATAAAATAAAATCTAAACTAAAACTAAAAAAAAAAAAAAAATCAAAACTAAGTCTAAATCCTAAAGAAATTTTATGAATGAATCCTTTTTTTTTTTAAAACAAAACTTTACATTAAAATTTGATAACAAGCAAAATCTAAAAGAAACGTAAATGTAAACGAAACTTGAACAATTTAAATCTAATTAAAAAAAAAAAATTAACCTGCGTTAATTCCTAAGATTACCTTACCATTCAACGCATATATCACAAAAATGAAAATCTAAACCTAAATTTACCATACGTCAAACGCATGAAATACCTGGCCCGTGTAGAATGCAGGAATCATTAGCAGGTTTGTCCGTAATGTGTGCAAGTGTGATGATGATTGTTTGGTGGATGCACAATTGAGGAAATCGCACAAATAAATGGGGTTGCCGCAGGCTGGAGGTGTATATGTAGGGGATATGCAGGCTGGAGGTGAGTGGGATAGATAACGCAGGAATTTGTGGTAGCGTGGGATAGATAACGTGGAGAGTGAGCAATGCGTGAGAAATCGATGGAAAACCGTAGAGATGCTTGTGTGACAGGAGTAGCGTGGGCAGTTTGACGGCTGGAGAAGAATGAGCAGATCGATGGAAACTTAAGGTGTTTCCCTTTGGCATATTTGTTTCTAAGTGACGAGGAATGCAAGTTTGGAGTTAGAAGGTTTATGCAGCGCAGGAATGGGTATATAACAACCAATGAGGGTTTTAGATTTTGTTTTTTGCAGGCTTTGTACATATATATATATATATATATATATATATATATATATTTGCATCTGCAGGTTTGAATGAGCGTGGAGATGGAAGGAGCTGCAGCAAAAGGGAAATGGCAGATATATCAGTCCAAAAAAAATAAAATACTCTGAAGTCTGCCAGAATAGAGAAAACGCAGCCGGAGGGAGGACACACAGAAAAATGAAGAAGTGCAGTGATTCCCTTGGAGCGTACAGGCTATGTTAGAAATTGATGGGGAGCAGATAAAAATAAACTTCCTGCAAATAATGAAACCCCAGATCTGAAAACAATTGATATTTGAAACCCTTGAACAGTCGAAACAGAGGCCCTGCCAAAACTAATTTTCCCACAAGATTTTATCTCAGACCTACAACCTGCAAATGGAAAACAAAAACCTAGAAAATATATGCAAAGGATTAAAAATGAAACCCTACAAACCAGCTACGAATTTACAGTATTTACAGATTTAAGGATCTTTAGTAGCCAGATTTGTCAATAATCACAGTAGTATTATCAAAATTTAATTTTAATGTGAGACACTTCAGAAAACCCTGCATGCATTCATAAAAAATTTCAAATGATAAGCCCAGGATCAAGAACTGGCTGGGCTCTTTCAGAAAACACAATCCGGGAGTCAGCTGCTTCAATCGAGAACTTCCCCTAATGCCCGGTAATCTGAAAAAAGGATTTCCTGCACAGCTTAAAATCAACTATTAACATAGAGGGAGAAAAGAATAGTGAAACCCCGATCAAATGGAGATACCTACCACTATATTTCAGAATCTAAACTATCATTCAAACCCCAAAGATCAGACAAGATACCTGTGCCTAGATCAATCTTCGTTAAGCTATCATCAATGGCTGAAAATAAAATTATGCAGATAAATAAAACAATCTTACAGCATTTCCAGAAGAGTAACACCAACAAGATTTTTAACCCCAAAGTCTTTCTTTATTGCACAAAACTGACTACAAGAGAGCTTTCTTTAACACCAGAATCTCAGATCTAATATGTCCTCAAATGACCCCTAGCACCCTATTTAAAGGAAAATTTCCCAACGGCTAGTTCGAGTGATCCACGTCAAAATGATCTCGACCGTTGATGAGGATCAAGATATCTCTTAATCTCATCCGTCGAATTTTTTAATGCATTAAAAAATTGAAATTCTGCATTTATTTACTCAAAAATATTATTATTTTATTATTTTTAAGTTTTTATTTTATTTTATTATTTTATTATTATTTTTTTTTTATTTTTATTTATAATTACTATTATTATTATTTTTTAATTTTTTAATTTTTCAGTTTTTTAATTTTTTAATTTTTATTATTTTTTTATATATATTCCTTTTTTTTTTATTGTTTTTTATCTTTTCAATTTTTTTTTAATTTTTAATTTATTTTTAAATGGATCCTCGAACTTAGCCTTTGGAAAAATCAACTAGGACCTAGGACTTAGGACTTATGAGGGGATTAAAACATTTTCTAACCCTCAAGACACATTACATCATGACTTTTACAATTTTACATCTCAAGGGGGAAAACCCATTTGACATAGACCCTCATGGACCACCCAGTTCTGCGACACAACTATAATCTAGCAGATTAACACACTAGGATTCTCCTAAGATTCCAATGACAAAATTCATTCCGGCTTTGGGGTTAGACTGAAGGAAAACTCTGCCGATCATGGATCGGTGAGACAAAAAACCTTCCGAAACGTAGATTATCACTAGAAAATTAGGTCCACCTAGGCAATTTACATACATGACTCGACTCTGTTAAGATTACTTACAATTCACACATGCAGACTGGGTTTACAAAATAAATTGATCAAGTCGACGATGACTGTCGAATGGCAAGGACACGTCAATCAAGCACTATCCCTTTTGCGAAAAAAGGGGGTGTACTGCTGGGAAGTTGACACGTAGTGGTCAACATCTGGCTCCACTTGGGGACACGTTGCTGCACTGTAGGAATGTGAGAATCCAGAATTTGCACCCATGCAACACACAACAAAACATAAGTAGCGTCCATCCAAAAATCATCATATAACATTAAGCACAGGAAAGATATAAGCTCTTCATTTATTAACTAATCTAACAACATGAAAAGTAAATCTAATCCTAAAACAGAAATGAAAATGCTGAAAAAACAAGGAGTAAAGTTAGAAATACAGGGGATGCCCCATGGCATCAGATGTGTTCAATATAGTGTATACTGAGCATTTTCCTGCTTTCAGGCAAATCTGTCGGCTGCTTGTCGGATGTGCCATGTCCAATTCTACATATGGTAGGACTTTTTCCTATCCAAAAATCAAGCTGCTCGCGGTCGTCTGATGCATCAAATCTTCTTCTCATTTTCTTCCTCTTGCGCTTTTTCTTCCTGGTAGGCTGTATTATTGATGACGTGGAACTTTTTGCTTCAAAGCTATCAGATGAAGTATGTAAGATATGTGTGACATGTCTTTCTTCATCCTGCATCTGATCTTTATCATTTTTAATTTTATCTGGATCACCTTCAATTAACCACCTTTCAATCGAACCAATAACCTCCTCACAATAAGATGGAGCTTGTTGCAGCAAATGAGAAGGCTCCTGATCTATTGATGTTTCCTGGTTTCTTTCATCCTTAATCCGCTGTTGAATTTTATGTACCTGTATTGTAATGGCATTTATCTGGCTAGAGTGTTCAACTTTCATAGCACTGATTTCCCTGGCATAATCTTCTTCCATGGTCAATAACTTTTTCTGAAGACATATTTGATTAGCTTCCATATCTTTTATTACTTTATCTTCTTTTTCTTTTATGGTCATTAAGCAATGCTGCATAGAGTTTATCTCTTCCTTATGATTTGCTTGCATGGTCGTCATATTTTTCTCTAAGCCTGATAACTTGCTTTGCATAAAACTAATTTCTGTGTCATGATTAGTCTTCATGGCCTCAATTTCCTTAGTATGCTGATTTTGCATGATCTCTATCTCCCTATTACGCTTTTCCAGGTGGGTGCATAAAATTCTCACATCATTGGCGTAATTAGTTTGATTGATCTCCATATTTTTTACCAGCAGCATTAGTTCTTGTATAATTTGCTTATGATCTTCCTTTTCATTGTCAACACTGTTTTTACAATTTGTTTCTACTTTTCCACTATGATCTGCAATGGTACAAGTGGATGGAAAATTCTGATATGAAGCATTGTCTTGAAATCTTTCATCGACAGCTGAACCTTTTATAAGATTACTTTCATTCGGTTGCACAATTTTATGGGCACAAGGCGAGCTATCTGGATCACCATATCTATCTTTAAAAGCATCGACAATGTCTTGCAAAGAAGTGAAGGAATCTTCAGGACAACTATTAAACCAATTCAAAGCATCATCTTCTAGAGAAAGGACAAATAGACGCATTTTGACATCTTCATGATTATACTGAGGAGATCTACAATACATGATCATTATACGAGTAAACCAGCCTAGATGCCTTTTAACAGCGACTGAATCACCACCTGAGAACACAGGTAATTTAGAAATGGCCACCTCCGGAATATCATGGCGAACATTAGTAAAATGACATGGTTTAAACAAATAATCCATGATGAATAATAAGGGATCAAATGGATGATAGAAAGAGATCTTTGCTCAAGAAAATTAATAAATGAAACCAGTGGAGTCGCCACTTGAACAATGAGTCAAATTCTAGGATCCAAAAAGTAACCAACAAGCTAATATGAGAGAGGCTTCTTGTCTGGGAAAATAAATGAAAAGAAATGGAGTCGCCACCCAAACAAGAAACGAACTAAAGAGAAGTTGTTGATATGACGAAAGATAAAGTGATGAAAGAGATCCAAATGATGCCAAAAAATGTTGAATCTGCCAGCTCAAATGAGAGATGAGAAAGATGAAAAACTGATGAGAAATGAGAAGATGAATGTCGTTGAAACACCAAGGACAAAAAAACTCTATCCTCGGCAACGGCGCCAAAAAAATGTTTTCGCACAGATTGTCACGACAACGCTCAGACCAGGGGCTGTCACTCTGATCCCCGATCTCTCCGTTTAAGCCTGTCTCCCGCGGCTAAGGGGGGTAGACCCTATAGGGAAATGGATGACCAACTGTGAACCAGTTGGGTTGGGAGACACGAAGGAACAAGCACTAAATTGATTTGTTAAATAGACCAGTGCCTTATGAAGTTAATGTTTAAATGATTACTTACTAAATGTTGCAGAAATGTAAACCATGTAGAGCAATCATTTAAATTCAAATAACCCGAACGAAGATTAACTTTTATCAACTGCAAGAAAATGCTTATCGGCTTAATGATACTCCAACAATTTAATATTTCGAAGGATAAAGTTCGATACACAACCATGAAATTTTAAACGCTAACCAGATATCTCATTCATGCAGCTAATCTTCAAGCATGCTAAAAAAAATGATAAACATTAATTCCACATCAAAAATTTAGCCTCAGCAAAAAAGTGATAAATCCTTGAGCTAAGACTGAATATGGCAAAAATTTCTAAAAAAATATTTTATGTTTTTCAGATAAAACAAAAATTAAAACAAAATGAAACTTTTAAATAAAAAATCTAAATGATATTAAATCGAAATCTAAACTATAAGAAAACAAATTCCTTATGATTTTTTGAAGTTTTATAATTTTTTATAAATTTTAATTCTTAAACTCAAAATGAAACAATGTTAAGATCTAATCTAATCTAAAACTATATAAAAATCAAATCTAAATTTAAAATCTAAAACTTTTAAATCTAACAAAATATAAGACCTAAGCCCTAACTAAAGACCTAAGAAAATCCTTCTTTTTTTTTTAATCAATTTAAAACTAAATCAAAAATAATCTAATGCGTGAAACTAAACAAAGCCTAAATAAAATCTAAAATCAAAATCGAACACAACTAAAATAGAAATGAAAACCGATTTTTTTTTTTTTTTTTTTTAGATTTAAAATTTTAACTAGGACAAAACTAAAATCAAATAAATGTAAAACTAAAACTAAACTTTAATTCAAAATCTAAATATTAAACTAATCTGAATCTAAATAAGAAAAATCAGAACTAAAATAAACTAAAGATTAAATCCTAATTAAATGAAAGTGAAATTTAAAATAACGAGACTAATAAAATTCTAAATTGCATTCAAAATAAAATAAAATCTAAACTAAATTTAAATCTAAACTAAAACTAAAAAAAAAAAAAAAATCAAAACTAAGTCTAAATCCTAAAGAAATCTTATGAATGAATCCTTTTTTTTTTTTTTTTTTTTTAAACTTTACATTAAAATTTGATAACAAACAAAATCTAAAAGAAACGTAAATGTAAACGAAACTTGAACAATTTAAATCTAATTAAAAAAAATTAACCTGTGTTAATTCCTAAGATTACCTTACCATTCAATGCATATATCACAAAAATGAAAATCTAAACCTAAATTTACCATACGTCAAACGCATGAAATACCTGGCCCGTGTAGAATGCAGGAATCGTTAGCAGGTTTGTGCGTAATGTGTGCAGGGGCGATGATGATTGTTTGATGGATGCACAGCTGAGGAAATTGCACAAATAAATGGGGTTGCCGCAGGCTGGAGATGTATATGCAGGGGATATGCAGTGAGAGGATGGAAGACTGCACGCATGAATTTGTGGTAGTGTGGGATAGATAATGTGGAGAGTGAGCAATGCGTGAGAAATCAATGGAAAACCGTAGAGATGCTTGTGTGACAGGAGTAGCGTGGGCAGTTTGACGGCTGGAGAAGAATGAGCAGATCGATGGAAACTTAAGGCGTTTTCCTTTGGCAGATTTGTTTCCAGGTGATGAGGATTGCAGGTTTGGAGTTAGAAGGTTTATGCAGCGCAGGAATGGGTATACAACAGCCAATGAGGGTTTTAGATTTTGTTTTTGCAGGCTTTGTACATATATATATATTTGCAGCTGCAGGTTTGAATGAGCGTGGAGATGGATGGAGCTGCAGCAAAAGGGAAATGGCAGATATAGCAGTCCAAAAAAAAAAAAATCTGAAGTCTGCCAGAATAGAGAAAACGCAGCCGGAGGGAGGACACACAGAAAAATGAAGAAGTGCAGTGATTCCCTTGCAGCGTACAGGCTGTGTTAGAAATTGATGGGGAGCACATAAAAATAAACTTCCTGCAAATAATGAAACCCCAGATCTGAAAACAATTGATATTTGAAACCCTTGAATAGCTGAAACGGAAGCCCTGCAAAAACTAATTTTCCCACAAGATTTTATCTCAGACCTGCAACCTACAAATGGAAAACAAAAACCCAGAAAATATATGCAAGGATTAAAAATGAAACCCTACAAACCAGCTACGAATTTACAGTATTTACAGATCTAAGGATCTTTAGTAGCCATATTTGTCAATAATCACAGTAGTATTATCAGAATTTAATTTTAATGTGAGACACTTCAGAAAACCCTGCATGCATTCATAAAAAATTTCAAATGATAAGCCCGGGATCAAGAACAGGTTGGGCTCTTTCAAAAAACACAATCCAGGAGTCGACTGGTTCAAGCAAGAACTTCTCCTAACGCTCGGTAATCTGAAAAAATGATTTCTTGCACAGCTTAAAATCAACCATTAACATAGAGGGAGAAAACAATAGTGAAACCCCGATCAAATGGAGATACCTGCCACTATATTTCAGAATCTAAACTATCATTCAAACCCTAAAGATCAGACAAGATACCTGTGCCTAGATCAATCTTCGTTAAGCTATCATCAATGGCTGAAAATAAAATTATGCAGAAAAATAAAACAATCTTACAGCATTTCCAGAAGAGTAACACCAGCAAGATTTTTAACCCCAAAGTCTTTCTTTATTGCACAAAACTGACTATAAGAGAGCTTTCTTTAGCACTAGACTCTCAGATCTAATCTGTCCTCAAATGACCCCTAGCATCCTATTTAAAGAAAAAATTGCCAACGGCTAGTTCGAGTGATCCATGTCAAAATGATCTCGACCATTGATGAGGATCAAGATATCTCTTAATCTCATCCGTCGAATTTTTTAATGCATTAAAAAATTGAAATTCTGCATTTGGTTACTCAAAAATATTATTATTTTATTATTTTTACGTTTTTATTTTATTTTATTATTTTATTATTATTTTATTTTATTTGTATTTATTATTATTATTATTATTTTTTAATTTTTTAATTTTTCAATTTTTTAATTTTTTAATTTTTTAATTTTTTATTATTATTTTTTTATATATATTCCTTTTCTTTTTTTTTTCTTTTTTTATTGTTTTTTATCTTTTCAATTTTTTTAATTTTTAATTTTTAATGTTTAATTTATTTTTAAATGGATCCTCAAACTTAGCCTTTGGAAAAATCACCTAGTGTTAAGTTATGGTATATTCTATGCTTATAACAGTTTACTTCTTTTTCTTATTATATTCCACCGATTAGCAATCACATGTACATAAAGTAAAGTGCAAATAGAACATTAAACGATCGACAGAAAACAAGCCAAGACAAGAGACACAAGATGTGGCGGCTAGCCAGGGACAAACCCCACAATGTGTGGGGAAACCCTTTGATCAAATCTTCTTTTATCTTCAATAATTCAGCAGAGAGAAATAGTACAATAAATCTGATTCATATCAGCAGTAGCAAACCCTAGATCAGTAGCATCAACATTAGCGGCTTCATTATCAAACTAGGGCAGACCATATCTCACAAACCGACAGTCGGATTGACTTCATTCCACCACCAAAAGTTTCGGCTTCCAGAGGAGGTTCAGATGAACCTACAGCGCAGTTCAGATGAGGAGATCTTCTAGGCCACGCAAGTCAATCTTTACTTCTGCAGTTGCAGCTTCAGTTTCAGCAGTTTCCGGCTTCAAACTAGGGCAGTCGATATCTTGCAAACCGTTCGTCAGATTGACTTCATTCCACCACCAAAAGTTGCAGCTTTCAAAAAAGGTTCAGATGAACCTACAGCGCAGTTCCAAAGAGGAGATCTTCTAGGCCACGCAAGTCAATCTTTACTTCTGCAGTTGCAGCTTCAAATTCAACAGCTTCCGGCTTCACATGTGTGAGAGAGAGAGACCCATTTCAGCGCAGTAGAGAAGAGACTCATATCTGCGCAGTAGAGAGAGAGAGATGTGATGAGATGAGTGAGTACAAATGAGGAAAAGTCCTCTTATATTTATACACAACGTTGGTGGGTGAATAGATGCGACTGTTGGGCTTCTGAGCCTACATGAGTTGTAAGTCGGCTTGATAATAATTCCATAATCAAAATAAATTCATATCTCCATGAATACTTATCGGAATTGGATGATCTTTATATCAATCCTACATCTCTCGACGAGAGGAATCTAATAAAAATATTATTAGCCATGAATAAGATGACCCACATGAAGTTTTTCCCTGGTTGCCAATTTTAACACTCCCTCTCAACCATGGAGAACTTCATCTGCAATTTGTCTATCGGTTGTTACTATTCTTCCATCAAATGCACTGTCTTGTACAGCCTTACCCTTGCCCTGCTCTGCTCTATTTTGCCTGTTCTGCTTTGTCTTGTTCTGCCCTCCACTGATCTGTACTGTTTTGTTCTGTTCTGCTCTGCTCTTGCATTGTTCTGTTCTACTCTGCTTCTGTCCGAATTATGAAGAAGAAGAAATGATCGAGGATGTATCATACTGACTCAAAGTCAGTCTCAGAGTATGTACCACTGGTCCCAAACCAGTCTCAACCAACCCAAAGTCAGCGTCATAGTGAGTACAACTCCAATGGTCCCAGACCAATATCATCCTCCACTGACTCAAAGTCAGTCTTAGTATGTACCACTGATCCCAGACCAGTCTCAATCGACCCGAAGTCAGCGTCATAGTATGGTACAACTCCTACCACTAGTCCCAGAACAGTATCATTGATCCCAGATCAATGGAGGTCATCCTAGCGTAGGGAGTACGGTAGTTACAACGATGCGTCCATCGGTACTACTATGGTCCCTAACTTCATTTCCCTGCTCATTGATCAGATGAGAGGTACATCCCATGAGTCCCAGACTGCATGGGTAGGATGCCTCGACATGAGAACTAATCAATCCTGTCCTCACAGGAGAACACATCAATCCTGCTACAATTGCCATGGAGAACACATCAATCCAGGCCTCACAGGAGAACACATCAATCCTGCTACAATTGCCGTGGAGAACACATCAATCCAGGCTGCCATGGAGAACACATCAATCCAGGCCTCACAGGAGAACTAATCATCCTGCTACACAAGAGAGCGAATCATCCTATTCCACAAGAGAGCGAATCATCTTGTCCCACAAGAGAGAAAATCATCTTCTTTCAGTGTGCACCACCAGGGGAGGGTGAGTCACCCTGTGGTCATATGTTGCTCCAGTAGGAACCGCAAGCCCTCAGAGCTCCCAGAGCTCAATGTATGCAACATGCAGGACCCTTGTACAAGGGTTTCTTGCCGACTCCAAGTCGTTTGGGAAAATCACATATTAGATCTTTCCTCGGGGCTTTGACAAGGTGTATCAACCTGTACATCATCTTAATGTAATGGAGCTTCCTTGCTCATCAACTTACCATATCCCAGATGATGTCTATCTGCTGGAGCAATTGACGAATATGGGATTCCTCAATAATCGAATCCCACCTCTAGTTGTTACAGAGAATCACAGTGGTATCCAATGTAAATCCAAACAGCTCACTGAAGAGATTTCGCAACCAGACTGCCTCACACGAGGTTATGCTAGCAACAATATATCCTGCTTCGGCGGTGTTCAAAGCCACCGACTTCTGCTTCCTGCTCATCCAGGATATCGAAGCAGATCCCAAGGTGAAACAGTACCCGGAACTGCTCTTATGGTCCACCACACTGTCTGCCCAATCAACATCAGTATATCCAAGTAGTCTCACATCTCCGGCAGTGTATCTTAATCCATGAGAGATTGTGTCCTAAAGACATCTCAGAGGATTCCAGGCATCAATCCAGTGAGGCTCAACCAAATATGAGCTCACAAAGCTAACTGCAAAACATATGTTCGGACAGAGGTTCACCAAGAACATCAATGCGAATGAGTTTTTTGAAACTCAGAGGCATTTCCCAAGTCTGGTCCGACATCACTACCATATAACTTCTAAAAGTTAAGATCCTTGAGGTAGTCACAGGCTTGCAGTCCATCATACCAAATCTTTCCAATATCTTTACCACATATTTCCTTGAGATATGAAAATTTCCCTTGGCTTCTGCCACACTTCAAGTCCTTGGTCCTTCATTTCAAATTCAGAAGCCATCTCCCCCTTACATTTGTGAATGAGAGGGTTTGCACCTGTTAGAAAGAGGTCATCCACATACAACACCAGTATGAGAGGCTTGTCATCTTCAACCTTAAAGTAAAGGTTAGGATAAGCTTCACTCCTAGTGAATCCCAACTTCATCAAGTAGCTATCGATCCTCTCATACCATGCTCGGGATGCTTGCTTCAGGCCATAGAGAGCCTTCTTCAACCTGCATACATGAGATTTTCAATCATAAATCTCAAATCCTTCAGGTTGCTCCACATAGACCTCTTCTTTGATAGAACCATGCAAGAACGCGGTCTTAACATCCATCTGATGTAGGTTCCATCCTTGTGAAGCCACAAGGGCTATGATCAAGCGGATTGTCGTATATCTGGCAACAGGTGCAAATATCATAGTCTATACCTCCCTTCTGGGATAAACCACAAGCAACAAAATGAACCTTATACTTTTCCATACTTCCATTTGCTGCATGCTTTATCTTGTAAGGCCATTTTGAAGTAACAACAGTCTTGTCCTGGGGTATGGGAACTACTTCCCAAACATCATTCTTTATGATCGACTCATATTCTTCGGTCATAGCATCCTTCCATACTTGATGCTTGACGACATCTGAGAATGACGAAGGCTCATTTTGTATGATCGTGCTCATGATGGTCAGGTATCCTTGATACCTATTAGGTTTCTTACTTTCACGAAAGGTTTCTCGGGGTGCAGCATGTCCTTCAACATCATCAAGTATCCCCCTAAGCCATGAAGGCCTCTTCCTAGAAGAGGAAGGCTCATGTGGATGAGGATCAGTCGGATCCATGGGTTCTTCTACATCAGGCATTGATTCATCATCATTTTCTTTCGGTTCCCTGGTGTCGGCTTCTTGAGAGTTACTCAAAGTCAGCAGATTGTCCACCTTGCTGAGAGCCATATCATTGTCAAAGGTGACATCATGACTAATCACGACTTCCCTTTGACCGGTGGAGAACATTTCTTCAGGAGTTTAGGAACCCAATGCTTGATGAGGGCATCGATTTTGTACATATACGGCGGAGATTGCAGCTTCAGCCCATAGAAACTTAGGAAGACTTTGATCATGTAGCATGGCCCGGACAGCTTCCATAATTGTGTGGTTCTTCCTTTCTGCCACACCATTTTGTTCAGGAGTATATGATGTAGAAGTCTCCCTCTTAATGCCAACCTCAGGTATGCCTGAGTAAACCAATTGTAATATATCGGAGGTCTTGCTTTGGCTTGAGGGGAATGGTCCCCTTTTGAGCTTTCCTTTGGCACGTCCCGGACATACACCTTCTTTCTCTACTTGGAATTCGGGCATCCCTGTTACCATCTGTCTTACATCAGGTAGAGCTTTGTAATGAAGGTGGGCAGACCTCCGATGCCAAAGTTCGGACTGAAGAGTTGTGTCACAAGACATGAGACCTAGCGGACTTCCATCGACCTGATATAATGAATCAACACTAAACCCAAGAGTAAAGGCATCTTTAACATTATTTTTCCATATACATACCTTGCCATTGCTGAAGGTTACCTTGTAGCCTCTGTCTTCCATTGCCAAGATGGACACTAGGTTCCTTTTGAGGTCAGGTGCATAACATCCTAGAATTTCTAGCCTTCTTGAATGCTTGTCCTCTTCTTTGATTCCCAGCTCTCCTCTTACCTTTGTTGTTGAATTTGTCATTCCTTTGATTGCCATCAGAGGGATTTCGAGTTGCACCACTGCATACTGTACCATGCTTCTCTAATCATGATTATCATCATGCTGCCCATGTCCATGATTTTATCCATCATAATGCTGCTCAAACTAGTGTGCATCATCATCATGCTATCCTATATGTCCATGATCTCATGTTGCCCTTTATGTTCATGATCTCATTCATCATGATGCTCATGATCTCATACATAGTGACTTGCTTTATCGCAAATGTAACATCGTCATTTTCTTCTAGCCTTAGGTCCAGCATTTCCTTTTGATTTAGTCCCAGAATTATTTCTTTTCTTTGCATGAGAAGAAAAGGCAGCAAGAGGACCTTTAGGCATAGGCATTTCTTGCACTTCTTCCCTTGTTTCTTCTTGAATGCATCTAGCCATTGATTCCTCGAAACCAGGAATTACATTATAGATCAAAAGAGTAGTCCTGAACACATACCATTCAAATGGCAATCCTCCAATAGTTGTGAGTGCCATTCCTCGAAACCAGGAATTACATTATAGATCAAAAGAGTAGTCCTGAACACATACCATTCAAATGGCAATCCTCCAAGAGTTGTGAGTGTCATTTCTCTGTCAGTAATAGTTTCCCCAATAGATAGGAGATCGTTCTTGATCTCGGTGATTCTTAAGAAGTATGCTTGCATACTTTCATCATTACCCTTCTTGATTTCCCTCAGCTTATTTCTAAGAAACAAAACTTGATTTGCATCATTAACTTTAAATAAACTCACTAGTCTATCGTAGATTTCCTTGGAGGTGTCCAGTTCAGAGATGTAGGCCACCAAGTGCTTGTCGATAGAGTCCTAGATGATCTTCTATTGTTTTGACTTCTCCATTTTTCATTTGTTCCAAGCAGCAGCGGATGCATTTGATGGAGGCTCAACAATATTGCCTCTCACATGATCCAACACTCCTTGATTCTCAAGGGTTAGATCGATAGACATTTTCCATCCGTGATAGTCAGCTTTCTCACGGAGCTTGTCTTCAGCAGGAAAGAGTGTTGAAGACCCCATAGTTCTTTTAGGATAGTCTTGCCAATATTCTCTTCGATGATTGCTCTTGCTCTTGCTCGGGCTTTGTCTTCACCTCAGCTCTGATACCATGTTAAGTTATGGTATGTTCTATGCTTATAACAGTTTAATTCTTTTTCTTATTATATTCCACCAATTAGCAATCACATGTACATAAAGTAAAGTGCAGATAAAACATTAAACGACCGACAGAAAACAAGCCAAGACAAGAGACACAAGATGTGGCGGCTAGCCAAGGACAACCCCACAATGTGTGGGGAAACCCTTTGATCAAATCTTCTTTTATCTTCAATAATTCAGCAGAGAGAAATAGTACAATAAATTTGATTCATATCAGCAGTAGCAAACCCTAGATCAGTAGCATCAGCATTAGCGGCTTCATTATCAAACTAGGGCAGACCATATCTCACAAACCGACAGTCGGATTGACTTCATTCCACCACCAAAAGTTTCGGCTTCCAGAGGAGGTTCAGAAGAACCTACAGCGCAGTTCAGATGAGGAGATCTTCTAGGCCACGCAAGTCAATCTTTACTTCTGCAGTTGCAGCTTCAGTTTCAGCAGTTTCCGGCTTCAAACTAGGGCAGTCGATATCTTGCAAACCGTTCGTCGGATTGACTTCATTCCACCACCAAAAGTTGCGGCTTTCAAAGGAGGTTCAGATGAACCTACAGCGCAGTTCCAAAGAGGAGATCTTCTAGACCACGCAAGTCAATCTTTACTGCTGCAGTTGCAGCTTCAAATTCAACAGCTTCCGGCTTCACATGTGTGAGAGAGAGAGACCCATTTCAGCGCAGTAAAGAAGAGACTCATATCTGCGCAGTAGAGAGAGAGAGATGTGATGAGATGAGTGAGTCCAAATGAGGAAAAGTCCTCTTATATTTATACACAACGTTGGTGGGTGAATAGATGCAACTGTTGGGCTTCTGAGCCTACATGAGTTGTAGGTTGGCTTGATAATAATTCCATAATCAAAATAAATTCATATCTCCATGAATACTTATCGAAATTGGATGATCTTTATATCAATCCTACACCTCTCGACGAGAGGAATCTAATAAAAATATTATTAGCCATGAATAAGATGATCCACATGAAGTTTTGCCCTGGTTGCCAATTTTAACACCTAGGACCTAGGACTTAAGACTTATGAGGGGATTAAAATATTTTCTAACCCTCAAGACACATTACATCATGACTTTACAATTTTACATCTCAAGGGGGAAAACCCATTTGACATAGGCCCTTATGGACCACCTAGTTCTGCGACACAACTATAATCTAGCTGATTAACACACTAGGATTCTTCTAAGATTCCAATGACAAAATTCATTCCGGCTTTGGGGTTAGGCTGAAGGAAAACTCTGCCAATCATGGATCGGTGAGACAAAAAACCTTCCGGAACGTAGATTATCACTAGAAAATTAGGTCCACCTAGGCAATTTACATACATGACTCAACTCTGCTAAGATTATTTACAATTCACACATGCAGACTGGGTTTACAACATAAATTGATCAAGTCGACGATGACTGTCGAATGGCACGGACACGTCAATCAAGCGCTATCCCTCTTGCGAAAAAAGGGGGTGTACTGCTGGGAAGTTGACACGTAGTGGTCAACAGAACCATCAAAATAAAGTGTCCAAAATAAAGGATCATGCTCAATTACAGACGTATCTACAACATTAATACATTTAGTAAAATATGTTTGTGAATAATTTTCAACTTGAGACAAAACATAATATGTTAAGAAGAGGGATGTTTGAGCTATGAAACTTCCAAAGAAAGATTCTGAAGAATAATTCGCAAGAATGTTGTTGGTAAAAACTACAGGTTCATTTTCTTCATCCAAATCCGTAACTGAGTATTTCATATGCTTTTCTCTATCCACCCAAATCTGATTTGGTTTCCCATTGTAAGGTAGCTATATGTGTGACCAATTTGTGGCAAAATACCCATGTTATTTCTCAAACCAATCTCTGCTTAAAATAAGACCATAAAATTCAAGAATATCAGCAATCAAAATATTAATAATTTGACATACCTTTGAATTTGAAGATAATCTTATTAAAACAGAATTTAATTCTCCTGATACCTTAACCTTTGTTCTATCTAATTGCACAATTTGAACAACATATTTCTCAAGGGTTATGTTCAGCTTGAGACAAACTAAATATGGCATAATATTTGATGAAGCACCTGAGTCTATCAAACAATTGTGAACATTTTTATTAAAAATTTCAAAGGTTAAAAGAAAAGGCGGGGTATGGGAGTCCTCTACGCTACCTCACTCGGAATAACTCGGCCCCCTTGTTGCTGCCTCTTCAGATCTGGAAAACTTTCTCTGAATCACTATCTCTACCCCTCACTGACCCTGCTTCAATCTCCGACATTTCGGCAACTGCTGCTGCTCTCTAGAAATCGATCTGCCAAGAAAATCAAACTACAGAAGTATCTTCTCCAAGTGCCCATCGACTTCCTCTTATAATCCAATGTTGGAGCACCAACGGCTAAGATTAAAACTTAATCAATGGCTAGGATCAGCTTGGAATCAATTCGTGTGAGTTTTTAAATGAGTCTCACCTTATCTCAATTAATACTAATTAATTAACCATATTCCCTAAGTTTAAACTTAGGATATATTTAAAATTGGCTAATAATCTAAGTGGAATTTATAGAAACGATTTTTGGGTTTTGCAGATATCATGTATTATAGCCTCTCCACCAAATTTCGTGGCTAGAACACAACCGATGCTACAAAAACTAACACTCAATCTTAGAGAGGAATGTGTCCTAGTGCTGCAAACCCTGTCACAACACCCTGTCTCTGTATCACCTCCTGTTATGTTGTTGATGTCTGGCTATTGTGACTGCCCACCAACCACTGCGTAGTTCTGACGTTGCATCTATGTTGTTGCTGACCCTACTTTACTACTTCCAACACTGCATCTGCACTGCAACTCCCTCTCATCTATTGTTGTTGCAACTGCAACCACTGCAACTGAAAAGCATCCAAAATATTGAATCAACTATGTTCAGTATCATGTATTTGTTTCCCGAGTCTTTATTGCTACTAGCCTTTGCACTGTTACTAAAGAATCTACGTTGTTGTTGACTCTGCACTGCTACCAACTTTGCACTACGGTCCTCAGCATCAGACTACTACTAGTCTGCAACTGTCACTCTGGAACTGACTGCATCAACTGCCACTAATCCATCCTACTACTGAATACTATGGGCCCCTATATCCAGGTAATGATCCATGAGGTAGACTGCTCAAGGACCTTGCCCAAATCTATAGCTCTCTGGGGCTACAACTCCAACTTACCCCACCACACTCCTAGAGGTATGGCTACCAACATCGTGAAGTCTTCCTCCAACCTAAAGGACAACTTGTCGATCTCAGCTAATGTTGCCCGTTGGTCTTGCTTCTTCGACTTGTCCTTCTTCCTAAGAGGACACTGCGTGTTGTAGTTACCGAGCTCACCACACCTGAAGCACTTGACCTTTGACAAGTCCTTCTTCTTCTTTCTCTACTCCCCCTGCCCCTAACTGGGACCCTTAGATGCTAGGACCACATTCTCCTCCTCCTTCCCCACCTTCTGTTCGCTGGTACTACTCCCACTGATGGAGCTCTTCAACAGAGCTTGTCTCAACTCCTCCTGCTACAAATCAGTGCACATTCTATCCCATCCTAGTAGCGTGTCTCTGCCCAATATACTTTGGACGAAGACCTACCAATCCTCTAAGACACTGTTGAGTGCCAATCATACTAGCTCTAATGGTTGAGGCACTGCCCCAACAACTGAAAGCTAGTCTCGGACTTCTTGAATCCTGGTGAGGAAGGGATCTATGCCTTCCCGCTTTTGGATTCTGATGTTGTTGATTTCTGGTAGCATCGAATGTGCTCTAAGTCTCAAATTTTGTAGGGAGGCTTGGGCACACGTATTCCAAAGAACCCAGAAAGTGTTTTGGGAAATTCCACCCAAAAACAATTTTATTAAAATAATTAATTATTTTTAATGGGACCCTAAGTCTAAACTTAGGAAAATAAAATAATTAATGGGTATTAATCTAACTGTGGGTGTAACTTCTAGAAGAAGACGAGGATCAAGCAGAAATAATCTTAACCATTGATTAGCTTCTAATCTAGGTTGTTGAATGTCAACGAGAAGATTATTTAAGGCAGCTTGAGGGTCATTTGGAAAAACACACAGAGAGAGTTCAGAAAATCGAATTTTTGACGTAGAACAGTTGTCGAAGAGAGATTTGAAGTGAGCTTTTGCAATGAGGGGCAGGGATAGTATCCGAAGGGAATTCTTCCTGGTCGGAGAATACTCAGCAAAGAAGACACAGGGAGTTCCAGCAGTGGCAACGCAAAGCTAGAGAGGCTGACGCAGAGCTACGCAGGCTTACACAGAGGCAGCGCAAAAGCCAAGAGGAAGTCCAAAAATCTGCTAGGAGATCGACTTTTGTGGTTGGATTTCGGGATGTGAGACCGGGAGAGCAGAAGTCAGATTTCCAGAGGCAAATTGAGCAACAGAGAAGAGTGATGCAGTTCCTAGATAGTGAGGCACTGGGCTGACGTAGACACTGTGCAGAGGCAGCCAGGGGTTGTTCACTCAAGGGCTGGATCAGCCAGGATTTCCAGTGATAGGGTGAAGTAATCTCACTTATCCTTTTGTCAATGACATTTCTCTATAACTAGATTGTCAAGAGGGCATCTGGTGATTGTATTCAGATTTAATACTGCATAATAATAATACCCTCAAAGTTGTTGCACCGGTTTTCCCGCATTTGGTTTTTCTGGGACTTTTGTCCAGAAACAACTGTGTCATTTGTGTTGTATCTTTCTCTATTGTTCAATTTCTTGTTTCGACATATTATTTAATTGGTGCAGGCTGCAGTGTATGTATTTCGATGTTAGTCGTAGGAAACTGCAAATAGCTTGTTCATGTAAATCTAACAAGCAGGAGAAATATCATCAATTGCTGCTGTAGGGATTCCCGGGTTTGATGAATTTTCACATGGTATCAGAGTGAGTGCATGTGAAGCAAGAAGAATAGTTCCAAAGAACCCACCACTGAGCAGAAAAGGAGGTCGAAAAAGTTGCAGGAGGCAGCAATTCGAATCCCCAGAGGGGTTTGTGCAGTCCTAGCCGGAGGGCTGATTTTCGAGGCCGCCTCTCTCTGAGTCAATCGACAAAGAGAAGGGCTTCCAGATTGAAATCTTGCCGTGGTGGTGGGAGCAGCGCTGAAGCCTCAACGTGAGGAAGAGCTGGTGGGACACAGTGTTTCTGTAGGCCATTTCACTAGACAAAAAGACTTCAAAAGAGAAGAGAAGCACTATGAGGGAACCTTTCCTTAGTAGACTTCCCACCAAGAATTCTATTCTCTTATTGGCTGAGCAACAACAGTAAGAGCAGAGAAGAGCAGTTCAACAGATTTTCGTGGTAGAGATGGCAACCAATGGCTTGAGTGATCAGGACAGGTTGGATGGGGCATCCAACTATGCCATCTGGAAGGCAAGAATGTCATTTCTTCTAGATGAGCATGCTCTCAAGACATATGTCGACAACGTGGTGGTTGTGCCTGCAGAATCGCATATGCAGATCTGTTGAAGAAGTACAAGGAAAAAATGGCAAAGGAAAAGAGAACGATCCTCAACAGAGAGAAGGATCATGTTGTCTGTCACATCGCTAGCAGAGGAACTGCTAAGGAGATGTGGGATGCATTGTCTACGTTGTATTAGGGATCTTCCAAGTAGCGAAAGATGTACCTTGAGCAGAAACTGAGATCTAAACAGATGCAGAACGGGGAGCACGTAGATTCATTCCTCACGAAGCTTCCGAGGACCAGAGATGAGTTATCAACTGTGGGGTCTACACCTCAAGATTCTGAATTGCTTAGACTGGCCCTAAATTTTATCTCAAATCAGTGACAAGTCTTTGTCCAGAGTATCCTGGGCAGGGTGACTTTGCCGAATTGGGATGAGATGCGGGAAACTCTTAAGCAAGAGGAGTTGAGGAGAGATCAAGTTAAGTGTAAGCTTAATGGAAGCGACAATAGTGGGTCGAAGCCCAAGGAGGAGGAGGAGAATGCAGGCCTTGCATCGAAGGGGCAGCAGGAGCAATGGAGGCGAAAGAAGGGCGGCTCGAAGATAAAGTGCTTCAAGTAAGATGGGTGACTACACTACATAGTGTCCTCTCAGGAAGAAGGACAAAGATGAGAAGCATGATTTGAAGGTTGCACCCATGAAGATCGAGGAGGAGGAGTTCACCATGATAGCCGAGATACCTCCAGGAGGGAGGTGGGCTGATTTGGAGCTGCAGTTCGACGGAGCTACAAATGGGCAGGATCCTTGAGGAGCCCAACTTTTGGATCAGTACCTTGCTACGAGAGCCCAATTTTGTGGTAGCAGTATGGAATAGTGTCAGATGGTGCCGAGGAGTGTCAAAGAGACAATTGCAGTGGCTAGGAGCACCAAAGACTGAACAACGCAGAGCAGAGTTGGCAACAGTGCAGATGACACAGAGCAGAGGTCAGCAGCAGCGCTGTAGATTCAGAGGGTCAGTGCAGAGACTAGAAGCAGTTAGGATCCAACATTCACATGGTATCATACTGAACACAGTCAGTTCAGTAATTTGGCATGTTTTTCTGTTGCTGATGCAGTAGCAACAGCAGTTTGCAGTGTAGGGACAGTTGGCAATGGTTGTGCTAGCAGCAGCACGAATGCAGAAATTCAGAGGGAGTTGCAGTACGGATGCAGTGTTAACAGTGGCAAGGTCAGTAGTAGTACAGATGCAGCATTTGTGCAGCAGTTGATGGACAACAGGTTAGACATCAGCAACACAGAAGGAGATGTTACAAAACAGAGTGATGCTTTAGCAGGTTGCATTGCTACAACACATTTCTCGCTAAGAGGCAATGTTGATTCCTAGTAGCATCAGATGTGCTCTAAGTCTCAAATTTTTGCAAGAAGGCTTGGGCACATGTATTCCAAACTACACAAAAAGCGTTTTGGGAAATTCCACCTTGAAACAGTTTTATTAAAATAATTAATTATTTTTAACGGGACCCTAAGTCTAAACTTCGGAAAATAAAATAATTAATGGGTATTAAACTAACTATGGGTGTAACTTCTAGAAGAAGACGAGGATCAAGCAGAAATGATCTTAGCCATTGATTAGCTTCTAATATGGGTCGTTGACTGTCAACGAGAAGATTATTTAAGGAGGCTTGAGGATGATTTGGAAAAACACACAGAGAGAGTTCAAAAGATCGAATTTTTGAAGCAGAGCAGCGACTAGATGAGATTTGAAGTGAGCTTTTGCAGAGACTGGCAGCAATAGTATCCGAAGGGAATTATTCCCGGTCGAAGAATACTTAGCAGAGAAGATAGAGGGAGATCCAATAGTGGCATTGCAGAGCCAGATGTGAAAATTTATGAATCTTTACAAACAAAAATCCTACTGTAGTTACTGGTTTAACATCTCCTACTTGTTATTTCATTCAACAAGTTTATTTAATTACATAAACAATGATGTAAACACTAATGCAGACTACACTGACATACAAATCATAAACTGAAATGATAAATGAGATAAACACACAGGGGACACTTATTTTTGGACAAGATGTCCCTGGGAAAACCCAATGCGGGAAAACCGGTGCAGCAGATTGAGGGTTTGTATTATTAAGCAACCAGAATCTCAGTACAAGAAGTTGCCTCTCACACCAGCTAACCTTACAGAGACATCACAACTACAAGAAATACATTCGAGGGTTTAGCTTGCTCCCTAAGTCACAGCTGATCCAATGAGTGATCTGGCACCCTCCCAGCAAACACTATGAAGTCCCTATGCAATCATTGCTTGGGCCAGCGTCTTGCCTCTATAGAACTACATCACCCCTTCTATTGGATAGATTTGCTAGATGAAGACTGTTGTTCAGCCCTCCCGGCTCAGAACCTTGCTCCTCCAGTAAAGTCTCAGACTACTGACGAATACTCTGCACTGCCACAACAAAAGTCGCTATGTACTGCGTTAGCTCTACGTGAGCCCCTCTTGGGTTTCGTAGGCCTCTGCACTGCCTCCCTAATGCTCAAGTTGCCTCTCTGCTACGTACTTTGGTTCAGAACTTCCTCTCCGATCAAACTCTCTACTTCTACGCCTCTCATTGCAACTCAAATCACTTGTTTGATTTCGTCAGCAAGCCATACCCTGGAAAAATCGAACTGTTAAAATTTCTAAGTATTACCCATTAGAAATTTTATCTGTATTCTCTGGTTTATTTCTCCTATTTGTTAATTATGAACAAGTTACTTAAAAATATAAATATCGAAATAAACAAAATACAGTCTCAACCATCTACAGATCAACAGATGAAAGAAATAGCAAACACATAAGTGACACCTTTATTTTTGGACAACTCGTCCCGGGAAAAACCCAACTTGGGAAAATCGGTGCAACAATTCTGAGGGTTATTTTATTATGCAGTCTATTTGAGTACAACTGGGTGCCAAACTGGCTCACCCGATAGAGAAAATAATCCGATAGTAATACCTCTCTATTCGAAAGCAGATATTCAGAAAATCTGCCCCACGAAACCCTCTCCAGCACAACTGAAGCAGTGCGTCAGCCCTCCTGGCCTCTGCATCAACCTGAAAACTCCCTGTGTCAACTCTCTAAGGCTCTGCGCAGCCTCTCTGGCTCTTTGCATCACTCCAGCAACCTCTACGTGGATGACACAAGCCCTCCTAGCCTCTGTGTGGCTCCCTCTGGCTTCTGCGTCTACCTCTCTGCCTCTGCGCTAGTCTTCCGGCACTATCTCTGCCTCTCTGTCTTGTACTCACTTCCCCTCGTTGCAAACTAATCACTAATTAGACTTTTCTTAGCAAACCCCACTCTAGAAAATCGAATGACTGATCTCTCTGGTGTATCTCCAACTGACCCTCAAGCCTTCTCTTATACTTTTCCTATTGGTCCTTCAACGGTCGAGATTACATCTCTAATCAACGGCTAAGATTATATTTGGTTTGATCCATGTCATTTAAAACCTTCTAATCCAGTTTTATATTAATACCCATTAATATTTTATTTTTCCCAAGTTGAGACTTAGGAACTCCATTAAAAATATTAATTATTTTAATATCTTCTTAACTGGGTAGAATCTGCCCAAACCATTTCTAGGTCTTGGAAATCTCATGTGCTTTAGTCTCTCCACCAATTTTCATGGCTATAGCACCTCTAATGATATCCCAAATCAACATTCCCTCTTAGTCAGGATTGTGCTCTAGTAATACTCCACACTGAGCATCACTCTGATTATATGGCACCAGTCACTGTGTTGATGCTAGGCCTCCCCGCCCAACATCCTCTGCACTGTTACATCCTGCACTGTTGCCAATGACTTGCCACTGCCATTGTTGCATCTGTACGGAAACTCCCTCTGCATTTGTGCCACCGCTAGTCCTTTCTCCCAACACTGCATCTGCACTACAAGCCGCTCTCATCACACTACATTGTGCTACTGCCAACTGCAACTCAGTTACTGAGAAGTAAGTAACTGATCCACCCAACCACTGACATCCCTATTAGGCTAGAAACACTCCCGATGCTAAAGCTCTCTCTGTCGCTATCAAGTGCTCCCTTTACTGCCCCATCGTTGTTGCAACAACTCCCCGCCTCTCGCACCGCTGCAAAACTCTTTGTGCCATCCTGCACTATTGCAACCTCCTCTGTGCCTCTCGCACTGTTGCAGCCTACCAACTCTGTGCTGCCAGGGACTTCTTCACTTCTAGCACTCTTTGTCGCTTCATCTGCATCTGTTTCTATCGACATCCACCATCCTACTACTCTCACTTCGGGGCTCCTATAGCCACGTATAATCCAAGAGTTTGGGTACCTCAAGGATCCTGCCCCTCATCACCTATAGTCTTCCCTACTACAGCTCGATGTCTCCCCACCTCTTCTCTAGAGGTACATGAGCACTCATGACACAATCGTCATCCTCCTTTACCTCCTTTTCCACCTTCGCTGGAGCTGCCTTGGAGTCAGAGGCATCTCCCTTATTCTTCTTCCTCGAACACTGGTTCGCATAATGACCCAGTTCCCTAGATTTGAAGCACTTAGTCTTGGAGAGGTCCTTTTTCTACCTCTTCTCCTGCTTCCCCGCAGATGCCAGAGCTGCGTCCACTTCCTCTTCCTTCTTGATCTGGCCTCTTTTGCTGCTATTTCCTGTTGATTTGGGGTAGCATCGAATGTGCTCTAGCCATGAAATTTGGTGGAGAGGTTGGACCACATGAGATCTCCAACACCCAGAAAGGGTTTGGGCAGATTCTAAACAGATCAAGAGATATTAAAATAATTAATATTTTTAATGGAGTCCCTAAGTCTAAACTTAGGAAAAATAAAATATTAATGTGTATTAATATCAATCTGTGTTAGAATGGTTCCAAAGACATGGATCAAGCCAGATCTAATCTTAGCCATTGATTAGGGACTTAATCTCGGCCGTTGATATGTCAACAGGAAAAGTATAAGAGGATGCTTAAGGGTCACTTGGAGAATACACCAGAGTGATCAGTCATTCTATTCTCTAGAGCAGGGTTTGCTAAGACAAATAGAATTAGTGATTGGGAGATGCAGCTGAGGGGCATTTGAGTACAGAGAGACAAAGATGCAAAGATAGTGTCACGAGATTAGCACAGTAGCCAAGGAGAGTGACACAGAGCCAGCCAAGGCTCACGCAGGGCCAGGCAGAGGCAGCCGAGAGTTGCGCAAAGCCTCAGAGAGGCGAGCGCTGCTGACGCAGAGGGCCAGATGGCTGACGCAGGGCATCCCAGGGCTAACGCAGACCAATCCAGGGTGACACAGGGCCAACGTGGGACAGAGAGGGGCTGACACAGTCCAGAGAGACGCTGACGCTGGGGTTTCTGGGGCAGATTTGTGCTGAGTAGCTACTGTAAGGATTATCCAGGGTTTCAGCCAGGAGATTTGTCAAAAACTGAGAGGTATTACTGCCAAGGGAATTCTGTGTTAGGTAGGTTAGTTTTGACACCGGGATCGTACTCTGACATTGCTTAATAAGAAAACCCTCAGATAGTTGCACCAGTTTTCCCACATTGGGTTTTTCCGGGGACATTAGTCCAAAAAATAATGGTTTCATATGGTGTGCTTGTTTCTATTTCTTTTAGTTGTTGATTTGTAATATGTTGAGCATGCACTAGTGTTTATTTTCAGTTTTTACATTGTAAATAACTTGTTAAGGAAAATAACAAGTAGGTGGGAATAAATCAAATAAAGTGCATGGAGGCTTTCTAACTAAGTAAACTTAGAAACTTCAACACTTCCCATCTTGGACAATCGTCTAATCTCTTCTTGGCAAAGAGCCACCCACAATTCTTCACAATCTGGAATATTCGCCCTACCCAAAATGCTCTGGTTGAATGTCTCCCACTCTTCGAAGACTGTGTTTAGAGTGGTCCTCACCATCAACTCCTGATCCGGCGTGGCCCCTATGGAAGTCAGTTGGTCCCGGATCTCCTTCAATCTACCGAGGAAGTGACTATCTACTCCCCCTTCTGCATCTAGTATGACCACAACTGATTCTCAAGTAACATCTTCCTCTGCACGGAAGTATGTTGGTAAAATGTCTTCGTGGTGTCCCACATTTCCTTTGTCGTATCCTTCTCGGCAATATGCTGCACCACATGATCCTTGGCCCCATCAAGGATGATGCATTTCACCTTGGTCATTGCCTCCTCGTACTTTTCATTATCAGTCGGGTCAACTGGGATAGCCATTGTTTTCAAGGCAAAGGCCTTGATGTGATGTCTATCTAGAATGGACAAGATCCTAGCCTTCCAAACCACAAAGTTGGACACCCCATCCAGCTTGTCCTGATCCCTCAGTCCATTCATGGCCTTCTCTCTACTCTTCCTTTCAACTCCTCTGAGTCTCTACTTTCCTCTGGAAAATCTCTCTTCGACTACCTTTGAGTCGCTACTTCCCTTCTGGAAGTTCTCTGCTAATCTCCCTCTGAGACTCGATTTCTCTCCTAGAAATCCGCCTACTAACCGCTGATTCGCACCTCTCCGATCGCCTATGCACCTACAACACTGATCTGGATTTCTTGGCTAGAAATCCACCTAGGTAGCGACTCCCTCTACCTTGGTTTTTCCCGTTAGGTATTGTTCTGACTCGGCAGCAACAACACCCCACCAACTTCACTCCCCACAATCTGCCCACAGCTTCCTATGCCCCAGCAACTGAAGGACTGAGCCTCTAGGCTCTGCGCAATCCCGGCACTAGCTGAAATGCTCCCCTAGCCAACTGCGTCAACCCTCCTGGTCTTTGCGTGGCTCTTTGTGAGCCTTTTTCTGCCCTCCTCAGCCTCTGTGCTGGCCTCTCTCTGGCCCGTACTGATGACACAGTCCCTCTGCGTCAACCCTTCTCTGTCGCTTTTCACAAGGAACAGCTTATGTCACTCGAGACAATTGTCTCTGCTGCAAATGCTTTGCTTCAACTGGTGCCTTCAGCTCTCCCGTGATTTGCAACCTCCCTCTGGTACCATGTTGAAATTTCTAAGTATTACCCGTTAGAAATTTTATCTGTATTCTCTGATTTATTTCTCCTAATTGTTAATTATAAACAAGTTACTTAAACATATAAATATCGAAATAAACACAATACGGTCTCAACCATCTACAAATTAACAGCTGAAAGAAATATAAAACAAACAAGTGACACCATTATTTTTAGACAACTCATCCTCGGAAAAACCAAACATGGGAAAATCGGTGTAGCAATTCTGAGGGTTATTTCATTATGCAATCTATCTGAGTACAACTGGGTGCCAAACTGGCTCACTCGACAGAGAAAATAATCCAACAGTAATAACTCTCTATTCAGAAGCAGATATTCAAAAAACCTACCTCATGAAACCCTCTCCAGCACAATTGAAGCACTGCATCAATGATCTTGGCCTCTATGTCAGCCTGAAAACACCATGTGTCAACTCTTTGAGGCTCTACACAACCTCTCTCGCTCTCTGCGTCACTCCAGCATCTCTGCGTGGATGACACAGGCCCTCCTGGCCTCTGCACTGTCTTTGCTAGCCTCTCCATGGCTCCCTTTGGCTTCTGTGTCTACCTCTCAACCTATGCGTTGGTCTTCCGGCACTATCTCTGCCTCTTTCTCTCGTACTCACTGCCCCTCCCTGCAAACTGATCACTAATTCGACTTTTCTTAGAAAACCCCACTCTAGAAAATCAAATGACTGATCTCTCTAGTGTATCTCCAACCGACCCTCAAGCCTCCTCTTATACTTTTCCTATTGGTCCTTCAACGGCCAAGATTACATCTCTAATCAACGGCTTAGATTAGATTTGGTTTGATCCGTGTCATTTAGAAACTTCTAAGCCAGTTTCATATTAATACCCATTAATATTTTATTTTTCTTAAGTTTAGACTTAAGAACTCCATTAAAAATATTAATTATTTTAATATCTCCTAAACCAGATACAGTCTGTCCAAACCATTTCTAGGTTTTGGAGATCTCGTGCTTTAGCATCTCCACCAATTTTCATGGCTAAAGCACATCCGATGCTACCCCAAATCAACACTCTCTTTTAGCGAGGATTGTGCTCTAGTAATACTCCACACTGCGCATCACTCTGATTATACAGCACTGGTACCTCTGCTGATGCTAGGCCTCCCCGCCCAACATCCTTTGCACTGCTACGTCCTGCACTGCTTCCCATGGCTCTACCACTACCACTGTTGCATCCGTACGGCAGCTCCCTCTGCATCCGTGCTGCTGCTAGTCCTTTCTCCCAACACTACATCTACACTGCAACCCCCTCTCATCATGCTGCGTCGTGCTATTGCCAATTGCTACTGCACTACAACTCAGTTACTGAGAAGTAAGTAACTGATCCACCCAATTACTGACATCCCTATCAGGCTAGAAACACTCTCGATGCTAAAGCTCTCTCTGTCGCTATCAAGTGCTCCCTTTACTGCCTCTACATTGTTGCAACAACTCCTGTCTCTCGCACCATTACAAACCTCTTTGTGCCATCCTACACTGTTGCAACCTCCTTTGTGCCTCTCACACTGTTGCAGCCTGCTAGCTCTGTGCTGCCAGGGACTTCTTCACTTCTAGCACTCTCAGTCGCTTCATTCGCAATCATTTCTACCGACATCCATCATCCTACTACTCTCACTTTGGGGCTCCCGTAGCCACGTATAATCCAAGAATTTGGGTACCTCAAGGATCCTACCCCTCATCGCCTGTAGTCATCCTAACTATAGCTCGATGTCTCCCCACCTCCTCTAGAGGTACATGAGCACTCATGGCACAATCGTCATCCTCTTCTACCTCCTTTTTCGCCTGGTGCTGCCTTGGAGTCAAACGCCTCTCCCTTATTCTTTGTCCTTAGACACTGGATTGCATAATGACCCAGTTCCCCACAGTTGAAACACTTAATCTTGGAGAGATCACTTTTCTTCCTCTTCTCCTACGTCCCCGCAGATGCCAGAGTTGCATCCTCTTCCTCTTCCTTCTTCATCTGGACTCCTTCGCTGCTACTCCACATCTTGGACAACCATCTAATCTCTTCTTGGCGAAGAGCCACCCACAATTCTTCCCAATCTGGAAGATTTGCCCTGCCCAGAATGCTCTGGACGAATGTCTCCCACTCCTTAAAGACTATGTTTAGAGGGGTCCTCACCATCAACTCCTGATCCGGCATGGCCCCTATGGAAGTCAGTCCCGGATCTCCTTCAATCTACCGAGAAAGTAATCTATCTTCTCCCCCTTCTGCATCTGGTATGACCGTAGCTGATTCTCAAGTAACATCTTCCTCTGCACTGAAGTATGTTGGTACAACGTCTTCAAGGTGTCCCACATTTCCTTTGCCATATCCTTCTCGACAATATGCTAGACCACATGATCCTTGACCCCATCAAGGATGATACATTTCACCTTGGTCATTGCCTCCTCATGCTTTTCATTATCCGCCGGGTCAACTGGGATAGTCGTTGTTCTCAAGGCGAAGGCCTTGATGTGATGTCTATCTAAAATGGACAGGATCCTAACCTTCCAAACCACAAAGTTGGATGCCCCGTCCAATCTGTCATGATCCCTCACTCCATTCATGGCCATCTCTCTACTCTTCCTTGCGACTCCTCTAAGTCCCTACTTCCCTCTGGAAGTACTCTCTTCAACTCCCTCTGAGTCACTACTTCCCGTCTAGAAGTTCTCTACTAGACTCCCTCTAAGTCTTGATTTCCCTCATGGAAATCCGCTTGCCAACTGTTGAGTCGCACCTCTCCAATCTCATATGCACCTGTAAGACTGATTTGGATTTCTTGGCTAGAAATCTGCCTAGGTAGCGACACCCCCTACCTTGGTTTTCCCGTTAGGTACTGTTCTGACTCGGCAGCAACTGAAGGACTGAGCCTCTAGGCTTTGCGCAATCCCGACATTGGCTGAAATTCTCCCCTAGCCAATTGCGTCAAACCTACTGGTCTATACATGGCTCTACGTGAGCCTTTTTCTGCCCTCCTCAACCTCTGCGTTGGCCTCTCTCTGGCCCGAACTGATGACGCAGTCCCTCTGCGTCAACCCTTCTCTGCCACTTTCTGCAAGGAACAACTTCTGTCACTCGAGACACTTGTCTTTGTTACAAATGCTTTGCTTCAGCTAGTGCCTTTAGCTCTACTGTGATTTGCAACCTCCCTCTGATACCATGTTGAAATTTCCAAGTATTACCCATTAGAAATTTAACATTATTCTCCGGTTTATTTCTCCTACTTGTTAATTACAAACAAGTTACTTAAACATATAAATATCAAAATAAACACAACAGTCTCAACCATCTACAGATCAACCACTGAAAGAAATAGCAAACACATAAGTGACACCATTATTTTTGGACAAATCATCCCCGGAAAATCGCAACTTGGGAAAACCAGTGCAGCAATTTTGAGGGTTATTTTATTATGCATTCTATCTGAGTTCAACGAGGTGCCAAACTGGCTCACCCAACAGAGAAAATAATCCGGCAATAATACCTCTCTATTTGGAAGAAGATATTCATAAAATTTGCCCCACGAATCCCTCTCCAACACAACTGAAGCACTGCGTCAACCCTCCTGGCCTCTGCATCAGCCTAAAAACCCCCTACATCAGCCCTCCTGGCCTCTGCGTCAGCCCGAAAACCCGCTACATCAGCTCTATGAGGCTCTGCACAACCTCTCTGGCTCTCTGCGTCACTCTAGCAGCCTCTGCGTAGATGACTCAAGCCCTACTAGCCTCTACGCTGTCTCTACTAGCCTCTGCATGGCTCCCTCTAGCTTCTGTGTCTGCCTCTCTGCCTCTGCGCTGATCTTCAGCACTATCTCTAACTCTTTGTCTCGTACCCACTAACCCTCGCTGCAAACTGATCACTGATTCGACTTTTCTTAGCGAACCCCGCTCTAGAAAATCAAATGATTGATCTCTCTGATGTATCTCCAACTGACCCTCAAGCCTCCTCTAGTACTTTTCCTGTTGGTCCTTGTTAAAATTGGCAACCAGGGCAAAACTTCATGTGGGTCATCTTATTCATGGCTAATAATATTTTTATTAGATTCCTCTCGTCGAGAGGTGTAGGATTTTGATATAAAGATCATCCAATTCCGATAAGTATTCATGGAGATATGAATTTATTTTGATTATGGAATTATTATCAAGCCGACTTACAACTCATGTAGGCTCAGAAGCCCAACAGTCGCATCTATTCACCCACCAACATTGTGTATAAATATAAGAGGACTTTTCTCTCATTTGGACTCACTCATCTCATCACATCTCTCTCTCTCTACTGCGCAGATATGAGTCTCTTCTCTACTGCGCTGAAATGGGTCTCTCTCTCTCACACATGTGAAGCCGGAAGCTGTTGAATTTGAAGCTGCAACTGCAGAAGTAAAGATTGACTTGCGTGGCCTAGAAGATCTCCTCTTTGGAACTGCACTGTAGGTTCATCTGAACCTCCTTTGAAAGCCGCAACTTTTGGTGGTGGAATGAAGTCAATCCGACGAACGGTTTGCAAGATATCGACTGCCCTAGTTTGAAGCCAGAAACTGCTGAAACTGAAGCTGCAACTGCAGAAGTAAAGATTGACTTGCGTGGCCTAGAAGATCTCCTCATCTGAATTGCGTTGTAGGTTCATCTGAACCTCCTCTGGAAGCCGAAACTTTTGGTCGTGGAATGAAGTCAATTCGACTGTCGGTTTGTGAGATATGGTCTGCCCTAGTTTGATAATGAAGCCGCTAATGCTGATGCTACTGATCTAGGGTTTGCTACTGCTGATATGAATCAGATTTATTGTACTATTTCTCTCTGCTGAATTATTGAAGATAAAAGAAGATTTGATCAAAGGGTTTCCCCACACATTGTGGGGTTTGTCCCTGGCTAGCCACCACATCTTGTGTCTCTTGTCTTGGCTTGTTTTCTGTCGATCGTTTAATGTTCTATCTGCACTTTACTTTATGTACATGTGATTGCTAATCGGTGGAATATAATAAGAAAAAGAAGTAAACTATTATAAGCATAGAACATACCATAACTTAACATGGTATCAGAGCTGAGGTGAAAACAAAGCCCGAGCAAGAGCAAGAGCAATCATTGAAGAGAAGATTGGCAAGGCTATCCTAAAAGAACTATGGGGTCCTCAACACTCTTTCCTGCCGAAGACAAGCTCCGTGAGAAAGCTGACTATCACGGATGGAAGATGTCTATCGATCTAACCCTTGAAGATCAAGGAGTGCTGGACCATGTAAGAGGCAATATTGTTGAGCCTTCATCAAATGCATCTGCTGCTGCCTGGAACAAATGGAAAAACGGAGAAGTCAAAACAAAGAAGATCATCCGGGACTCTATTGACAAGCGCTTGGTGGCCTACATCTCTGATCTAGACACCTCCAAGGAAATCTACGACAGACTGGTGAGTTTATTTAAAGTTAATGATGCAAATCAAGTTTTGTTTCTTAGAAATAAGTTGAGGGAAATCAAGAAGGGTAAAGATGAAAGTATGCAAGCATACTTCTTAAGAATCACCGAGATCAAGAACGATCTCCTATCTATTGGGGAAACCATTACTGACAGAGAAATGGCACTCACAACTCTCGGAGGATTACCATCTGAATGGTATGTGTTCAGGACTACTCTTCTGAAAAATAATGTAATTCCTAGTTTCGAGGAATTAATGGCTAGATGCATTCAAGAACAAACAAGGGTAGAAGAGCAGGAACTGCCCTTGCCTAAAGGTCCTCCTGCTGCTTTTTCTTCTCATGCTAAGAAAAGAAATAATTCTGGGTCTAAATCGAAAAGAAAGGTTGGATTTAAGGGTGGAAGAAAAGGACGATGCTTCATTTGCAATAAAGCAGGTCACTATGCAAGGGAATGCCCTGATAGAAAGGACTCTCACCGTGACGATGATCAAAATCCCTCTCATGGTAATCGAAGGAATGGAAAATTCAACAACAAAGGAAAAAGGAATGCGGGAAATCAAGGAAGAGGGCAACCATTCAAGAAGGCTAGAAATTCCAGGTATGAATCTAACACTGTTGACGATAAGCAGGCTGAATATTATCTACCAGCTGCTCTATCTACCTCCGCTCCTTCGGACTCAATGGGAATTTGGCTCATTCATAGTGGTGCCTCAAGACACTTCACTGGTTACAAAGAAGTACTCTATAATCTGGTAGAGAAAGAAACTAACCTGGAAATTGTCCTTGGAGATGACATGAAATACCCAGTGAAAGGTGTAGGCAATGTTTCTCTTAAATTGAATCAAGGTAATACGATTCACTTACAAGATGTATTATATGTACCTGATCTCAAAAGGAACCTGGTATCCATCTCGGCAATGGAAGACAAAGGCTATAAGGTAACCTTCAGCGATGGTAAGGTACGCATATGGAAAAATAATGTTAAAGATGCTTTCACTCTTGGGTTTCGAGTTGATTCTTTATATCAAGTCGGTGGAAGTCCGCTAGGTGTCATGTCTTGTGACACAACGCTTCAGTCCGAACTTTGGCATCGGAGGTTTGCCCACCTTCATTACAAAGCTCTACCCGATGTAAGACAGATGGTAACAGGGATAACTGAATTCCAAGTAGAGAAAGAAGGTGTATGTCCGGGATGTGCCGAAGGAAAGCTCAAAAGGGGACCATTCCCTTCAAGTCAAAGCAAGACCTCTGATATATTACAACTAGTTCACTCAGACATATCAGGTATGATGCCTGTGAACTCCTTGGGAGGATACTCATATTATCTCACTTTTACAGATGACCATTCTCGAAAGACCTGGATATATTTCTTGAAAAAGAAGGATGAAGTGTTCCCTTGGTTCCGACACTTCAAAGCCCTAATCGAGAATCAAACCAAAAAGAAGATCAAGATCTTAAGAACTGACAATGGGACTGAATATGAATCTAATGAGTTCCATGATTTTTGTAAAGAGGCTGGCATTAAGAGGGAGACCACTACACCATATACTCCTGAACAAAATGGTGTGGCAGAAAGGAAGAACCACACAATTATGGAAGCTGTCCGGGCCATGCTACATGATCAAAGTCTTCCTAAGTTTCTATGGGCTGAGGCTGCAAACACTGCCGTATATGTACAAAATCGATGCCCTCATCAAGCATTGGGTTCCAAGACTCCTGAAGAAAAATTCACCAGTAAGAAACTTGATGTTTCTCATTTTAAAATTCTTGGAAGCCCTGTATACTTTCATGTGCCGAAAGAGAAAAGAAATAAATTGGGAGCATCTGGAAAGAAGGGAATTTTCGTGGGCTATGGTGAAAATACTAAAGGCTATAGAATCTATGTAGCCGGTCAAAGGGAAGTCATAATTAGCATGATGTCACCTTTGACGAAGATATGGCTCTCAGCAAGGTGATCAATCTTCCGACTTTGAGGAGCTCTCAAGAAGCCGACACCAGGGAACTGAAAGAAAAGGATGATGAATCAATGCCTGATGTAGAAGAACCCATGGATCCGATTGATCCTCCTCCATATGAGCCTTCCTCTTCTAGGAAGAGGCCTTCATGGCTTAAGGGGTTACTTGATGATGCTGAAGGACATGCTGCACCCCGAGGAACCTTTCGTGAAAGTAAGAAACCTAATAGGTATCAAGGATACTTGACCATCATGAGCACGATCATACAAAATGAGCCTTCGTCATTCTCAGATGTCGTCAAGCATCAAGTATGGAAGGATGCTATGATCGAAGAATATGAGTCTATCATAAAAATGATGTTTGGGAAGTAGTTCCCAGACCCCAGCACAAGACTGTTGTTACTTCAAATGGCTTTACAAGATAAAGCATGCAGCAGATGGAAGCACGGAAAAGTATAAGGCTCGTTTTGTTGCTCGAGGTTTCTCCCAAAAGGAAGGTATAGACTATGATGAGATATTTGCACCTGTTGCCAGATATACGACCATCCGCTCGATCATATCCCTTGCCGCTTCACAAGAATGGAACCTACATCAGATGGATGTCAAGACTGCGTTCTTGCATGGCTTGATCAAAGAAGAGGTCTACGTGGAGCAACCCGAAGGATTTGAGATTTATGATCGAAAATCTCATGTATGCAGGTTGAAGAAAGCTCTCTATGGGCTGAGAGGATCGATAGCTACTTGATGAAGCTGGGATTCACTAGGAGTGAAGCCGATCTTAACCTTTACTTTAAGGTTGAAGATGACAAGCCTCTCATACTGGTGTTGTATGTGGATGACCTCTTTCTAACAGGTGCAGACCCTCTCATTCACAAATGTAAGAGGGAGCTGGCCTCTGAATTTGAAATGAAAGACCTAGGACTGATGCACTACTTCCTAGGACTTGTGGCAAAAGCCAGGAGAAATTTTCCTATCTCAAGGAAAATATGTGGTGAAGATATTGGAAAGATTCGGAATGGTGGACTGCAAGCCTGTAACTACTCCGATGGAGCTTGACTTCAAGAAGTTAAGCGGTAGTGCTGCTGGACCTGTTTTACGAAATGCTACCGAGTATCGGCAACTCGTCGGAGCATTAATGTTCTTAGTGAACTCCCGTCCAGATATATGCTTTGCAGTCAACACATTGAGCCAGCATATGGTTGAACCCCACTACATACACTGGATTGGTGGCAAGAATCTGCTAAGATATCTTCGTGGCACTATCACTTATGGGTTAAGATACATTGCCAGAGATGTGAGACTATTTGGATACACAGATGCTGACTGGGCAGGCAATGTGGAGGACCGTAAGAGCACTTCCGGGTGTTGTTTCTCCTTGGGATCTGCTTCGATATCCTGGATGAGAAGGAAACAAAAGTCGGTGGCTTTGAGCACCACCGAAGCAGAGTATATTGCTGCTAGCATGGCTTCTTGTGAGGCAGTTTGGTTGTGAAAGCTCTTCAGTGAGTTGTTTGGATTCACATTGGATACCATTGTGATCCTTTGTGACAACCAAAGTGGGATTCGTTTGTCAGAGAATCCTGTATTCCATGATCGCTCCATCATATCGGTACAGATGAACAGGTCGCCGACACTCTGACAAAACCCCTTGGGAAAGTAAAATTTCTGACTTTCTGTGAACAACTTGGAGTTGTTCAAAGACCCTCCAATGAGGGTCATGTATGATGCATTGAGCTCTAAGAGCTTCAGGGGGGTGCGGGGTGCTTCTTGGAGCAGCATATGACCACAGGATTATTCACTATCCCCTGGTGGTATACATGTACACCCCGTGGCGACATTGTAGCAGGATTGATGTGTTCTCCTATGAGGCCTGGATTGATGTGTTCTCCATGGCAGCCTGGATTGATGTGTTCTCCTGTGAGGCCTGTGATCCTTTGTGACAACCAAAGTGGGATTCGTTTGTCAGAGAATCCCGTATTCCATGATCGCTCCATCATATCGGTACAGATGAACAGGTCGCCGACATTCTGACAAAACCCCTTGGGAAAGTAAAATTTCTGACTTTCCGTGAACAACTTGGAGTTGTTCAAAGACCCTCCAATGAGGGTCATGTATGATGCATTGAGCTGTGAGAGCTTCAGGGGGTGCGGGGTGCTTCTTGGAGCAGCATATGACCACAGGATTATTCACTATCCCCTGGTGGTATACATGTACACCCCGTGGCGACATTGTAGCAGGATTGATGTGTTCTCCTATGAGGCCTGGATTGATGTGTTCTCCATGGCAGCCTGGATTGATGTGTTCTCCATGGCAATTGTAGCAGGATTGATGTGTTCTCCTGTGAGGCCTGGATTGATGTGTTCTCCATGGCAATTGTAGTAGGATTGATGTGTTCTCCTGTGAGGCCTAGATTGATGTGTTCTCCATGGCAATTGTAGCAGGATTGATGTGTTCTCCTGTGAGGACAGGATTGATTAGTTCTCCTGTCGAGGCATCCTACCCATGCAGTCTGGGACTCATGGGAAGTACCTCTCATCTGATCAATGAGTAGGGAAATGAAGTTAGGGACCATAGTAGTACTGATGGACGCATCGTTGTAACTACCGTACTCCCTACACTAGGATGACCTCCATTGATCTGGGATCAATGATACTGGTCTGGGACCAGTGGTAGGAGTTGTACCATACTATGACGCTGACTTCGGGTCGGTTGAGACTGGTCTGGGATCAGTGGTACATACTCTGAGACTGACTTTGAGTTAGTGGAGGATGATATTGGTCTGGGACCATTGGAGTTGTACTCACTATGACGCTGACTTTGGGTTTGAGACTGGTCTGGGACCAGTGGTACATACTCTGAGACTGACTTTGAGTCAGTATGATACATCCTCGATCATTTCTTCTTCTTCATAATTCGGACAAAAGCAGAGTAGAACAGAACAATGCAAGAGCAGAGCAGAACAGAACAAAACAGTACAGATCAGTGCAGGGCAGAACAAGACAAAGCAGAACAGGCAAAATAGAGCAGAGGAGGGCAAGGGTTAGGCTGTACAAGGCAGTGCATTTGATGGATGAATAGTAACGACCGATTGACAGATTGCAGATGAAGTTCTCCATGGTTGAGAGGGAGTGTTAAAATTGGCAACCAGGGCAAAACTTCATGTGGGTCATCTTATTCATGGCTAATAATATTTTTATTAGATTCCTCTCGTCGAGAGGTGTAGGATAGATATAAAGATCATCCAATTCCGATAAGTATTCATGGAGATATGAATTTATTTTGATTATGGAATTATTATCAAGCCGACCTACAACTCATGTAGGCTCAGAAGCTCAACAGTCGCATCTATTCACCCACCAACGTTGTGTATAAATATAAGAGGACTTTTCCTCATTTGGACTCACTCATCTCATCACATCTCTCTCTCTCTACTGCGCAGATATGAGTCTCTTCTCTACTGCGCTGAAATGGGTCTCTCTCTCTCACACATGTGAAGCCGGAAGTTGTTGAATTTGAAGCTGCAACTGTAGAAGTAAAGATTGACTTGCGTGGCCTAGAAGATCTCCTCTTTGGAACTGCGCTGTAGGTTCCTCTGAACCTCCTTTGAAAGCCGCAACTTTTGGTGGTGGAATGAAGTCAATCCGACGAACGGTTTGCAAGATATCGACTGCCCTAGTTTGAAGCCGGAAACTGCCGAAACTGAAGCTGCAACTGCAGAAGTAAAGATTGACTTGTGTGGCCTAGAAGATCTCCTCATCTGAAATGCGCTGTAGGTTCATCTGAACCCCCTCTGGAAGCCGAAACTTTTGGTGGTGGAATGAAGTCAATCCGACTGTCGGTTTGTGAGATATGGTCTGCCCTAGTTTGATAATGAAGCCGCTAATGCTGATGCTACTGATCTAGGGTTTGCTACTGCTGATATGAATCAGATTTATTGTACTATTTCTCTCTGCTGAATTATTGAAGATAAAAGAAGATTTGATCAAAGGGTTTCCCCACACATTGTGGGGTTTGTCCCTAGCTAACCGCCACATCTTGTGTCTCTTGTCTTGGCTTGTTTTCTGTCGATCGTTTAATGTTCTATTTGCACTTTACTTTATGTACATGTGATTGCTAATCGGTGGAATATAATAAGAAAAAGAAGTAAACTGTTATAAGCATAGAACATACCATAACTTAACAGTCCTTCAACATTCGAGATTACATCTCTAATCGACGGCTAAAATTAGATTTGGTTTGATCCATGTCATTTAGAACTTTCTAACCCAGTTTTATATTAATACCCATTAATATTTTATTTTCCTAAGCTTAGACTTAGGAACTCCATTAAAAATATTAATTATTTTAATATATCCTTAACCGGGTAGAATCTTTCCAAACCATTTCTGGGTCTTGGAGATCTCATGTGCTTTAGCCCCTCCACCAATTTTCATGGCTACAGCAAATCCGATGCTACCCCAAATCAACATGAACTGACTGATCAACTTGGTGTACCTCCAACTGACCCTCAAGCTTCCTCTTATACTTTTCTTGTTGATGAATCAACGGCCGAGATTAAGTCCTTAATCAACGTCTAAGAATAAATTAGACTTGATCTTCATCACTTAGAAGCTTCTCACACATATTTTCATTAATACCCATTAATATTTTTAGTTTCCTAAGTTTAAACTTAGCAACCCCATTGAAAATATTAATTATTTTAATAAAACACAATCCGGGGGGAATTTCACCAAACGATTTCTGGGTCTTGGAGATCTCATGTGTTCTAGCCCCTCCACAAAATTTCAAAGCTAGAGCACATCCGATGCTACCCAAAATCAACACCAGAGTGGCTGACGCAGAACTATGCAAGACCACGCAGAGACAGCGTAGGCTGACGCAGAGGCAGCGCAGAAGCAAAGAGTAAGTCTGAAAATCTACTGGGTGATCGATTTCTGTGGCTGGATTCCGAGGTGTGAGACCGGGAGAGAAGAAGTCAGATTTCTAGAGGCAAATCGAGCAACCGAGAAGAGTGACGGAGTTCCTAGATAGTGAGACGTTGGGCTGACGCAAACACTGTGCAAAGGCAGCGCAAAGGCAACCAGGGGTTGTTCACTTAAGGGCTAGATGAACAAGGACATTTCTCTGTAGCTGGTTTGTCGGGAGGGCATCCAGTGATCGTATTCAGATTTACTACTGCATAATAATTGTTGGAAATTCTAAGTTTAACCCGTTAGAAATTCTTCTTGTACTATCTGGTTTATTTCTTCCTACTTGTTTAATTACTTAACAAGTTATTTACCATGTAAATATTGAAAATAAACACAAGTACAGTATCAACATCTACAGATCATCAACTGAAAGAAAACAAGCACACAAGTGACACCATTATTTTTGGACCAATGTCCCCGAAAAAACCCAATGCGGGAAAACCGGTGCAGCTGTTCAAAGGGTTTTATTATGATACAGTTTTCAGAATACAACTAGGGTGCCAGAAATGGTTCACCCAACAGAGAATGCCCTCGGCAGTAGTACCTCTCCTCAGAGACAGATATTTCGATTGATTAATCACTGGATGAACAATCCAACAGCAACAATTGCAGCTCCCACTACTCTGCGTCACTTTGATAGGTACTACATCACCCTACCCGGCTCACCAGCACCCAGTCTGTCCCACGAAATCCTTTCAGCGCTGCCTCTTGGCCCTGCGTCAGCTCTGCTAGCCTCTGGGTCAACTTCTCAAGCTTCTGCGTCAACCCCTAGACCCTCTATGTCTCACACGCTGGCCTCTCCTGGCTCTGCGCAGTTCTTGGCTGCCTCTGCGTCAACCTCTTCGAGCTCTGTGCTATCTCTCTGGTACCAACGGTGCCTCTCTGTTATGCATTCACTGCCCCTCGCTGTTGATCACTGATTCTATCTCTCTTAGCAAACCCCGCTCTAGAAAATAGAATGATTGATCACTTTGGTGTGTTCTCCAACTGACCCTCAAACCTCCTCTTATACTTTTCTCGTTGGTCCATCAACGGCTGAAATTAAATCTCTAATCAACGGCTAAGATTAGATTTGGCTTGATCAATGACTTTTGGAACATTCTAACCCAATTTTATATTAATACCCATTACTATTTTATTTTTCCTAAGTTTAGACTTAGGAACTCTATTAAAAATATTAATTATTTTAATATCTCCCAAACCGGTTAGAATCCGCTGAAACTATTTATGGGTCGTGGAGATCTCATGTGCTTTAGCCTCTCCACCAATTTTCATGGCTAGAGCTCATCCAATGCTAGCCCAAATCAACAATCCCTCTTAACGAGGATTGTGCTCTAGTAATACTCCATACTGAGCATTACTCTGATTATCCAACATCGGTCCCTGTGCTGATGCTAGGCCTCCCCGCCCAACATCCTCTGAACTGCTGCTTCCTGTATTGCTGCCCATGGCCCTGCCACTGCCACTGCTGCATCTTTACGGCAACTCTCTCTGCATCCGTGCTGCTGTTGGTCCATCCTCCCAGCACTACATCTGTAGCATATCCCCTTTCATCATGCTGCATCACGCTGCCCATAGCACTTCCACTGCTAACTGCTGCACTCCAACTGAGTTACCGAGAAATAAGTAACTGATCCACCCAACTTTGACATCCCTGTCGGGCTAGAGACACTCCCGATGTTGAAGCTTCCTCTGCCGCTAACAAGTGCTCCCTCTACTGACATCTACGTTGCTGCAACAACTCCCTACATCTCGCACTGTTGTACACCTCTCTGTGCCATCCTGCACTGGTGCAACACTTCCATGCCTCTCACACTATTGCAGCCTGCTAGCCTCGCGTTGTCCGAGGACTCCTGCACTGTAGCACTCTACCGCTTCATCCGCATCTTTCTCTACCGACATCCACCAATCCTGCTACTCCTCTTCGAGGCTTTCATAGCAAGGTATCATCCAAGAGGTTGGGTACCCAGAGGATCCTGCCCCTCATCGATTGTAGTCCGTTTGACTACAGCTCGATGTCTCCCCACTTCTTCTCAAGTGGCACATGACCACTCACGGCACAATCGTCATCCTCCTCGACTTCTTTCTCCTCCCTCGCTGGCACTGCCTTGGTCTCAGAAGCCTCTCCCTTGCTCTTCTTCCTAGGACACTAGTTCGCAAAATGACCCAGCTGCCCACAAGGGAAGCACTTGACCTTGGAGAGGTCCTCCTTCTTTCTCTTCTCCTGCTTCCCCGTAGATGATAGAGCCGCATCCTCATCTTCCTCCTTCTTGATTCTGACCCCTTTGCCACTACTCCCGCCTTGGTCACCCGTCTGATCTCTTCTTGACAAAGAGCCGCCCACAGTTCCTCCCAATCTGGAAGGCTCAACCTACCCAGTATGCTCTGGACAAATACCTCCCAATCCTCTGAGATTGCGTTCAATGCGGTTCACACCATCAATTCCTGATCTGGCATGGCCCCAATGGAAGTTAGCTGGTCACAGATCTCCTTCAATCGGCCAAGGAAGACATCTATCTGCTCTCCCTTCTACATCTGATATGACCGTAGCTGATTTTCAAGTAACATCTTCCTCTGCACAGAAGTATGCTGGTACAATTTCTTCAGGGTCTCCCATATCTCATTTGCCGTATCCTTTTAGGCAATATGCGGCACCACATGATCCTTGACCCCATCAAGGATGATGCACTTCTCCCTAGCCATTGCCTCCTCGTACTTCTCATTTTCAACTAGGTCAACTGGGATCAATATTATTTTCGAGGCGAAGTCCTTGATGCGATATCTGTCTAGAATGGACAAGATCCTGGCCTTCCAGACCACGAAGTTGGACGCTCCGTCCAACCTATCCTGATCTCTCAATCCATTCACGACCATTATGTTGCACTTCTTTCAACTCCTGTTGAGTCTCTCAACTTTCCGTCTAGAAGTTCTAGTTTGACTCCCTCTGAGTCTCGATTTCCCTTCTGGAAATCCCTCCTCCTTGGTCTTGCCCTGTTAGGTAATGTTCTGACCAGCGTACCCCACCAGCGTCGCTCTACAAATTACTCACAGCCTCCTATACCTCAGCAACTGAAGGATTTAGCCACTTGGCTCTACGAAATCCTAGCAATGACAAATCAACTCCCCTAGCCAATTGCGTCAGCCCTCCTGGCCTCTGGGTGGCTCTGCGTGAGCCTGATTCTGCCTCCCTTAGCCTTTGCGTTGCCTCTCTTTGGCCCAGAATGGTGACGCAATCTATCTGCGTCACTCCTTCCTCTGTCGCCTTCTGCACGTATCAACTCTATCACTCGGGACAGCTGAATCTGCTGCTACTGCTCTGCTAGCTGATGCCTTCAATTATCCTGTGATCTGCAACCACCCTCTGATACCATGTTGGAATTTCTAAGTTTAACCCGTTAGAAATTCTTCCGTACTATTTGGTTTATTTCTTCCTACTTGTTTAATTACTTAACAAGTTATTTAACATATAAATACTGAAAATAAACACAAGTACAGTATCTACTGTAAACATCTACAGATCATCAAATGAAAAACCCAATGTGAGAAAACCAATGCAGCTATTCAGAGGGTTTTATTATTATGCAGTTTTCAGAATACAACTAGGGTGCTAGAAATGGCTCACCCAACAGAGAATGCCCTTGACAGTAGTACTTCTCCTTGAAGACAGATATTCCAGTTGATTAATCACCGGATGAACAATCCCACAGCAACAATTGCAGCTCCCACTGCTCTATGTCACCCTACCCAGCTCTCCAGCACCCAGTCTATACCACAAAATCCTTCCAGCGCTACCTCTTGGCCCTGCATCAGCTCTGCTAGCCTCTGCGTCAACTTCTGGAGCTTCTGCGTCAGCCCCTAAACCCTCTGTGTCTCACACACTGGCCTCTCCTGGCTCTACACACCTCCTGGCTACCTCTGCATAGCACCCAGCTGTCTCTGCGTCAACCTCTCTGGGCTCTACATTGTCTCTCTAGTACCAACTTTGTCTCTCTGCTATGTACTCACTGCCCCTCGCTGCTGATCACTGATTCTATCTCTCTTAACAAACCCCGCTCTAGAGAATAGAATGACTGATCACTTTGGTGTGTTCTCCAACTGACCCTCAAGCCTCCTCTTATACTTTTCTCGTTGGTCCATCAACGGCCGAAATTAAATCTCTAATCAACGGCTAAGATTAGATTTGGCTTGATCCATGACTTTTGGAACATTCTAACCCAGTTTTATATTAATACCCATTAATATTTTATTTTTCCTAAGTTTAGACTTAGGAACTCCATTAAAAATATTAATTATTTTAATATCTCCCAAAACAGTTAGAATCTGCCCAAACCATTTCTGAGTCTTGGAGATCTCATGTGTTTTACCCCTCCACCAATTTACATGACTAGACCACATCCGATGCTACCCCAAATCAACAATAATAAAACCCTTAGAGCTGTTGCACCAATTTTCCCGCATTGGGTTTTTCCGGGGACATTTGTCCAAAAACAACTGTGTCATTTGTGTTGTATCTTTCTCTATTGTCCAGTTTCTTGTTTCGGCATATTATTTAATTGGTGTAGGCTATAGTGTATTTATTTTGATGTTTTCCATAGGAAACTGCAAATAGTTTGTTCATGTAAATCTAACAAGCAGGAGAAATATCAGCAGTTGTTGCAGTAGGTATTCCCAGGTTTGAGGAATTTTCACAGATGCCTCTCAGCTTCTAGAGGAACATCTTCCGCTGCTCGGAAGTACCGTGGTATAGTGTGGAGAGAGCATCCCACATCTCTTTGGTTGTTCACTTGGCCGCTATATGTGAGATATATGGTCCCGAACTCCATCCAGGATCAACCGCTTCACCCTAGCCATTTCCTTCCTATATTCCTTGAGCTCGTCTGCATCCTGAGGAACTACCACCACATTATCAACGTAGGCGTTCAGGCCATATTCATCTAGAAAGAAGGACATCCTGGCTTTCCAAATGACATACTTGGACAATCCATCCAACCTATCCTTATCTCTAAGCCTTCAGTGGCCATCTAGAAAACTGTCAAAAATCGCCTCTTTCCTTCTGCTTGGCTATTGCTCTGCTACTCGCACTCCCTTTTGGAGTGAGAAGATCTACTCACAACTACTGCCAATCTGCAAGGAAAAATCGAACTTCTGAGACTCAAAGTTCCCTGAGAGAAATTTTCCCTCTGTTGTGTGTGTTTTTCTCTTCCACCCGATGTTGGTTCTGCTGCTACGAAAACCCTCTGCATCCAACCGAAAATCTACTCAGTGAATATTTGAGTTGCAATTGCTCCCTCTGACTACTAGAATCACTCTCCTAGGAAAATCGAATTTTCTGCACCCCTACAACTGAAAATCGAACTGTTGGCCCAACAATTCAGCCTGCCTACCTGAGCACTACACTGCCTCAAGAATTTCGGCCTACTGCTCACATTCTAATACCATGTGAAAATTGCACAACTAGAATCCTATTGCAACAACTAGTATTATTTCTTCTAACTGAAAAATTAATTATTTAGTTTATTGCTATGGCAACATCGAAATAAAAACACTACAACCTTCACAAATAAAACTTCCTATTAGTGGTCACATCCTGAAATAGTTTCAAAATAGCATCCCACATTTTCTTTGTTATATCCAACTGAGCAATTTGCACAAACTATATGGTCCTCGACTCCATCAAGGATTATCCTCTGTGTTTTCAAATCTTCCTTCAGTATTTTGAAAGTTGTGCTAGATCCGTTGGAACGACCATCACACTGGTCGCATTCTCCTTGAGACCATTTTCTTCCAACAACAACAAAATTTTGGCTTTCCGAACACCAAAGTTAGAGCCTCCATCTCATTTGTCCTGATCTCTCAAAACCGTTGAGAGCATTTTTAACCCCTCGTAAAATAAGTGAAACCCAAATAAACTGAAGAACTCGAACTGGGTTTTAAACCCTCGGCTTTTCTCTTCCTATGCCAGTGCAAAGCCTTATTCTTCCCTTAGATTTGCTTTGATACCACGTGAAATTATAATATTGTTGCGATTAACTAGTTATTATTCTCCTGTCAATTTGACTATTTGTCTTCTGCAATTTGTATGCAGAAAATACTATATAAAACACTATTGCAACTTCACAAAAAATAAATAAATCACAGGAACTAAGAAAATATTGAACACACACAAAAATAATGAACATAGATACTTTTGGACAAATGTCCCTAGAAAAACCCCAATGTGGGGAAAACTAGTTCTACAGATGAGTATTTTATTTATTTTTCAACAAAATTCCATGATTGAAAATTACCATTGTTTACTGTAAATTACCAAACCTCAGAAAAATTGTTTCTGTCACTTCTACAAGTTGATTTGTCTTCTTAGAGACAACTCATCCCCTCTAATTTAGTTTGTCCTCCCTCGGGCTCACTAAATCGAACCACAGGTGCAGCCCTATCATGTCGGCCCTCACTGGCAACTTGCACTGGCTAGAAAATCAACTTGGCCTCCTCTAGAATTTGACTTCTTTTGCCAAACTCGACTTATCCTGTGCAAATTTTTCACTCCAGAAAATATCTCTTTGCTCCAACAACTCAGCCTCTCTAAAGCAACTCGTACCACTAGGAAACACGACCTCTACTGCAGATAAAATCAACCTCCCTCTAACACTAAGAAACTGGAAATCACTGTGAAGAATATCCTTCGGCAATTTTGTCTTCAATCACTCTTGATCTCAATCTACTAGTGCCCTTACGCCTACCCTTGCTATCAATACAAATATGTGTCTCTGATATATGTTCTCCAAATGCTCATCGATTTCCTTCTATAATCTCTTGATGAGCAATCAACGGCCATGATCTAATCTCAATCGATGGCTAACATCATCTTGAGCCCATCAAATGAATTTTCTAGAAGTCACTAGAGGAAAATCAATTTACCTCAATTAATCCAGATTAATTAAACTATTTCCCTAAGTTAGACTTAGGAAAATTAATAAGTTAGCTAATTAATTCTAATTAAGGTAATTTTCCATAGAAGCTTTTTTTGGGTATTGGAGAAAATTAATCCAATCTGTTCCTTAGCCTCATAAACACCATCTAAGACTAGAACATCTATTCAAGCTACATAAACTAACATAGCCTTGTAGGGTAGACCTATCCAAGGCATGCTAGATTTTACGGCAACATTTTGGTGCCATTGTCGGGAAGGAAGTGAGTCTACCTTCCCATAAATCAAAGCATCTAAGCTATTTGAAGAGTTGAATTTCCTAACAACAAAATAGATCCTCTTCTAGCCACTGCTATATAATTTGACCATGGAGGTAGCTTCCCGGACCTTCTTGACATATCATCAAAGAGACAAAGGATCTCCTGGCACTCAGTTCTTTGACAAGGTAAACATGAGAAGGAAAATTCCTCCACTAATGCAATATTTCCTTCATTCATTAAGCTTTGTAAACATCTTAAGAGCCCCTCATCTTTACCTTCTAAATATAATGCACCACGCTTTTTGTTGATTTGGGGTAGCAATGGATGTGCTCTAGCCACGAAATTTGGTGGAGAGGTTGGGGCACATGAAATCTCCAATACCCAGAAAAGATTTGGGCAGATTCTAAACAGATCAGGAGATATTAAAATAATTAATATTTTTTGGAGTCCCTAAGTCTAAACTTAGGGAAAAAATAAAATATTAATGTGTATTAATATGAATCTGTGTTAGAATGGTCCAAAAGACATGGATCAAGCTAGATCTAATCTTAGCTGTTGATTAGGGACATAATCTCGGCCATTGACATGTCAATAGGAAAAGTATAAGAGGAGGATTGACGGTCACATGGAGAAGACACCAGAGTGATCAGTCATTCTATTCTCTAGAGCGAGGTTTGCTGAGAGAGATAGAATTAGTGATCAGGAGATGCAGCTGCGGGGAATTCAAGTACAGAGAGAGAGAGAGGTAGAGATAGTGCCGGGAGAGCAACGCAGTAGCCAAGGAGAGTGATGCAGAGCCAGCCAGGGCTCACACAGGGCCACGCAAAGGCAGCCGGGAGCTACCTAGAGCCTCAAAGAGGCCAGCGTTGTTGACGCAGAGGGCCAGAGGGCTGACGCAGACCCATCCGGGGTGACACAGGGCCAGCGTGAGGCAGGGGCTGACGCAATCCAGAGAGAGGCTGACGCTGGGGTTTTTGGGGCAGATTTGTGCTGAGTAGCTGCCGGAAGGATTATCCAGAGTTTCAGCCAGAAGATTTGTCAGAAACTGAGAGGTATAACTGCCAAGGAAATTCTCTGTTGGGTAGGCCAATTTCGGCACCCAGATTGTACTCTGATATTGCTTAATAAGAAAACCCTCAGATAGCTGCACTAGTTTTACCACATTGGATTTTTCCAGGGACATTAGTCCAAAAATAATGGTGTCATATGCTATGTTTGTTTCTATTTCTTTTAGTTGTTGATCTGTAATATGTTGAGCATGCAGTAGTGTTTATTTTCGGTGTTTACATTGTAAATAACTTGTTAAGGAAAATAACAAGTAGGTAGGAATAAATCAGATAAAGTGGATGGAGGGTTTCTAACAAAGTAAACTTAGAAACTTCAACATGGTATCAGAGCGTGATTGCAGATCACAGGAGGACTAAAGGACATCTGCAAAGCAGAGAAATAGCAGCAAAAAACAATTGTCCCGAGGTGACAAAAGTTGTTTCTAGCAGAGCAACAAAAAGGAAGGGTGACGCAGTGCCTGCGTCATCAAGGGTGAGCCAAGAAGAGGCAGTGAAGATGCTAAGGAAGGCAAAAGAAGCCTCACTGTTATTATTATTTTGAGGTTGAAAACTTTGCATTTGCGCTCTTTCCATTTGGATCAACCTATTCTGCAAAGTAGCTATCTCCTTATTATGATTGATTTCCATGGTTTCAATCTTTTGAAGCAATTTGAGAACAAGTTCGCTTTCAGGTTCTTGAACTGCTTTTCCTTTAGGTTCTTTTAGTTTCATAGCAGCCCTATCAAAACCTGGGATCTCAGACTTCCCAGATACTGCCTTGTCCTTTTCAAGCTCTATAGCTAAGGCTTGGCAATCTCTATAATCATTAAGTTTAGCACGCCTTAATTCATAAGATGGCTCAAGACTAAAAGCATCAATGTAAAAATCTTGGAGAGATTTGTCTGTAGGTTTATAGTCTTGAGGTAATTCTCTAATAATACCATTAAACCTTTTATTAAATTCTTCAACAGTTTCATTCTCTCTCTTTTTTATTATGCTAATAGCTTTTACGAGGTGTCTTCCTTCTCTCTTATCTCCACATTTTTCTTTAAATGCATTAATGATCGATTCTAAGGAATCAAATGAATTCTAAGGCTTTTTAGTAAACCATTCATGAGCATCGTCCCCCAAGGTTAAAATGAAAAGAGTCATTCTAACATCTTCATGATCGAAATCAGGAGACCTTGCGTACTTGCTAAAATCTCTTAGATGCGAATTTGCACTAATCGCATTATCTCCCTGAAAGCTAGGCAACTTATCTATCCCAACTGATGGAAGAGCATTGGGATACCCTAGAATGTTAGAAAAATTGCAAGGGGCATACATATCCATGATGATGTGCCTAACTTGACTAGTAAAAAGCAAATGGATATCGGAGAGGGCTTCTTGTCCAAGGTTAATAAGAAGTGTACGAGAAGAAAGTTTGTGTAATCGTACCCTGAGTACCTTTTCAGGATCAGAAGTAGGATTGCACAGACTGCTTGGATGTCTTCTAGTATACACTCTTGAAAATAATATATGAAGTGGAGTCGCCACCTGGATAAGAAGTGAAACACGGAAAAGCTCGAAATGAAAGAACCAAGGACAAAAAAACTCTATCCCCAGCAACGGCGCCAAAAAATGTTGTCGCATAGATTGTCACAACAACGCTCAGACCAGGGGCTATCACTCTGATCCCCGATCTCTCCGTTTAAGCCTGTCTCCCGCGGCTAAGGGGGGTAGACCCATGGGAAAATGATTGACCAACTGTGAATCAGTTGGTTTGGGAGACACGAAAGGAAACCAACACTAAACAGATTTTATTAATTTAATAGACCAGTGCCTTATGGAGTTAATGTTTAAATGATTACCTATTAAATGTTGCAGAAATGTAAACAATGTAGAGCAATCATTTATCATTAAATAACTCAAACAAAGATTAACTTTTATCAAATGCGAGAAAATGCTTAACGGCTTAATGATACTCAAGCAACTTAAAATTTCGAAAGAAAAAGTTCAATACACAACCACGTAATTTTAAACGCTAACCAGATATCACATTCATGTAGCTAATCTTCAAAATGATCATTCAAGCATGCTAACTCACATAAAAATGATAAACATTAATTCCACATTAAAATTTTAGCCTCAGCAGAAAAGATAAAACGTGATAAATCCCTGAGCCAAGACTGAATTTGGCAAAATATTTCCAAAATATTTTTATGTTTTTCAGACAAAAATTTAAAACAAAAATTAAAACTAAATGAAACTTAAAAATCTAAATCTACACTTTAAAAGAAAAGAAACTCCCTTTTTTTATAATTTTATGATTTTAATTTTTTTTTTTTTAAAGCTTTAAACTTAAGACTAAAAAAATAAAATTTAACCTAATCTAAGACTAAATGATTTAAATCTAAATCTAAAGTTTTTTAAATCTAAAAAAAAAATTAAACAAAATATAAACCTAAACCCTAACTAAAGTTAACGAATTTCTTTATGAATTTTTTATGAATATAAATTTAGAAATAATGTGACTCTAAAATGATCTAATGCATGAAGACTGAACAAAACCAAAAAAAACTAAAATAAAAATGAAAATCGAATTTAATTTTTTATAAAGCCTAAACAAATTAAATTAAAAGAAAAAGACTTACGCTAAACCCTAAACTATAATCTGAATGTAATAAAACTAATGTCTAAAGTTCTCTAATCGCACTTACGATGAAACCAAAAATGGTTTCTTCATACGCAGGCAGAGAAAAGACTTACGTATAACAGTTCACCAAAAATTTACCTGGCCCGTGCTATAACAGTTACCTGGCCCGTGCTCAAAAAAAAAATTTAGACTGCTTTGTGTACAGGTGACGTCCAGAAGGAAAGCGCATTTGAAGTCGATCTGCAGTTGCGTGTTTGCAGGGTGAGTTCTTCAGCAACTGGAGCAGCGTGTGGATAAGTTGCAGGTGCGTGGAGCCCCAAAGAAATCAACGCAGGGAGCATTGATTTCTTTGTTTGCTGCAAGTGTAATGGCGGCAAGGTTTGAGGAGATTGAGCGATGAGAAGGCAACACGCAGGATGGAAGACTGTACGCAGGGATTGTGGTAGCGTGAGATAGATAGCGTGAGGGGCGTTTGAAAAAAAAAAAAAAAAAAACGTTGCAAGTAAACCAAGAATTTGATGTGTGTTGTAGGGATGGCTGCGTGTAGGTGAAGACAGAGGTTTGCTGGCAGATTTGGCACGTTTGTAGAACAGCGACTGATGATGGCATACAGTGAGGAGGGTGAGGGGTATAGTAAACACCGCAAGGACACTCGAAATTTTCCAGAGACCTCAAAATTTCTCCAGATCTGAGACAAAAACCCCTGCAAAAGCTATTTTCTGGGGCCAAATCTGGTTTCACACAAAAGAAATTTTTATCAAACTTGCAACCTGCAATGGGAAAACAAGCACCCGGAGAATATATGCAAATATTAAAGCTAAAACCCTGCAAACTGGTCCAAAATTACAAAATTATAGCTCTACAACAGCCAGATTTGTCAGTTATCATCAATAATATTTTCAGAACTTCAGATTTGCTATGAAATGCTTTAGAAATCTCTCATGCAAATCAGAAAACAAACTTAAATAATAAACCCAAGATCGAAACTGGCTGGGCTCTGCAAGAGAATGCTTGCGGGAGTTGACTGGTTCAGCCGAGAACTTCCCCAAACGCCCACTGATCTTCAATAAGGGTTTCCTGCACAGCTCACTTCAACCATCAATAAAGAGAGAAAAAACAGTACTAGATCTCAAAAGCAATGGAGATACCTGCCATTACTTCAGAAATTCTAATACCATTCAAACCTTAGCAAGTGAAAAAGATACCTGTGCTCAACAATACTCTTTAATAAGCTGTTACTAATGGCTAAGAATTAAAATATGCAGAAAATAAAATAGCTCACAGCACTTCCAAAGAGTAACACCAGCAAGATTTCAACCCCAAAGTCTTTCTTTATTAGCACCAGAAAAAGTTTACAAGAGAGCTTCTTCAGCACAAGACTCACAGATCAAATGATCTCAAATAACCCCTAGCACCCCACTTAAAGGAAAAATTCCCAACGGCTAGTTCGAGTGATCCATGTCAAAATGATATCGACCGTCGATGAGGATCAAGATATCTCTTAATCTCATCCGTCGAATTTTTAATGCATTAAAAAATTGAAATTCTGCATTTATTTACTCAAAATATTATTATTTTATTATTTTTTAAGTTTTTATTCTATTTTATTATTTTATTTTATTTTTTTAAATTTTTATTTATTATTATTATTATTAATATTATTATTTTTATTTTTTATTTTTTTTTTAGTTTTTTAATTTTTTTTTTCTTTTAATTTATTTTTAAATGGATCTTCGAACTTAGCCTTTGGAAAAATTAACCTAGGACCTAGGACTTAGGACTTATGAGGGGATTAAAACATTTTCTAACCCTCAAGACACTTTACATCATGACTTTTACAACTTTACATCCCAAGGGGGAAAACCCATTTGACATAGACCCTCATAAACCACCCAGTTCTACGACACAACTATAATCTAGCAGATTAACACACTAGGATTCTCCTAAGATTCTAATGACAAAATTCATTCCGGCTTTGGGGTTAGGCTGAAGGAAAACTCTGCCGATCATGGATCGGTGAGATGAAAAACCTTCCGGAACGTAGATTATCACTAGAAAATTAGGTCCACCTAGGCAATTTACATAGATGACTCATATCTGCTAAGATTATTTACAATTCACACATGCAGACTGGGTTTACAACATAGTATGATCAAGACGACAATGACTGTCGAATGGCACGGACATGTCGATCAAGCGCTATCCCTTTTTGCGAAGAAAAGAGGGTGTATTGCTATGGGTAGTTGACACGTAGTGGTCAACATCTGGCTCTACTTGGGGACACGTTGATGCACTGTAGGAATGTGAGAATCCAGAATCTGCATCCATGCAACACACAACATAAATAAGTAGCGTCCATTCAAACATCATCATATAACATCTAAGCACATAAAAGATAGAAGCTCTTCATTTATTAACAAGGAAAGTAAATCTAATCCTAAATCAGAAATAAAATGCTGAAATAACAAGGAGTAGGGATAGAAATACAATAAAAAGGATGCCCTATGGCATCAGATATCATCTTTGAAGAACAACTTGAGCATTTGGCCATTTGTAGGTAGATCAAGTGGTTGGTCATCCAATCTGCTCAAATGGAATGAGTTTGGCCTAGCTACGTCTCGAATGATATACGGTCCCAGCCACAAACTATCGAACTTCTTATGTTTTCCTGGTTTTTCATTCTTGCGGTCCCAAAGTAGTACCATATCTCCCACCTGCAAAGATCTAGATTGAGAGAATTTATCAAAGCTTTTCTTAATGTTAGATTGATTTTTACATATAGCATCAAAAGCTGTTCTACGAGCTTCATCTAACTCCACAATCTGATCTATTCTATTCTGAACAACATCTTTATTAGTAGAAAAAATTTGAAGGAGCTGATAAGCTGGAAATTTCAGGTGCACAGGTAAAGTTACATCCAAGTCATAAACTAACTCAAAGGGAGATTTACCAGTAGCTTTCTTCTTAGTGATTCTATCTGCCCATAAAGCATACTTGATTTTGCTGTCCCATGATCTCTTATTATCTCCTACTATCTTGTTGATAATGATTATGAGATTCTTGTTACTTGATTCAGCCAGACCATTACCCTGAGGATAATAATTTGACGAATGAGATAAGACAATGCCATATTTGAAACAAAAAGATGAAAAATCTAAGGAACTAAAAGCTTTGGCATTGTCAGTAGTGATCTTAGCAGGGACACCAAATCTAGTAATGATATTATTTTCAATGAAATCCATAATAACCTTTTCAGTGGCATTCTTAGCAGGAATGGCTTCAACCCATTTAGTAAAATCCGTAGCAGTCAAAATCCATGAGTAGCCATTGCTAGAATTTTCATGGAACTTCCCTATGAAGTCCAAACCCCAATGCTGAAAAGGTGCCTCTACAATGACAGGTTGTAAGGGTAGGGTAGCAAGCCTCTGTTTCCCAGTGAATAGTTGACAGGCTTGACAGGCTCTAACAAACTTGTGCACATCAAAAAAGATTGAAGGCCAATAGTAACCAGCTCTCAGGATTTTGTGGGCGGTAGTTCTAGCAGCATAATGACCACCACAAAATCCTGAATGAAACTCAAAGATTAATTTCTTGGACTCAACGTCATCAACACACCTAAGCACTATGCCCTCAAGATTTCTCCACCCAAGGCCATCCTTCATAAGGCAATACTTAGTGGCTTTTAGTCTAAGAGCCCTTCTCTTATGAGCAACTAAATGGTTAGGACATGCAAGATTCATCAAGTAATAAACTATGTCCTTGTACCACTCATGCTCCCCTAATCTTTGCAACTCCGACGAAGATAGATCGCTAAGACAAAACAAACCAAGAGTCTTTTCGTTGCCTTCAGTCAACATCTGAGCCAAACCTTGGCCTTTGACTAGCTTGGTGGATCTGATCTCTAAATCATATTCTTGTATTTTAGTAACCCACCTAGCACAAGTCCCTAAGCAATCGGTTTGAGTTAATATATCTTTAACAGCAGAATGTGGGACGAAAGCAATGATTTTAGAATAACCCACATATGTTTTGAAGTGCTTAAGAGACTTGACCAAGGCATATGCCTACTTTTCCATGGTATTGTACTTCAATTCGGAATTTTGAAGTGCTCTACTCATGAAAGCGATAGGCTGTTCATGACCATCTTTATTCTTTTGTAACAGGACACCAGCAATGGTATCTTCAGATGCGAAAGAAAAAATCATGAAATCCTTGGAATAATCGGGACTAACTAAGACAGGAGCTCTTGCAATAGCGCATTTGATTTCATGAAAAGCCTTTTTGTTGTCTTCTTGCCAAACAAATTTTGCATCTTTCTTTAGAAGACTTTGAATAGGCTTAGCTATTTCTGCGTAATTTGGAATAAACCTTCTAATAAAATTTGTCTTTCCAAGGAAAGACTGAAGGGATTTAATATTATGAGGGAGAGGAATCTTTTGGATTGTTTCAATTCTTTCAAGATCAATCTTGATTCCTTCCTTAGAAATGATATGGCCAAGTAATTTCCCTTCTGTTACTCCAAAAACAGACCTAGCTGGATTCAAAGAAATCCCATATTCTCTACATCTATCGAAAACCTGCCGAAGATGATTTACATGACTGATAGCATCTTTAAAGAAAACAGTAAGATCATCTTGATAAATTTCAATAAATTTCCTGATTAAACCTTTGAAAGCATAATCCATAGCCCTTTGGAATCTAGCCCCAGCGTTTGTTAATCCAAACGGCATTCTGATGTATTCAAAGGTACCCCATGGTGTGGTGAATGTGGTTTTATGACGATCTTCCTTTTCAACCCATACCTGATTGTACCCAGAAAAACCATCTAGCAACGACATCATTCCAGAACCGGTTACTCTTTGCAACAAAGTTTCCATGTTTGGCAAAGGGTAATTATCTTTATTGCATGCTAGATTAAGGTTTCGAAAATCAACACACAGCCTTATCGTACCGTTCTTTTTCCTAACAATCACCAGATTTGAACACCATGTTGAATGCCTGGTTTGAGCGATAATTCCTGCTGCAAGCATTTTCGCAAGTTCTTTCTGAACTAAAGGGGCTAATTTAGGATTAATTTGCCTAAGTTTCTGGCGGAAGGGTTTAGCATTTTCATCTTTTAAGGGGATAGTATGTTCCATGACATCTTCCCTATAGCCCTTTAATTCATCATAAGAAAAAGCTAAAACATCGCGATACTCGCGAAGTAAATCAGTTAACTTTTTTCTTTCCTCCGCACTAGTACCTCTACCAATTTTAACAATCTTCGGGTTTTCAGAAGTACCAATGTTTATCTCGAGATATTCGCCTAGGTCCATCTTATTTTCTTCTCTCAACTTCGTGGCATCATGCCGATCAAAATGTTGCTCTAAGGCAACCACATTTCTAGGAGTAGGGTTTATGATATGCTCATGATTTAAAGATCCATTCTCCTCAGAATCTATCCGGAAATCTTCAAACTCATCCAAACTATTAAGAAAACGAATGACTTGCTTTTCATCATTGAAAACCTGCCAATGCTCTAAGTTATCTGGAACAGATGGTTTAAATATTACTTCCATTTTGATCTTATCATTAATTAGCTCTTCAGATAACTGGAAAGTAGTAGCAGCTACGGCAAGTTCGTCTGCCAAACTATTTTGCTCTCTCGGGATAGCTTTGAGGCCAAGAGCATCAAAGTGATCCATAGTATCCCACACAGCATTTCGATAATTCCTTAGTCTTTGATTTTTGCATGTGAATTTATTTTTAAGCTGCATGATAACTAAATCAGAATCCCCCTTAATGCTAAGCAACTTGATCTTCAAAGACTTTGCCAATTCAAGCCCCAACAATATAGCCTCATATTCAGCGACATTGTTGGTTGCTTCAAATTCTAATCGATAGGCAAACTTGAAAATGTGATCAAGGGGAGATTTAAGCACTATTCCAGCACCTTTACCATGCCTAGACGATGCACCATCGAAGTACATATACCAAACTTTATCCTTGAGACTCTTAATCTTATCATCGGGAGGAATTATGAAATTAGACATGATGGCATAGTTCCCAATGTCAGATTGCTCTTTGATTATCTCGTTGTGAGGTCTCTTAGGATCTTCGACATGAAATTTTCTTTCGGGCTCTCTATTTAGTCTTACAAAACCATCACCCCTAGGAGAAGGAATCATAGCATATGACCAATTCATTTGAATACTTCCTCCTAGATCAGAGGCCCACTTTCTGGATAACGGCATACCCCAGGCATCAGGCACATCCACAACAACAATATCCGTGACAATCATGATGTCTGGGTAAACAGATAGATGAACTTGCAAATCTTTGATCAAACCATGCACTTCAATTTTCTTAGAATCCATGGCACATATGTTATAGTAGGGTCTAGAAACTCTTAAGTTAAGCTGTTCCATGACCCTTTTAGTCATTACACAAGCTGATGCACCAGAATCCAACATGCAATTATTCAATTTATATCCATTAACTAATAAGGTGATAAAGAAAGGCTGGTGATCTTTGTTATCAGCGTCTAAGCTTTGCAAATATATGGGAGCATCGTGATAGTCAGCTTCTCGAGTTTTCTGTTGAGAAGTATTTACTTGAGAACCTTGAATAGCTTTTAGTAATTTGTCCCTTTGGGAAGGGATTTTAGCAATCTCGGAGACATGAACCCAGACTTTTGCATTGTTAAACCAACTTCCCAAATCGACATCTAATCCAGAGTTTATACCAGGGTTAAAAGTTCGAGGGGGAATTTGATTCCCGCTTTGATCCTTATCCCTTCTCTGGTATGTCAAACCTTTATCTCTAGCAATTTCCAAGATTTGCTCGGGAGAGGGTTTCTCACCATATAACCTAACCAAAATGTCATCTTCATTTTCAAGGTTGTTTATACTAAAAGCTGATGAAGGATTCATAACGTCACGACTCTTTTCCTTGACCTCTATCCAATCATCCATAGACAAAGGAAACTTGCTACCTACTACATTTATTTGATCACCTTTTCCAAACATTCCATTATCTAAAATTCTTCTAACGATGGGACAAGTGGCCTCTTCATGAAGAGCATCGCAAACCCGACAGTAAGGAGGAGCATTATCAACCAAATTAGCTAGCGGATTAGGAGGTCTCTGCTCACTAGATTGACCCTTCTTTTGCCACTTGTTATCTCTGTTATTATTATTTCGAGGTTGAAAACTTTGCGTTTGCACTCTTTCCATTTGGATCAACCTATTCTGCAAAGTAGCTATCTCCTTATTATGATTGATTTCCATGGTTTCAATCTTTTGAAGCAATTTGAGAACAAGTTCGCTTTCAGGTTCTTGAACTGCTTTTCCTTTAGGTTCTTTTAGTTTCGTAGCAGCCCTATCAAAACCTGGGATCTCAGACTTCCCAGATGCTGCCTTCTCCTTTTCAAGCTCTATAGCTAAGGCTTGGCAATCTCTATAATCATTAAGTTTAGCACACCTTAAATCATAAGATGGCTTAGGACTAAAAGCATCAATGTAAAAATCTTGGAGAGATTTGTTTGTAGGTTTATAGTCTTGAGGTAATTCTCTAATAATACCATTAAACCTTTTATTAAATTCTTCAACAGTTTCATTCTCTCTCTTTTTTATTATGCTAATAGCTTTTACTAGGTGTCTTCCTTCTCTCTTATCTCCACATTTTTCTTTAAATGCATTAATGATCGATTCTAAGGAATCAAAGGAATTCTGAGGCTTTTTAGTAAACCATTCATGAGCATTGCCCCCTAAGGTTAAAATGAAAAGAGTCATTCTAACATCTTCATGATCGAAATCAGGAGACCTTGCGTACTTAGCCATCCATATGCTAAAATCTCTTAGCTGCGAATTTGCACTAATCGCATTATCTCTCTGAAAGCTAGGCAACTTATCTATCCCAACTGATGGAAGAGCATTGGGATACCCTGGAATGTTAGAAAAATTGCAAGGGGCATACATATCCATGATGTTGTGCCTAACTTGACTAGTAAAAAGCAAATGGATATCGGAGAGGGCTTCTTGTCCAAGGTTAATAAGAAGTGTACGAGAAGAAAGTTTGTGTAATCGTACCCTGAGTACCTTTTCAGGATCAGGAGTAGGATTGCACAGACTGCTTGGATGTCTTCTAGTATACACTCTTGAAAACAATATATGAAGTGGAGTCGCCACCTGGACAAGAAGTGAAACACGGAAAAGCTCAAAATGAAAGAACCAAGGACAGAAAAACTCTATCCCCAGCAACGGCGCCAAAAAATGTTGTCGCACAGATTGTCACGACAACGCTCAGACCAGGGGCTGTCACTCTGATCCCCGATCTCTCCGTTTAAGCCTGTCTCCCATGGCTAAGGGGGGTAGACCCTATGGGAAAATGATTGACCAACTGTGAATCAGTTGGTTTGGGAGACACGAAAGGAAACCAGCACTAATAGATTTTATTAATTTAATAGACCAGTGCCTTATGGAGTTAATGTTTAAATGATTACCTATTAAATGTTGCAGAAATGTAAACCATGTAGAGCAATCATTTATCATCAAATAACTCAAACAAAGATTAACTTTTATCAAATGCGAGAAAATGCTTAACGGCTTAATGATACTCCAGCAACTTAAAATTTCAAAAGATAAAGTTCAACACACAACCACATAATTTTAAACGCTAACCAGATATCACATTCATGTAGCTAATCTTCAAAATGATCATTCAAGCATGCTAACTCACATAAAAATGATAAACATTAATTCCAGATTAAAATTTTAGCCTCAGCAGAAAAGATAAAACGTGATAAATCCCTAAGCCAAGACTGAATCTGGCAAAATATTTCCAAAATATTTTTATGTTTTTCAGACAAAAATTTAAAACAAAAATTAAAACTAAATGAAACTTAAAAATCTAAATCTACACTTTAAAAGAAAAGAAACTCCCTTTTTTTATAATTTTATGATTTTAATTTTTTTTATTTTTTTTAAAGCTTTAAACTTAAGACTAAAAAAATAAAAAAATAAAATTTAACCTAATCTAAGACTAAATGATTTAAATCTAAATCTAAAGTTTTTTAAATCTAAAAAAAAAAATTAAACAAAATATAAGCCTAAACCCTAACTAAAGTTAACGAATTTCTTTATGAATTTTTTATGAATATAAATTTAGAAATAATGTGACTCTAAAATGATCTAATGCATGAAGCCTGAACAAAACCAAAAAAAACTAAAATAAAAATGAAAATCGAATTTAATTTTTTATAAAGCCTAAACAAATTAAATTAAAAGAAGAAGACTTACGCTAAACCCTAAACTATAATCTGAATGTAATAAAACTAATGTCTAAAGTTCTCTAATCGCACTTACGCTGAAACCAAAAACGATTTCTTCATACGCAGGCAGAGAAAAGACTTACGTATAACAGTTCACCAAAAATTTACCTGGCCCGTGCTATAACAGTTACCTGGCTCGTGCTCAAAAAAAAAATTTACACTGCCTTATGTACAAGTGACGTCCAGAAGGAAAGCGCATTTGAAGTCGATCTGCAGTTGTGTGTTTGCAGGGTGAGTTCTTCAGCATCTGGAGCAGCGTGTGGATAAGTTGCAGGTGCGTGGAGCCCCAAAGAAATCAACGCAGGGAGCACTGGTTTCTCTGTTTGCTGCAGGTGTAATGGCGGCAAGGTTTGAGGAGATTGAGCGATGAGAAGGCAGCACGCAGGGATTGTGGTAGCGTGAGATAGATAGCGTGAGGGGCGTTTGAAAAAAAAACGTTGCAAGTAAACCAAGAATTTGATGTGTGCTGTAGGGATGACTGCGTGTAGGTGAAGACAGAGGTTTGCTGGCAGATTCGGCACGTTTGTAGAACAGCAACTGATGATGGCGTACAGTGAGGAGGGTGAGGGGTATAGTAAACACCGCAAGGAAACTCGAAATTTTCCAGAGACCTCAAAATTTCTCCAGATTTGAGACAAACACCCCTGCAAAAGCTATTTTCTAGGGCCAGATCTGGTTTCACACAAAAGAAATTTTTATCAGACCTGCAACCTGCAATGGGAAAACAAGCACCCGGAGAATATATGCAAATATTAAAGCTAAAACCCTACAAACTGGTCCAAAATTACAAAATCATAGCTCTACAACAGCCAGATTTGTCAGTTATCATCAATAATATTTTCAGAACTTCAGATTTGCTATGAAATGATTTAGAAATCTCTCATGCAAATCAGAAAACAAACTTAAATAATAAACTCAAGATCGAAACTGGTTGGGCACTGCAAGAGAATGCTTGCGGGAGTTCGCTGGTTCAGCCGAGAACTTCCCCAAACGCCCACTGATCTTCTTCAATAAGGGTTTCCTGCACAACTCACTTCAACCATCAATAAAGAGAGAAAAAACTGTACTAGATCTCAAAAGCAATGGAGATACCTGCCATTACTTCAGAAATTCTAATACTATTGAAACCCTAGCAAGTGAACAAGATACCTGTGCTCAACAATACTCTTTAATAAGTAGTTACTAACGGCTAAGAATTAAAAAATGCAGAAAATAAAATAGCTCACAGCACTTCCAAAGTAACACCAGCAATATTTCAATCCCAAAGTCTTTCTTTATTAGCACTAGAAAAAGTTTACAAGAGAGCCTCTTCAGCACAAGACTCACAGATTGAATGATCTCAAATGACCCCTAGCACCCTACTTAAAGGAAAAATTCCCAACGGCTAGTTCGAGTGATCCATGTCAAAATGATATCAACCGTCGATGAGGATCAAGATATCTCTTAATCTCATTCGTCGAATTTTTAATGCATTAAAAAATTGAAATTCTGCATTTATTTACTCAAATATTATTATTTTATTATTTTTTAAGTTTTTATTCTATTTTTTTTTTTTAAATTATTATTATTATTATTTTTAATTTTTAATTTTTTTTAAATGGATCCTCGAACTTAGCCTTTGGAAAAATTAACCTAGGACCTAGGACTTAGGACTTATGAGGGAATTAAAACATTTTCTAACCCTCAAGACACTTTACATCATGACTTTTACAACTTTACATCCCAAGGGGGAAAACCCATTTGACATAGACCCTCATAAACCACCCAGTTCTGTGACACAACTATAATCTAGCAGATTAACACACTAGGATTCTCCTAAGATTCTAATGACAAAATTCATTCCGGCTTTGGAGTTAGGCTGAAGGAAAACTCTACCGATCATGGATCGGTGAGACGAAAAACCTTCCGGAACGTAGATTATCACTAGAAAATTAGGTCCACCTAGGCAATTTACATACATGACTCATATCTGCTAGATTATTTACAATTCACACATGCAGACTGGGTTTACAACATAGTATGATAAAGACGACGATGACTGTCGAACGGCACGGACATGTCGATCAAGCGCTATCCCTTTTTGCGAAGAAAAGTGGGTGTACTGCTATGGGTAGTTGACACGTAGTGGTCAACAGTGCCTATGTGCACATTCAGTCTGGTCTTTTCTCTGTGTAATCGATTTCTTCTTCCTCATTCCTAATAAAAACGGTCGCCCATTTTGAAAGCGGACCGGGAGACGTAGTCCATCAGGAACGAACTCTGTAATCAATCTTGTTGTCTGGTATAACTTTGTTTTCGTTGTTTACACTTCTGTTTTGCATTTTTCTTATGGTTTATCAGCTGTCATAAAGTGTTCTGCTCCAGCAGTTTTCCTCGTTTTCCGTGCTTTCGGTTATCATTCAATTCTTTAAAGGCTAATCAATTCTACATCAGTATTTAGTATATGATCATATCAGATCATATAATTTGGTATTAGAGCAGGTTTCGTTTGTAGAATGAGCCATCGAATGTTAACCAGGTCTAAGTCGCAACGAGGAGAAAGAATCCTTGAGCAGATCGATCCAGAGATTGGAAAGCAATGAGTCGTTCGGAAATCGACCATGTCAAAACCTGATGCAGGTGAAAACACTGAGACTAAGATGGGTGAGGAACAGTTTCAGCAAGCATTCTTAAACATGCAGAAGATGTTGGGAGAATTGTACGAAGACAAGAAGGCGAGAGATGCAGCTTCTTCTTCAAAGGCATCAGAGAAGGACAAAGGTAAAGCGAAGAATGATAAACCTCCTTCACCTCCATCATCTCCATCATCCTCTTTTTCTTCTTCTTCTTCCACTACAGCATCTGAAATGGAAAAGAAACCTAAGAAAACATCTCTTTTGAAACTTGATGTTAAATTTGAGTTACCTATTTATGATGGTGAAATGAATCGTGAAAAGTTAGATAACTAGATAAAGCAGTTAGAAGTGTATTGTCGTATTCAGAACATTTCTAAAGATAAAACTAAAATTCAGTTAGCTACACTTAGAATGGGGGGAACAAATTTAATCTGGTGGGAAAGCAAAACTCAGTTAGATGTAAAGCAAACAAGAAAAGTTATCTCTTCATGGTCTAAGTTTTTGAAAGCTCTTAGGAAACAGTTCTATCCTTTAGGATACATGCAGCAAGCTGTTATTGATTGGCAGCATCTGAGGCAAGGTAAAGGGCAGAGTGTTCAGGAGTTTACTCAGGAGTTCAGAAAGAAATCATTGGCGCTTAGTATTTCATTGGATACACGTGAAACTTTGTTAAAATACATCGGCAGTTTACATTCATATTTGCAGCATACTTTATTGATGTTTAATCCTGATGATTTTGATGAGGTGTGTGTTCAGGCCATACATATTGAATCAGGTGGAAGACCATTTAAATCTTCATCTCAGTCATCCAAAGAGATGGAAACTAGAGATTTCAGTGACAGTGAGGGGAAGAACATTTCGAAGAGAAAAAAATCAGCAATCGTTCAGAAGGAAAGACCTACCTGTTCTCATTGCCAGAGAATCGATCATGATGAATCGAAGTGCTGGAAACTTCATCCAGAACTTAAGCCCAAAAAGTTCCTTAAGGCGAAGGATGAAAAGAAGGCCATTGCAGCAGTCCAGCAAGATCTGGGTTCAGATTCAGGTGATGAAAGGAGGATAACCGCCATGGTTACGACAGGTAAAACTTCTGATACTGGTTCAAGTTCGAAAACTAATGTATCTTCTTCAAACATAAATCCTTCACATGAGGATAAAAGAGTTGAACTCTTCCACATAAGGATAACTTCTAAGCATACAAAGATAGACACAATGTTTGACAGTGGGTCGCAAGAAAATTTAATATCTGAACATATAATTAATCAATTGGGATTGGAAACATGGAATCATCCAAGACCATACCCATTAGGTTGGATTAATAAATCAACTCATATACATGTCACAAAGCAATGTCGGTTAAAATTTGCAATTACATCTAAGTACATTGATGAAGTGGAGTTAGATGTGGTCCCTGTAGACATGTGGAGTTGTCTTAGGAAGTCCTTATCTTTATGATAGAGATGTAGTGTTTTACAGAAGAGAACATAAATATCACCTAAAGAAAGAAGGGGTTGAATTTATTGTTAGGGCACATAAAGTCAAATCAAACTTGGATTTAATTGTTTCAAATCAAGTTAAGCAGTTTATAAGTTCAAGTAAATATGTACTCATGGTTATTAAGGAACAACATAAGGTTGATTGTTCAAGATGTGAGATTCAATTTATAGATCAATTGGTTAAGGTGGTTAATTCTTTTCCAAGAAATCTTATTCATGAACAGGATAAGCAACATGAGATACATTTAATGTCCTATGAACATCTTCTTAACGACAGAATAAATATCAATTCATTCATTCAACTGAATTCTAGAGACTATCATCATCAGCAGTGTATTGGAGGGAATGGTACATGTGAGTCCAATCAAAGACTTGTTTCAGATGGTATGTTTATTTTCAGTTTCAGGGGTACAGGTCAGTATTTGGGAAAGTCAGTGATACATTTCTTTGGTATTGCATCATCATTTCATGCTTTTAAAAGTAATGAAACCTCTTCTCAAGTGGAGAAGAAGTTTATAAGTTTTCATGACAAAGCATTTTCGAAAGAAGATCTAAGGTTTCCTTACCAAGATTTGAAAACTAATTATTAAAATTGGCAACTAGGACCAAACTCCATGTGGACAAATTGTCAAGGTCGGCCAGCAACTTATGTAGGCTCAGAAGCCCAACAATCATGTCTATTCAACCTCAACATTTTGCATATAAATACAAGGAGCATTCTCCTCATTTGGACACTTCACTCTCACACACATCTCTCTCTCTCTCTCCTGCGCAGAAAAGAGTCTCTCTCTCTCTCTCACACGTGTGGCTGAAAGGAAGACGTCCTAGGGCAAAGAGGACGCAGAAAAAGGACAGCAAGTCATCTTTGACCAGCATTGACCAGCGTTGACCTTCCAAGAAGTGCAGATTGGGTGTGGTTGCCTCTCCTAGGCAGGCCGCAATTTTTGGCACAAAAATCGAGGTGATCTGACCTCTGGTTTGACCGATATTGACTGCCCTAGTTTAGGGCTGCAGTTGACTTCAGAAATCTGCACTTTGACTGAACTTTTGGGGCTGTTCTAGGGCTGTTTCTTCAAGCTGTTCGAGGACAAGTTGACCAGAAATTGACCAAGTATTTTAGAGGTCAATTTCAGCTAGTTTGACCAAGTTTGACTTTGCTGATCTAGGGTTTGCTGTTGCTGATATAAAATTACAGAATTCAGATTTTGTACTATTTCTCTGCTGAACTATTGAAGATAAAAGAAGATTTGATCAAAGGGTTTCCCCAAATTGGGGTTTGTCCCTAGCTCGCTGACACATCTTGTGTCTCTTGTCTTGGCTTGTTTTCAGTTGATCATTTAATGTTCTATCTGCACTTTACTTAATGTATATGTGATTGCTAATCTATGGCTAATAAAAAGAAAAATAAGTAAATTGCTCTAAGCATAGAACATACCATAATTTAACACTAATGCATTAAGTGAAAGTGTTAGTCAATGGAAATATCAATTAATAGACGAAGAAATAGTGATTCAAGTAAATCAACAATTACTTAGATACTTTCAAAATCAAACTAAGTTGCAGCAGTCATTTCATCACAGCTGGATGAGTTATGTACAACAAATTCACTTAGTAATCAGTTAACAGGAAAGTAAATCAAGTCAAGCAATTGATGTGAAGTCAAAATCAAAGGAGTCTTTGAATATTTCAGTTATTCCGGAAAGTAGACTGTTAATACCCATCAGATGTATTGAACAAAGTGCTACAAATATTGTTTTCAAAGATGTTTTTGAATCACTAACTCACGATTCTTTGTGGAAAGAATACAATTGCCATGTTGATAACAGGGTGTTTGCCCATCGTCGCAAGTGGTTCATACTACGGATGCAAGAAACAGGTCACCAAATCAAAAGGTATCATGGTCACCATCATCAAGGTCATCACATGCAGGTGAATGATTGCATGTATTGGTACATCGTCAAGTCAAGGTGGAAAGAGAGGGAGTTCTACCCTCATCAACTAAATGTTTAGTCAAAATTTTGTGGTCCAAAAGCTTTCAAATGGAGAGGAATGATCCAGGAGGATCCATCGATCCAATTGTACAGATGTTAAAAGTGTCATCATCAATGTTTATGCGTGTCGTTCAGTTTCGACAGTTTTGGTTATGATCAGATTGTTCAGGTAATGTTCGTAGTAATGTTCATGGCGTTCAATTGATGTGGTGTTGTACCTAGTTATTGACTTATGTTCATCGACAGTTCCGCCAGGATTGGTCGATGACATGTGTTTTGTCGTTCGACTTTGCAAGATTGATGTGTCGACATGGTTGTCGTCGTGGCAGAGGATCGACATCATCGTTTGTCGATGATAGGCATGGGTTATTTGTCATTGTGTGACGAATTTCGCAAACGTCGCATTGTGATAGAATTGTACACATGGTTTTTTAAAATAATCCCTAATCTATGTACAAACCCTAAAACCTATGCTAAACCATGTATTAGTCCTAAATCCTATGCTAAATCTATGCTATAACCTAACATGTGTATTAAAATACATTGAAAACCATTAATCCTATGTTTAAATGCCCTCGACCTATGTTTAATTGTAAAAACAATACAAAACATAATAAATTACATAACAATCCACTAACCGTTGCAGCGTAACCGTGAGGGCAGCCTGACCACAGCGGGAACATGTTAACAGTGGCAACTATCGGAGTTAGTCAGCAGGGTTAGAGCTAACCGCCATCAAACCGCGTTGGGACAGGTAGCATGTGAACGCTGCGGGGGATTCACCGTCAGTGTTAGCCATAGCAGGTTTGGTGGGCAGTTAAGGTTAGGTATGGCAACGCTATGTGAGCATCCGGATAACTGCCACGGCCAACCATTACGGTGAACGGTCAGCGAAAGTGTCAAACTCCTAACCGCAATTATGACCTGTTCGCATACACAGTCAACAACCTCCGCCCGATTAGTTGGCAGCTAACGGTTTCGGGCTAATATAATGTTTTCAGGTGGGTTTTCATGTGTTAATTTGTTTTCAATTAATTCGAGGACCATGGGAACTAATCCTAAGGGGTCAAACGAACTTAACCAAAACCCTAAAAGACAGTACATTCACCTCAAATGCAGGCTGAGTTGGTTTTCATGCATCTAAAGGCCTTTAAAAGGCGGATTTTGTCCATGAAGAACAGGGGGAGTGGATTTTCAACTTTTGTATGCAGGTTCTGGAGGACATAGGCGATTTTTCTTTTCAGTGTTTCGGGAGCATTCGGAGTCGGATTTTGAAACCATAAGCGGCGTTGGAAAGCTGGTTCAGAGAGCTATCTGATGACAGTGACTAGAAGTGTCTGTGTGCACATTCAATCTAGTCTTTTCTCTGTGTAATCGACTTCTTCCTCCTCATTCCTAATAAAAACGATCGTCCATCTTGAAACCGGACCCAGAGAGGTAGTCCATCAGGGACGAACTCTATAATCAATCTTGTTGTCTAGTATAACTGTGTTTTCGCTGCTTACACTTCTGTTTTGCATCTTTCATGCTTTATCAACTATCGTAAAGTGTTCTGCTCCAGCAGTTTTCCTCGTTTTCCGTGCTTTCGGTTATCATTCAATTCTTTAAAGGCTAATCAATTCTACATCAGTATTTAGTATATGATCATATCAGATCATGTAGAGAGGCAGTTGTCCCGAGTGACAGCGTTGTTCTAGAGCTAGAGACGTAGAGGGAGAGTGACGCAGTGCAGAAGACGTGACGTAGAGGCTCGTGTAGTGCTTGCGTCAACGTTCTGAGCTAGGTGAGGGTGACAGTAGCTGGGAGGAGCCCACGCAATAACTGCATCAGCCGTCTAGGCCAGCATAGAAACAGAGGAGCAGATCAGGGTCACGCAGAGCCACGTCATCTTTCCGAACCAAGAATGAGTGATGCAATGGCCAAGAGCTGATCTAGCTCACACAATGATTGCACAGAGCCAGAGGAGCTCAGATTCTTCAATTGTCGGGGTTGGGGGAACAGAGTAGATTCAATATAAGGAGCTGGTGTGATGTTGTTGTTGTTGCTGCAGAACAGTGTCTATGGAGACAGCCGAGGTAGAGGGAGTCACTTCCTTGACAGATTTCTAGCCAAAAAAATCTAGATCTGGGTTGCAGCAACAAAGGAGGATTGGAGAGGAGTGATCTGACATTTGGCTAGAGGATTTCCATGAAGGAATTCAAACAAAAATCCTACTAAAATCACTGGTTTATCATCTCCTAGTTTTTATTTCATTCAACAAGTTATTTAATTTATAAACAGTGATGAAAAACACTACTGCAGACTACATTGACATATAGATCATAAACTTAAAAAATAGATGAGACAAACACACAAGGGACAGTTATTTTTGGACAACATGTCCCCAGAAAAACCCAATGTGAGAAAATTGGTGCAGTAGATAGAGGGCTTGTATTATTAAGCAAGCAGAAACTAAGTACAACAGGTTACCTCTCACACCGGCTAACCTTTCAAAGAAATATCAGCAGCAAAAAATACATACGAGGGTTTACCTCGCTCTCCAAGACAACACTAGTCCACTGAGTGGCCTGACTCCGGCAAGCACTGCAAAAATCCCAACGCAATCCCTGCTTGGGCCAGCGTCTTGCCTCTAGGAGACTGCGTCACCCCTTCTGCTGGATCGATTTTCTCGAGGAAGACTGTTGTTCATCCCTCCCGACTCAGAACCTCACTTCTCCAGCAAAATCTCGAACTTCTGACGAATATCCTACACTTCCAATTCAAGAGACCCTCTTGGCCTACGTTAGCACTGCGTGAGCCCCTTCCTGGGTTGCGTAGGCCTCTGCGTTGCCTCTCTGACGAGACTATTGCCTCTCTGCTTGGTACTCTTTGGATTGGAACTCCTTTCCGATCGAAATCTCTGCTTCTGCCCCTCTCACTGCAACTCAGATCACTAGTTCGATTTTCTCAGCAAACCACACCCCAGAAAAATCGAACTGATTTGATCACTCGGTGTATCTCCAACTGACCCTCAAGCCTCCTCTTATACTTTTCCTGTTGATGAATCAACGGCCGAGATTAAGTCCCTAATCAATGGCTAAGATTAAAACAGACTTGATCCTCGCCTCTTAGAAGCTTCTCACCCATATTTTTGTTAATACCTATTAATATTTTTATTTTCCTACGTTTAGACTTAGGAACCCATTAAAAATATTAATTATTTTAGTAAGTCACAATCCGAGTGAAATTTCTCCAAACATTTCTGGGACTTGGAGATCTTATGTATTCTAGCCCCTCCACAAAATTTCGGAGCTAGAGCACATCCGATGCTATCCAAAATAAACAAGAGGGAGTCTAAAGGAGCTTGTTCCTTAAAGGGTTTCTTGCACCAAAGAAATCCAGATCCAAGTCTTGCTGGATTAGCAGCAGGGAGGGAGAAGAGAACCTGTCCTATATTTGTTGAGCAGAGATGGCGGTTAATGGATTGAGGGATCAGGACAGATTGGATGGAGCCTCCAATTTTGTCATCTGGAAGGCCAAGATCCTGGCAATCCTTGACAAGTATCGCATCAAGGACTATGTCTTGAAAGAAGTTGTTCCGGTCGACAATGATCCATTAGAGAAATACGAGGAGGCCCAAGCGAAGGCCAAGTGCATGATCCTAGATGGGGTCAAAGATCATGTAGTACCACACATTGTTGAGAAGGACACAACAAGGGAGATATGGGAGATGTGGGAGACGTTGACCACCTTGTACCAGGGCACTTCCATTCAGCGGAAGATGCTATTAGAAAAACAGTTGAGACAATACCAGATGCAGAAGGGAGAGGAGATTGATCCCTTCCTCCTCAGGTTGCAGGGGATTCGTGACTAGTTGACTTCCGTGGGGTCTACACCAGATCCTAAGTTCATGGTTAAGACAACCCTGAATGCAGTCACCGAGGACTGGGAGGAATTTGTCCAAAGTATCTTGGGCAGAGCGCCTCTCCCCAGTTGGGAGGAGATGTGGGCAGCTCTTCAACAAAAAGAGATCAGGAGGTTGACCAAGGCAGGGAGTAGCAGCAAAGGAGCCTGAGTCAAGAAGGAGGAGGAAGATGCAACTCTCGCATCATCGAGACAGCAAGGTGAGCAAAAGCTGAAGAAGGATATTTCCAAGGTCAGATGTTCCAAGTGTGGGGAACTTGGACATTATGCCACTCAGTGCCCCCATAAGAAGGGCAAGGAGGAAGCTTCTAAATCGAAGGCTGCTCCAGCAAAAGCTGACAAGGAAGGCGAGGATGGCGATTGTGCCATGAGTGCGCATGCTCCTCTGGAGAAGAGGTGGGGCGACATGGAGTTGTAGTCAAGAGGACTACATGCAACGAGCAGGGTCCTTGAGGTGCCCAAACTATTGGATCACATACGGCTACAGGAGCCCTTAATGACAGTAGCAAAATGATGGGTGTCGGTTGGAGCGAGGTGTGATCGAGCGACAGTGGCTGAGCGAGAGTGCCAAAGTCTGAGGCAACGTAGTGGATGTTGTAGCAATGCGAGAGGCACAGAGCAGTTTGCAACAGCACAGTAGCAACAGAGGGTGAGCACAGATTAGTAGCAGAGGTAGCTTCAGCATCATGAGGCATCCAAACTGACTAGCATGTTAGTGTTTGGGTGAAGTTTCAGTTACTTACTATTGATTTTGTGTAGCATCGAATGTGCTCTAGCTCCAAAATTTTGTGCAGGGGCTAGAACACATGAGATCTCCAGAACCCATAAATCATTTGGAGAAATCCCACCTAGATAAGGAGTTATTAAAATAATTAATATTTTTAATGGGTTCCTAAGTCTAAACTTCGGAAAATAAAAAAATTAATGGGTATTAATAAGAATATGGGTGAGAAGGTTCTAAGTGATGAGGATCAAGCGAGTTCTAATCTTAGCCATTGATTAGAGATAAGATCACGACCGTTGATTCATCAACAAGAAAAGTATAAGAGGAGGATTGAGGGTCGGTTGGAGAGACACCAAGAGATTATAGAGTTCAATTTTCTGGGGCGAGGTTTGGTAAGGAAATTGAGCTAGTGATCAGAGTTGCAGTGAGGGGCAATTCCACAAGGGATTTTCATCCGAGGCCGAAGAATACAAAGCAGAGAGGCAGAGAAACGTCGGGAGAGACAGCGCAGGCCCCAGAAGGGCAGACGCAGAGGCCGTAGAAGCTGACTCAGAGGTCGTAGAAGCTAACGCAGAGGACGCAAAGGGCTGACGCAAGTGACACAGAAGCCGTAGAGGCTAATGCAGGCCCTTAGAGGCAACGCTGGGGAGATTTTGTGGGGCAGAGGAGCAGATCAGCAGTATCAAATTTCTAAGCAAGGGAGGCTCACTTTCAAGGCAATGCAGCTACTAGAGGAGTGACGCAGTTCCCGCAGTGTTTGGAGTAGCCATCGTTGTCCCTCACAGGGAACAGCGGAAGTCGCTGTGGGGTTTGATCATCCGTTTGCTGAATTTGCCGGAATATCTGTCTCCGGATAGAGGTACTACTGCCAAGGATATTCTCTGTTGCGTGAGCCATTTCTGGCACCCTAGCTGTATTCACAAATCTGCTTAATAATACAAACCCTCTATATGTTGCACTAGTTTTCCCGAATTGGGTTCTTCCGGGGACGTTTGTCCGAAAATAACGATGTCCGTTGTGTTATTGTCTGAGTTTATTTCAGTTCATGAGCTGTATGTATGTGTAGGCTGCAATAGTGTTTACATCGATGTTTATGTAATTAAATAACTTGTTAATGCAAAGAAAAAGTAGGAGATGTTAAACCAGTAGTTGCAGTAGGGGTTTCGGATGCGTTAGATTCAGAAATTTTCACACTTACTTCTCAGTAACTGAGTTGCAGTGCAGCAGTTAGCAGTGGTAGAGTTATGGGCAGCATGAGGCAACATTTTGAGAGGGAGTTGCAGTACAGGTGTGGCAGTGGCAGTGGTAGAGTCATGGGCAGCAATACAGGAAGCAGCGATGCAGTGGATGAAGGGCATCAGGCCGAGCATCAGCAACACAGAGGACTGATGCAGTGGATCAGTGTAATGCTTCTATGGGGAAGTATTGATAGAGCACATTCCTCGCTAAGAGGGAGTGTTGATTTTGGGTAGCATCGGATGTGCTCTAGCTCCGAAATTTTGTGGAGGGGCTAGAATACATGAGATCTTCGGAACCCAGAAATCGTTTGGAGAACTCCACTCGGATGAGGAGTTACTAAAATAATTAATATTTTTAATGTGTTCCTAAGTCTAAACTTAGGAAAATAAAAACATTAATGGGTATTAATAAGAATATGGGTGAGAAACTTCTAAGTGACTAGGATCGAGTCTGTTTTAATCTTAGCCGTTGATTAGGGACTTAATCTCGGCCCTTGATTCATCAACATGAAAAGTATAAGAAGAGGCTTGAGGATCAGTTGGAGATACACCTGAGAGATCAGTCAATTAGACTTTGCTGGGGCGAGGTTTGCTAAGAAAATCGAACAAGTGATTTGTTGCAGTGAGAAGGGTAGTTCAGCAGAAGGACTTCAGTCCAAAGCCGAGAATACACAGAAGAGAGGCAGAGAAGGACTAGGAGCGCTCTGACGCAATGCTGCAATGGAGGCTAAGAGCTCTCAGTGACGCAGTGTCGCAATGACGCAGTGTCGCAATGACGCAGTGTTGCAATGATGCAGTGTCGTAGTGATGCAGTGACGCAGTGTCGCAGTGATGCAATGACGCAGAGGGAGAGCTCTACCGCAGTGACGAAATGATGCAGTGACGCAGAGGGAGAGCTCTGACACAATGACGAAGAGGGAGATCTCTGACGCAGTGACGCAGAGGGAGAGATCTGACGCAGTGACACAAATCCTAGAGGAGGTGACACAGTTGCAGCGCAAAGTTTGGAGCAACCGTCACAGCCCAGCACTAGGAATAGCGCAGTCACCAGTGGGGTTTGTTCATCTGTCTCTGGATAGAGGTACTGCTGTTGGGTTTATTCTCTGTTGGGTGAGTCGGATATGGCACCCTAGTTGTATTCAGAAATCTACTTAATAATACAAACCTTCTATATGCTCCACTAGTTTTCCCGAATTGTGTTTTTTCGGGGACAATTGTCCAAAAATAACGGTGTCCCTTGTGTATTTGTCTCATTCTATTTGCAGTTCATGATCTGTATGTATGTGTAGTCTGCAATATTGTTTTCATCGTTGTTTAAATAATTAAACAACTTGTTGAATGTAAAAAAAAGTAGGAGATGGTAAACCAGTGATTGCGGTAGGATTTCTGACGTGTAGATTTAGAAATTTTCACACACTCTGATCCACAAATCAACTTTAGATTCACTCACCAATTGGTGTTGATGAAGCCCAATGAGATTTATGGATGAAATCTCCACAACAGTGAGTTGGGGTTTCGTCCAACACACCAAGAAACCGAAGGGTTTTCGTCCAAGGCTCTCTAAACCTAAAAACCAAGTTCTCAAAAGAACTCTCCAAGAAATACTCCAATCCAAAATGTCCCCAAATTTGCTCTACCTCTTTTAAAGACCTAATGGATATCTCTCCAACCTTCTAGAAGCACTTTTATTTTATCATTTTATTTTTGTTCTAGAAGCTCCTCCCTTAATTTCATCTAAGTGACTCTTTTTATTTCATTTTAAGTCACTTTTCCCCTTTTGGCCTTTTTCTCCACTTAAGCACTTTCCCCTCTTTTATTTAACAAAGTGACTAATCAAAGTCGCTTTTAATCCCAAAAAATAATTAACCTACCTCCATACTTTCTCTGGCCATTGAAAGTCACTTTTCAGCATCCTATCATGTAGATCTCTTTGTCCCAATTCCAATGAACTATTACACTAAGGTGTTTCTCCAAATAATTTGATCGAAATAACACCTTTAGCATATTTAATTAAAATATGCTTGCAATAACCCTGTTTAACAGGATAGTCGAAATGCAACAAACCAAGAAAGAAATGTGCGGAACTAACCCTGATGATGAAATATAGCAAGTGAACCCCTTTGGACCCCATAAAACTCCTCCAAAACCCTCCCAGCCCACCGATGTCATAATCTCACTCTGTGACATGGCTGACATAATCCGTGGAAATCCATCCTAACCGCATCATAAGGGAAACCAAAAATGGAGATATTACAAAATATGCTACACAAAATCTAGCTTCAGAATCACTTGAGTGAAACACTACTTTATTTAGATTCATCTCAGACTCAATGAGGTAACTCAACATACTTGGCATACTCAGCAGTACAAAAATGGCAAAAAAAAATAATGCAGGGAAAATTACTGATGAACATGGCAAGTAGTGACTCAAGATGCTAAATGTACTCAAAAATACAGCAAATATTGGCAATATCAATACTCAAACAATGGGAGTCAGAAGAGTATTGAACTAAAGTACTTATCACAGGGCCAGACTTGCCATGCTTGGGAATACTACTTGGGAGCATTGCAATTATGGAACCCCATCATATCGAGCACAAAAATTGCCTTAGGCCCCACAAAACGTTGTTACAACTAGAAAACAAAATCCAACAATTCTAAGAAATTCCAAAACTGATTCAACAACTATAAAAACAAGACAAGAAACTAATCAGGAAACAAATAACAAGTATCCTGAATAGCACGCAAATAAACTCTAATTTATGAAAGATGTGTAGTTCAGTGTAAATAATCCCAAAATGCACCAAACATAGACAAGCAGGAAACAAATGGTCAGAATCCAAACCTCCCACTCAAGGTTACTTAGGAGCAGGAACGGGAGTGACATTTTCAGAAGCTTTCGGTTCAGAGCGAATCGGGGAGCGAATTTTTATATAATATATATTTTTTTATATTTTGATGCATATATGTCAACAAAAGCATGTAAAATGATAAATTAGATATAAAAAGCATAAAAACATAGATTGAACCATATAACATCAATCATCTAGAAGTTATAATCTTCATCAACCATGTCCACAAGTTAGTAACATACAACATATTGAGTCTCATGATTCATCAATCTTAAACTTTCAAGCTTTCAAAATTCACTATATAACATTTACTATCATTGATCACCAAAGTTGTACTTGTAAGATAAGTGTAACCATTACAACAAAGAATATCTAACATGAAATGAAATGTTATAAAATGAAATGAAATGAAATAACTTTCAACATTCACGAAACATCATATTCATAATTCATTACCAATGAGTTATAATTGTCAACTTCAAACTTAAATTGTCATATATTGTTTACAAAAGATATCGTTATAAATATAAAAGAGTCAACAGTTATAAAAACTACTAGAAACTAGAAAAGACAAGTAAATCTATTATCTATAGCTAATGCTTGGACCTCTTGCCGCCACGAGAAATGTCTAATTTTTAGTCTTGTTGAAAAATCAAGATCTTTGTCACTAATATCACCCTCTAAGCATTAATGTCCAGAGGTATCGTTGTCATTACCTCTGGATCTGTATAGGTATCTTTGTCATTAATATCACCCTCTAAGCATTAACATAAGATAGAAAAAACATAGCATGTCAAGTCAAGATTTTGTTTGAGTGATGGGTACATTTTTAGTAGGGTCATGATAGAAGACTTCAACAACCAATGTCACTAACATCAAGGTACATAGAGGGATTGGTGCTCTTGATTAAATACGATTACCATACCCTAATACATGACAAAATCCAATGGAAACATTGCAATCCCCCCAATCTTGAAATCCTGAAAAACTGATAAGAGTGTTCGGGAGGGGGGAGCCGCTGCCCCGCAACTCTGGTCCCACTCATACACCTATGAGTTGTTGACAATGTATAAGATGCTTGAAATCGAATTGCATAGTGACTTTAGTCAGCAAATTATAAGTTGGTTTTACCAGTTTCTATATATTGTAGTTTCATGGACCATGCATGATTACTGATCACAAACCACCTTCTGTTGCACTCTTGAAACCAAGTCTCATAGCAGAATCAATTGTTTCTAAACCATGAACTTTTTTACCACAGCCATTCTATGGGGTAAAGAGTAAAAATGGGAACATTCCAAAATTAAATTATATGAGGCTACATATTGTATAACAACTGATATCCAACATACAAGGATCACTCATAAAATTCAGACCAGAAAGCTACCTCCCAGACAGATTGAAGAAAGGTGATGGTTCCCAAGTAGATCATAGCCAAGGTTCCATTTGTCTTGCTAAGTATGCTTGGTACATTGTCCTTTGCTGGGAAAAAGATATGGACCAATGGCGTCCCACCAATAAGAATCCCCATCAGAATCTAAAAATAAAAGGTTTCACATTAACACGCAATCACAAAAGGTCTCTTAAAATTTACTAGAATAAAAATATGCAAATTGATGGCAGGAAGGCCTGCTGCTTACACCATATAGAGGTGGGTTCATGATACGCTGAAACCAAGCTGTGCACATCTGAAAGAATGGCCTACTTCTACCCCCGTTCAAATGGGAACTTTTCTCATATGTACTGGTGAACATTTGATAACCATAACTCCATAGGAGAGGAGACCATCCAACCGTAAAGAGAGCCACAAATCTGAAAAGACAATGTTGATTGAAGGACTTTCAGAAACAAACACAGTTGAACAATAGCAGAATAAATAAAGAAACGAATCTTACCCAGCTGCTATACTTGCATCATTAGATGGAAGTATTCCAGAGAGTATCACCTGTGAAAATATTGTCAGGAGAAATGAAGCCAGTATAAAAAAATCTAACCATATGTATGAATATACCCACAAATATCCTTCAAAAAGCTTCCTTTTATCAAGTAATGGATAGACAGAAATAAACAGTATGACAAAGAATTCAAAACATGAATGACAGAATGAAATATAAGATGTATTTTTTAAATAAAATGGATAAACAATACACAAAGGACATAAAGGTTATTAAAAGAACTAGTCAAACTAAACACGCTTGCACTTTTCCATGGTTCCAAACAACTAATGGTATTTTCTCAAGGATATTGATTTACTTTTTTCCAGAGGTTCTTATTTTTAATAAGATCGGCCTCCCTCTCAACCCAAAGGCAAGAGCGAGGTTGCTGGTACCGTGCCAGCACCACATTATACACTTGTTTAAGAGTGTCACGTAGATTACTCTTCAAGAGCTTAACATGTCACTTTATGGGATTTGAACCTGGGTGGGGAGGATAACAACTATTCCACCCGACCATGCAAACTAAACTCAATTGATTAACAATATTAATTAACTACAAAAACAGTTTGAATTATGACAAAATGGCAAATGCCATAGACCCAAAACACAACTATGCGTTCTATCTATTAAGAATTCCTGAAGTATGTGTCCTATCTATTAAGAATGTTTATAAGCTAGAAATAATTTTCAAACTTCTAATAACAGGAACCTGTGAAGAGTGCTCACCAGCCAAGACAAAAAAATAACAACCCTTGCATGGTTTTCATCCAGGTTCAAAACATTAATTGTGAAAATTGCAATGCTTAAAATCTGCATTGTTACCCCTGATGATCTAATACTGTGAACCAAAACAAACAAATATACGAGATGGAAACTATTATCCTTCTTATATTGGATATTTAATAAATGAACTTTGCTCATTTCAATATGTAGGTTGTCTCAACCTAATTTAGAGCTCTTTATGAACATATGACACCAATAGGCAAGGAATATTGAGAAAACAAATCAACATATTCAAAATCAAGAAGCCAATATAAATCATCCTTTTGTATGTATCAACTTAGACGAAATATAACTTACCAAAGGAAGGGTAACAGTGTTGCCAAATGCACAAGCCGCAATAACAAGAGCCTCACTTTTGGCCAATATATCATCTCTTTCATTAGGCTCTCCTTCACACAAGGAGCCATTTGAAGCATTTGCTTGTATTATGCAACTATTGTTTCTTATTAGTATGATCGCTGCCTTACCCAACATGGCTCCTACCAATATCTATACTGTCCAACGAAAATAAATTAAATGAGAACATGCAATTCTATAGATGCATAAAATGGAGTTTCAACAAACATATAGTTACATAGAATACCAAAAGAAAGGAAATTTTGTTCCATTAATGGCTCATAAGGAGATAACCTGTAAGATACTAATAAATGGAATCAAAAGAAGTTCTCCAAGAGGATGAAATGCCATTGTTTTGGATACCTACATGGAATCAAAGTAAGGTAAGATTACTTAACAATTAGGTTTTATGCCCACCATCAAATGAAAGAAAAGAATACATATCTCAACAAAACAGGACATTATTTCCCTACATTAATGATAATCAAGGACATCATAATGAAGTTGAATAGATTATGGCAAATCTTACTGTTGACATAAGGAAGCAAGGTATTGTTAACCGAAATGCAACCTGTAGACATCAAAGCTTTAAGGTCAAGATGTAAGAATTGAAAATCTTTATTCATAATAGGCACCAAAACAAGCTAGTTCATTTTAAAGATTTAAACACATGCACACAGCCACATGCACACACTCAAGAAAGTGCATTGGAACTAGATTTCACATTCTTTTAAACTTTAAGGCCTGCATATATTCAAAAAAATTGCTTAGAAAAATTATCGCATGCTGATAAGAAAGAGATAAATCAAAATTAAACTACTAAACTATTATAACTATTAGTAACAGAGGAAATCAGCAAGTGACAAATGACCAAACAAGTTTTTATGCATTCTATTTCTAAAATCTACAATGTCCATGCCAATTTTCTTCCTTTTGACCCCTATGAAAGCCTCTATTGACCTTCCTATGGTCATTCATTGCCCATTAATAAACTTTCCCATGTTGAAATGAGGTATTTGAAAAAACCTAGTTATAAGTAATAATGTCTTTAAAGTCAACAAGACCAATGTTGCACGAAATGCCCCCCCAAAGATCCAAACCAGGAAACACGTCTCGTACAAATCCATGGGGGATCTTCCGTCGGATCTATGGTTCAGAAATGGGTTGGCAAAGACTGTTCCTAGAAATTCGGAACTGTGCCAGCTCGATCCGCAGTTCCATATTTACTAACCACAAATCCGACAGCGGGTCAAGCACGGATCTCGAGGGATACGAGCAGCTCCAGAAGGTTCTAGAATTTTTTTTCTTTGACTTCAATTGGGTTGGGGCTTCTCAGACACTCCCAAGGTGCTCCCTTGATGCTCCTTAGATGCTTCCTAGATGCACCCTCAAGATAAAGGAGAATGTCACTTTTAATTAAATTTTTAACATTACCATGAAATGACTCAAGATGTTTGAGAGTGGTTCCAGCCTCATCGGACTTCATATGGAGAAAATAGAATTTCATATCCTATTCAAAATTCAGCAAACTTAACAGTTTTCAAGAATTCAAGATCATTGGGATTGTGGCATTTCATTAAATTATATCATGTATTAGGGTATGAGATTGACATTTAATCAAGAGCACCAAGCCCTATATGTACCCTAGTGTTGGTGTTAATTGTTGAACTCTTTTGTCAGGCCCTTAGCAAAAATTACCTTTCAATCAAGTCAAAATCATCAATCAAGCATGTTAAACTTTTTCTACCATATTTTAAGGCTTGGATTAAGTAGTTTGATCAAAATTGGGCAATGTTGACTAATATCCCTAGACAATCGAGGTAGAGGCAAAGGCTAGACAAGAGGAGGAGAATCTATATTCTAGATGGTTGATGTTGTTGATTTATGGTAGCATTGAATGTGCTCTAAGCCTCAAAATTTGCAGGGAGGTTTGGACACATGTATTAATGTTAAAATTGGAAACTAGGGCCAAACTCCATGTGGATCACCTTATTTATGGCTTATGATATTTTTCCTAGATTCCTCTCATCGAGAGGTGTAGAATTGATCAAAAGATCATCCGATTCCGATAAGTATTTATGGAGATATGAATTTATTTTGATTATGGACAAATTGTCAAGGTCGGCCCGCAAACTTATGTAGGTTTAGAAGCCCAACAGTCATGTATATTCACCCTCAACGTTTGCATATAAATACAAGGAGCCTCCTCCTCATTTGGACAATTCATTCACTCATCTTCTCTCTCTCTCCTACGCATAAAAGGAACCTCTCTCTCTCACACGTGTGGCTGAAAGGAAGATGTCCTAGGGCAAGGAAGACGCAGAAAAAAGGACGCTAAGGCAGAAGGTCATCTCTTTGACCAGCTTTGACCAAGCGTTGACCATCCAGAAGTGTGGATTGGGTGTGGTTGCCTCTCCTAGGCAGGCCGCAATTTTTGGCATGAAAACCAAGGTGATCTAACCTCTAGTTTGACCGGTATTGACTGCCCTAGTTTAGAGCTGCAAGTTGACTTCAAAAATCTGCAAATTGACTGTACTTTTGGGGTTGTTCAAGGCTTGTTTCTTCAGGCTGTTCGAGGACAAGTTGACTAGAAATTGACCAAGCATTTTAGAGGTCAATTTCAACTAGTTTGACCAAGTTTGACTTTGTTGATCTAGGGTTTGCTGCTGCTAATATAAATTACAGGATTCAAATTTTGTATTATTTCTCTCTGCTGAACTATTGAAAATAAAAGAAGATTTGATCAAAGGGTTTCCCCGCATTGGGGTTTGTCCCTAGCTAGCCGCCACATCTTGTGTCTCTTGTCTTGGCTTGTTTTCTGTTGATCATTTAATGTTCTATCTGTACTTTACTTAATGTTTATGTGATTGCTAATCTGTGGGTAATAAGAAGAAAAATAAGTAAACTGCTCGAAGCATAGAACATACCATAATTTAACATGGTATCAGAGGTGAGGTGAAGACAAAGCCCAAGCAAGAGCAAGAGCAAGAGCAATCACCGAAGAGAAGGTTGAAGAAATCATGGGGTCCTCAACACACTTCCCTGCTGAAGACAAACTCCGTGAGAATTCTAACTATCACGGATGGAAGATGGCTCTCGATCTAACATTAGAAGAACAGGAAGTGTTGGACCATGTGAGAGGCGAAATTGTTGAGCCTCCATCAAATGCATCCGCTGCTGCTAGGAACAAATGGACCAAGGGAGAAGTCAAAGCAAGGAAGATCATCCGAGACTCTATCGACAAGCACTTGGTGGCCTATGTTTCCGAGCTGAACACCTCCAAGGAAATCTACGATAGACTGGTGAGTTTATTTAAAGTTAATGATGCAAATCAAGTCTTGTTTGTTAGAAATAAGCTGAAGGAAATTAAGAAGGGCAAAGATGAGAGTATGCAAGCATATTTCTTAAGGATCACCGAGATCAAGAACGATCTCCTATCTATTGGGGAAGTAATTCCTGACAGGGAAATGACACTCACAACTCTTGGAGGATTGCCATCTGAATGGTATATATTCAGGACTACTCTTCTCAACAATAACGTAATTCCTGAATTTGAGGAATTAATGGCCAGATGCATTCAAGAAGAAATGAGGATGGAAGAGCAAGAAATGCCCATACTTAAAGGTCATCCCTCTGCCTTTTCTTCTCATACTAAAAGAAGAAACAATTCCAGGGCTAAATCCAAAGGAAAGGCTGGACCAAAGGGTGGAAGAAAAGGACAATGTTACAATTGCAATAAAATGGGTTGCTATGCAAGGGAGTGCCCTGATAAAAGGGACTCACACCGGGACGATGATCAAAATCCCTCTCAAGGCAATCAAAGGAATGGCAGGTCAAATGGCAAAAGTAAAAGAAGTGTCGGAAATCAAGGAAGAGGACAACCATCAAGAAAGCAAGAAATTCCAGGTATGAATCTAACACTGTTAACAATAAGCAAGATGAATATTATCTACCAGCAGCTCTATCTACTACTGCTCCCCCGGACTCGCTAGGAAATTGGCTTATTGATAGTGGTGCCTCAAGGCACTTCACTGGTTACAAAGAAGCTCTTTATAATATAATAGAGAAGGAAACCAACCTAGAAATTGTTCTTGGAGATAATTCAAAATATCCCGTGAAAGGCGTAGGAAATGTCACTCTTCAATTAAATCAGGGTAATACCATTCACTTACAAGATGTATTATATGTACCTAATCTCAAAAAGAACCTGGTGTCCATTTCGACAATGGAAGACAAAGGCTACAAGGTGGCCTTCAGCGAAGGCAAGGTACGTGTATGGAAAAAGAACTTTAAAGATGCTTTTACTCTTGGGTTTCGAGTTGATTCATTATATTAGGTCGGAGGAAGTCCGTTGGGTGTCATGTCTTGTGACACATCTCTTCAGTCCGAACTATGGCATTGGAGGTTTTCTCACCTTCATTATAAAGCTCTACCCAATGTAAGAAAAATGGTGACCAGGATGCCCGAGTTCAGATTAAAGCAAGAAGGTGTATGTCCAGGATGTGCCAAACGAAAGCTCAAAAGGGGACTATTGTCGCACAGAGTGTCTAAGCACCACGACAATGCTCAGATTGGGGGTTGTCACCTTGATCCCCAATCTCTCCGTTTAAGTTGTCTCCCTATAGCAGGCTAAGGGAGGTAGACCCTATGGAAAAATGGAATGGACGAGAACTAGTTGGGAACCAACCAATTCGGGAGACACAGCGAGGCTATCAAATACTTGATTAAGGCCTAGCAAGACTTAATATTTGATTAGACTTTAAATGATTAATACTGGTGCCTTATGGAGTTAATGATCAAGTAATTGATTAGCTATTGTTGCTTAGGAAAATGAAATCTATTTGTAATTCCACAATAAAAATCTTTAACAATCGCTTGAAAATATTCGCAATATATCTAACATGTAACACACTTCAAATAATTCAAGCAATGACGATCAATTTCAACAGATGCAAGATATTCTAGCAGTTAAATTTCTAGAGATCCAAATACTCTAAACAACCATGAAATTTATATGCTGATCAATTCCAATCCTAGAATTAAAATGATTTATGCTTAGTGACCCAATCTGGGAAAATTTACCACTTTCCTATAGTTAAACTTCAAATATAAAAATTTAAGCACATTTAACTATAGAGAAATGACAAATACCACAAAAATTTACCTTTAGATCTTACCTTAGCACAAAAGACACCGAGAAGAAATTTCAAATTGACAACAAAATTATTCCTTAGGTGAATTTCTCGATATATTAAGCAAGACTAAATGTGACCGAAATAAATCAAAAAAGATTTCATAATTTTTTAAATTTTTTAATGGCCAGAGGCCACACAAAAAAAATTTAAAATCTTTACATGTGAAATTTATTTCGATTTAATACTTTAGGATTTCTCAAAGTCACAAGTAATGTGAAGTCCCTTTAAAAAAATAAAAAAATACATAAAAAATAAAATAAAAGTAAAAAATAAAATAAAATTAATGTTTTTGGATTTTAAATGTTTTTAGGATTTTTAATTTTTTAGAAAAAAAGAAATCAAAGTCAAAATAAAACAATAAAAAATAAAATCAAATTGTAATAAATTAAAATAAAATCAAAAGCCAACTGATTTTTTTTTTAATTTTTAATTAAAATGAACCCAAACAAATAACAAAAATTTGAATTTGAAAACATACTAAACTAAGTCGAAAAATCAAAAGTATGCATAGGTTAACCCTAACCAACACAATCGAATAAAACAAAAACAAAAAAAATGTAAAGGTTTTGAGCGTTTGTATGCAGGTGGAGCTTGACGGCAGAATGGATGATTGATGACAGCAGAAGGGAATGCAGGTTTGGACGAAACTATCAAGCAGCGAGGGAGCATGTATAACGCGAAGGGAGGAGAAGAGCTAACGAAGGAAGATGGAACGATGACAGGGAGAGTTTGACGGCTTGGATATGGAGCTACACGGAATGGTTTCAAGTTAAGCAGTGAGGGAGAGGATGGACATGGCAGTGAGGACAGAACTGTGATGAAGAGCCGCGGATCTGTGGATTTGAGGTTAGCTGCGGCAAGAAACAACAAAAATGGAGCTGCATTAAAAGGGTTTCAAAGGAATAACGTAGGTCTGGAGCAGCGTGAGGGGATGGTGCTATCAAAAAATGAAGGGAGAAGGGACAGTGTGGAAAGGAAATGCAGTGAAGAGTTTAGGAAATAAGCAAGGGCAACAGGGGCTGCGTGGAGAGACAGACATGTCGAATGATGAAGGGTATTGAGAGTTGTGGGTTGGACAAAGGGTATGGAGGGATGAGAGCCACAAATGCAGAAGAAAAGCGTTTGAAATGCAATGGCATCACAACAAGGACACAGGTAGCAGAAAACTTGAAATCTGAAAATTCCAAAAACCCTTAAAATGCAGACAGGAAAAGAAAATAGTAGCCCAATAAATCCTTAAGAATTTCCCAAAGATTTCTAAATAAAATTTATATGTTCTGCTTCAGATTTATTATTGAAACCCCTGTAAAATCATCTCCAGAAGGAATAACAAAAAAAAAATTAGAACCCTAGACTGCAGGAATAATGCCCCTGCAAAAGCTAGCTTTGAGGTCAGATCTTACCCTCCAGGGCCTAGATCAAGCTTCAAAATCAAACTTCACCTTCAGATCTGCAACCTGTTCATGAAAACACAAACACCCAGAATCCCAATATACCAAAAAAAAAAAAAATGAAACCTCAGAAACCCTAAGTCAGAAAAATTTTAAAAAATTACAGATCTATGCACAGGAGTAGAAGATCTACCAAATCTGGCAAGTGTGAGTCCAACTCCACTCCCAGATCTAATAATATGAGGCTCTTGAAAGCCAGATTTATCAATTTAGCACATAAAACTATTGAAATTTTAAATTTAAACGGAGGTGCTTCGCCCAAAACCCTTCATGCATCAACAATGAAACTTCTTATGATAAGCCCGGGATTCAATCAAGCTGGGCTCTTCAGAAAATACTAATCGAGAGTTGACTAGTCCAACTGAAAACTTCCCCGAACGCCCGATGATTTAAAAAAATCAAGAATTCCCTGCACAACTCAATTCAACCATTAACGTAGAACGAGAAAACGATAACAAAATTCAGATTTAATAGAGATACCTGCCATTATATTCAGAACTTAAATTACCATTCAAACCCCAGTGATCAAACAAGATACTTGTGCTTAAATCACACTCCATAAAGCTATCATCAATGGCTAAAAGGAAATATTTGCATGAAAATAACACATCTTACAGCATTTCCATGAAGAGTAACACCAACAAAAATTAACCCCAAAATCTTTTTTTATTGCTCATGAAAAAATATTACAAGAAAGCTTTCACTTAGCACACGACTCAAAGATCGAATGATCTAAACTGACAACTAACCTCCTATTTAAAGATAAATCTTCCAACGGCTAGTTCGAGTGATCCTTGTCAAAGTGATCTCGACCGTTGATGAGGATCAAAATTTCTTTTAATCTCATCTGTCGAAATTTTAAATATTGAGGAAATTTCGAAATTTTCAATTAAATGCATTTTAATAAATTAAAAAATTAAAATTTTGCATTAATTTCCTCAAAATTTTGACTTTGACTTAACCCCAGGGACCCAAGGCATAAAATTTAGCAAAATAATCAATTAACCTTAGTCCCTGGACCTGTTAAGATTTAATTTTTTAAAAGATCCACGAATTTTACCTCTAGAAAATTTAAATTTACCTAGGACCTAGGACCTATGAGGGGATAAATTATTTTTCTAACCCTCAAGACACTTTACATCATGATTTTTTACATTTTTTACATCTCAAGGGGGAAAACCCATTTGAAAATGACCCTCACAAACTACCCATTTCTGCAACACGAATATAATGCAGCAGACAAAGTAACTTGTAATAAAATAACCTAACCAAATAATTAGGTTTGTTCCCAAATCACTTTTACACAGACTCGATCTATAACACTAGGACTCGCCTAAGATCCTGGAAACAAAATTATTCCAACTTTGGAGTAAAGCTGAAGGAAAAATCTGCCGACCATTCGAGAATGGATTGGTGAGACGAAAAACCTCTCAGAATGTAGATCGTTACCAGAAAAATAAGTTTACCTAGGCAATTACATACATGACACAGATCTGTTGAGATTATTTACATCACATATATGCAGAATGGGTTTACATTATAATATGATAATCAGGCCGATGATGATAGCTGGACGACACAAACACATCGATCAGGCACTATCCCTTTTGTGAAAAAGGGGGTGTACTGCTATGGGTCGTTGACACGTAGTGGTCAACAGGGACCATTTCCCTCAAGCCAAAGCAAGAGCTCCGATATATTACAGTTGGTTCACTCAGACATATCCGGTATGATGCCTGTGAACTCCTTGGGAGGATATTTATATTACCTCACTTTTACAGATGATTATTCTCGCAAGACTTGGATATACTTCTTGAAAAAGAAGGATGAAGTGTTCTTCTGGTTTTAGCACTTCAAAGCCTTGATCGAGAATCAAACCGAAAAGAAAATCAAGACCTTAAGGACTGATAATGGGACTGAATATGAATCCAATGAGTTTCATGACTTTTGCAAAGAGGCTAGCATTAAGAGGGAGACTACTACACCATATACTCCTGAGCAGAATAGTGTGGTGGAAAGGACGAATCGTACAATTGTGGAAGCTCTCCGTGCTATGCTTCATGATCAAAGACTTCCAAAGTTTTTATGGGCTGAAGCTGCAAATACCGCCATATATGTACAAAACCGATGCCCTCATCAAGCATTGGGTTCCAAGACTCTCGAAGAAATGTTCACTGGTAAGAAACCTGACGTATCTCATTTTAAAATTTTTGGAAGCCCTGTATATTTTCATGTGCCTAAAGAGAAAAGGAATAAATTGGGTGCATCTGGAAAGAAAAGAATCTTCGTGGGCTATAGCGAAAATACTAAGGGCTATAGAATCTATGTAGCTGGTCAAAGGGAAGTCGAGATTAGTCATGATGTCACCTTTGACGAAGATATTGCTCTTAACAAAGTAGACAATCTTCCTACTTTAAGGGGATCTAAAGAAGCTGACACTATGGAACTGAAGGAAAAGGAAGATGAGACGATGCCCGATGTGGAAGAACCTATGGATCCTATTGATCCTCTTCCGCAAGAGCCTTCCTCTTCTAGGAAGAGGCCTTCATGGCTTAGGGAGACACTTGATGATGCAAAAGGACACATTGCACCCACAGGAACCTTCCGTGAAAGTAAGAAGCCGAACAGGTATAAGGGATACCTGCCCATCATGAGCACGATCATCCAAAATGAGTCTTCGTCATTCACAGATGTTGTCAAGCATCAAGTATAGAAGGATGCTATGACCAAGGAATATGAGTCCATTATGAAAAACAATGTTTGGGATGTGGTCCCCAGACCCCAGGACAAAGCAGTTGTCACTTCAAAATGGCTTTACAAGATAAAGCATGCAATTGATGGAAGTGTGGAAAAGTATAAGACTCGTTTTGTTGCTCGTGGCTTCTCCTAGAAGGAAGGTGTTGTCGCGCGGATTGACACGACAACGCTCAGACCGGGGGCTGTCACTCTGATCCCCGGTCTCTCCGTTTAAGCCTGTCTCCCACGGCTAAGGGGGGTAGACCCTGAGGAAAGATGAAGGCCAACTGCCAGACAGTTGGGCCAGGAGACGAAAAAGCACTAAAATGACTTGACGAATTGAGCAGACCAGTGCCTTAAAAGATCTAAATGATTACTAGCTAGATGATCGAAGAACATGAACCACGACCAGCAATCATCAGGAAAAGAGAGCAATGCTTTAAATATTCAGTAAAACCACAACGCTCTTCAAACAACGATATCCAGCAAACTAAAAGAAATAAATTGCTTCAAACAACAGAGAAACCAGATATCAATTTCGTGCTCAAATCTCAGCGTGAAAGATACAGCATGCATAAAAAAAAATAAAAAATAAAAAGCTGAAACTGGCAGGATAAATTTCCACAAATTTTATAAATTTTTTTTTTTTTTTTTTTTTTTTTTTTTTATAAAAAAAAAAAAAAAAAAAAAATTCTAATTTAAAATCTAAGTTAAATTTAAAAGACCCTAAAAAAAAAAAAAAATCTAAAACCTAAATTAAAATCTGAGAAATTTAAACTAAAATTTATCTAAAACAAAAGGTTAAAACTAAGCCTAAAAGCTAACTAAAATAAAACATTTAAATCAAATTACTAAAAATCAAATTAAAATCCTTTTTTGTTTTTTTTTTTTTTTTTTTTTTTATACGATTTAAATCTAAAACAAATGAAACTATAAACTAACTTAAATTCTAAAGCTAAAATCTAAAACGTAACTATATGCTATCCGCTACAATAATAACCTAGCCAAAAAAACATTAAAAAAAAACAAAAGAATACAAAGGCCGCACCCTAAAATAACCTAACTAACCATCCGACTATGGTAAAGGCAGCGGATTCAACTCATTCGAAGCCACAACCACAGCTTGCAAACGAAACAAAAACACGACGCTGAACACTTAGCCCGACCCAAACATGTCAATGCATATGCGATAAGGATTGATACAAAGCGGGAGAGAGGGCGTGACAGAATTCGAAGGGGAACGAGGTCTGGAAGAGGCCAACGCTGAGACGGCAGAGAAGAAGTGACCGTCTAAAAGCTGAACGCGTGACCCTTTTGATATATGCACAGTCAAATAAACCGTGATTGCAGGTATGACTATAAACCAGCACGACAAGAAAACGCAGCAGATTTTCGTGACAGGGTTCCCAGCAATATGTGACGGCGAATGAAGGAAAAACGAACCAGTTTTGAAACTTAACCGTGATAGATGCACAGGTCTATGAACCCAAAAGCAAGGTGAATACGATTTTTCGAAATTCGTTTGACACACAGAAATTTGCTTGAGGATGGATGACGCAGCAGCAAACTGATTTTCCTTAGATTTCCCAATAAATTACTGAGGAAAATCAAATGCGATTCATGACAGCAGGTCCTTAGCTTCTGAGAGGAGAAATCGATGCATAAATGAGAGAAAAAGACAGCCTTTTGGAGCAAATCGATTTAAGCTTGCTTAGTTTGATGAAATTGCTGAATAAGTTCCACCAGAAATCAAATCATAAGCTACTCAAATCTGAAACCTAAACTGTGTATACATTCACACTTCCATTTTGTTTCAAAACTTTCTCTGTCATTGTTCAGTGTTGTGCTTGCAGTTTTAAAAGAACAGCAGGGTTTTGTAAATACCTGGGATGGTTTGGAACCTGCAGAACGCACCTTTTCACGCTTGACTTTCACTCTGGCGCAATGTGTTTTCAGCAGCAGCATGGGCCTTTGAAACCCTGGAAAACAGATAAAACAAGAGCCTAGCAGGGATATGCAAAATTTTCAGCGTAAAACCTTCAAAATTTACCCACAGTTACAGAAATTCTACAGCTCTTAGAACAGCCAGATTTAACCATGATTACAGTAACATTTTCAAGATATCAAACATTTGAACTTTACTGTGAAATAAAGAAAATCCCTCATGTAAAACAGGAAATAAACCCTAAAAGATTAACCCAGGGCAAAAACAGCTGGGCTCTGCACAGAACAGCTTGTGGGAGTCGGCTGGTTCAGCCCAGAACTTCCCCAAACGCCCACAAATAACCTTCACCTAAAAGTTTCCTGCACACCTCAAGCAAGCATCAGCAAAAGAGGGCAAGAAATGCTGCTAGATTTCAAGAGAAAATGGAGATACCTGCCATTTTCCAGAAACCCTACAACATTCAGACCCTAGCACGTGAGCAAGATACCTGTACTCACAATGCTCTGAAAAAAATCAGCTATTTTAACTGTTGAAAACTGAAATATGCAGAAAAACAAACACCTCACAGCGATTCCAGAGAGTAACACCAGCCAGTTTGAACCCCAAAGTCTTTTTATTAATCAGAAATCAGTTTACAAGAGAGCTTTCAGTACAGACTCACAGATCAGATAAACCCAAAAATGACCCCCTAAGACCCTACATAAAGGAAATGATCCCAACGGCTAGTTTTGGGTGATCCACAAAAATATTATTATTTTATTGCTTAGGGTTTTTGCTTTATGCTTTTTATTTTTTATTATTTTTAATTTTTCAATTTTTTTTTTTTTTTTTTTTTTTTTTATATGAATTTATTATTTTTATTCATTAAAAAAAATTTAAATTTATTTTAAAATGGATCATCAAACCCAGCCGTTGGAATCATCACCTAGCACCTAGCACCTGGGACTCATGAGGGGATTTACAACATTTTCAACCCTCAAGACACAATTCATCATGATTTTTTACAATTTTTACAATTTACATCTCAAAGGGATGAATCCACTTTATCATAGACCCTCATAGACCACCCAGATCTGCGACACAACTATAATCTAGCAGAGTAACACGCTAGGATTCTCCTAAAGTCCTAATGACGAAATGCATCCCGGCTTTGGGGTCGGGTTTGAAGGAAAACTCTGCCGATCCATGGATCGGTGAGACTAAAAACCTCCCGGGACGCAGATTGTCATTAGAAAGTTAGGTCCACCTAGGCAACTTTACATACATGACTCTGATCTGCTTAGATTATTTACAATTCAAACGTGCAGACTGGGTTTACAACAGGAAAAATCAAGCTGTCGATGACTGTAGGCTGGCACGGACATGTCGCTCAGGAGCTACCCTTCTCTGCCAACAGAAAGGAGGTGTACTGCATGGGTAGTTGACCAGTAGTGGTCAACATCTGGCTCTACTTGGGGACACGTTGCTGCACCGGTAGGAATGTGAGAATCCAGAATCTGCATCCATACAACACACAAATAAAAATAAGTAGCGTCCATTCCCAAATCATCATATGCATTAAGTACAGGAAAAAATAAAAGCTCTTCATTTATTGACTAACTAATAACATGAAAAGTAAATCTAATCCTAAAAACAGAAATAAAATGCTGAAAAGACAAGGAGTAGGGATAGAAATACAATACAAAAGATGCCCCATGGCATCAGATATCATCTCTGAAGAACAGCTTAAGCATCTGGCCGTTCGCTAGTAGATGAAGTGGTTCACCATCCAATCTGCTCAAGTGGAATGAGTTTGGTCCAGCTATGTCTCTAATGATGTACGGTCCCAACCACAAGCTGTCAAACTTTTTATGCTTTCCTGGTTTTTCATTCTTGCGATCCCAAAGTAAAACCATATCTCCAACCTGCAAAGATCTAGATCTAGAGCATTTATCAAAGCTTTTCTTAATATTAGATTGATTTTTACATATATTTTCAAAAGCTGTCCGACGAGTCTCATCTAATTCCACAATCTGATCTATCCTATTCTGAACAACATCTTTATCAGTGGAAAAATTTTGGAGGAGCTGATAGGCTGGCAATTTTAGGTGCACAGGTAAGGTAACATCCAAGCCATAAACCAATTCAAAGGGAGATTTACCAGTAGATTTCTTCTTAGTAATTCTGTCTGCCCACAAAGCATACTTGATTTTGCTGTCCCAAGACTTCTTGTTATCTCCTACTATTTTCTTGATAATGGTTATGAGATTTTTATTACTTGATTCAGCCAAACCATTACCCTGAGGATAGTAATTCGACGAATGAGATAAGACAATGCCATATTTGAAACAAAAAGATGTAAACTCTGAAGAACTGAAAGCCTTGGCATTGTCAGTAGTGATCTTAGCGGGGACACCAAATCTAGTAATGATATTATTCTCAATGAAATCCATAATCACCCTTTCAGTGGCATTCTTAGCAGGAATGGCTTCTACCCATTTAGTGAAGTAATCAGTAGCAGTCAAAATCCAAGAGTAGCCATTGCTAGAATTTTCATGGAACTTCCCTATGAAGTCCAGACCCCAATGCTGAAAAGGTGCCTCTACAATAACAGGTTGTAGAGGAAGGGCAGCAAGCTTCTGTTTCCCAGTGAACAGTTGACAGGCTTGACACGTTCTAACATACTTGTGCACATCAGAAAAAATCGAGGGCCAATAATAGCCGGCTCTCAGGATTTTGTGGGCAGTAGTTCTAGCGGCATAATGACCACCACAAAATCCTGAATGAAATTCGGAGATTAATCTTTTGGACTCAATATCCTCAACACACCTAAGCACTATGCCCTCAGGATTTCTCCATCCAAGGCCATCCTTCATAAGGCAATACTTAGTGGCCTTTAGTCTAAGAGCCCTTCTCTTATGAGCGACTAAATGGTTAGGACACGCGAGATTTGTCAAGTAGTAAACTATGTCCTTATACCATTCATGCTCAGCTAACCTTCTTAATTCTGGTGAAGAAAGATCGTCAAGGCAAAACAGACCAAGAGTCTTTTCATTACTTTCAGCTAACATTTGAGCTAAACCTTGGCCTTTGATCAGCTTAGTGGGTCTAATCTCTAAATCATACTCCTGTATCTTAGTAACCCACCTAGCACGAGTCCCTAAGCAATCAGTTTGAGTTAATATGTCTTTAACAGCAGAATGTGGGACGAAAGCGATGATCTTAGAATAACCCACATAAGTTTTAAAATGCTTAAGAGACTTGACTAGGGCATAGGCCTGCTTTTCCATGGTATTGTACTTCAATTCGGAATTTTGAAGTGCTCTACTCATGAAAGCGATAGGCTGCTCGTGACCCTCTCTATTCTTTTGAAGTAAGACACCGGCAATGGTATCCTCAGAAGCGAAAGAAAAAATCATGAAATCTTTGGAGTAATCAGGACTAACAAGGACAGGAGCCTTCGCGATAGCAGACTTGATTTCTTGGAAAGCCCTTTTGCCCTCTTCTTGCCAGACAAATTTCACATCCTTCTTCAGAAGACTTTGAATGGGCTTAGCTATTTCCGCATAATTCGGGATAAATCTTCTAATAAAATTTATCTTTCCAAGGAAAGACTGAAGGGACTTGAGGTTATGCGGGAGAGGAATCTTTTGAATTGCTTCAACTCGTTCAGGATCGACCCTGACTCCTTCCTTAGAGATGATATGACCCAGAAGTTTCCCTTCAGTTACCCCAAAGACAGATTTAGCCGGATTCAAAGAAATTCCATATTCTCTACATCTATCGAAAACTTGCCTAAGATGATCTATATGACTGATACCATCTTTAGAGAAAACAGTAAGATCATCTTGATATATTTCGATAATTTTCCCGATCAATCCTTTGAAGGCATAGTCCATGGCCCTCTGGAAAGTAGCTCCAGCGTTTGTTAACCCAAATGGCATTCTGATGTATTCAAAAGTGCCCCATGGTGTTGTGAACGTGGTCTTGTGTCGATCTTCCTTTTTAACCCAAACTTGATTATACCCAGAAAAACCGTCTAGCAATGACATCATTCCAGACCCAGTTACTCTTTGCAACAAAGTTTCCATTTTTGGCAAAGGGTAATTATCCTTCTTGCACGCTAGATTAAGGTTTCTAAAATCGACACAAAGTCTTATTGTACCATTCTTCTTCCTGACAATCACCAAATTCGAACACCATGTCGAATGCCTAGTTTGAGCGATGATTCCTGCTGCAAGCATCTTCGCAAGCTCCTTTTGGACCAAGGGGGCTAACTTAGGATTAATCTGCCTAAGTTTCTGCCGAAAAGGTTTAGCATTTTCGTCTTTTAAGGGAATAGTATGCTCCATAATATCTTCCCTATAGCCTTTCAATTCATCATAGGAAAAAGCCAAAACATCTCGATATTCACGAAGTAAATCAATTAACTTTTTCCTTTCCTCCAGACTAGTACCTTTACCGATTTTAACCATTTTCGGATTTTCAAAAGTACCGATGTTAACTTCAAGGTACTCGCCTGGACCCAACCTGTCTTCTTCTCTCAGCTTCGTGGCATCATGCCGATCAAAATGTTGCTCTAAGGCAACTACATTTCTGGGAGTAGGGTTTATGATATGTCCATGATCTAAAGAACCATCCTCGCCAGAAACTATCCGGAAATCCTCAAACTCATCCAAACGATTGAGAAAACGAACAACTTGTTTTTCATCATTAAAAACTTGCCAATGCTCTGAGTTGTCTGGAACAGATGGTCTGAATATTACTTCCATTTTAATTTTATCGTTAATTAACTCGTCAGACAACTGGAAAGTGGTAGCAGCTACGGCAAGCTCATCTGCCAAACTATTTAGACCTCTAGGAATTGCTTCAAGGTTAAGGGCATCGAAGTGCTCCATAGTATCCCACACAGCATTTCGATAGTTTCTTAATCTCTGATTTCTACACGTGAATTTGTTCTTAAGCTGCATGATAACCAGATCGGAATCCCCCTTTATGCTAAGCAACTTAATCTTCAAGGCTTTGGCCAGTTCAAGGCCCAACAATATAGCTTCGTACTCAGCAACATTGTTGGTTGCTTCAAATTCTAAACGATAGGCAAACTTGAATACGTGACCGAGGGGAGATTTAAGCACAACTCCCGCACCTTTACCATGACTAGAGGACGCACCATCGAAATACATATACCAGACTTCATCCTTAAGATCTTGAATCTCATCATCGGGAGGAATTACGAAATTGGACATGATAGCATAGTTCCCGATGTCAGATTTTTCTTTAATTATTTCGTTATGAGGCTTTTTAGGATTTTCAACATGAAATTTCCTCTCAGGCTCTCTATTTAGTCTAACAAAACCGTCACCGCTAGGAGAAGGAATCATAGCATATGACCAATTCATCTGAATGCTTCCCCCTAGATCAGAGGCCCACTTTCTGGATAAAAGCATACCCCAAGCATCAGGTACATCAACGACAACAATATCCATAACAACCATGATGTCTGGGTAAACCGAAAGATGGACTTGCAAATCCTTGATTAAACCATGAACTTCGATTTTCTTAGAATCCATGGCACATATATTATAGTAGGGTCTGGAAACTCTTAAGTTAAGCTGTTCCATAACCCTTTTAGTCATAACACAAGCAGATGCACCTGAATCCAACATGCAGTTATTCAATTTATACCCATTGACTAACAAGGTGATAAAGAAGGGTTGATGATCCTTGTTATCAGCATCTACGCTTTGCAGATAGATAGGAGCATCATGATACTCAACCTCACGAATCTTCTGTTGAGAAGCGTTGACTTGAGGACCCTGAATTGCTTTTAGTAATTTGTCTCTTTGGGAAGGGATCTTAGCGATCTCAGAGACGGGAACCCAGATTTTAGCATTATTAAACCAACTCCCCAAATCGACATCTATTCCCGAATTTATACCAGGGTTTAAAGTTCGAGGAGGAATTTGATTCCCGCTCTGATCCTTATCCCTTCTCTGGTATGTCAAACCCTTATCTCTAGCAATTTCCAGAATTTTCTCAGGAGAAGGCTTCTCACCATATAACCTAGCCAAAATGTCATCTTCGTCTTCAAGGTTATTTATGCTAAAAGCGGATTGAGGATTCACAACATCATAGCTCCTTTCCTTAACCTCTATCCAATCATTCATGGGCAAAGGAAACTTGCTCCCTACCACGTTTATTTGCTCACCTGTCCCAAACATTCCATTATCGAAAAGTCTTTTGATAACGGGACAAGAGGATTCTTCGTGAAAATCAGCACAAGCACGACAGTAGGGAGGAGCATCATCCACCAGATTGGTAAGCGGATTAGGGGGCCTCTGCTCACTAGTTTGACCCTTTCTTTGCCAGTTACTATTTCTGTTATTATTATTTCGAGGCTGAAAATTTTGCGGTTGCGCTCTTTCCATTTGAATTAACCTATTCTGCAAAGTGTTTATCTCCTTATTATGATTGATTTCCATGGTTTCAATTTTCTGAAGCAATTTGAGAACAAGTTCATTTTCAGGCTCTTGGACTGCTTTTCCCTTAGGTTCCTTTAGTTTCGTAGCAGCCCTATCAAAACCTGGGATTTCAGATTTCCCAGACGCTGCCTTGTCCTTTTCAAGTTCTACAGCTAAGGCTTGGCAATCACGATAATCAGTAAGTTTAGCACGCCTTAACTCATAAGATGGTTCGGGACCAAAGGCATCGATATAAAAATCTTGGAGAGTTTTATCTGAAGGTTTATAGTCTTGAGGTAATTCTCTAATAATACCATTAAACCTTCTGTTAAATTCTTCAACAGTTTCGTCTTCTCTCTTTTTCATCAGAGTAAGAGCTCTTACAAGATGTCTGCCCTCTCTCTTATCTCCAAATTTTTCTCTAAATGCAGTAATGAGTGATTGTAGAGAGTCAAAAGTATTAGGAGGTTTTTCTGTATACCAGTCATGAGCATCACCTCCTAGAGTCAAGACAAAAAGGGTCATCCTGACATCTTCATGATCAAAATCAGGAGATCTAGCATACTTAGCCATCCATATGTTGAAATCTCGTAAATGGGAATTAACAGTAATGGCATTATCTCCATGAAAACTAGGCAATTTGTCTATCCCAACAGATGGAATATCATTGGGGGCTCCAGGAATGTTAGAAAAATTACAAGGGGCAAACAGACTCATGGTGCTGCGCTTAACTTGACCTTTAAAGAGCAAATGAATATCGGAGAGGGCTTCTTGTCCAAGATTTCCAAGAAGTGTACGAGAAGCGAGTTTGTGTGATCGCACCCTATAAACCTTTTCAGGATCAGGAGTAGGATTGCACAGACTGCTCGGATGTCTTCTAGTGTACACTCTTGCAGATAATATAGGAAGTGGAGTCGCCACTTGAACAAGAAGTTAAGCACAGGAAAGCTTGCAAAGCAAGAACCAAGGACAGAAAAACTCTATCCCCGGCAACGGCGCCAAAAAATGTTGTCGCGCGGATTGACACGACAACGCTCAGACCGGGGGCTGTCACTCTGATCCCCGGTCTCTCCGTTTAAGCCTGTCTCCCACGGCTAAGGGGGGTAGACCCTGAGGAAAGATGAAGGCCAACTGCCAGACAGTTGGGCCAGGAGACGAAAAGCACTAAAATGACTTGACGAATTGAGCAGACCAGTGCCTTAAAAGATCTAAATGATTACTAGCTAGATGATCGAAGAACATGAACCACGACCAGCAATCATCAGGAAAAGAGAGCAATGCTTTAAATATTCAGTAAAACCACAACGCTCTTCAAACAACGATATCCAGCAAACTAAAAGAAATAAATTGCTTCAAACAACAGAGAAACCAGATATCAATTTCGTGCTCAAATCTCAGCGTGAAAGATACAGCATGCATAAAAAAAAATAAAAATAAAAAAGCTGAAACTGGCAGGATAAATTTCCACAAATTTTATAATTTTTTTTTTTTTTTTTTTTTTTTTTTTTTTTTTTTTTTTTTTTTATAAAAATAAAAAAAAAAAAAAAAAAAAAATTCTAATTTAAAATCTAAGTTAAATTTAAAAGACCCTAAAAAAAAAAAAAAATCTAAAACCTAAATTAAAATCTGAGAAATTTAAACTAAAATTTATCTAAAACAAAAGGTTAAAACTAAGCCTAAAAGCTAACTAAAATAAAACATTTAAATCAAATTACTAAAAATCAAATTAAAATCCTTTTTTGTTTTTTTTTTTTTTTTTTTATACGATTTAAATCTAAAACAAATGAAACTATAAACTAACTTAAATTCTAAAGCTAAAATCTAAAACGTAACTATATGCTATCCGCTACAATAATAACCTAGCCAAAAAAACATTAAAAAAAAAACAAAAGAATACAAAGGCCGCACCCTAAAATAACCTAACTAACCATCCGACTATGGTAAAGGCAGCGGATTCAACTCATTCGAAGCCACAACCACAGCTTGCAAACGAAACAAAAACACAACGCTGAACACTTAGCCCGACCCAAACATGTCAATGCATATGCGATAAGGATTGATACAAAGCGGGAGAGAGGGCGTGACAGAATTCGAAGGGGAACGAGGTCTGGAAGAGGCCAACGTTGAGACGGCAGGGACGGCAGAGAAGAAGTGACCGTCTAAAAGCTGAACGCGTGACCCTTTTGATATATGCACAGTCAAATAAACCGTGATTGCAGGTATGACTACAAACCAGCACGACAAGAAAACGCAGCAGATTTTCGTGACAGGGTTCCCAGCAATATGTGAAGGCGAATGAAGGAAAAACGAACCAGTTTTGAAACTTAACCGTGATAGATGCACAAGTCTATGAACCCAAAAGCAAGGTGAATACGACTTTTCGAAATTCGTTTGACACACAGAAATTTGCTTGAGGATGGATGACGCAGCAGCAAACTGATTTTCCTTAGATTTCCCAATAAGTTACTGAGGAAAATCAAATGCGATTCATGACAGCAGGTCCTTAGCTTCTGAGAGGAGAAATCGATGCATAAATGAGAGAAAAAGACAGACTTTTGGAGCAAAACGATTTAAGCTTGCTTAGTTTGATGAAATCGCTGAATAAGTTCCACCAGAAATCAAATCATAAGCTACTCAAATCTGAAACCTAAACTGTGTATACATTCACACTTCCATTTTGTTTCAAAACTTTCTCTGTCATTGTTCAGTGTTGTGCTTGCAGTTTTAAAAGAACAGCAGGGTTTTGTAAATACCTGGGATGGTTTGGAACCTGCAGAACACACCTTTTCACGCTTGACTTTCACTCTGGCGCAATGTGTTTTCAGCAGCAGCATGGGCCTTTGAAACCCTGGCAAACAGATAAGACAAGAGCCTAGCAGGGATATGCAAAATTTTCAGCGTAAAACTTTCAAAAATTTACCCACAGTTACAGAAATTCTACAGCTCTTAGAACAGCCAGATTTAACCATGATTACAGTAATATTTTCAAGATATCAAACATTTGAACTTTACTGTGAAATAAAGAAAATCCCTCATGTAAAACAGGAAATAAACCCTAAAAGATTAACCCAGGGCAAAAGCAGCTGGGCTCTGCACAGAACAGCTTGTGGGAGTCGGCTGGTTCAGCCCAGAACTTCCCCAAACGCCCACAAATAACCTTCACCTAAAAGTTTCCTGCACACCTCAAGCAAGCATCAGCAAAAGAGGGCAAGAAATGCTGCTAGATTTCAAGAAATGATGGAGATACCTGCCATATTTCCAGAAACCCTACAACATTCAAACCCTAGCACGTGAGCAAGATACCTGTACTCACAATGCTCTGAAAAAAATCAGCTATTTTAACTGTTGAAAACTGAAATATGCAGAAAAACAAACACCTCACAGCGATTCCAGAGAGTAACACCAGCCAGTTTGAACCCCAAAGTCTTTTTATTAATCAGAAATCAGTTTACAAGAGAGCTTTCAGTACAGACTCACAGATCAGATAAACCCAAAAATGACCCCCTAAGACCCTACATAAAGGAAATGATCCCAACGGCTAGTTTTGGGTGATCCACAAAAATATTATTATTTTATTGCTTAGGGTTTTTGCTTTATGCTTTTTATTTTTTATTATTTTTAATTTTTCAATTTTTTTTTTTTTTTTTTTTTTTTATATGAATTTATTATTTTTATTCATTAAAAAAAATTTAAATTTATTTTAAAATGGATCATCAAACCCAGCCGTTGGAATCATCACCTAGCACCTAGGACCTAGGACTCATGAGGGGATTTACAACATTTTCAACCCTCAAGACACAATTCATCATGATTTTTTACAATTTTTACAATTTACATCTCAAAGGGATGAATCCACTTTATCATAGACCCTCATAGACCACCCAGATCTGCGACACAACTATAATCTAGCAGAGTAACACGCTAGGATTCTCCTAAAGTCCTAATGACGAAATGCATCCCGGCTTTGGGGTCGGGTTTGAAGGAAAACTCTGCCGATCCATGGATCGGTGAGACTAAAAACCTCCCGGGACGCAGATTGTCATTAGAAAGTTAGGTCCACCTAGGCAACTTTACATACATGACTCTGATCTGCTTAGATTATTTACAATTCAAACGTGCAGACTGGGTTTACAACAGGAAAAATCAAGCTGTCGATGACTGTAGGCTGGCACGGACATGTCGCTCAGGAGCTACCCTTCTCTGCCAACAGAAAGGAGGTGTACTGCATGGGTAGTTGACCAGTAGTGGTCAACAGAAGGTATAGACTATGACGAGATATTTGCACTTGTTGCCCGATATACCACCATCTGCTCAATCATAGCCCTTGCTGCTTCGCAAGGATGGAACCTACATCAAATGGATGTCAAGATTGCGTTCTTACATGGTTCGATCAAAGAGGAGGTCTATGTGGAGCAACCCGAAGGATTTGAGATTTATGATCAAGAATCTCATGTGTGCAGGTTGAAGAAGGCCCTCTATGGGCTAAAGCAAGCACCCCGAGCATGGTATGAGAGGATCGATAGCTACTTGATGAAGCTGGGATTCACTAGGAGTGAAGTCGACCCTAACCTTTACTTTAAGGTTATAGATGACAAGCTTCTCATACTAGTGCTATATGTTGACGACCTCTTTCTAACAGGTGTAGACCCTCTCATTCACGAATGTAAGAGGGAGTTGGCTTTTGAGTTCGAGATGAAAGACCTAGGACTTATGCACTATTTCCTAGGACTAGAAGTCTAGCAGAAACCAGGGGAAATTTTCCTATCTCAAGGAAAATATGTGGTGAAGATATTGGAGAGATTTGGCATGGTGGACTGCAAGCCCGTAACTACCCCAATGGAGCTTGACTCCAAGAAGTTAAGCGGTAGTGCTGCCGAACCTATTTTATGAAATGCTACCGAGTATCGTCAACTCGTCGGAGCATTAATGTTCTTGGTGAACTCCCATCCGGATATATGCTTTGCAGTCAACACATTGAGTCAACATACAGTTGAGCCTCACCACTCACATTGGATTGGTGCCAAGAATCTGTTGAGATATCTTCGTGGCACAATCACTCATGTGTTGAGATACACTGTCGGAGATGTGAAACTACTTGGGTATACTGATGCTGATTGGGCAGGCAGTGTAGTGGACCGAAAGAGCACTTCCAGGTGTTGTTTCTCTTTGGGATCTGCCTCGATATCCTGGATGAGCAAGAAGCATAAATCGGTGGCTTTGAGCATCGTCGAGGCAGAGTACATTGCTTTTAGCATGGCCTCCTATGAGGCATTCTGGTTGTGAAAGCTCTTCAGTGAGCTGTTTGGATTTACATTGAATACCACCGTGATCTTGTGTGACAACCAGAGCGGGATCCGTTTATCAGAGAATCCCGTATTTCATGACCGCTCCAAGCATATCGATATCAGGTACCACTATATTCGAGATATGGTGCAGCAAGGAGCAATAAGGCTCCAACATATTGGTACAGATGAACAGGTCGCCGACATTTTGACAAAGCACCTAGGAAAGGTCAAATTCCTGACTTTCCGAGAACGACTTGGTGTCGTTCAAAGACCCTTTTATGAGGGTCGAGTATGATGTATTGAGCTCTGGGAGCTCCAGGGGGCGCGGGGTACTTCTTGGATCGACATGTGACCACAAGGCGACTCACCATCCCCTGGTAGTGCACTATGTACAGGGTAAAGGTTCAACCTTCCCCTGTGAAACCCCGTGGCGACTGTGGAACAGGATGATTAGTTCTCCTACGGGCTAGGATTATTCGTTCTCCGTGCCGACTGTGGAACAGGATGATTGGTTCCACTGCACAGGATGATTCGTTCTCCTGTGGACAGGATGATTAGTTCTCCTGTCGAGGCATCCTACCCATGTAGTTTGGGACTTGTTGTCGCGCGGATCGACACGACAACGCTCAGACCGGGGGCTGTCACTCTTATCCCCGATCCCTCCGTTTAAGCCTGTCTCCGCGGCTAAGGGGGGTAGACCCTGTGAGATGATGAGACCAACTGTCGACCAGTTGGTTGGGAGACACGAGATACGATATAAAGAGAAGCACTAAAATGGATTTAGAAATGAAAAGACCAGTGCCTTGAGAGATTATGGTTAAGACGATTACTTGTTAAATGAGATAAAAAAAACATAAACCGTTAACAGCAATCATTTGTCATCAGCTAAATTATATGACCAAAACGATATCCGGCAACTGACAGAATAAATGCTCTAAACCACCATAAATCATAAACCATTAACCAGATATCAATTTCGCATCTCAACTTGAAAATTCAGCATGAAAGATATAACATGAAAACTACCGAAACTTGGCAAAATAATATTTCCGAAAATTATACTTTTTTCAAATTTTTTTTTTTTTTTTTTTATCATAAAATCAAAACAATAATTTAAATCTAAAGAAATGAATTAAAGCCTAAGTTTAACAAAACCAAATATGGACCCTTTTTTATTTTTATAAAACAACAAATCTAAAAATCTAAACGATGCTAATAAAAACGAAACTATAGTTACAAATCAAAACCCTAATCTAAGGAATTAAAACGTAAATGACTATTCGCTTAGCGGAATGGCAACAACAGGATGCTTCAATGGCGTAAATCGAAGGAGCGTAAGACGATAGAATCATAGCCTGAGAGAAAAATCGATGAGTGAAAAACCGACGGCGATTGGGAAAAATCGATTTAAGTTTACAAACATACGTGAAGACAGCGTGAAGACTTACCTGAAGTGCTTGCGTATAAATCGAATTTTACCTGACGTGATGGAACGATGTTTCGATTCACCTGCTGCGTGACGGCCTGAAGATTTCGACGGTGGACAGAGGAACCTCCACACCTGGCATTTACGCATTCATCAAAAAATTGCAGTCACATTGAAAACGGAATGAAATTTGCCTGCGTAACAATAGTTTTGAAGGCGGCAGACAGAGCATCATTTTACAACACGAAATCGCAAGAAAACCCTTTATCTGTGGTTGTGCAGAAAACTTGTCGGCGGCAGCAAAGTTATTGCACGGAGGAGCTCGATTTGGAGGGTTTTAGGCACAGGATTTCGGTTTGAAAAGCCGCAACAATGGAGATGGCGGCAGACGGTTTTCACGTGGAGAAATGCCACTGTTGAACGCCTTTTTTAATTCAGTCGATGCACAGCACTTCACGCACCAAAACACACACCGCATACCAACAGTGCTCTCACGATCGAACTGGCAAGAAGAGATGCATCCGGAGTTGATTGAAAAGCATTATCTGACTGCATGCAGAACATGACTTCTGTCTTCGTGCTCAGGCTGGCTATACAACTTCAGTTTGCAATACTATTGGTATGTGGTACGCAGCCAACCAGGAGAGCTAAATCAATGAATGGGATAGAATGCTGATCTGACTCCTATTTACGCCACAGCAACAGATGTTATCACCATACTGTATACGCATAAGATCAAAAAACATGATCCAAAAGTTCTGACGCCCACGCTGAAGATTTTCGATAAATATGCAGAAAATAAGCTATGCTTGCAGATGGACAGCGTGTTTGGATCGATTCTGAGAATACACGCGTTTATCTCTGCACAGTAAATGTATTAAAGTGTGAAATAATGGCTCAGAAAAACTGGACAGCATATGTCAAAAAATATTTTTCTTCTCCAATGCCTGCAACCTGAAATGATGAAATCACCCAAAGATCAAAATCCAAACCCTAATGAGAACTGTGTAAAGCAAAATTTATTTGAAACCCTAGATCAGCTAATTAATTTACAGATTTAGCCCCTTCACTGCCAGATCTAACATTAAGAACAGGAAAATTTTAAAGAAAAGAAATTTCAGATTGTCACTGTAAAAAAGAAACTTCAGAAATTCTCTCATGCAGATCAGAAAAATAAAACCGAATGATAGACCCAGGATCAAATCCACTGGGCTCAGCAGAAAATGCTTGTGGGAGTTGGTTGGTTCAGCCGAGAACTTCCCCTAACGCCCACCAAATCTTCTTCAGCAAGGGCTTTTCTGCACAGCTCAGAAACAACCATCAGTAAAGAGGGCAAGAATGCTGCTAAATCTCAGGAAGTAATGGAGATACCTGCCATTACTTCAGAAACCCTAACAGCACCCAAACCCTAGCAAGTGAGCAAGATACCTGTACCCACAATACTCTACAAAAGCTATTATTAACAGCTGAAAATCACATATGCAGAAAATCAAAACAATCTCACAGCATTCCAAGAGAGTAACACCAGCAAGATATGGACCCCAAAGTCTTCTTTATTAACCAGAAACAAATTTACAAGAGAGCTTCTTCAGTCTTTGACTCACAGATCCAATGATCTCAAATGACTCCCTAAGACCCTATATAAAGGAAATGATCCTAACGGCTAGTTCGAGTGATCCATGTAGAAATGATCTCGACCGTTGATGAGGATCAAGACATCTCTTGATCTCATCCGTCGATTTATTAACTTAAAATATCATTATTTTATTAGTTAGGGTTTTTGCTTGATTTTTTTAATTTTTTATTATTTTTCATTATTTTATTATTTTTATTCATTTTTTAATTTTTTAATTCATTTTAAAATGGATCACTGAACTAAACCTTCGGAAACATCACCTAGGACCTAGGACTTAGGACTCATGAGGGGATTTAAAACATTTCTCGACCCTCAGGACACATTACATCATGACTTTTACAAAATTACATCTTAAGGGACAAACCCATTTAATAAAACACCCAACTCTGCGACACAACGATAATCTAGCAGATCAACACACTAGGATTCTCCTAAAGTTCTAATGACAAAATCAATCCCGGCTTTGGGGTCAGGTTTGAAGGAAAACTCTGCCGATCCGTGGATCGGTGAGACAAAAAACCTTCCGGGACGTAGATTATCATCAGAAAGTTAGGTCCACCTAGGCAAATGACTTCATGTCTGCTAAGATTATTTACAGTTAATACATGCAGACTGGGTTTACAATCAAAAAGATCAAGCTGCTGCTGATGGCAGGATGGCACGAACATGCTGATCAGGTGCTGCTTCTTTCTGTCAAGAAAAAACGGGGTGCACTGCATGGGTAGTTGACCAGTAAGGGTCAACATCTGGCTCTACTTGGGGACACGTTGCTGCTTGCAGGAATGTGAGAATCCAGAATCTGCATCCATACAACACAAAAATAAGTAGCGTCCATCCAAAAATCAGCATATACGTTAAGCACAAAAAGCTCTTCATTTATTAACTATCTAAAACAGAAACGAAAATGCGGAAAAACAAGGAGTAGGGTTAGAAATACGATACAAAGGATGCCCTACGGCATCAGATGTTTTCAATATAGTGCATACTGAGCATTTGCCTGCTTTCAGGCAAATCTGTGGGCTGCTTGTCGGATGTGCCATGTCCAATTTTGCATATGGTAAGACTTTTTCCTATCCGAAAATCAAGCTGCTCACGGCCGTCTGATGTATCAAATCTTCGTCTCATTTTCTTTCTCTTACGCTTTTTCTTTCTGGCAGGTGGAATTATTGATGACCTGGAACTTTCTGTTTCAAAACTATCAGATGAAGTATGCATGATATGTCTTTCTTTAGCCCGCATCTGATCTTTATCATTCTTAAGTCTGTCCGGATCACCTTCAATTAACCATCTTTCAATCGAATCAACAACCTCCTCATAATAAGATGGATCTTGTTGCAGCACATGAGAAGGCTCCTGATCTATTGATGTCACCTGGTTTCTTTCATCTTCCAATTGCTGAAACCTTTGAACCTGTATTCTAAATGCATCTATCTGACTAGAGTGTTCAACCTTTACAGCACTGATTTGTCTGGCATGGTGCTCTTGCATGTCTTTTATTACTTTATCATTCACTTCCTTTATGTCCATCAAACAATGCTGCATAAAATTTATTTCTTCTTTATGATTTGCTTGTATGTCAGCCCACTGATTATTATGATTGAATGTCATGATAGTCATTTCCTCATCCATAGTGAATAACTTGTTTTGCATAGAGTCAATTTCCCTATCATGATCAGTTTTAATGGTCACCATATTTTCCTCTAGGACTGACATCTTGCTTTGCATGATTCTAATTTCTGTTTCATATTTAGTTTTCATGGCCTCAATTTCCTTAGCATGCTGATTTTGCGTGACTTCAATCTCCCTATTACGTTTTTCCAGGTGGGTGCATAAAGTTTTCACATCATTGACATAATTAGTTTGATTGATTTCCATATTTCTCACCAGCATCATTAAATCTTGTATTATTTGCTTTTGCTCCTCCTTTTCATTGTTATGAACTTGATCTGCAATATTTTCGGTGGATGACACATTCTGACATGAAGAATCGTCTTCAACAGCTGAACCTTTAATATGATTACTTTTATTCTGTTGCACAATCTTAGAGGCAGAAGGCAAGCTGCTTGGATAACCATATCTATCTTCAAAAGCATTTATAATGTCTTTTAAAGAAGTAAAAGAATCGTTAGGAAAACTGTTAAACCAATTCAAAGCATCATCTTCTAAAGAAAGGACAAATAGACGCATTTTGATATCACCATGACTAAACTGAGGGGGTCTGCAATATATGATCATGAAGCGAATAAACAAGTCTAGATGCCTTTTAGCAGCGATTGGATCACCATCTGAAAAAATAGGTAATTCAGGAATGGCCTCCTCCGGAAGATCATGGAGACGGTGAGTAAAACGACATGGTTTAAATGAATAATCCATTATGAACAATAAGGGATCAGATGGATGATAGAACTAGCTCTGCTCAAGAAAATCAAAGGATGCAAGAAGTGGAGTCGCCACTTGAACAATAAAACTGATTCTAAGATCCAAAAAGTAATCAACAAACAGATATGCGGGAGGGCTTCTCGTCTGGGAAAAAATGAGAAAGTGGAGTCGCCACCCAAACAAGAAACAAAACCGAAGAGAATCTGCTGATATGTGATGAAAAGATGCCAGAATATTTGAATCTGCCAGCGCAACTGAGAGATGAGAGATGAGAAGATTAATGTCGATGAAGCTGATGAAATGCCGAGAAAACAAATTCCCCGGCAACGGCGCCAAAAAATGTTGGCGTTGCCGGCTCGAACGAATGATAGACAGATGAACGATGAATGATGAAAAGATGTTGAAAAACCAAGGACAGAAAAAATCTATCCCCGGCAACGGCGCCAAAAAATGTTGTCGCGCGGATCGACACGACAACGCTCAGACCGGGGGCTGTCACTCTTATCCCCGATCCCTCCGTTTAAGCCTGTCTCCCGCGGCTAAGGGGGGTAGACCCTGTGAGATGATGAGACCAACTGTCGACCAGTTGGTTGGGAGACACGAGATACGATATAAAGAGAAGCACTAAAATGGATTTAGAAATGAAAAGACCAGTGCCTTGAGAGATTATGGTTAAGACGATTACTTGTTAAATGAGATAAAAAAAACATAAACCGTTAACAGCAATCATTTGTCATCAGCTAAATTATATGACCAAAACGATATCCGGCAACTGACAGAATAAATGCTCTAAACCACCATAAATCATAAACCATTAACCAGATATCAATTTCGCATCTCGACTTGAAAATTCAGCATGAAAGATATAACATGAAAACTACCGAAACTTGGCAAAATAATATTTCCGAAAATTATACTTTTTTCAAAATTTTTTTTTTTTTTTTTTTTTAATCATAAAATCAAAACAATAATTTAAATCTAAAGAAATGAATTAAAGCCTAAGTTTAACAAAACCAAATATGGACCCTTTTTTATTTTTATAAAACAACAAATCTAAAAATCTAAACGATGCTAATAAAAACGAAACTATAGTTACAAATCAAAACCCTAATCTAAGGAATTAAAACGTAAATGACTATTTGCTTAGCGGAATGGCAACAACAGGATGCTTCAATGGCGTAAATCGAAGGAGCGTAAGACGATAGAATCATAGCCTGAGAGAAAAATCGATGAGTGAAAAACCGACGGCGATTGGGAAAAATCGATTTAAGTTTACAAACATACGTGAAGACAGCGTGAAGACTTACCTGAAGTGCTTGCGTATAAATCGAATTTTACCTGACGTGATGGAACGATGTTTCGATTCACCTGCTGCGTGACGGCCTGAAGATTTCGACGGTGGACAGAGGAACCTCCACACCTGGCATTTACGCATTCATCAAAAAATTGCAGTCACATTGAAAACGGAATGAAATTTGCCTGCGTAACAATAGTTTTGAAGGCGGCAGACAGAGCATCATTTTACAACACGAAATCGCAAGAAAACCCTTTATCTGTGGTTGTGCAGAAAACTTGTCGGCGGCAGAAAAATTATTGCACGGAGGAGCTCGATTTGGAGGGTTTTAGGCACAGGATTTCGGTTTGAAAAGCCGCAACAATGGAGATGGCGGCAGACGGTTTTCACGTGGAGAAATGCCACTGTTGAACGCCTTTTTTAATTCAGTCGATGCACAGCACTTCACGCACCAAAACACACACCGCATACCAACAGTGCTCTCACGATCGAACTGGCAAGAAGAGATGCATCCGGAGTTGATTGAAAAGCATTATCTGACTGCATGCAGAACATGACTTCTGTCTTCGTGCTCAGGCTGGCTATACAACTTTAGTTTGCAATACTATTGGTATGTGGTACGCAGCCAACCAGGAGAGCTAAATCAATGAATGGGATAGAATGCTGATCTGACTCCTATTTACGCCACAGCAACAGATGTTATCACCATACTGTATACGCATAAGATCAAAAAACATGATCCAAAAGTTCTGATGCCCACGCTGAATATTTTCGATAAATATGCAGAAAATAAGCTATGCTTGTAGATGGACAGCGTGTTTGGATCGATTCTGAGAATACACGCGTTTATCTCTGCACAGTAAATGTATTAAAGTGTGAAATAATGGCTCAGAAAAACTGGACAGCATATGTCAAAAAATATTTTTCTTCTCCAATGCCTGCAACCTGAAATGATGAAATCACCCAAAGATCAAAATCCAAACCCTAATGAGAACTGTGTAAAGCAAAATTTATTTGAAACCCTAGATCAGCTAATTAATTTACAGATTTAGCCCCTTCACTGCCAGATCTAACATTAAGAACAGGAAAATTTTAAAGAAAAGAAATTTCAGATTGTCACTGTAAAAAAGAAACTTCAAAAATTCTCTCATGCAGATCAGAAAAATAAAACCGAATGATAGACCCAGGATCAAATCCACTGGGCTCAGTAGAAAATGCTTGTGGGAGTTGGCTGGTTCAGCCGAGAACTTCCCCTAACGCCCACCAAATCTTCTTCAGCAAGGGCTTTTCTGCACAGCTCAGAAACAACCATCAGTAAAGAGGGCAAGAATGCTGCTAAATCTCAGGAAGTAATGGAGATACCTGCCATTACTTCAGAAACCCTAACAGCACCCAAACCCTAGCAAGTGAGCAAGATACCTGTACCCACAATACTCTACAAAAGCTATTATTAACAGCTGAAAATCACATATGCAGAAAATCAAAACAATCTCACAGCATTCCAAGAGAGTAACACCAGCAAGATATGGACCCCAAAGTCTTCTTTATTAACCAGAAACAAATTTACAAGAGAGCTTCTTCAGTCTTTGACTCACAGATCCAATGATCTCAAATGACTCCCTAAGACCCTATATAAAGGAAATGATCCTAACGGCTAGTTCGAGTGATCCATGTAGAAATGATCTCGACCGTTGATGAGGATCAAGACATCTCTTGATCTCATCCGTCGATTTATTAACTTAAAATATCATTATTTTATTAGTTAGGGTTTTTGCTTGATTTTTTTAATTTTTTATTATTTTATTATTTTTATTCATTTTTTAATTTTTTAATTCATTTTAAAATGGATCACTGAACTAGACCTTCGGAAACATCACCTAGGACCTAGGACTTAGGACTCATGAGGGGATTTAAAACATTTCTCGACCCTCAGGACACATTACATCATGACTTTTACAAAATTACATCTTAAGGGACAAACCCATTTAATAAAACACCCAGCTCTGCGACACAACGATAATCTAGCAGATCAACACACTAGGATTCTCCTAAAGTTCTAATGACAAAATCAATCCCGGCTTTGGGGTCAGGTTTGAAGGAAAACTCTGCCGATCCGTGGATCGGTGAGACAAAAAACTTTCCGGGACGTAGATTATCATCAGAAAGTTAGGTCCACCTAGGCAAATGACTTCATCTCTGCTAAGATTATTTACAGTTAATACATGCAGACTGGGTTTACAATCAAAAAGATCAAACTGTTGCTGATGGCAGGATGGCACGGACATGCTGATCAGGTGCTGCTTCTTTCTGTCAAGAAAAAACGGGGTGCACTGCATGGGTAGTTGACCAGTAAGGGTCAACAGGACTCATGGGAAGTACCTCTCATCTGATCAATGAGCAGGGAAATGAGGATAGCGACCATAGTAGTACTATCGATAGACGCATCGTTGTATCTACCATACTCCTTATGCTAGGATGACCTCCACTGATCTGGGATCAATGATACTGAGTTGGGATCAGTGAGAGTGGTTCACACTCTGAGACTAACTTCGGGTCAGTGGAGGATGGTATGATACATCCTCGATCATTTCTTCTTCTTCATAGTTCGAGCAAAGTGGGGTCAAGCTATACAGGACAGTGCATTTGATGGATGGATAGCAGCGACGGTTTGACGAACTGCAGATGAAGTTCTCCCTAGTTGAGAGGGAGTGTTAAAATTGGCAACTAGGGCCAAACTCCGTGTGGATCACCTTGTTTATGTCTTCTGATATTTTTCCTAGATTCCTCTCATCGAGAGGTGTAGAATTGATCTAAAAATCATCCAATTCCGATAAGTATTTATGGAGATATGAATTTATTTTGATTATGGACAAATTGTCAAAGTTGGCCAGAAAATTATGTAGGCTCAGGAGCCCAACAATCATGTCTATTCACCCTCAACGTTTGCATATAAATACAAGGAGCCTCCTCCTCATTTGGACAATTCATTCACTCATCTTCTCTCTCTCTCTCTCCTACACATAAAAGGAGCCTCTCTCTCTCTCTCACAAGTGTGGCTGAAAGGAAGATGTCCTAGGGCAAGGAAGATGCAAAAAGAAGGACGCTAGGGCAGCAGGTCATCTCTTTGACCAGCGTTGACCATCCAGAAGTGTGGATTGGGTGTGGTTGCCTCTCCTAGGCAGGCCACAGTTTTTTGCACGAAAACCGAGGTGATCTGACCTCTGGTTTGACCGGTATTCACTGCCCTAGTTTAGGGCTACAAGTTGACTTCAGGAATCTGCAAATTGATTGTACTTTTAGGGTTGTTCAAGGGTTGTTTCTTCAGGTTGTTCATCACATATTGAAAATCGTTCTGGGTAACTTGTTTTATTGATGGTTAATTCAAATATCGAAGGCACTGGTCTAAAATTGTTTCTATCTTGTGGTCGTGTCTTGTTTACTTTGGCGTTTAATCTATCAATCTGATTTAATCATTTAAATTCATCAAGTTATCCATCATTAAAATCTCCTAGAGTTTTTTTTTCACAGGCTATCATCATCTATTCGCCTAGGGACTACCGATGAATGGATGAGGATAGAACATTTAAAATGGATTTAAATGTTTTGACGACTGCAAGTTCACTGTGTTACCCATTAAAAACATGTTGAATCCCTCAAGCTAGATGAGAAAGGGTGGCTCTAGAAAAGTCTCAACCAAGCTTATGCTTGGAGGTCAATTATTAGTGCAAGCTAAACCTAGAATGCTTATGCAATGGAATGGATGAGTCTTGAATTAAGATTGTTTTAATGTTTAAGTACTTAAAGTTATGATTAATCTTTAATGATGAGAGTACTTATCAAATAAATGGAAAAACAGTCTTATTACCAAGAATGTGCCAAATTATCAAGTGCCAATAAACTTCTCCAATGATAGTAAGATTCCAATACTTAACCCACAATCACAATTTGTGATGCCAATGACCAATATAGACAAATTAATGTGTTTAGCAATTATTGAATAATTTCATTAGCAATGTTCCAAACACAATAATGCCAATCACAAATATTCCAATAATGATTAGTGATCTTATTACTTGATGCCAACTAAGAGATAAAACTCTCAAACAAGATTATGGCTTATATGAGTGATTTAGTGCTGAGCTAACATTTTTTAGATCTAACACAAGACAAGTAATTGTTAGACTTAAATAGCATGAAACATAATGAGTAAATTAGATCATGAAAAACCACTTATGTAACAAATAGGACAGCAACACATAAACCAAGAAATTATCAAGCATATGAAACTGAATATGACCAGTAAGTTGCCTAATGACTTGCCAATTGATAAAACAACCTTGCCAATGTAAAATGATGAACTTTTAGCCTTCTTAAGATGTGTTATAAAAAAAATATCAGATCAAATTATACTTTTTGTGCAGAGATATCAGTCACTATAAAATGGTAATTTATGCAAAAAGGTTGATGCTCAAGAAACTTATATGCTAAGACGATATGCTCGTTATCACACCAATTGATTTTGTGCTTCTTAAAGTGCTTCTTCCAGATTATATCAGATCTGATATATTTGATTATGCAAAGATATTCCAGCAAATAAATGATTAGATCTAAGCTAGATATTCAATCGACAAGTAGCCAAAACACTAGCATTTTTTTTACTATGAAATTATTGTGAAAATTCCTCAACAGGAATCCCTACTACAACAACTAATGATATTACTCCTATTTGTTAAATTCTTTTAAACAAATTACTTGCAGTTTCCTACGACAAATATCATAATACATACATTGCAGCCTTCACTTAATTAAATATTATACGGAAACAAGACACTGAGCAAGAAAGAAAATACAACACAGTTGACACCATTATTTTTGGACAAATGTCCCCAAAAAACCCAAAGTGGAAAAACCGGTGCAACAACTCTGAGGGTTTATTATTATTAAGCAGTAGAAAATTTTGAATACCTCTCCGGTTATTTATTACAGAGAGAAATACTGGTAGAAATATTTGTGAGATCACCTCACACAATCACTGAGAATATCCCAGCTGATCCGAATACTGGATGAAGTGCCTCTAGCAGGCCCTACGCAGACCCCACGCAGTCCCTGTGTCAACCTCTCTAGGCACTGCGTCACCTAGTTTGTTGATCGATTTTCTATCTAGAGTCTCTACTCTCAGCCTCTCGGTCTCACACCTCGATTCCGGGCTTCTGAAACTGAATCTCCCCAGTAAAATCTCAAACTTTCTCTCACCCTCTGCGCTGCCTCTGCGTGGCCCTGCGTCAGTGTCTGCGTCTAAGCTACTGGATCACTCTCTGCCTCTCTCTGCTAATGATTCTCCGACTAAGAAAATCTCTCTCTCTCCAAAAGCTATCCCTGCCCCTCAACTACAAGAAATCTCCTCGATCAGAATTTCCTCCTAAGAACTTCTCACTTCAGAAATTCAATCTCTCGATCTCTCAGTGTGTTTTCCAAATGATCCTCAAGTTTCCTTAAATAATCTTCTCGTTGACATTCAACGGCCTAGATTAAAAGCTAACCAATGGCTAAGATCATTTTAGCTTGATCCTTGTCTTCTTCTAGAAGTTACACCCACAATTAGATTAATACCCATTAATATTACCATTAAAAAATATTAATTATTTTAATAATTTTTTCTCTAGGTGGAATTTCCCAAAATGCCTTCTGAGTTCTTTGGAATACATGTGCCCAAGCCTCCCTGAAAAATTGAGGCCTAGAGCACATCCATGCTACCCCAAATCAACACTCCCTCTTCGCAAGGAATATGCTCTAGCAATATATGTTGTTGCATACTGCTCTGACTCTGAAGCATCGTCCTCTGCACTGCTGATGTCTAACATGTGGTCCACCAACTACTGCGTTGTCGTTGTAACTGACTGTTTCCGACATTGCCACTGCTAACACTACATTCGTACAACAGCGCCCTCTCAAGTGTTGTTGCTAGCACTGCCACTGCACTGCAAATTGTTGTTGCTACTCTAACAACAACAGAGAAACATCCAAAATTACTAAACTAACTCTGTTCAGTATGATACCATGTGAAAGTTGGAGCCTGACTACTGTTAGTCTTTGCGCTGATCCTCTGAATCTATTGCGTTGCTACTGACCTATTCTTTGTGCCATCTACACTGCTGCCAACTGTTGGAATTTCTACGTCTAACTATTAGAAATCCTTCATGTACTTTATGATTTTTTTCTTCCCACTTGTTCTGTTAATTAACAAGTTATTTACAATGTAAATACTAAAAATAAATACAAGTACATGCTCAACACATACAGATCATCAACTGAAGGAAAAACAAGAACACAAGTGACACCGTTATTTTTGGACTAATGTCCTCGGAAAAACCCAATGCGGGAAAACCGGTGCAGCTATCTGAGGGTTTTATTATTAAGCAGTTTCAGAATACAATCTGGGTGCCAGAAATGGCTCACCCAACAGAGAATGCTCTCGGCAGTAGTACCTCTCAGTCGGAGACAGATATTTTGGCTAAAAACCCTGGATGAACAATCCCATAGCTCTCAGCTCCAATCTGCCCCACGAAATCTCCCAGCATCTGCCTCTAGGGACTGCGTCAGCCTCTCTGGCCCAGCATCAACCCAACTAGCCCTGCATCAGCATCTGGAGGCTCTGCGTCACCCACGTTGGCTCTCCTCAAGCACTACACAGCTCCTGGCTACCTCTTTGTGGCTTCTGGTTGCCTCTGCATGGCCTCTAGCTGGCTCTGTGTCCCTCTCTCCCGGATTCTGCGCTAATTCTCGCGATACCCTCTCTGCCTCTCTGCTTCTGTATTCACTGCCCCTCAGCTGCAACTCTGATCACTCCTTTGATTTCCTCAGCAAGCCCTGCCCCAAAAAATCAAATTCTTGATCAACTCGGTGTATTCTCCAAGAGACCCTCAAGCCTCCTCTTATACTTTTCTCCTTGACATTTCAATGCCCGAGATTAAGTCCCTAATCAACGGCTAAGATTAGATCTGGCTTGATCCATGACTTTTGGACCATTCTAACTGAGTTTTATATTATTCATATTAATATTTTATATTCCCTAAGTTTAGACTTAGGGACTGCATTAAAAATATTAATTATTTTAATATCTCCCAAACTGGTTAGATTCTGCCCAAACCATTTCTAGGTTTTGGAGATCTCATGTTCTTCAGCCTCTCCACCAATTTTCGTGGCTAGAGCACATCCGATGCTACCCCAAATCAACACTCCCTCTTAGCGAGGACTATGCTCTAGTAATACTCCTCACTGAGCATCACACTAATCATCCGGCATCGGTCCTTGTGTTGATGCTAGGCCTGTTGCACAACATCCTCTGCACTACTGCATCATGTATTGCTACCCATGGCCCTGCCACTGCCACTGTTGCATTTGTATAGCAGCTCCCTCTGCATCCGTGCTGCTGCCCATGGCCTTGCCATTTCCACTGTTGCATCTGCACTGTAATCCCTCTCATCATGTGGCATCGTGTTGCCCATAGCACTGCCACTGCTAACTGCTACACTGCAACTCAGTTACTGAGACGTAAGTAACTTATCTCCCAACTCTGACATCTCCGTCAGTGCTGCTACTCCTGTTCGGGGCTCCTGTAGCAAGGTATAATCCAAGAGGTTGGATACCTTGAGGATCCTGCCCCTCATTGCCTGTAGTCCATCAAACTACAGCTCGATGTCTCCCCACTTCCTCTCACGAGGTGCAGGAGCACTCATGGCACAGTCATCATCTATCGCCACTTCTTTCTCCACCCTTGCTGGCGTAGCCTTGGTCTCAGAAGCCTCTCTCTTGCTCTTCTTCCCCGGACACTAGCTCGCATAATGACCCAGTTCCCCACAGTGGAAGCATTTGACCTTGGAGAGGTCCTTCTTTTGTTTCTCCTGCTTTCCCTCAGATGTTAAGGCAGCATCCTCCTCTTCCTCCTCCTTGATTCTGACCCCCTTTTCGCTGCTTCGTATCTTGGTTAGCCTTCTGATCTCTTCCTGACGAAGAGTCAGCCACAGTTCCTTCCAATATGGGAGGGTCGATCTGCCCAGTATGCTCTGGACAAATACCTCCCAGTCCTCTGAGACCGCGTTCAATGCAGTCCTCACCATTAATTCCTAATCCAGCGTGGCACCTGTGGAAGTCAGCTAATCCTGGATCTCTTCCTTCAATCGACCGAGGAAGATGTCGAACTGTTCTCCTTTCTGCATCTGATATGACCGCAGCTGATTTTCTAGTAGCATCTTCCTCTGCACGGAAGTATGCTGATACAATTTTGTCAGCGCCTCCCACATCGCATTTGCCGTGTCCTTTTCGGCAATATGTGGTACCACATGGTCCTTGACCCCGTCAAGGATGATGCTCTTGGCCCTTGCCATTGTCGTCTCGTACTTATCATTCTCAACTGGGTCAACTGGGATCGCTATTGTTTTCAAGGCAAAGTGCTTGAGACGATTCCTGTCTAGAACGGACAAGATCCCGGCCTTCCAGACTACGAAGTTTGAGGCTCCGTCTAGTCTATCCTGATCTCTTACTCCATTCACTGCCATGTAGCTGCTCCTCTTTCGACTTTTTCAAGTCTCTCTACTTCCCTCCTTGAAGTTCTCGGTGTGACTCCCTCGAAGCCTCGATTTCCCTCCTGGAAACCCCTCTACCAATGTCGAGATGCCCCCACTCCGATCTTTAGTGTAGCTACACCACTGATCCGGATTTCTTGGCTAGAAATCCTCGATAGCAACTCCCTCCTCCTTGGTCTTGCCTTGTTAGGTATTGTTCTGACCACAGTACCCCACCAACTTCACTCTGAAACTTCTCCACAGCCTCCTATGCCCCAACAAACTGAAGGTTAGAGCCTCTAGACTCTGCATAATCCCAACACCAGCAAAATCTGCACCTCCTGGCCATGGGCGTCAATCCTTCCTGATTGAGAAAGATGACCAAGCACTGCGTAGGTCAGGTCTGCTCCTTTCTGCCACTACGCTAATCATTCTCTCGGCTCAAACTTGATGACACAGGCACTTCGTCACCCCTTCCTTGCTACTTTTCCGCTAGGAATAGCTTCTGTCACTCGGGACAACTGTTTCTGCTGCTACTGCTCTACTCGACTGATGCCCTCAACTCTCCTGTGATCTGCAACCTCGCTCTGATACTATGTTGGAATTTCTAAGTCTAACTGTTAGAAATCCTTCATGTACTTTCTGATTTTTTTCTTCCTACTTGTTCTATTAATCAACAAGTTATTTACAATGTAAATACTGAAAATAAATACAAGTACATGCTCAACACATACAGATCATCAACTGAAGGAAAAACAAGAACACAAGTGACACCGTTATTTTTGGACTAATGTCCCCAGAAAAACCCAATGCGGGAAAACCGGTGCAGCGATCTGAGGATTTTATTATTAAGCAGTTTCAGAATACAATCTGGGTGCCAGAAATGGCTCACCCAATAGAGAATGCTCTCGGCAGTCGTACCTCTCAGTCGAAGACAGAGATTCTAGCTAAAAACCCCGAATTAACAATTCCGCAGTTCTCAGCCCCAATCTGCCCCACGAAATCTCCCAGCATCTACCTCTAGGGACTACATCAGCCTCTCTGGCCCAACGTCAACACAACTAGCCCTACATCAGCATCTGGAGGCTCTAGGTCAGCCACGCTGGCTCTCCTCAAGGACTGCACCGCTCCTGGCTGCCTCTACGTGGCTTCTAGCTGCCTTTGCATGGCCTCTAGTTGGCTCTGCATCCCTCTCTCCCGGCTTCTGCGCTGATGCTCCCGGTACCCTCTCTACCTCTATGCTTCTGTATTCACTGCCCCTCAGCTTGTTGAAGTTTCTAAGTTTACTTAGTTAGAAACCCTCCATGCACTTTATTTGATTTATTCCTACCTACTTGTTATTTTCCTTAACAAGTTATTTACAATGTAAATACTGAAAATAAACACTAGTGCATGCTCAACATATTACAGATCAGCAACTAAAAGAAACAGAAACAAACACACCATATGACACCATTATTTTTGGACTAATGTCCTTGGAAAAACCCAATGTGGGAAAACCGGTGCAGCTATCTGAGGGTTTTCTTATTAAGCAATATCAAAGTACAATCTGGGTGCCGAAACTGGCCTACCCAACAGAGAATTTCCTTGGCAGTAATACCTCTCAGTTTCTGACAAATCTACTGGCTAAAACCCCAGATAATCCTTCCGGCAGCTACTCAGCACCAATTTGCCCCAGAAACCCCAGCGTCTGCCCAATCTGGACTGCGTCAGCCTCTCCTAGCCCAGCGTTGGCCCTGCGTCAGCCCCAAGAGGCCTTGCGTCAGCTCTCTGACCCTCTACGTCAACTACGCTGGCCTCTCTGGTGCTCTGCGCAACACTTAGCTGCTTCTGTGTGACCGTGCGTGAGCACTAGTTGCTCCTACATCACTCTTTCTAGCTGCAAAGCTGCTCTCCCGGCACTATCTCTGCCTCTCTGCCTCTCTATATTCAAATGCCCCTTAACTGCTCTCCGATCACTGATTCTATCTTTCTTAGCAAACCCCGCTCTAGAAAATAGAATGACTGATCACTCTCGTGTGTTCTCGAAGTGACCCTCAAGCCTCCTCTTATACTTTTTCTGTTGACATATCAACGATCAAGATTAAGTCCCTAATCAACGACTAAGATTAGATCTGGCTTGATCCATGTCTTTTGGACCATTCTAACATAGATTTATATTAATACACATTAATATTTTATTTTCCCTAAGTTTAGACTTAGGGACTCCATTAAAAATATTAATTATTTTAATATCTTCTTATCTATTTAGAATCTGCCCAAACCCCCTTGGGTATTAGAGATATCATGTGCCCCAACCTCTCCACCAAATTTCGTGGCTAGAGCACATCCTATGCTACCCCAAATCAACACAGCTGCAACTCTAATCACTCCTTCGATTTCCTCAGCAAGCCCTGCCCCAAAAAATCAAATTCTTGATCAACTCCGTGTATTCTCCAAGTGACCCTCAAGCCTCCTCTTATACTTTTCTCGTTGACAATTCAACGAGATTAAGTCCCTAATAAACGGCTAAGATTAGATCTGGCTTGATCCATGACTTTTGGACCATTCTAACTCTGTTTTATATTAATTCATATTAATATTATATTTTCCCTAAGATTAGACTTAGGAACTCCATTAAAAATATTAATTATTTTAATATCTTCCAAACTGGTTAGATTCTGCCCAAACCATTCTGGGCATTGGATATCTCATGTGCTCTAGCCTCTCCACCGGTTTTTGTGGCTAGAGCACATCCGATGCTACCCCAAATCAACACCAAATCTGCTCTGCATTGTTCAGTCTCTGGTGCTCCTAGCCACTACAACTGTCTCTCTAACACTCCTCGGCACCATCTGACACTAGTCCATCCTGCTACTTCTGATCTAGGCTACCGTATCAAGGAATTGATCCAAGAGGTGGGTTCTCAAGGATCCTGCCCATCTGTAGCTCTTTCGAACTACAGCTCTAGATTAACTCACCTCCCTTCTGGAGATGTGGCTGCCATCTCTGCCAAAAAATGTCAAATGACCTCCTATCTCTTCTACGCAGCACTAGACTGGTCTACACACTCCCTGTTGGATCTTGTTGATCTGCCTCTCTCTGTTGTTGTTCAACAAGTGAGAATTCGGAATCCTTGGCTGGAAGTCCTCTGAGGAAGAATTTCCCTCAACCGTGCTTCTCCTCTCTCTTCTGACGATTTTCTGCCCAACAAACTGCCTGCAGAAAAATTTGCGTCCCACAACTTCTCATCACACGGAGACTTCAATGTTGCTCCCTCTGCAGTCCTTCCTCTCTATCGACTCACTTAAAGAAAGACTGCCTCAAAAATCAGCCCTCCGTCTAGGACTGCACAAACCCTCTGGGGTTTCGAACTGCTGCTTCCTGCAGCTTTTTGATATCCCTCTACTACTCAGTGTTGGGTTCTCTGGCACTGCTCTTCTTGTTCCACCTACAGCTCTGATACCATGTGAAAAATCCTCAACAGGAATCTCTAATGCAGCAACTGATGATATTACTCCTATTTGTTAAATTCCTTTAAACAAATTACTTGCAATTTCCTATGGCAAATATCGTAATACATACACTGCAGCCTTCACTTCATTAAATATTATACGGAAGCAAGAGATTGAGCAAGAAAGAAAATACAGCACAATTGACACCGTTATTTTTGGACAAATGTCCCCGAAAAAATCCAATGCAGGAAAACCGGTGCAGCAGCTCTGAGGGTTTATTATTATTAAGCTGTAGCAAATTTTGAATACCTCTCTGGTTATTCAGTTACAAAGATAAATACTGGCAAAAATATTTTTGATATTACCTCACACTATTACTGAGAAAATCCCGATTGATCCGGATATTGGATGAAGTGCCTCTAGCAGGCCCTACGCTGCCTCTACGCAGTCCTCACGCAGTCCCTGTGTCAACCTCTCTAGGCACTACGTCACCCAGTCTGCTGATAGATTTGCTACCCGGAGTCTCTGCTCTCAGCCTCCCGGTCTCACACCCCAGCTCCTCGCTTCTGAAACTGACTCTACCCAGTAAAATCTCGGACTCTCTCTCAGCCTCTACTCTGCCTTTGCGTGACCCTTCGTGGCCCTGCATCAGCCTCTGCGTCTGGGCTACTAGATCACTCTCTGCCTCTCTCTAGTAATGATTCTTCGGCTAAGAAAATCTCTCCGGAAGCTATCCCTACCCCTCAATTGCAAGAAATCTCCTCGATCAAAATTTCTTCCTGAGAACTTCTCACTTCAGAAATTCGATCTCTTGATCTCTCGGTGTGTTTTCCAAACAACTGTCAAGCTTCCTTAAATAATCCTCTCATTGACATTCAACGGCCCAGATTAAAAGTTAATCAATGGCTAAGATCATTTTAGCTTGATCCTTGTCTTCTTCTAGAAGTTACACCCACAATTAGATTAATACCTATTAATATTTTAATTTCCTAAGTTTAGACTTAGGGTCCCATTAAAAAATATTAATTATTTTAATAAAATTGTCTCTAGGTGGAATTTCCCAAAATGCTTTATTGGTTCTTTGGAATACATATGCCCAAGCGTCCCTGCAAAATTTGAGGCCTAGAGCACATCCGATGCTACCCCAAATCAACAATTATAAGTATTTTTAGACTATTTAGAAGCGATTTTTAGGGCATTTAGTCATGAATTTTACAGTTGTTATGAATGATTCAGGGAGTTGTAGCAAAATAGTGATTAGGTAAGGGTTTAGAGAGAAAACCCTAGGCCCAAGACCTTGTAAATCACTTGCCCAAGTTGCCCAAAAATTTTCCAAAGCATTTGGCATCTGGAAACACCAACTTCGAGCAAATTTCTCCCTGCAAAACCCAACAATCTTCAGTCCAGAAATTTCACAGATGGGCAAAGGGAAAATTAGGGCTAAGAGGGGCTAGCACTAGGCCCAATAAGGCTAGTGTTGCGCTAGGAAGGGCCTATAAGGCCTAGCACTCAAGGGAAAAGGCCAAATAGGTCTATCATGACGGAAAAGAGGCCCACAAAGTGTTGTAGTAGGCTCCACAAGGGCTACGCCTAGGCAAAAGAGGAGGTTGAGGGCTTGGGCAAGGCCCTACAGCCTATGACCTAGGGTTTATGCCTAAAAGGCCTGCCGCAAGCCCTTGGAGGGTTGCAGCTAGGAGATAGGAGGGGAAAGGGAAGGTAGAGAGGGTCGACGAGGAGAGGAGGGAGAGCAAATGAGGGAAGGAGAGCTAACGGAGTGATAAGGAGGCCGAGAAAGGGGAGACAAAGGGAGGCTGAGTCGCCTAAGGGCCACGGCCAGCCCTAAAACGGCAGAAAAAAATGACGTTGGGCCTCAAGGAGCAGACATAGAGGAGGCTAACAACGACCTCCAAGAAGCCTGGAGAGGTGATGCGAGCACTAAAAAGGTTGATGCAAGTGATGGAGGGGATGATGTAGGGCTTGGAGAGGGCAAATACAGGCCTGAGAGCCCTAAATATTGAAACCCTTACTCTGAAAAAATCATTTAGATCAGAACTTCAATTTTGCTGCAAAATCTTCAATGGCTAGCCTTGCAAAAATTTTGGAGACTAAATCTTACCCTCAAGGGCCTAGATCTAGCTCTAATCCAGCATTTTTCACTTGATCTCACCCACACAAATGAATTTACAAATACCCAAAACTCCAATATATACAAAAATCTTAAAACCCAAAAACCCCAGTTACAAAAAATAATTTACAAAATATATTGTATAAATGTACAATGGTTTTAAAAGAGATTTTGAGAAATATTTAGAAAAAAATATTGATAAATGGCTAGATGTACTCTGGAAAATAAATGCAAGCTACAGTCTTAACGAAGTTAGATAAACCATAAAAATATTTGAAGTCCAAACAAGGTCAACCTACGTCCACAATTTGTGAACTTGGAGCCTAAGGTCTATGGAACCTACAAACACTATATAATTCTTCACATATAAACCATTAGAACAACAATGAATCGGATCGTTTAAGATAAACCCAGAACTTATCAATAGAGTGTTCCTATCATCTACAATGAAATAATGATTTAATTAAAATTTAAACACAATATAAGAATATTTGTACCCTACACATACCACAAATCAGTAGACAATAAACACCATGAAATGCACCCCAAAGTCTTTATTATGATACAAAAAACATTCCCGGCGGGACTGTAGCGTTAAATCAGCTTCTCTGCAGAATTACCTTAGCCAAACATCAGATGGCTTGAGACACAAATGACTCAATTTATAGATAAACCCTCCAATTGGAAAATAATGGCTAGTTGGCTGGATCACCGTCAAAATAATCTAGACCATCGATAAATCTTTGATGATCTTTTAATCTCTGCCGTTGAAAATATTTGTATTGAGGAATTTTCGAATTTCTCATTAAACCCATTTTTTATTAGCTCAGAAATAATTATTTTGAGCTAATTTCCTCAAAAAATTGACTTTGACTTAACCAACAAGGCCCAAGGGTCCAATTTTTCCTGAAATTTTCAATATTCCCTATTGATTTCTGGTGGCATCCGATGTGCTCTAAGTTTCAAATTTTGCAGGGAGGCTTGGGCAGATTTATTCCAAAGAACCCAGAAAGCGTTTTGGGAAATTCCACCCGGAGACAATTTTATTAAAATAATTAATTATTTTTAATGGGACCCTAAGTCTAAACTTAGAAAAATAAAATAATTAATGGGTATTAATCAGTGTTGCAGTACTCGCGATAAAATCGCGGTTTTTTAAATCCAATGATAATATTGCCCAATAAATACAAACTTTTTTTCAGCGATTTTTTGGAAAAAATCGCAATTCGATCGCAAAAAATCATCGACTAAGAAAGCAGCGTGTTTATAAGAGAAAATTACATGATTTTTTGGAAATCATTTGCACAGACAGTGGCACGCCGATATCGATGAGGTTTTGGAGTGACCTCTTGGTCGTTTGGGAGCTGAATCCGCTAATTGGAGGAGAAAACGAAGTGAGAGCTAAGGAGGAGACGAATTTTCTCCATCAAACCGGTATGGGCACCAAAATTTTGTGTTTTGTAACTTTGTTTTGGTTTTTTTTTATGTTTTTGGTTGGGTTTGGAATCTGGATAACCCATTGTTTATCAAAAGAATTCAATGGGTTATCAAATATTTTTGAATTGATTTGAATCTTGATGGGGTTTTTGTCATTTGATTTTTCATTTTGTTTGTTAAAATTTCTCAAATTGTCAAAAATTCCATGTGTTTTGTTATGTTACTCATGTATGTAATTTTTTTTAGTTTTTGTAAATTGTAAGTTTGTAACTTGTAAATTGTAATCTTTATTTTGCCATAGGTTCACAGAATCACCATTCAACTTCAAAGTTCAAAGTTCAAAGTCAAACATGCCAAGGAAAGTGGACCCACTGTGGGAAGTTGGTGAACCTGATGGAGGGAATGATAGAATAAACTTGTCTTGCAAGTTGTGTGGGCAGCATATGTCAGGGGGGTTTACAGATTGAAGTATCACCTTGCACAAATCCCTGGATTTGATGTAGGGCCTTGCACAAATACAAATCCTGAAATCATCCGAAAAGCCATGAGATCATTGGAAAATTTAGAGCACAATAGAAAGGCCAAAGCAGAAATGAAGAAGCAACTAACAAAGTCTGTGTTAGGCTCAGGTGAACAAGAAACCCAACCCAATAGCTGCCTCATCATTTTTTGTTCCTAGAACCACGCCTAGTTCATAGCCATCTATCACTTCAATGCTTAAAAAAACTGAGAAAGAACAAGTTGACAAGTTGTTGGCCAAATTTCTCTTTTGGAGTGATATTCCTTTCAGCGTTGTAAGAAATAATCCGTTTTTCCAGCCTATTGTTGATGCTATTGCAACTGTTGGCCCAGGGTACAAAATCCCTTCTTATGGTGACTTTAGACGCCAGATTCTTCAAAATGAAAAGGTTGACTGCACCAAAAGATTGGAGGAGTTTAGGGAATCATGGGCACAAACAGGATGCACTATGACGTCAGATGGTTGGACTGACCAAAAGGGAGAACCCTTATAAACTTCTTGGTTAGTTGTCCCAAGGGGACTATATTTATCAAATCTGTTGATGCATCTGCACATATCAAAGATGAAAAAACTTTTTGTGATTCGCTGGATGTGTTTATTTTGGAGGTGGGTGCAGAACATGTTGTCCAAGTCATAACAGACAATGCTACAAATTATGTTGTTGGTGGCAGGATGCTTATGGAGAAGCATCCTACTTTATTTTGGACACCTTGTGCTACACATTGTATTGATTTGATGTTGGAGGACATAGGGAAAATTTCCTTTGTCAAAGATATTGTTGAGTCATCAAAAAGCATTACAAAATTTATATATAAGCATACATCTGTGCTTAGCTTGATGAAAAAATTCACCAACAACAAAGAGTTGGTGCGCCCCACCATTACATGGTTTGCCACCAGTTTCATATCTCTTCAATCCCTCTTGAATTCTATGTGGGATGTGAAGAGAATGTTTCTTTCGGAATGGCGTGATTTGACAATGAGCCACAAACCAGAGGGAGAGGCCATAAGCAGACTAGTTTCATACCAGGAAGACTTCTGGGCAGGAGTGCAGGAGGTGTGCACCATTATTCAACCTTTGGTAAAGGTTCTTCGATTAGTTGATGGTGAGAAGCCCACAATGGGCTATTTGTATAAGTCCATGGGCAAGGCGAAAGAATCCATTCAAGCCTACTATGATGATAAGGGAGATGAGGGGTTTCAGAGACAACTTCACCTATGGGAAGTGATAGATGAACGATAGAAGAACACACTCCATCGTCCCATTCATGCTGCAGGAATCTACCTGAACCCTACATTTTCTTACCCATGTGGGTTCGTATTTGATGTTGAGACCATGGATGGATTCTTAACCTGTGTTCAAAGGATGGTGCGATCTCCAGCAGAACGTACAGAAATTTCCAAAGAAATTGAGACATACAGGATGGCAGGTGGCACATTTGGCTTTGACATGGCAGTGACTGATAGGGTGACTAAAATGCCAGGTATTTTTTAATTTGTTTCAAATTTCATTCTCTTCAAGTTCATAACTTCATACTTTGATTCAACTTTCAAATTTCACTTTTTCCTTATGTTTATTTAAAATTTCATTTGTAATTTTGTCGTAGATGCATTGTGGAGAATGTATGGAGCTAGGGTACCCCTTCTGCAAAATCTTTCCATTCGAATCCTCAGCCAAACATGTAGCTCCTCAGGAGTGCAACTAGAGCGTATTTGAAAAAATACACAACAAGAAGTGCAACAGGTTAACACTTAAAATATTGCAAATTTCCAGATAATTTTTTGAATTTATTAAACAATATTTTTTTTATAATTATTATTTCATGATCTTTGTATAGGTTGGAGTCCCAGCGACTTAATGACATGGTCTACGTCTACTACAATCTTTGATTGTGGGTGAGGCAACTTGAGAGTACACCTGATATGGAGGCCATCTCATTGGATGTGATTGACACCACTATTGCATTAAGGGTTGAAGCCGAGAGGCCTCTCATGGAATCTGCTGATGATTGGTTAGTGCAAGAGGTAGTGGAGGGGGAAGAGGAGGAGGAGGCGGAGCAATAGGAGGAAGAGGTGACACCACCTACTCGGGCTACCCCTGCCACCAGTAGAGGACGTGGTCTACCTCCTATAGCTCTTGGTTCTTCAGCTTCTAAAGCACAGCAAAGTCCACTGCCAACTCCACCGGCATCTACATCTAGAGGGAAAAGGAAAGCTATTGCATTTTCTCGCAAGAGGGGCAGAGGAAATCAATAGTATTAGACTTTAGTTATTTGGTTCATTTCATTGTATATGACATTATGACTCATGAGATACATTATTATATTTTTTGTTGATATTTTGAGGCTGAGTTGGGAGTCATGAGTCAGGACTTACTATTCAGGACATGATTCAGGACATGATTCACTATTATGTGTGATGTAGCACTAGAAATGATATTAAATCTTATATATTAGTTCTTTTATCATATTTAGGTGTCAATGTATTTATTTTATGTTGTAGATGCTTTAGATATTAAAAAAAATGAATATTCTTGTATGTTACGATTTTTCCCCGATTTTTACCGATATTTTCCCAATTTTTACGATTTTTTCCAATTTTTCCCCGCGTCGATAATATCCTGATAACGATTACTGCAACATTGGTATTAATCTAACTGTGGGTGTAACTTCTAGGAGAATACGAGGATCAAGCAAAAATGATCTTAGCCACTGATTAGCTTCTAATCTGGGTCGTTGAATGTCAATAAGAAGATTATTTAAGGAGGCTTGAGGGTCATTTGGAAGATACAAATAGAGAGTTGATCAGTCAGATCGAATTTTTGAGCTAGAGGCAGTGCAGTGATTTGTAGTGATCATGCAAAGAGCGGCAGAGGGAGTTTTGGCTGGAGGATCTTCTCCGAAGCCAATAATACTCAGTAGAGAGGCAGAGAGACACATAGAGGATGCAACACAGAGGCCAGAGAGGGTGACACAGTGCCAGGAAGGGCTCACGCAGGCCCCACGCAGAGTAGCACAGAGCCTCCTTCACGCAGAAGTCCAAGATTTGCTGGGAGGCTGACATTCTGAGCCGGTACAGCTGGAATCAGCTCCTAAGAAGCAAATTGATCTCCAGCAGAGGCTGACGCAAGGTCTTAGAGAATGATGCAAGACCACACAAGGGTAGTGCAGAAGTAGCAAGGGAACTCGTTGGTTCAGCTGCCGGATCAATAGGGACTTGTAGTGTAGAGTGAGGTAAACTCACTAATTTATTCTGCCGAGTGATATTCTCTATAACTGGATTTCCCGGAAGGCATCCAGAAGTTGTATTCAGAAATACTTCAGCTTAATAATAAAATCCCTCAAATATGTTGCACCGGTTTTCCCACATTGGGTTTTTCCAGGGACATTTGTCCAAAAGCAACTGTGTCGTTTGTGTTCAGTTTCTTGTTTCAACGTATTATTTAAAGGGTGTAAGCTACAGTGTATGTATTTCAATGTTTTTCGTAGGAAACTGCAAATAACTTGTTCATGTAATTCTAACAAGTAGGAGAAATATCATCAGCTGCAGTAGGGATTTCGGGGTTTAAGGAATTTTCACATGGTATCAAAGCAGTGCAGGTGAAGCAAGAAGAACAGTGCCAAAGATCCCAGCGCTAAACTAAAAAAGAGATCGCAATAGTTGCAGGAGGCAGCAGTTCGAATCCCCAGAGGGGTTTGCGCTGTGCAAGCTGAATGGCTGAATTTTCGAGGAAGTCTCTGTCTGAGTGAGTCGACAGAGAGGAAGAGATTCCAGTCGAAATCTTGTTGTGGCAGAGGGAGCAATGTTGAGCCTCAACATGAGGAAGAGCTAGTGGGACGCACTTTTTCCATAGGTTGTTTTGTTGGGTAGAAAGACGTCAGAAGAGAGAGGAGAAGCGCAGTGAGGGAATTTTTCCTTAGTAGACTTCCCGCCAAGAAATCCGTTTTCATATTGGCTGAGCAGTAGCAATAAGAACAGAGAGGAGAAATTCGACATTTTTTTGTGGCAAAGATAGATTGGATGGAGCATCCAACTATGTCATCTGGAAGACAAGGACATCATGCTTTCTATATGAGTATTCTCTCAAGACCTATGTCGACAGCATGGTGGCAGTGTCTGCAGATCAAGATCTGCTAAAGAAGTACCAAGCAAAAATGACGAAGGAAAAGAGAATGATCCTCGACGGAGTGAAGGATCATGTAGTCTATCGCACCGCTAGCAGAGAGACTGCTAAGGAGATGTGGGATGAGTCGTCTACGTTGTATCAGGGATCTTCTGAGCAACAAAAGATGTACTTAGAGTAGAAACTGAGATCTGCACAGATGCAGAAGGGGGAGAGCATAGATTCGTTTCTCACGAAGCTTCAGGAGACCCGTGATGAGTTAGCAGTTGTGGGGTCTATGCCTCAAGGGTTTGAGTTGGTTAGACTGGCCCTCAATTCAGTCTCAGATGAGTGGCAAGTCTTTGTCCAGAGTATCCTACGCAGGGCGACTTTGCCAAATTGGGATGAGATGTGGGCAGCTCTTAAGCAAAAGGAGTTGAGGAGAGACTTGGTCAAGTGTAAGCTTGACGGAAGCAGCAACAGTGAGTTGAAGCCCAAGGATAAGCAAGAAAATATAGCCCCAGAGAGCTCCACGTAGGCCCACATAGTTATTACGCAAGGGCAACGTAGTTGTAGCTAGGGAAAGTTGATTCAGTGAAGGAACAATCAGGATTTGTCAAGTAGAGTAAGGTAATCTCACAATTCTTCTCTGCCAATTGTATTTCTTTGTAACTGGATTTTCGGGAGGGCATCCAGAGTTGTATTTAGAAACTACTGCTTAATAATACAAAACCCTCAAAGTTGTTGCATCGGTTTTCCCGTATTGGGTTTTTCTGGGGACATTTGTCCAAAAACAATAGTGCCATTTGTGTTGTATTTTCTTTCTTGCTCAGTCTCTTATTTCTACATAATATTTAATTAAGTGAAGGCTGCAGTTTATGTATTACAATATTTGTCTTAGGAAACTACAAGTAATTTGTTTAAAGGAATTTAACAAATAGGAGTAATATCATCAGTTGCTGCAGTAGGAATTCCGGTTCACAAATTTTCCAATGGTATCAGAGTTGTTGATGTGAAACAAGGAAGAGCAGGTCTAGCACTGAAGCAAGTGCTAACTTGCTGTAGCAAGCAGCAGTTCAAATCCCCTAAGGGATTGAGGAGTTCTAGCCAGCAGGACTATATTTTCGTGGGTGTCTCTCTTAGAGTGAGCCGACAGAGAGGTAAGACTACCAGATCGAAAAATTGCCAAGGCAAGCAGAGCCACACAGAGCTAGAGGGACACAGTTTTTTACAAGCTGAGTGCTGGGTAGAAAAGTCGTCAAAAGGAAGAAGCAGATCACATAGTGAGGGAATACTTCCTCAGTGATTTCTTGCCAAGGAAATCAATATTTCTCATTTGCTGAGAAACAGAGGAGCAACAGATTACCAGCTCCATCAGAGAGTGCGTAAGACAACCTAGGAGCTACACAGTAGGGAGAAAGAGGGAGTTGTTTGATATTTTTTTCGGAGGATATGGCAACCAATGGCTTGAGGAATCAAGACAGGTTTGACGGGGCTTCCAACTATGCTATCTAGAAGGCCAAAATGTCCTTCCTTCTAGATAAGCATGCCCTCAAGACGTATGTTGATAATGTGGTAGTTGAACCTGTTGATGCAGATTCGCTAGAGAAATACAAGGCTGAGATGTCAAAGGCTAAGAGAATGATCCTGGATGGAGTCAAGGATCACGTAGTGTGCCATGCTGCTAGAAAATGGATTACTAAGGAGATGTGGGATGCCTTGGAAACATTGTATCAGGGATCTTCCGAACAATGGAAGATGTACTTAGAACAAAAGTTGAGATCTGCATAGATACAGAAGGGAGAACGTGTGGATCAATTCCTCACGAAACTGAAGGAGACCCGTGATGAGTTGTCAGTTGCGAGGCACACACCTCAGGACTCGGAGTTAGTGAGACTGACTCTAAATTCCATCTCGGATGAATGGCAAGTCTTTGTCTAGAGTATCTTGGGCAGAGTAGCATTGCCAAATTGGGACGAGATATGGGCAGCTCTGAAACAAGAAGAGCTGAGGAGAGACCTGCTCAAGGTCAAACTTGACGAAAGTAGCAGCAACAGTCAGCCGAAGTCCAAAGTAGAGGAGGACAATGCAGTGCTTGCATCGAAGGGATAGCAGGGGCAACAAAGACGAAATAAATACATCTCCAAGATGAAATGTTTTAGATGTGGCGAGCTGGGCCACTATGCATCCCAGTGTCCTTTGAAGAAAAAGGACAAGGATGAGAAGCATGATCCTAAGGTTACAGCTGCAAAGATTGAATAGGAGGAGTAGTTCGCCATGATAGCCAAGATACCTCCAAGAGAGTGGTGGGTTTCTATAGAATTGTAGTTCGATAGAGCTACAAATGGGCAGGATCCTTGAGGAGCCCACCTCTTGGATCATCACCTTGCTACAGGAAGCCATGATAAGTAGTAGCGGAATGGAGGAGTTTTCAGTTGGTGCCATGGAGTGTTGATTCGACAGATGCAATAGTTAGTCGCGCCAGAATGTGAGCAACGCAGAGCAGAGAGGCAAAAGTGCGAGGAGGCACAATGCAGAGCTTTAGCAGCATAAGAGAGCATGGGACTAGCAGTAGTCAAAATTTTTAGCACCAAGGTGTATCCACTGGATACTTGTCCAGTTTTGGGTGTTTTCAGTTGCTTCTCTCAGCAACTGAGTTGCAGTACAGATGCAATGTTAGCAGTGGCAGTGCTAGCAGCATAGCAGATGCAGCGTTTGAGAGGGAGCTGCAGTACAAATGTAGCATTGGCAGTGGCAGTGTCAAAGGCAGCAGTACGGTAGCAACAGCAGCACAATAGTTGGTGGACAGTATGTCAGACATCAGCGGTGAAAAGGATGATGCTTCAGAGTCAAAGCAGTATGCAGCAGCGGTGTATTGCTAGAGCACATTTCTCGCTAAGAGGGAGTGTTGATTTGGAGTAGCATCGGATGTTCTCTAAGCCTCAAATTTTGCAGGGAGGCTTGGGCACATGCATTCCAAAGAACACAGAAAGTGTTTTTCAAAATTCCACCCAGAAGTGATTTTATTAAAATAATTAATATTTTTAATGGGGTTCCTAAGTCTAAACTTAGGAAAATTAAAATATTAATGGGTATTAATCTAATCAGAAGTGAAACTTCTAGAAAAAGACACGGATCAAGCCAAAAAGATTTGAGCCTTTGATTATGATTTAATCTAGGTCATTGGTTGCCCAACAAGAAGATATAAGAAGGGGCTTGAGGGTCATTTGGAAGACACACCGAGAGATCAAGAGATCCAATTTCTGAAGTGAGAAGTTCTCAAGAGGAAATTCTAATCGAGTAGATTTCTTGCAGTAGAGGGGCAGGGATAGTTGGGTTGGAGTATCTTCTCCAAAGCCCAAGATACGCGGCAGAGAGAGGCAAAGAGACACCAGAGGGGTGGACGCTGAGCCAAAAGGGTCCACACAGAGCTTGACGCTGAGCTAGAAGGGCTCAAGCAGAGGCGACTTAATCACCCATGCAGAAGTCCGAGTTTTGCAGAAGAGCTGACATTTCTGAGCCAGTAGGGCAGGAAACTGCTCCAGAAGGCAAGAAATTTCCCAGTTGAGCTGACAGAGAGCCTCAGAGAGCTCCACGCAGGCCCACGCAGTTACTGCGCAAGGGCAGTGTGTTGACCACTACTGGTCAACTTCCCATGCGGTACACCCTCTTTTCTTGGCAGAAAGAGATAGCACCTGAACGACGTGTCCGTGCCAGCCTACAGTCATCAGCAGCTTGATCATTTCAATTGTAAACCCAGTCTGCATGTATGAATTGTAAATAATCTAAACAGATCAGAGTCATGTATGTAAAATTGCCTAGGTGGACCTAACTTTCTATGATAATCTATGTCCCGGAAGGTTTTTCATCTCACCGATCCATGGATCGGCAGAGTTTTCCTTCAAACCTGACCCCAAAGCCGGGATGGATTTTGTCATTAGAACTTTAGGAGAATCCTAATGTGTTAATCTGCTAGATTATAGTTGTGTCGCAGAACTGGGTGATTTATGAAGGTCTGTATTAAGTGGGTTTGTCCCCTTGAGATGTAAATTGTAAAAAGTCATCGTGAAATGTGTCTTGAGGGTTGAAAATGTTTTAAATCCCCTCGTGAGTCCTAAGTCCTAGGTCCTAGGTGATGTTTCCAAAGGCTTAGTTCGATGATCCATTTAAAAAATGAAATAAAATAATAAAATAAATAAAAATTAAGAAATTTAAAAAATAAATAAATAAATAAATTAAAAAAAAAAATTAAAAAAATTTTAAAATTTAAAAAATAATAAAATAAATAATAAAAAATTTAAAAATTTAATAAAAAATAATAAAAAAAATTTAAAATTTAAAAAAAAATAATAATAAAAAATTAATTGAATAAATCGACGGATGAGATCGAGAGATGTCTTGATCCTCATCAATGGTCGAGATCATTTCTACATGGATCATTCGAACTAGCCGTTGGGATCATTTCCTTTATATAGAGTCTTAGGTGGTCATTTCAGATTCATTCGATCTGTGAGTCAATACTGAGAAAGCTCTCTTGTAATCTGATTTCTGGTTAATAAAAGAAGACTTTGGGGTCCAAATCTTGCTGGTGTTACTCTTTGGAATTGCTGTGAGATTGTTTCATTTTCTGCATATGTTATTTTCAGCCGTTAATAATAGCTTTTCTGTAGAGCATTGTGAGCACAGGTATCTTGTTCACCTGCTAGGGTTTGAATGTTGTTAGGGTTTCTGAAATAATGGCAGGTATCTCCATTATTTCCTGAGATCTGGCAGCATTCTTGCTCTCTTTATTGATGGTTGCTTGAGATGTGCAGGAGATCTTTGGGTGAAGGATATTGGTGGGAGTTTGGGGAAGTTCTGGGCTGAACCAGCCGACTCCCACAGGCTTTTCTTTGCAGAGCCCAGCTGATCTTGCCCTGGGTTTATCATTTAAAATTTCTTTTCTGGTTTACATGAGAGATTTTCTGAAGTATTATCTGATATTCTAAAATATTTTCTGTTCTTATTTGTTAAATCTGGCTGAAAGGGACCAAAATTTGTAGATTAATTAGCTGTTTTGGGGTTTTGCTCATATATGTTTAATTAGGGCTTTTCAGTGATCTTATTTTTTTTTTTTTTTTAGGGCTGCCAATAACATGAACCTGTGAGAACCTATGAACCTGCATGCCTTTCAAAACCACACAGTCACCTACGCATTATTATCATGAAAGATCAAATTTGTTTTATGTTAATAGAGTTGATCCGTGAGGCTGTGTCTATCACTGCATAATCTCTCCAGCAAACATATGATGAAAACAGCTCCCATTCAAAACGAAAATTGATTGAGCCTTTGAGATTGAGCGAGGATCGATTTTCCCGGCACTTTCAGTTTCAATTCAACAGGTGCAACGTCAGGGTATCCACGCGTTTTATTGATCACCGCTGGAGAAACGTGAATGCAAAGGCGTTTTTGCTGCTATCTGGTGTTAGAAACCCCCTTCAATTCCTTCAGATCACCAAAATATTCTGCAGCGACAGCGATAATCTGCGGTTTGAGGGTTAAAGGCATTCAGCGCATTGATAAATCTGGCGAATTCTCTGTTCCCATATCGCCATTCATAAATCAATCTGAGCGTGATTTTCTGGGCGGACTAGTCAGTCTTCAATCCGATTCATCAACGGTTTTCCCATTACAGCGATTCGTTTTTCAAAATCGTGCCCAAATCTACAGTTTCGGTGGCCAGACTCGGTGATCGTCCAGCGAATCCCTTTCCACGCACGACCCGTTTACTGATTTTCCGTCGTCGGGTAACTCTCCATCATTCGCAGGTTTGGTCATCGTTTTAGTCGCAGGGATTTCTCTCGTTCTTTTTTTTAGTCAATGACATTTGAATTTGATTCTATTGCCTTAGCGTAGTTTAGTTAGATTTTTTTTTTAAATTTTTATGTTTTTTTAGTTTTATAAATATTAGATTTGGTTTTATGATATATATATAGATCAAAAAACAAAAAATAAAAAAGAGAAAAGGGTTAGCGTAGGTCTAGGCTTGGGTTAGAATTTAATTTTAGATTTAAAATTTTAGATTTGAATTTAAATTAAGGTAGATTATAATTAGATTTTAATTCCTTTAGTTTAGTTTAGATTTATTTTGTTAGTTTTTAATATATTAGCCTTAGTTTTATTTTTTATTTTAAAGAGTTTAGATTTAGGTTCTTTTAGATTTAAATTTTAAGAAAAATAAAAAAAAATAAAAAGATTTATTTAGATTTAGTTTTTTTTTTTTTTTTTTTAAATAGTTTAGTTTTAGACTAATTTTTTAGATTTCATTTTTTAAATTTTATTTAAAAAAAAAAAAAAAAAAAAATTGTGGAATTTTTTCTTTGTCAGATCCAGTTATTTTTCGGGAATTATTATTTTTCACGCTGAGATCTGAATTTTCAAGTCGAGATGCGAAGTTGACATATGATTGCTGTTCATGGTTCATGTTTCTATATCATTTAACAAGTAATCGTTTTTATAATCATCTCTTAAGGCACTGGTCTGCTTCATTAATTAAATCCATCAAGTGCTTTTATATCGTATCTCGTGTCTCCCAACCAACTGGTCGACGGTTGGTCTTCATCATCCCACAGGGACTACCCCCCTTAGCCGCGGGAGACAGGCTTAAACGGAGGGATCGGGGATCGGAGTGACAGCCCCCGGTCTGAGCGTTGTCGTGCCAATCCGCGCGACAACATTTTTTGGCGCCGTTGCCGGGGATAGAGTTTTTCTGTCCTTGGTTCTTACATTTCAAGCTTTTTTGTGTCTAACTTCTTGTTCAAGTGGCGACTCCACTTCCTATATTATCTGCAAGAGTGTACACTAGAAGACATCCAAGCAGTCTGTGCAACCCCACTCCTGATCCTGAAAAGGTTTACAGGGTGCGATCACACAAACTTGCTTCTCGTACACTCCTTGCAAATCTTGGACAAGAAGCCCTTTCCGATATTCATTTGCTCTTTAAAGGTCAAGTTAGGCACAGCACCATGAGTCTGTATGCCCCTTGTGATTTTTCTAACATTCCTGGATCCCCCAATGCTATTCCATCTGTTGGGTTAGACAAATTGCCTAATTTTCAAGGAGATAATGCCATTACTGTTAATTCCCACTTGCGAGATTTCAATATATGGATGGCTAAGTATGCTAGATCTCCTGATTTTGATCATGAAGATGTCAGGATGTCTCTTTTTATCTTGACTCTAGCAGGTGATGCTTATGACTGGTTTACAGAAAAACCTCCAAATTCATTTAACTCTTTACAATCAATCATTAATTCATTTAGAGAAAAATATGGAGATAAGAGAGAGGGAAGACATCTTGTAAGAGCTCTTACTCTGATAAAAAAGAGAGAGGATGAAAATGTTGAAGAATTTAATAGAAGGTTTAATGGTATTATTAGAGAATTACCTCAAGACTATAAACCTACAGATAAAACTCTCCAAGATTTTTACATTGATGCCTTTGGTCCTGAACCATCTTATGAGTTAAGGCGTGCTAAACTTACTGATTATCGAGATTGCCAAGCCTTAGCTATAGAACTTGAAAAGGACAAGGCAGCTTCTGGGAAGTCTGAAATCCCAGGTTTTGATAGGGCTGCTACGAAACTAAAGGAACCTAAGGGAAAAGCAGTCCAAGAGCCAGAAAGTGAGCTTGTTCTTAAATTGCTTCAAAAAATTGAAACTATGGAAATTAATCATAATAAGGAGATAAACACTTTGCAGAATAGATTGATTCAGATGGAAAGAACGCAATCGCAAAATTTTCAGCCTCGAAATAATAATAACAGAAATAATAATTGGCAAAGAAGGGGTCAATCTAGTGAGCAGAGACCCCCTAACCCGCTTACTAATCTGGTAGATGATGCTCCTCCTTACTGTCGTGCTTGCGATGCTTTTCACGAAGAGTCCTCTTGTCTCATTATCAGAAGACTCTTGGATAATGGAATGCTTGGGACAGGTGAGCAAATAAACGTAGTAGGGAGCAAGTTTCCTGTGCCCATGAATGATTGGATAGAGATTAAGGAAAGGAGCTATGATGTTATGGATCCTTCATCTGCTTTTAGTATTAATAACCTTGAAAATGAAGATGACATTTTGGCTAGGTTATATGGTGAGAAACCCTCTCCTGAGAAAATTTTAGAAATTGCTAGAGATAGGGGTTTGACATACCAAAGAAGGGATAAAGATCAGAGCGGGAATCAAATTCCCCCTCGAACTTTAAACCCTGGCATAAACTCTGGAATAGATGTTGATTTGGGAAGTTGGTTTAACAATGCGAAAATCTGGGTTCCTGTATCTGAGATCGCTAAGATCCCTTCCCAGAAAGACAAGTTACTAAAGGCAATTCAGGGTCCTCAAGTCAACACCTCTCAGCAGAAGATTCGCGAGGTTGACTATCATGATGCTCCTATTTATCTGCAAAGCGTAGATGTTGATAACAAAGATCATCAACCCTTCTTTATCACCTTATTAGTCAACGGGTATAAATTGAATAACTGCATGTTGGATTCAGGCGCATCTGCTTGCGTTATGACTAAAAGGGTCATGGAACAGCTTAACTTAAGAGTTTCTAGACCCTACTATAATATATGTGCTATGGATTCTAAGAAAATCGAAGTACATGGTTTAATCAAGGATTTACAAGTTCACCTTTCAGTTTACCCGGACATCATGGTCGTTATGGATATCGTTGTCGTTGATGTACCTGATGCTTGGAGTATGCTGTTATCTAGAAAGTGGGCCTCTGATCTAGGAGGAAGCATTCAGATGAATTGGTCATATGCTATGATTCCTTCTCCTAGCGGTGATGGTTTTTTTAGGCTAAATAGAGAGCCCGAGAGGAAATTTCATGTTGAAAATCCTAAGAAGCCTCATAATGAAATAATTAGGGAGCAATCTGACATCGGGAACTATTCTATCATGTCTAATTTCATAATTCCTCCCGATGATAAGGTAAAAAATCTTAAAGATGAAGTCTGGTATATGTACTTCGATGGTGCGTTCTCTAGTCATGGTAAGGGGGCGGGAGTAGTGCTTAAATCTCCCCTTGGTCACATATTCAAGTTTGCCTATCGTTTAGAATTTGAAGCAACCAACAATGTCGCTGAGTACGAAGCTATATTGTTGGGTCTTGAATTGGCCAAAGCTTTGAGGATTAAATTGCTTAGCATCAAGGGGGATTCCGATCTGGTTATCATGCAACTTAAAAACAAATTCACATGTAGAAATCAGAGATTAAGAAACTATCGAAATGCTGTGTGGGATACTATGGAGCACTTCGATGCCCTTAACCTTGAAGCAATCCCTCGTGAACAAAATAGTTTGGCGGACGAACTTGCTGTAGCTGCCACAACTTTCCAGTTATCTGATGAATTAATTAACGATAAAATCAAAATGGAAGTAATATTTAGACCATCTGTCCCAGATAACTCGGAGCATTGGCAAGTTTTTAACGACGAAAAGCAAGTCATTCGTTTTCTCAACAGTTTGGATGAGTTTGAGGATTTTCGGATAATTTCTCAGGAGGATGGATCTTTAAATCATGAACATATCATAAATCCTACTCCTAGAAATGTGGTTGCCTTAGAGCAACATTTTGATCGGCATGATGCCACGAAGCTTAGAGAAGAAAACAAGATGAACCCAGGCGAGTACCTCGAAATCAACATTGGAACTTCTGAAAATCCAAAAATAGTTAAAATCGGTAAAGGTACTAGTTTGGAGGAAAGGAAAAAGTTAACTGATTTACTTCATGAATATAGGGACGTTTTAGCTTTTTCCTATGATGAATTAAAAGGCTATAGGGAAGATGTTATGGAGCATACTATTCCCTTAAAGGACGAAAATGCTAAACCCTTTCGGCAGAAACTTAGGCAAATTAATCCGAAATTAGCCCCCTTGGTCCAGAAAGAACTTGCAAAGATGCTTTCAGCAGGGATCATCGCTCAAACTAGGCATTCGACATGGTGTTCGAATTTGGTGATTGTTAGGAAAAAGAACGGTACAATAAGACTTTGTGTTGATTTTAGAAACCTTAATCTAGCATGCAAAAAGGATAATTACCCTTTGCCAAACATGGAAACTTTGTTGCAAAGGGTAACTGGGTCTGGAATGATGTCATTACTAGATGGCTTTTCTGGGTACAATCAAGTTTGGGTTAAAAAGGAAGATCGACACAAGACCACATTCACAACACCATGGGGCACTTTTGAATACATTAGAATGCCATTTGGGTTGACAAACGCTGGGGCTACTTTCCAGAGGGCCATGGATTATGCCTTCAAAGGGTTGATCGGGAAAATTATCGAAATTTACCAAGACGATCTTACCGTTTTCTCTAAAGATGGTATCAGTCATATAGATCATCTTAGGAAAGTTTTCGATAGATGTAGAGAATATGGAATTTCTTTGAATCCGGCTAAATCTATTTTTGGGGTAACAGAAGGGAAATTACTCGGTCATATCATTTCTAAGGAAGGAATCAAGATCGATCCCGAACGAGTTGAAGCAATTCAAAAGATTCCTCTCCCGCATAATCTTAAATCCCTTCAGTCTTTCCTTGGAAAGATAAATTTTATTAGAAGATTCATCCCAAATTATGCAGAAATAGCTAAGCCCATTCAAAGTCTTCTAAAGAAAGATGCAAAATTTGTCTGGCAAGAAGAGGGCAAAAAGGCTTTCCAAGAAATCAAGTCCGCTATTGCAAAAGCTCCTGTCCTGGTTAGTCCTAATTACTCCAAGGATTTTATGATTTTTTCTTTCGCTTCTGAAGATACCATTGCCGGTGTCTTGCTTCAAAAGAATAGAGATGGTCATGAGCAGCCTATTGCTTTCATGAGTAGAGCACTTCAAAACTCCGAATTGAAGTACAATACCATGGAAAAGCAGGCTTATGCCCTGGTCAAGTCTCTTAAGCATTTTAAAACTTATGTGGGTTATTCTAAGATCATTGCTTTCGTCCCACATTCTGCTGTTAAAGACATATTAACTCAAACTGATTGCTTAGGGACTCGTGCTAGGTGGGTTACTAAGATACAGGAGTATGATTTAGAAATTAGACCCACCAAGCTGATCAAAGGCCAAGGTTTAGCTCAAATGTTAACAGAAAGTAATGAAAAGACTCTTGGTTTGTTTTGCCTTGACGATCTATCTTCACCAGAATTGAGAAGACTAGCAGAGCATGAATGGTATAAAGACATAGTATACTACTTAACCAATCTTGCATGTCCTAACCATTTAGTCGCTCATAAGAGAAGGGCTCTTAGACTAAAAGCCACTAAGTACTGCCTTATGAAGGATGGCCTTGGATGGAGAAATCCTGAGGGCATAGTGCTTAGGTGTGTTGACGATGTTGAGTCCAAAAGATTAATCTCCGAATTTCATTCAGGATTTTGTGGTGGTCATTATGCTGCTAGAACTACCGCCCACAAAATCCTGAGAGCTGGCTATTATTGGCCTTCGATTTTTTCTGATGTGCACAAGTATGTTAGAACGTGTCAAGCCTGTCAACTGTTCACTGGGAAGCAGAAGCTTGCTGCCCTTCCTCTACAACCTGTTATCGTAGAAGCACCTTTTCAGCATTGGGGTCTGGACTTCATAGGGAAGTTCCATGAAAATTCTAGCAATGGCTACTCTTGGATTCTGACCGCTACCGATTATTTCACTAAATGGGTCGAAGCCATTCCTGCTAAGAATGCCACTGAAAAGGTGATTATGGATTTCACTGAGAATAACATCATTACTAGATTTGGTGTCCCCGCTAAGATCACTACGAACAATGCCAAGGCTTTTAGTTCTTCAGAGTTTACATCTTTTTGCTTCAAATATGGCATTGTCTTATCTCATTCGTCGAATTACTATCCTCAGGGTAATGGTTTGGCTGAATCAAGTAATAAAAATCTCATAACCATTATCAAGAAGATAGTAGGAGATAACAAGAAGTCTTGGGACAGTAAAATCAAGTATGCTTTGTGGGCAGACAGAATTACTAAGAAGAAGTCTACTGGTAAATCTCCCTTTGAATTAGTTTATGGCTTGGATGTTACCTTACCTGTGCACCTAAAATTGCCAGCCTATCAGCTTCTCCAAAATTTTTCCACTAATAAAGATGTTGTTCAGAATAGGATAGATCAGATTGTGGAATTAGATGAGGCTCATCGGACAGCTTTTGAGGCTATATGTAAAAATCAATCTAATATTAAGAAAAGCTTTGATAAATGCTCTCGATCTAGATCTTTGCAGGTTGGAGATATGGTTTTACTCTGGGATCGCAAAAATGAAAAGCCGGGAAAACATAAGAAGTTTGATAGTTTGCGGCTGGGACCATACATCATTAGAGATATAGCCGGGCCAAACTCATTCTACTTGAGCAGATTGGATGGCGAACCACTTGATCTACCAGTGAACGGCCAAATGCTCAAGCTGTTCTTCAAAGATGATATCTGATGCCATGGGGCATCTTCTGTATTATTCTGGATTCTCACATTCCTACAGAGCAGCAACGTGTCCCCAAGTAGAGCCAGATGTTGACCACTACTGGTCAACTTCCCATGCGGTACACCCTCTTTTCTTGGCAGAAAGAGATAGCACCTGAACGACGTGTCCGTGCCAGCCTACAGTCATCAGCAGCTTGATCATTTCAATTGTAAACCCAGTCTGCATGTATGAATTGTAAATAATCTAAGCAGATCAGAGTCATGTATGTAAAATTGCCTAGGTGGACCTAACTTTCTATGATAATCTATGTCCCGGAAGGTTTTTCGTCTCACCGATCCTTGGATCGGCAGAGTTTTCCTTCAAACCTGACCCCAAAGCCGGGATGGATTTTGTCATTAGAACTTTAGGAGAATCCTAATGTGTTAATCTGCTAGATTATAGTTGTGTCGCAGAACTGGGTGATTTATGAGGGTCTGTATTAAGTGGGTTTGTCCCCTTGAGATGTAAATTGTAAAAAGTCATCGTGAAATGTGTCTTGAGGGTTGAAAATGTTTTAAATCCCCTCGTGAGTCCTAAGTCCTAGGTCCTAGGTGATGTTTCCAAAGGCTTAGTTCGATGATCCATTTAAAAAATGAAATAAAATAATAAAATAAATAAAAATTAAGAAATTTAAAAAATTAAAAAAAAAAAAAAATAAATAAATAAATAAATAAATTTAAAAAATAATAAAATAAATAATAAAAAATTTAAAAAAATTTAAAAATTTAATAAAAAATAATAAAAAAAATTTAAAATTTAAAAAAAAATAATAATAAAAAATTAATTGAATAAATCGACGGATGAGATCAAGAGATGTCTTGATCCTCATCAACGGTCGAGATCATTTCTACATGGATCATTCGAACTAGCCGTTGGGATCATTTCCTTTATATAGAGTCTTAGGTGGTCATTTCAGATTCATTCGATCTGTGAGTCAATACTGAGAAAGCTCTCTTGTAATCTGATTTCTGGTTAATAAAAGAAGACTTTGGGGTCCAAATCTTGCTGGTGTTACTCTCTGGAATTGCTGTGAGATTGTTTCATTTTCTGCATATGTTATTTTCAGCCGTTAATAATAGCTTTTTTGTAGAGCATTGTGAGCACAGGTATCTTGTTCACCTGCTAGGGTTTGAATGTTGTTAAGGTTTCTGAAATAATGGCAGGTATCTCCATTATTTCCTGAGATCTGGCAGCATTCTTGCTCTCTTTATTGATGGTTGCTTGAGATGTGCAGGAGATCTTTGGGTGAAGGATATTGGTGGGCGTTTGGGGAAGTTCTGGGCTGAACCAGCCGACTCCCACAGGCTTTTCTTTGCAGAGCCCAGCTGATCTTGCCCTGGGTTTATCATTTAAAATTTCTTTTCTGGTTTACATGAGAGATTTTCTGAAGTATTATCTGATATTCTAAAATATTTCCTGTTCTTATTTGTTAAATCTGGCTGAAGAGGGGCCAAAATTTGTAGATTAATTAGCTGTTTTGGGGTTTTGCTCATATATGTTTAATTAGGGTTTTTCAGTGATCTTATTTTTTTTTTTTTTTTAGGGCTGCCAATAACATGAACCTGTGAGAACCTATGAACCTGCATGCCTTTCAAAACCACACAGTCACCTACGCATTATTATCATGAAAGATCAAATTTGTTTTATGTTAATAGAATTGATCCATGAGGCTGTGTCTATCACTGCATAATCTCTCCAGCAAACATATGATGAAAACAGCTCCCATTCAAAACGAAAATTGATTGAGCCTTTGAGATTGAGCGAGGATCGATTTTCCCGGCACTTTCAGTTTCAATTCAACAGGTGCAACGTCAGGGATATCCACGCGTTTTATTGATCACCGCTGGAGAAACGTGAATGCAAAGGCGTTTTTGCTGCTATCTGGTGTTAGAAACCCCCTTCAATTCCTTCAGATCACCAAAATACTCTGCAGCGGCAGCGATAATCTGCGGTTTGAGGGTTAAAGGCATTCAGCACATTGATAAATCTGGCGAATTCTCTGTTCCCATATCGCCATTCATAAATCAATCTGAGCGTGATTTTCTGGGCGGACTAGCCAGTCTTCAATCCGATTCATCAACGGTTTTCCCATTACAGCGATTCGTTTTTCAAAATCGTGCCCAAATCTACAGTTTCGGTGGCCAGACTCGGTGATCGTCCAGCGAATCCCTTTCCACACACGCAAGATCGGACCCGTTTACTGATTTTCCGCCGTCGGGTAACTCTCCATCATTCGCAGGTTTGGTCATCGTTTTAGTCGCAGGGCTTTCTCTCGTTCTTTTTTTTTTTAGTCAATGACATTTGAATTCGATTCTATTGCCTTAGCGTAGTTTAGTTAGATTTTTTTTTAATTTTTATTTTTTTAGTTTTATAAATATTAGATTTGGTTTTATGATATATATATAGAACAAAAGCAAAAAATAAAAAGAGAAAAGGGTTAGCGTGGGTCTAGGCTTGGGTTAGAATTTAATTTTTGATTTAAAATTTTAGGATTGAATTTAAATTAAGGTAGATTATAATTAGATTTTAATTCCTTTAGTTTAGTTTAGATGTATTTTGTTAGTTTTTAATATATTAGCCTTAGTTTTATTTTTTATTTTAAAGAGTTTAGATTTAGGTTCTTTTAGATTTAAATTTTAAGAAAAATAAACAAAAATAAAAAGATTTATTTAGATTTAGTTTTTTTTTTTTTTTTTTAAATAGTTTAGTTTTAGACTAATTTTTTAGATTTCATTTTTTAAATTTTATTTAAAAAAAAAAAAAATTGTGGAATTTTCTCTTTGTCAGATCCAGTTATTTTTCGGGAATTATTATTTTTCACGCTGAGATCTGAATTTTCAAGTCGAGATGCGAAGTTGACATATGATTGCTGTTCATGGTTCATGTTTCTATATCATTTAACAAGTAATCGTTTTTATAATCATCTCTTAAGGCACTGGTCTGCTTCATTAATTAAATCCATCAAGTGCTTTTATATCGTATCTCGTGTCTCCCAACCAACTGGTCGACGGTTGGTCTTCATCATCCTACAGGGACTACCCCCCTTAGCCGCGGGAGACAGGCTTAAACGGAGGGATCGGGGATCGGAGTGACAGCCCCCGGTCTGAGCGTTGTCGTACCAATCCGCGCGACAACACAGTGTAGTTGTAGCCGAGGACAGTTCATTCAGTTGCCAGAACAATGGAGATTTGCCAGGTAGAGTGAGGTAATCTCACAATTCTTCTCTGCCAGTTGTATTTCTCTATAACTGGATTGTCGAGAGGGCATCCAGAGTTATATTCAGAAACCACTTCTTAATAACATAAAAGCCTCAGAGTTGCTGCACCGGTTATCCCGCATTGGGTTTTCCTGGGGACATTTGTCCAAAAACAACGGTGTCATTTGTGTTGTATATTCTTTCTTGCTTACTCTCTTGTTTCCGCATAATATTTAATTAAGTGAAGGCTGCAGCGTATGTATTACGATATTTTCCGTAGAAAACTGCAAGTAATTTGTTTAAAGGAATTTAACAAATAGGAGTAATATCATCAGTTGCTGCAATAGCGATTCCAGTTTAGGAATTTTCACAGGGCACATGTATTCCAAAGAACCCAGAAAGCGTTTTGGGAAATTCCACCCGGAAATAGTTTTATTAAAATAATTAATTATTTTTAATGGGACCCTAAGTCTAAACTTAGGAAAATAAAATAATTAATGGGTATTAATCTAACTGTGGGTGTAACTTCTAGGAGAATATGAGGATCAAGCAGAAATGATCTTAGCCATTGATTAGCTTCTAATTTGGGTCGTTGAATGTTAACAAGAAGATAATTTAAGGAGGCTTGAGGGCCATTTGGAAGACACACTGAGAGTTGGTCAGTCAGATCAAATTGCTGAGCTAGAGGCAATGCAGTGATTTGTAATGATCACGCAGAGAGGGGCAGAGTGAGTTTGGGCTGGAGGATCTTCTCTGGGGCCAAGAATACTCAATAGAGAGGCAGAGAGAGACACAGAGGAGGCAGCGCAGAGGCCAGAGAGGGTGATGCAGAGCCAGGAAGGGTTCATGCAGGCCCCACGAAGAGCAGCGCAGAGCCTCCTTCACACAGAAGTCTGAGATTTGCTAGGAGGCATGATAATCTAAGCCTGGGGGGCTAGAATCAACTCAGAAGAAAATCGATCTCCAGTAGAGGTTGACGCAGGGCCTTAGAGGTTGATGCAAGCCCACGCAGGGATAGCTGGGGAACTCGTTGGTTCAGCTGCCAGATCAGTCGAGACTTGCAACGTAGAGTGAGGTAAACTCACTAATTTCTTCTATCGAGTGATATTCCCTATATAACTAGATTGCCCAGAAGGCATCTAGAAGTTGTATTCAAAAATACTTCAGCTTAATAATAAAAACCCTCAGATTTGTTGCAACATTTTTCCCGCATTGGGTTTTTCTGGAGACATTTGTCCAAAAACAACAGTCATTTATGTTGTATCTCTTTCTATTGTTCAGTTTCTTGTTTCGGCATATTGTTTAAAGGGTGTAGGCTGCAGTGTATGTATTTCGATGTTTGCCGTAGGAAACTGCAAATAAATTGCTCATGTAATTCTAACAAGTAGGAGAAATATCATCAGTTGCTGCAATAGGGATTCCCGAGTTTAAGGAATTTTCACATTCCCTTGGTGGCGGACCTCCAAAAATTAATTCCTTAAGACCCACGAATTTTTCCATTTGGAGAATTTAATTTCTCTAAGACTTTAATGTTGACTCTAATTAATTAATTTTTTGGCTTAGGATTAATTTAATTTTTGCCAGAAAAAATCATTAATTGACACTTGAGAGGATTAAATATTTTTTCCACACTCTAATATTTTAGCCATGGTGTCTAAGTATGAGGGACCATGAACTAAAATATTTTTTATATAAGATAATTACAATTCAACCCTCAAAGGGGGAACACTCGTTTTGTATAGACTCTCAAATTACACACCCAATTCTATGACACAATATGATCTAGTAGACCAAGTGATTTATAATAAATTAATTTAGGCAATTAGCTCAAATTATTCTCAAATCATTTTTACATAAGGCGCAACTAGAACACTAGGAACCATCTAAGACTTTGACGAAGAATTCCACCATAGCTTTGGGGTGAGGCTGGAGGGAAAAACTCTACCGACTATCCGTGTTTAGAAACACAAATGAATCAGTGAGACGAAAAACCTCCTACGATAAAACTCTTGCCAAAATAATAGGCTTACCTAGATTGTTACATACATACATAGTCTTACTAGCATCATTTACATTACAAATTCGCATAATGGGTTTACAAAGACTTAATAAACTGATGCTTGATGATCCGATCCTTCGAAAAAAAATTGGCATATCTGCTTCCTTGGAACTTTGACAAAAAGTGTGCAACATCTGGCCCCATATGGGGACACGTTGCTTCCATGAAGTAGTGTGGGAACCCCAAAATTCTGCATCCGAGAAAACAAAAGTCCATCAAATAGATATCCATTCAAAATCAAAATCATCGTGCATATATAAAAAAACTGGTGGAATAGCAAAAAAATATCTACTCTAATACAATGGAAAATAACATTAAAACATAAACTTATGAAATAAAACTAACTAATGACATGAAGTAAAAAGGAATGGGGTTAGAGATACTATACAAACAATGCCCCAAGGCATCAGATGTCATCGGTGTGGCACAATCTCGGACATCTGCTTGTTGATTGGTAGATCAATAGGCTGCTTATCAGATATCACTTGCTGAAATTTACCCTCTTCGGTTGATCAAGAATCTGATCACTATGTTGCATGTCTATGGCATACTGGACTCTTTTTCTTGTTTCGCTCAGAAAGTAGGATGGGAGATGCAACGAAGAGAAATGATATACTATCTGGACAAATTCTGACTCAAAATATGGAGGATGACCCTGTGGCACAACTTCTTCACCATTTCCAATCTCTTTGGAACTTCTACATCTTATCTTCTTTCTACTTCCCTATATAATTTGACCATGCCACCGACAGTTACAGGTATAGTGGCGTAAGATAAATTCATCTGAATAGAACCACCTACATCAGCTACAAACTTTTTGGAAAGCATTCCCCACACATCTGGTGCATCAGTTACTGCTATGTCCATGGTGATGATCCTGTAAGGGTAATCAACCAAGGAGACCTATAGATCCTTAACCACACCAAGGACTTCAACCTTTCTAGAATCCATTGACGAAATTTAATGGTAATGCCTAGAAATTTGCAGTTTCAATTGTTCCGTAACTTTCTTTGTTATAACTCTTGTAGATGCACCAGAATCAAGCATGCAATTGTGAAGCAAATGGTCATTTACATCCAAAGTTAGGAAGAAGGGTTGATGAAATTCATTTGTCATGTACCAATTTAAATCTTTTAATTTAATGTCCTCATCCTTAGGATTGTTATCAACACTAACCTATTTAACCACACCCAAAGCCTTGAAGAAAGATGCCCTCTGAGATGGAATTTTTAAAAGTTCAAGCACTGGGATAGACATCTTAATGCTATTAATCCATGCGGCCCATTCAACTTTCAATCCTAACTTGTGCCTTTTGGAAGCATTTTGTTTGTTCTGATTCTGATCTTTGTTTTTCTACTCATATGTGTATCCCTTACTTCTAGCAACCTATAGAATTTTCTCTTGAGATGGTTTTTTGCCGTATGCTTGAGTGATGGGGTCATTTTCTTCACTGAAATTATATATGGCGAATGATGAAGAAATCATGTCAGCACACCGACTTTCTTAAGGAGCATCTTGTCTTGCATTATTTACTTGTTGATTTGCTCCTTCCTCTAAAATTTTTCTAGCAAAGGCACATGTACTTTCCTCATGGAAGCTTTCACAAGATCTGCAGAAAGGGATAGGCTCGTCAACCATATTACCAGAGTCAAGTGGTGTAGGTGGACTTTGAGCACTAGGGAGATTCCTTCTTGGCCAAGGATTGTTGTTACCCCTGTTATTATTGTTATTCCTAGGAGGCATATTTTGCATTCGGCTTCTCTCCATTTGGATTAATTGATTTTTCATATCACTTATTTGTCTGGCATGTTTGGTTTTGATTTCTCTGATTACTCGAGACAATTCCTTAACTGATTTTGGTTCCTTTAATTTCCTTTCCCTTAGATTTAACTGGACCTCTATCAAAACCTGGGACCTTTGATTTACCTGAAGCTTTCCTATCCTTTTCCAATTCTTCATTTGTACCCTGGGCAGCGGCTAAAGTGGCAAGCTTGGCAGGACTAATCTCATACTGAGTGTCACCATTAAAAGCTTCGAGATATTGCTCCAAAACTGTTTTGTTAGCAGGCTTGTAATCTTGAGTCATATCCCTTAGAAGACCATCAAACCTTTGGTTGAATTCTTCGATTGCTTCGATTTCTCTTTTCTTTATAGTATTCAATTCTTTGACTAAGTACTTTCCTTCCCTCTTATCCCCATATTTGTCTTTGAATGCATCAGTGAGGGCTCTCAAAAAGTCAAAGGCATTATCCGCTTTATCATGAAACCAGTCAAGAGCATTATCTTCCAATGACAAAACAAAAAATTTCATCCTGACATCTTCATGGTTGTAGGCAGTAGAATGAGCCAATCTCTGCACAAATGTGTTGAACTTTTTAATATGAGCTTCAAAATTGATGCTATTGTTTCCTTGAAATGTCAGGAGCTTCCTCATGGTAGGTTCATCCAGAAGGTTGTGAGGATACCCTTGGACATTTGTGAAGTTGCAAGGCCTGTAATAGTCACCCATGATGTCTTGATTGATGGGATTAATGAAAAGCAAGTGGAGATCAAGGAGAGCTTCCTGTCCGAGAAAATTTAATTGCTCTCTAGAATGTAATTTGTTTAACCGGGCTCTTATAACCTTTTCAGGATTGGGAGAGAGTTAACCAAGCTACAAAGATTCCTTCTAGAGTAAGCTCTTGTGAATGGTTGAACAAGTGGAGTCGCTAGCCAAACAGGAAACCAACTTAAAAGTCCAGGTGCTAATGGTGCGGAAGAACAAGATGAAAGTATTGGTGAGAGAAGAAAGGATAAGGTGATGAAAAGATGAAGACTGATGGAGGATTAGAAGATTAGGAAGATTAATGAGAGTGTCATTAACACCAAGGTCCAATAAAATGTACCCTGGCAATGACGCCAAAAAATGTGCTGCTTGATGGGCTAATGATGAAAGATTGAGAAGATGTCATTCAAACGCCGAGAATAAGATATCCTCTGCAACGGTGCCAAAAAATGTTGTCGCTCAGATTTTATAGGCACCGCAACAATGGCTCAGGGCGGGGGCTATCACTTTGATCCCCACCCACTCCATTCTAGTTGTCTCCCAACAACAAACTATGGGGGGTAGTCCCTATGGAAACAAGATGATAAAAGACAAGTTGGGATCCAACTTGTCCAGAAAACACGATTGAGTGGCCTAGCTACTTAGTTAAATTTAGCAAGATTCAATGATTAGATTAGATTCAAATATGAAACCAATGCCTTATGGAGTCAAAACTCTTTCTTATTACAAATTAAGACCAAGTAACCAGATGGACAATCGCTGCTTATATGGTTAACTAACCTATATGCTAACCAAATCCCTAGGTTGTTGTAACGACCAAAAGTCGAATATGCAACGGAAATATTTACAATACTTCATAGATAAAGACATCCATCGTAGGACAGTAATGGTAAATTGTATATTGTATAAAAAAATTGATGTAGGATGATTCACAATTAGGTGAGAGCCTGCTTATATATACCCTAGGCAGGTACCTCTTCACTAACAGTTATGTCCTTTAGGGACATTGTTAAGTTATGGTATGTTCTATCCTTATAACAGTTTACTTCTTTTTCATATTATATTCCACAGATTAGCAATCACATGTACATAAAGTAAAGTGCAAATAGAACATTAAATGATCGACAGAAAACAAGCCAAGACAACAGACACAAGATGTGGCGGCTAACTAGGGACAAACCCCACAATGTGTGGGGAAACCCTTTGATCAAATCTTCTTTTATCTTCAATAATTCAGCAGAGAGAAATAGTACAATAAATCTGATTCATATCAGCAGTAGAAAACCCTAGATCAGCAGCATCAGCATTAGCGGCTTCATTATCCAACTAGGGCAGACAATATCTCACAAATCGACCGTCAGATTGACTTCATTCCACCACCAAAAGTTGCGGCTTTCATAGGAGGTTCAGATGAACCTACAACGCAGTTCCAAAGAGAATATCTTCTAGGCCACGCAAGTCAATCATTACTTCTGCAGTTGCAGCTTCAGGTTCAATAGCTTCCGGCTTCACATGTGTGAGAGAGAGACCCATTTCTGCGCAGTAGAGAAGAGACTCATTTTTGCGCAGTGGAGAGAGAGAGATGTGATGAGATGAGTGACTGCAATGAGGAAAAGTCCTCTTATATTTATAAACAACGTTGGTGTTTGAATAGATGCGACTGTTGGGCTTCTGAGCCTACATGAGTTGTAGGTCGGCTTGATAATAATTCCATAATCAAAATAAATTCATATCTTCGTGAATACTTATCGGAATCGGATGATCTTTATATCAATCCTACACCTCTCGACGAGAGGAATCTAATAAAAATATTATCAGCCATGAATAAGATGACCCACATGAAGTTTTGCCCTGGTTGCTAATTTTAACACTCCCTCTCAACCAGGGAGAACTTCATCTCCAATCTGTCTATCGGTCGTTACTATCTATCCATCAAATGCACTGCCCTGTACATCCTAAGCCTTGCCCTGCTCTGCTCTATTCTACCTATTCTGCTTTGTCTTGTTCTGCCCTGTACTGATCGGTACTGTTTTGCTCTATTCTGCTATGCTCTTGCATTGTTCTGTTCTGCTCTGCTTTTGTCTAAATTATGAAGAAGAAGAAATGATCAAGGATGTATCATACTGACTCAAAGTCAGTCTCAGAGTATGTACCACTGGTCCCAGACCAGTCTCAACCAACCCGAAGTCAGCGTCATAGTGAGTACAACTCCACTGGTCCTAAACCAGTATCATCCTCCACTGACTCAAAGTCAGTCTCAGAGTGCATACCACTGGTCCCAGACCAGTCTCAGCCGACCCGAAGTTAGCTTCATAGTAAGTACCACTCCTACCACTGGTCCCAAACCAGTATCATAGTCTCAGAGAGTGTACCACTGGTCCCAGACCAGTCTCAACCGACCCGAAGTCAGCGTCATAGCATGTACCACTCTCACTGGTCCCAGACCAGTACTGCACTGACACGAAGTCAATCTCGGAGTATGTACCATTGGTCCCAGACTAGTCTCAACCGACCCGAAGTCAGCATCATAGTATGGTACAACTCCTACCACTGGTCCTAGACCAATATCGCAGTCTCAGAAAGTGTACCACTGGTCCCAGACTAGTCTCAACCGACCCGAAGTCAGCGTCATAGTATGTACCACTCTCACTGGTCCCAGACCAGTACTGCACTGACACGAAGTCAGTCTCGGAGTATGTACCACTGGTCCCAGACCAGTCTCAACCGACCCGAAGTCAACGTCATAGTATGGTACAACTCCTATCATTGGTCCTAGACCAGTATCGGAGTCCCAAAGAGTGTACCACTGGTCCCAGACCAGTCTCAACCGACCTGAAGTCAGCGTCATAGTATGTACCACTCTCACTAGTCCCAGACCAGTACTGCACTAACACAAAGTCAGTCTCGGAGTATGTAGCACTGGTCCCAGATCAGTCTCAACCGACCCGAAGTCAGCGTCATAGTATGGTACAACTCCTACCACTGGTCCCAGCGCAGTATCATTGATCCCAGATCAATAGAGGTCATCCTAGCGTAGGGGGTACGGTAGATACAACGATGCGTCCATCGGTACTACTATGGTCCCTAACTTCATTTCCCTGCTCATTGATCAGATGAGAGGTATTTCCCATGAGTCCTAGACTACATGGGTAGGATGCCTCGACAGGAGAACTAATCAATCCTGTCCTCACAGGAGAACACATCAATCTTGCTACAATCGCCATGGAGAACACATCAATCCAGGCCGCCATGGAGAACACATCAATCCAGGCCTCACAGGAGAACACATCAATCTTGCTACAATCGCCATGGAGAACACATCAATCCAGGCCTCACAGGAGAACTAATCATCCTGCTACACAGGAGAGCGAATCATCCTGTTCCACAAGAGAGCGAATCATCTTGTCCCAGTGCGCACCACCAGGGGAGGGTGAGTCACCCTATGGTCGTATGTTGCTCCAGTAATAATCGCGAGCCCTCAGAGCTCAATGTATGCAACATGCAAGACCCTTGTACAAGGGTTTCTTGACGACTCCAAGTTGTTTGGGAAAATCACAGATTAGATCTTTCCTCGGGGCTTTGACAAGGTGTATCGACGTGTACATCATCTTAATGCGATGGAGCATCCTTGCTCATCGACTTACCATATCCCAGATGATGTCTATCTGCTAGAGCAATCGACGAATACGAGATTCCCCAATAATCGAATCCCACCTCTGGTTGTTACAGAGAATGACAGTGGTATCCAATGTAAATCCAAACAGCTCACTGAAGAGCTTTCGCAACCAGACTGTCTCACACGAGGTCATGCTAGCAGCAATATATTCTGCTTCGGCGGTGCTCAAAGCCACCGACTTCTGCTTCCTGCTCATCCAGGATATTGAAGCAAATCCCAAGGTGAAACAGCACCCAGAAGTGCTCTTACGGTCCACCACACTACATGCCCAATCAGCATCAGTATATCCAAGTAGTCTCACATCTTCGGCAGTGTATCTTAACCCATTGTGCCATGAAGATATCTTAGAAGATTCTTGGCATCAACCCAGTGAGGCTCAACCAAATATGAGCTCACAATGCTAACTGCAAAACATATGTTCGGATGGAGGTTCACCAAGAACATCAATGCAAATGAGTGTATGAAACTTAGAGGCATTTCCCAAATCTGGTCCGACATCACTACCATATAACCTCTAAAAGTTAAGATCCTCGGGGTAGTCACAGTCTTGCAATCCATTATACCGAGTCTTTCCAATATCATTACCACATATTTTCCTTGAGATAGGAAAATTTCCTCTGGCTTCTGCACACTTCAAGTCCTTTGTCCTTCATTTCAAATTCAGAACCCAACTCCCTCTTACATTTGTGAAAGAGAGGGTTTGTATTTGTTAGAAAGAGGTCATCCACATTCCACATACAACACCAGTATGACAGGCTTGTCATCTTCAACCTTAAAGTAAAGCTTAGGATCGACTTCACACCTAGTGAATCCCAGCTTCATCAAGTAGCTATCGATCCTCTCATACCATGCTCGGGGTGCTTGCTTCAGCCCATAGAGAGCCTTCTTCAACCTGCATACATGATATTTTCAATCAAATCCTTCGGGTTGCTCCACGTAGACCTCTTCTTTGATCGAGCCGTGTAAGAACGCAGTCTTGACATCCATCTGATGTAGGTTCCATCCTTGTGAAGCGACAAGGGCTATGATCGAGCAGATGGTCGTATATCTAGCAACAGGTGCAAATATCACATCATAGTCTATATCTTCCTTCTGGGAGAAACCATGAGAAACAAAATGATCCTTATACTTTTTTGTATTTCCATCTGCTGTATGCTTTATCTTGTAAAGCCATTTGGAAGTAACAACTGTCTTGTCCTGGGGTCTGGGAACTACTTCCCAGACATCATTCTTCATTATAGACTCATATTCTTTGGTCATAGCATCCTTCCATACCTAATGCTTGACGACATCTGAGAATGATGAAGGCTCTTTTTGTATGATCGTGCACATGATGGTCAGATATCCCTGATACCTGTTAGGTTTCTTACTTTGACGGAAGGTTCCTCAGGGTGCAGCATGTCCTTCAGCATCATCAAGTATCCCCCTAAGCCATGAAGGCCTCTTCCTAGAAGAGGAAGGCTCATGTGGATGAGGATCAATCAGATCCATGGGTTCTTCTACATCAGGCATTGATTCATCATCTTTTTCTTTCGGTTCCCTGGTGTTGGCTTCTTGAGAGCTCCTCAAAGTCGGAAGATTGTTCACCTTGCTAAGAGCCATATCTTCGTCAAAGGTGACATCATGACTAATTACGACTTCCCTTTGACCGGCTACATAGATTCTATAGCCTTTAGTATTTTCACCATAGCCTACAAAAGTTCCCTTCTTTCCAGATGCACCCAATTTATTTCTTTTCTCTTTCGGCACATGAAAATATACAGGGCTTCCAAAAATTCTAAAATGAGAAACATCAGGTTTCTTACCAGTGAAATTTTCTTCAGGAGTCTTGGAACCCAATGCTTGATGAGGGCATCGAATTTTGTACATATACAGCAGTGTTTGTAGTTTCAGCCCATAGAAACTTCGGAAGTCTTTGATCATGTAGCATGGCCCAGACAGCTTCCACAATCGTGCGGTTCTTCCTTCCCGCCACACCATTCTGCTCAGGAGTATGTGGTGTAGTAGTCTCCCTCTTAATGCCAGCCTCAGATATGCCTGAGTGAACTAACTGTAATATATCGAGGTCTTGCTTTGGCTTGAGGGGAACAGTCCCCTTTTGAGCTTTCCTTCTGCACATCCCGAACATATACCTTCTTTCTCTACTTGGAATTCGGGCATCCCTGTTACCATCTGTCTTACATCGGGTAGAGCTTTGTAATGAAGGTGGGCAAACCTCCGATGCCAAAGTTCGGACTAAAGAGTTGTGTCACAAGACATGACACCTAGCGGACTTCCATCGACCTGATATAACACTAAACCCAAGAGTAAAGGCATCTTTAACATTATTTTTCCATATACATACCTTGCCATTGCTGAAGGTTACCTTGTAGCCTTTGTCTTCCATTGCCGAGATGGACACTAGGTCCTTTTTGAGGTCGGGTGCATTTAATACATCCTGGACTTTCTAGCCTTCTTGAATGGTTGTCCTCTTCCTTGATTCCCAGCTCTCCTCTTACCTTTGCTATTGAATTTGTCATTCCTTTGATTGCCATCAGAGGGATTTTGATCATCGTACCAGTGTGAGTCCTATCTATCAGGGCACTCCCTTGCATAGTGACCTACTTCATCGCAGATGAAACATCGTCCTTTTCTTCCACCCTTAGATCCAGCCTTTCCTTTTTGATTTAGACCCAGAATTATTTCTTCTCTTAGCATGAGAAGAAAAAGCAGCAGGAGGACCTTCAGGCATGGGCATTTCTTGCTCTTCTTCCCTTGTTTCTTCTTGAATGCATCTAGCCATTAATTCCTCGAAACCAGGAATTACATTATAGTTCAGAAGAGTAGTCCTGAACACGTATCATTCGAATCGTAATCCTCCAAGAGTCGTGAGTGCCATTTCCCAGTCTATCGTAGATTTCCTTGGAGGTGTCCAGTTCAGAGATGTAGGCCACCAAGTGCTTGTCGATAGAGTCCCAGATGATCTATTTGACTTCTTCAATTTTCCATTTGTTACATGCAGCAGCTGATGCATTTGATGGACACTCAACAATATTGCCTCTTACATAGTCCAACACTCCTGAGTCTTCTAGGGTTAGATCGATAGACATCTTCCATGCGTGATATTCATCTTTCTCACGGAGCTTGTCTTCGGCAGGAAAGAGTGTTGAGGACCCCATAGTTCTTTTAGGATAGCCTTGCCAATCTTCTCTTCGGTGATTGCTCTTGCTCGGGCTTTGTCTTCACCTCAGCTCTGATACCATGTTAAGTTATGGTATGTTCTATGCTTATAACAGTTTACTTCTTTTTCTTATTATATTCCACCGATTAGCAATCACATGTACATAAAGTAAAGTGCAGATAGAACATTAAGCGATCGACAGAAAACAAGCCAAGAAAAGAGACACAAGATGTGGTGGCTAGCCAGGGACAAACCCCACAATGTGTGGGTAAACCCTTTGATCAAATCTTCTATTATCTTCAATAATTCAGCAGAGAGAAATAGTACAATAAATCTTATTCATATCAGCAATAGCAAACCCTAGATCAGCAGCATCAGCATTAGCAGCTTCATTATCAAACTAGGGCAGACGATATCTCACAAATCGACCATCAGATTGACTTCATTCCACCACCAAAAGTTGCGGCTTTCAGAGGAGGTTCAAACTACAACGCAGTTCCAAAGAGGAGATCTTCTAGGCCACGCAAGTCAATCTTTACTTCTGCAGTTGCAGCTTCAGGTTCAACAGCTTCCGGCTTCACATGTGTGAGAGAGAGACCCATTTCTGCGCAGTAGAGAAGAGACTAATTTTTGCGCAGTGGAGAGAGAGAGATGTGATAAGATGAGTGACTGCAAATGAGGAAAAGTCCTCTTATATTTATACACAATGTTGGTGTTTGAATATATGCGACTGTTGGGCTTCTGAGCCTACATGAGTTGTAGGTCGACTTGATAATAATTCCATAATCAAAATAAATTCATATCTCCATGAATACTTATCGGAATCGGATGATCTTTATATCAATCCTACACCTCTCGACGAGAGGAATCTAATAAAAATATTATCAGCCATGAATAAGATGACCCACATGAAGTTTTGCCCTGGTTGCCAATTTTAACAGACATACCTTTACATTAATTGCTAACTAATTAATCATTAATCTTATTTGTTGTCTTTTACATTATTTGTGATTATTTTTTATATAAATTTAGTTTGTTACATTGCCTTCCCCTTCAAAAAGCTTTGTCCTCAAAGCTTACTGATGAAAGATCGGATCTCTTCTGTCGTTCGAAATCTCTTCTCGTTTCTGAGCTTTCATCTTTGTTGATACAAGGAGATATGATGCTCTGTGTGATAGACCACTATCATACCGAAAATGGATCGGACCATCCTAGATTAATCTTCTGGGGAATCTTCTAATCCTCGCAAATTTGTATTGAATAGTTATTGTATGAATGGATTGAGATCACTTCAGTATTCTTTGGAACATAAGTTTGTTGTTTATTTTCTGCGTGATATAGACTTGTAGATTGATTAGGGCATCTAGTAGATTGATTAAGGTCTCTACTCTTGTGATTCGGATGTAGATAGCAAATTTTTCTTGTTTGAACAAACTTAAACGTTTTTATGGTAGTTCCCTGATTTTCCTCAAGCATTGTTGTTGTTGACTTGACTATTGAACCCTCATTTGGGGTGTTCGTTGTTTGAACGGCAACCTCCGAGCACATATTTACTTCAGTAGGATTAGGATTTGCCTGAACTGTGAGATTAGTGGGGTCAGTGTTTGTTTCTTCTTCCCCAACTTGGACTACTATATCTAGTGATTTTGATGCTTCTTTTGCAACAATTTTTTTGAACCTATTCATCAAGGATTTCTTATCGTCCTTAAGTTTTTAATCTGTTTCACAGATTTTCATTAGGATTTTTGAAACGTAACCATTCCTCATTTTCTGAGTCAGCTTTATTTTGGCCTTCAAGCTTCTCGTCTTAAGTTGTGATATTGATTGGGTCAGTATTAGTTCCCTTATCTTCAACCTCGACTGTTACATCTGGAGACTTCGATACTTCTTGAGTAAGTTGCTCTAACTTGTCTTTTAATGACTTCTTGTCATTCTTAAGCTTTTTAATTTGGGTTAGTAATTTTTCGCTATGATTCTTAAGTCGCAAGACTTCTTCATTTCTATCAACAATGATTTTGTCAATCTCATTTTGCATATTTTGTAATACTTTTTTATCTTCTTGAAATATTACTTTTGAAATGCCTTGAATGTCTTCTGGTGTTACTGAATTTGGCTACACAGTAACATCTTGTAGTGTTTTTTTTCTTTTTGTAAGAAAATGTCAAAAACTTTATTCTTGTATTCAGGATGAAGGAACCTAGGGATTCCATCCAGGGTGAACCTAAAATCATGTCACCTTGATAGCTCTATAGGATTTGAACTGAAAATTGCGATACAAATGTATAATCCTCAATGTTTAACTGTAAATTGGTTATGTCGCATTTTTTGTTGCCAAAACAATCTAATTTTTCGATTATATTCGACTATGGAATCACTAACTGATTTGCAATTTTATGCATTATATAATTTTTACCTTTGGCAGGGGAGGTGGCAATAGTGACATCTTTTCCCGCAACAGACACTATAATTTTAAATAGCACTGAAGCATAATTATGTGAAGTTTCTAAAAATCTTCCACTGCCCATTTTACTTTTTTATTTTTATATGAGCTCAGGGATTTTAAAGATAACCCCTTTTTTTGTGAAAATTCTATCACTATAGCAACTAATTTACTTTTCCTACTTATTCCACAATAAGTTATTCATGAAATTACTTCAATAAACATTAAAATAAATACGACTAAAGATATCACACCGTAATACCAAAACAAACATATGCACAAGAATCAACACATTGACACGGTTATTTTGGACAACAGTCCCCAGAAAAACCCAATGCGGGAAAATCGGTGCAGCAAGGGAGGGTTTTATTATTCAGCAATTCTTCAGTACAACAGGGTGCCAAACTAGCTTACCCACAGAGAGAAATAATTCTCCAGCACTTCTCCCAATCCCAACGTCAGCCCGGCTGACCTCTGCATGGCTCTCCAACCCTCTGCATCAGCGTTGGGCCTCTGTGTCACCCACGCATGCCCAGCTAGTGACTGTGTAGTCTTCTGCTGCCTCTCCTGCCTCAACGCTGATCTTCAGTGGCTGATCGCGCCTCTCTGCTCTGTACTTGTTGCCTCCTGACTGCACACCAGACCACTGGTTCAATTTCTCAGCTAACCCCACTCCAGAAATTGAACTGACTGGTCTCCCTCAGTGTGTTCTCCAAGTGACCCTCAAGCCTCCTCTTATACTTTTCTCGTTGACACATCAACGGCCAAGATTAAGTCCCCAATCAACGGCCAAGTTTACTTCTTTTTCTTATTATATTCCACAGATTAGCAATCACATGTACATAAAGTAAAGTGCAGATAGAACATTAAACTATCGACAGAAAACAAGCCAAGACAAGAGACACAAGATGTGGTGGCTACCCAGGGACAAACCCCACAATGTGTGGGGAAACCCTTTGATCAAATCTTCTTTTATCTTCAATAATTCAGCAGAGAGAAATAGTACAACAAATCTTATTCATATCAGCAATAGCAAACCCTAGATCAGCAGCATCAGCATTAGCGGCTTCATTATCAAACTAGGGCAGACGATATCTCACAAATCGACCGTCGGATTGACTTCATTCCACCACCAAAAGTTGCGGCTTTCAGAGGAGGTTCAAATGAACCTACAACGCAGTTCCAAAGAGGAGATCTTCTAGGCCACGCAAGTCAATCTTTACTTCTGCAGTTGCAGCTTCAGGTTCAACAGCTTCCGGCTTCACATGTGTGAGAGAGAGACCCATTTCTGCGCAGTAGAGAAGAGACTCATTTCTGCGCAGTGGAGAGAGAGAGATGTCTTGAGATGAGTGACTGCAAATGAGGAAAAGTCCTCTTATATTTATACACAACGTTGTTGTTTGAATAGATGCGACTGTTGGGCTTCTGAGCCTACATGAGTTGTAGGTCAGCTTGATAATAATTCCATAATCAAAATAAATTCATATCTCCATGAATACTTATCGGAATCAGATGATCTTTATATCAATCCTACACCTCTCGATGAGAGGAATCTAATAAAAATATTATCAGCCATGAATAAGATGACCCACATGAAGTTTTGCCCTGGTTGACAATTTTAACAGACATACCTTTTCATTAATTGCTAACTAATTAATCATTAATCTTATTGAATAGTGCTAGGGTTATGTTAGAGGAGGGAATGACAGTAGAAAGGGCGATGGGCTCTGCAGTCTAGGGTTTGAACATCTGTAGCGACGGCAGGCTCTGTAAATCTGCAGCACTCTGCAATCACTGACGGATTCAGGTCCTTCTCTTTAACGGACTGAGGGTACACACCATCATGGAGCCCCAGCCGGGGGGGCGATGAACCTCCCCCACAAAGCAACAATGAACAGTTCGTGAATACGGAAGGAAAGGGAGCTACAAATCAGAATGGGAAAAATGAAGTTCCGGAAAGCCAGCAAGCAAGACAAGATGAAAAGTCACCAGAAGTTCACTCTGCTACATGCAAACCAGTAGCCTCTGTTCGCCCAAGGGTTGAACTACCAGGCCATCGAATCGATGCGAGGATCCAGTTCATGAAAGATCATGCTCTAATAGGGAAATTCATTGGTCTGTGGCCAACCGAAAAAGCTTTAAGAAGCTGGATAAACGCGAAATGGCACCCTAAGGGGCATATCACCCTGCAGCTGGGGCCGAAAGGGTTTTTCACTGCCATCTTCAACTGCTTGGAGGACAGAAATAGGGTTCTTGACGGCGGACCCTATTTCTTCAATGCAGCTGGTTTGTTTCTCAAAGGATGGGTGGAGCGCTTCAACCCAGATAAGGAGGACCTCAGCTGGGCTCCGGTGTGGATCCGCTTATACTCACTTCCAGTGGAATACTGGGAGGAAGACTCCCTACAGGCGATAGGAAACACCCTGGGTGAGTTTGTCAAAATAGCGGAGGAAACGAAAACATGCAGATACACTTCTTATGCTAGAATCTGCGTATACATGAATCTCAATCAGGCTCTTCCAGATGCGGTAAGCATTTCTCACTTTGACATTGAATGGATACAAACGATTGACTATGAACATGTGCCCTTTCGATGTCGAAGATGTCATGCCCTTGGGCATTTATTCAGGGACTGCCCTCTAACACAGAAACCCCCTCCCGCCTTGGATCCGGAAGCCTCTGAAGCAGGTGGCTTCATCAAGGTCACAAATCGCCGGAGAACCCACAAGAAACATGCTCCAAAACCAAAGGTAGCGCAAACCAGTCAACCAGGGCCATCTACAAGCAACAGTTTTGATGCCTTAGCCAACCAGACGGAAATGCAAACGAATCCACCGGAGCCAGAATCCATGAGCGACGACCATTCAAAGGAAGGAAAACCCACAATGTCACAAGCAGATACTCAAGGTAAGGAGGCTTCGATCTCAGACAAACAAAAAGAAATATTATGGAGTGCTCAAGCCATGCAGTTGGAGATCCCAAACCCAGATGCTAGCTTAGAAGAGGAACCAATGGAAGAACCAGATTACTCTCAATTTATGGAGGAAGAAACAGAAACAATAGACATTGGGGATCTGGACCTTCTCGGTCTAGAAAAATCTTGCACCACAAACAACTTCGACAACATTCCAGCAGGACAGCTTAAGAACCTGGAAGAAGTATTATCTCGGGCGCAGAGGCAAAAATCTTTGGGTATACAGACAGGAGGCCCATGGGATGGTCGATTCATAGCCAAAGATATCAAAAAGCAAGGAAGGAAAACCATCCTTCAAAGAACAATCAAGGTTGGCCAAATCTTAGTGGAATCAGGCAGGTATGCCAAGTTAACCAAGTACTATCGTCCTGAAAACACCCTTTCTCAATGAAGCTAATCTCTTGGAATATAAGAGGGCTCAATGGCCCCAGGAAAACCCGAATCCTTAAAAACATGATAAAGCAAGAAAACCCTCAGGTTCTATTCTTGCAAGAGACAAAATGTGATTCCAATGCACTTGATAGACTAGCTGCTAAATTCTGGCCCGGGAGTCATAATATAGCAGTAGATGCAGATGGCGCCTCGGGAGGCCTAGCCATTATATGGGACTCCAGAGCCATCGTGCTCAACAACTTTCATGCACACAGGAATTTCCTCCAAGCAATTTTTCATATCATAGGCACAAACCAACATGGGCTCTTAACTAATGTTTATTTCCCACAGGAAACATTTCGAAAAGCGGAGATCCTAAACTCCATCTCAGCTCTCAACCAGAACAGACCGCACCCATTATGGATCGCAGGAGGTGATTTCAATATGGTCACAAGACTGGAAGAAAGGAGAGGGGGCAGATGTAGAAGTTCTCAGGAAGGATCGCTTTTGAAGGACTTCATCCAAAATAACTGGCTTATCGACCTCCCTTCTAATAATGGAGTTTTCACTTGGAACAACAGACAAGCAGGGAACCAGCAAATCACTTCTCGGTTGGATAGGTTTCTACTCTCTGACAATGCCATTCATCTTGGGGGTGATTTTGCGGCCTCCATCCTGCCCTTCACGGGTTCCGATCACTGGCCCATTTCCCTACAATGGTCTCGACCAGGAAACAATATCCGTAGGCCTTTCCGCTTTGAAGCCTTCTGGATGACCCACCCAGACTTCCACAAATTAATCAACACAGAATGGAAAAGCTTCCATCCTCCTCCAGGCTCCAAAATGTTCCAATTCCAACAAAAGCTTAAGCACCTAAAAGGTAAGATCAAGCACTGGAATCACACTTCATTTGGCAATATCTTTCAGGGGAAAGCAAACATTGAGTTGGATATGAAGCAGCTACAGCAGAAGATCATCACAATGGGCAGATCAGAGGACCTGGCAGAACAGGAAAAAACCCTTGAATTGCAACTAGCAGAAAAGGAAAAGCAGGAAGAAACGTTGTGGAGGCAAAAATCAAGAATCAGGTGGCTCAAAGATGGAGAGAAAAACACCAAATTCTTTCATAGCACCACAATCCAGCGCAGGATGCATAACAATATAACTCATATTCAAAACGAGCAAGGCATCAGAGTGGAAAAGCATGAAGAAATAGAGACTGAACTTTTAAATTATTTCAAGCAGGTGCACAGAGAACCAAACATAGACAGATCTCAGGCCATAGAAAAAATTACCCGCAATATTCCCAGACTTATTTCAGAAGAGCATAATCAAATGCTCCTCAAGCCTGTTGATCTCCAAGAAGTGGAACTTGCAGTGCGACAACTAAAAGCCGGCAAAGCCCCAGGACCGGATGGATTCACCTCTAATTTCTTCCATAATTTTTGGGACCTAATCAAGACGGAGGTCTGGCAGGTGGTTGAAGAGTCTCGCTCTCTCCGATGGATGTTTCCAGGGGTAAATGCTACATTTATAGCCCTGATCCCCAAGGTGGATAAGCCAAGCAAGCCGGACAAGTACAGGCCGATAGCACTCTGCAACATAATCTATAAGATTGTCTCTAAAATTATAGCTTCCAGACTCAAGCTCCTACTTCCACTCATCATCTCGCCTGAGCAATCCGGATATGTTGAAGGAAGGCAGATCACGGATGGGATCATCCTTACTCATGAAATAATTCATTCTCTGAAGATCTCCAAGAAGCCAGGTATGCTACTCAAACTAGATCTTTCAAAAGCTTTTGACAGCCTAAGTTGGAAGTATATTGAAAAGATTCTTATAGCATTTGGTTTTGATGCTTCCTGGGTCCGATGGATTATGAGCCTCATCTCATCCTCATTCTTCTCTGTTCTAATTAATGGCATACCCTCCGTCGACCTTTCATCCTACTCGTGGTATCAGGCAGGGCGACCCCCTCTCCCCTTTCCTGTTTATCATTATGGCGGAGGGTCTAGGGCGAAGTATCAAACATGCTCAGCAAGCTTTCCGTCTCAAAGGCCTCTCCTTTCACAACTCCCCTGTTTTCACCCATCAACAATTTGTTGATGATAATATGCTTTTCGGGCATCCCTCAGTCCAAGAGGCTAGACAACTTAAAACTCTTTTAACGGACTTCTCGGAAGCCTCTGGTGCCTCTATCAATCACTCCAAATCTCAAATCTTCTTCTTTCATACTCCCTCAGTCACTCAGTCAGCCATTTTACGCATCCTAGGCTTCTCCTCTGCTAAACTTCCCTCCTCGTATCTAGGAGCTCCGCTCATAGCCTCTAGCTTAAAGCACTCTTCTTGGAGAACCCTCCTAGATAATCTGGAAACATGGCTAGCCGTCTTGTTCTGATTAAAGCTGTCCTTCAAGCTATGCCCTTATACCTCTTCTCCATCCTTGCGGCTCCCAAATGGGTTCTTAAAGAACTCAAATCTATCCAAAGAGCATTTCTCTGGGGCAGCAGTGGACTTCGGCGCAAATGGGCTCTTGTTAAATGGGAAACCGCTTGCCTTCCAAAGAAAGGAGGCGGCATTGGATTAAGAGACCCCACTCACAGCAATGTTGTTATGGGGGCTCGAATCTGGTGGAAATGGCTTTCGGAACCTCCCACTCCTTGGGCCTTGTTATGGACAGCCAAATATGTGGGAAATTGTCCAAGGGAGGAACTCATCAGAATATCAGAGACTAGCAATGGCTCAATCATGTGGAACTCGGCCAAACAGCACAAGAACCTCATACAGCAGCACAGCTTTTGGGAAGTGAAGAATGGTGATCATGCCAGATTTTGGGACGACTCTTGGCAACAGATGCCCAAACTCAGGGACCTTTTCCCACCAAATGTTCCCCTGGAACAGGATATGCACCCCCAAAACACGGTGAGGAATTTTTGGCGCAACACCTCACATCAAGACTACAGAGAGTGGCTCAAAGCGACTCAGATCATAGAACAGGGGACGAGGCAAGACCAGCAAATCCTGGATACAAAATTAACAAAAAGGAAAATTCAGCACTCTGAGGAAAAAGACATTCTTAGATGGGGATATGAAGAAAAGGGAACCTATTCCACTAGAGAGGCCTACAATATACTTATCAAGGAACAAATGAGGCTAGACCCGCTCTGGAGCAAAATATGGGATCCATCCATCTGGCCGAAAGTGTCTACCTTTCTTTGGCTCCTCTGTCACAAGAGGATTCTCACATGGGACAATCTGAGAAAAAGAAACTTCAGTGGTCCCTCCATATGCCCCAACTGTAAAAAGGAAGAGGAAACCATTGAACACCTCATGTATTACTGTCCGTTGGCACACAAGCTCTGGCAAAAAATCAACTTTCGTTGTCAAAAAGAAGGAGGAGCCAATGGAGATATAACTGCTACAATACGCAACTGGGACCCCCACCCCTTTCAAAGCAAGATCTTGAACTTTCTCTGGAAGCTCATCCCAGGATTTGTTATATGGGCCATATGGAAGGAGAGAAATGGTAGAATTTTCAAAAATCAATCCAGACCGCTGGATGACATATGGAAAATCATTAATCAAAACATTGAAGAAACCATATCTCTAAAAACATGGTACCAAGAGGATCTCCCCACTCTCCCTCAGGAACAAACAATCTGGAATAATTGGAACTTCCACAGAAAGCAAGAACAGCTGATCAAAGGAACAAAGCCTCCGAGAGGTCCCTCAACGGCGAAATGGTTCCCTCCCCCCAGGAACATGTATAAGCTAAATTTTGATGGTGCATCAAAGGGTAACCCAGGGAATTCTGGCTTTGGAGGGATCTTCAGAGATTATAAGGGAGCTAATATCATAACCTTCTTAGGCTCACAAGGGTGGGACACCAATAACTCAGCAGAGTTAGAAGGTCTTTGGCAGGGGCTACTTTTAGCGCAAGATAGGAATCTCTTCCCGCTCTTAATAGAGGGAGACTCTCAAATCCTCATCCAGATGGTCTCGAGAATTCTACAGGGCTCCCCCTCCTCCAAGATCAGCAACAGTTGGAGAATGGCTCAACGGCTATTGCATATTGAGCGCTGGTTTTCCTCCCACAGAGCGATCTCCTTGAAACACATACGGAGGGACAGGAACAAAGTTGCAGACCTCTTGGCTAATATGGGAGTTGAATGTGGGCGGCATTTACATGTTGGATCACCCGCAAATTTAATCTCTGAATCTCAACTCCTCGACTTCAATAATCTTGTGCAGAAGGAAATGCCTGAGATCGAAGAAATACTCCCGGATCCGGGTGGCACCATCGACCTTACTGTTTCCCATGCAAGGAATTAATGTCCGGTACTGCCAGCTGCAGAGCAGCGTGGCCTCCTGGGACTTAAACTCATGCGAGCTGGGGAAGGTTATTAATGTTGGATCGGTTGGCGGATTCGCATTTATGCTCTGCGTTGATCGACGCAACATTCCTACTGTTATAATCATGCCGCTCCATAGCTCTTTCACCATGCCTTGTGCTCAGTCGCGCGGTAACGGAACCTGGTTTGCGGAGGCTGTTGGTGATGGACTAATTCTGGTTCACTGCCGCGAGCTCCAAGCCAACTCTATCAAGGGTAATTTCTCCCCTGTTCTGGATTCATGCATTGTGTTGTTGTCTGCAAGTTCTGTGGTCGTCTGTAAGTTCTGTTATATTGTATTGTCGGTTGCAAGCTCTGTTGGGCATCCCTCTCGCCTCAATCGACTCTGTCCTGTTGGTTCTCCCGTCCATAATCCATTTGCGCCCTGCTCGGGCAAGAGGCAACGTTCAGGGGGCGTCGTGACAGTTGCTTGCATCCCCCAGTCGGTCATGCCATGGAAACTGCGTCGGAACCCTTCAATCCCTCCCCCGTCCATGACGCTGGGCCTTCTATAAGTTCTGGTCGTAAGCCTATTCCGAACAGTGCCTTCCAAACCACGCACTTTAAATTTCAAAGTAATTTGCATAGGCCCCTTATCACTGCTCACATCACCATTATTCTTTCGGAAGAGGAAAACCAAGTCTCCCCTTTGGCCTGCATCGCCCCTGATCCTTCCCCAAGCAGTGAGCATTCCTCGGACAAAGACAGCATGGAGAATTGGAAAAATGAGAAGTCTGAACAGGAGGAATTTCTCAAAAATCTTCCTCCCCTTGAAGATACAGGACCTGCGGCTGAGGACGGGACTCATGGCGAGGCAGGCCATGCCATGGCAATCCCTGGCAGCGACTTGAGCGGCAATGAAGGTCTGAAGACTGGTGATATAGGTCTGGCTGAGAAGAAGAACCATGGCCCGGCAAAGGAGAAGTAGCGCCACTTGGAACTGCCTCTTTTTTGTTTCGGCTATTGTTGTTGTTGACTTGACTATTGAACCTGTTGACCACTACTGGTCAACTTCCCATGCGGTACACCCTCTTTTCTTGGCAGAAAGAGATAGCACCTGAACGACGTGTCCGTGCCAGCCTACAGTCATCAGCAGCTTGATCATTTCAATTGTAAACCCAGTCTGCATGTATGAATTGTAAATAATCTAAGCAGATCAGAGTCCTGTATGTAAAATTGCCTAGGTGGGCCTAACTTTCTATGATAATCTATGTCCCGGAAGGTTTTTCGTCTCACCGATCCATGGATCGGCAGAGTTTTCCTTCAAACTTGACCCCAAAGCCGGGATGGATTTTGTCATTAGAACTTCAGGAGAATCCTAGTGTGTTAATCTGCTAGATTATAGTTGTGTCGCAGAACTGGGTGATTTATGAGGGTTTGTATTAGGTGGGTTTGTCCCCTTGAGATGTAAATTGTAAAAAGTCATCATGAAATGTGTCTTGAGGGTTGAAAATGTTTTAAATCCCCTCGTGAGTCCTAAGTCCTAGGTCCTAGGTGATGTTTCCAAAGGCTTAGTTCGATGATCCATTTAAAAAATGAAATAAAATAATAAAATAAATAAAAATTAAGAAATTTAAATTTTTTTTTTTATTTAAAAATTTAATAAAAAAATAATAAAAAATTAAAAATTTAAAAATTTAAAAAAATGAAATAAATAATAAATAATAAAAATTTTAAAAATTTAAAAATTAAAAAAAATAAAATAAAATAATAAATAATAAAAAATTTAAAAATTTAATAAAAAATAATAAAAAATTTAAAAAATTTAAAAATTTTAAAAATGAAATAAATAAAAAATAATAATAAATTAAAAAATTTAATAAAAAGTAATAAAAATTTTAAAAATGAAATAAATAAAAAATAATAATAAATTTAAAAATTTAATAAAAAGTAATAAAAAATTTAAAAATTTTAAAATTTTAAAAAATAATAATATTTTAAGTGAATAAATCGACGGATGAGATCAAGAGATGTCTTGATCCTCATCAACGGTCGAGATCATTTCTACATGGATCATTCGAACTAGCCGTTGGGATCATTTCCTTTATATAGGGTCTTAAGTGGTCATTTCAGATTCATTCGATCTGTGAGTCAGATACTGAAGAAGCTCTCTTGTAAATCTGTTTCTGGTTAATAAAGGAAGACTTTGGGGTCCATATCTTGCTGGTGTTACTCTCTTGGAATGCTGTGAGATCATTTCATTTTCTGCATATGTTATTTTCAGCCATTAATAATAGCTTTTCGTAGAGTATTGTGAGCACAGGTATCTTGTTCACTTGCTGGGGTTTGGGTGCTGTTAGGGTTTCTGAAGTAATGGCAGGTATCTCCATTACTGTTTGAGATCTAGCAGCATTTTTGCCCTCTTTGTTGACGGTTGTTTTGAGCTGTGCAGAAAATATTTTCTGAAGGAAATTTGTGGGCGTTCGGGGAAGTTCTCGGCTGAACCAGCCAACTCCCGCAAGCATTTTTTTTGCTGAGCCCAGTTGGACTTGATCCTGGGTCTATCATTCGGTTTATTTTTCTAAGTTTGCATGAGAGATTTTCTGAAGTTCTTCATAGTGACGATCTGAAATTTCTGTTCTTTAAAATGTTTTCCGTGCTTATTGCTGAATCTGGCTGTTAAGGGGCCAAATCTGTAAATTAATTAGCTGATCTAGGGTTTTAATTTTTGCTTTATGCAGTTTTTTATTAGGGTTTAAGGTTTTTTTTTTTTTTTTGGTTTCATTTTAGCACATTCATCTTTTCGAAGTTTTTTTTTTTTAATCGCTGGATATCGTTTTGGTCATGTGATTTAGCTAATGATAGATGGTTGCTGTCCATGGTCCATGTTCCTATATCATTTAACAAGTAATCGTTTCTACATCAATCTCTTAAGGCACTGGTTTGCTCAATTAATCAAATCCATCGCGTCCTTTTTATAGCGTATCTCGTGTCTCCCAACCAACTGGTCGACAGTTGGTCTCATCATCTCACAGGGACTACCCCCCTTAGCCGCGGGAGATAGGCTTAAACGGAGGGATCGGGGATCAGAGTGACAGCCCCCGGTCTGAGCGTTGTCGTGTCAATCCGCGCGACAACATTTTTTGGCGCCGTTGCCGGGGACTGCTTTTTCTCGGTGTTTCAAACGACAAATCATTTTTCTCATTTCTTATCTCTTCATCTGGCCCGGCAACGCCAACATTTTTTGGCGCCGTTGCCGGGGATAGAGTTTTTCTGTCCTTGGTGTTTCAACATCTTTTCATCATTCATCGTTCATCTTTTTATCATTCATTTGAGCCGGCAACGCCAACATTTTTTGGCGCCGTTGCCGGGGACAGAGTTTTTCTGTTCCTGGAGTTTCATCGACATTCACCTTATCATCTTTCTCATCTCTCATTTTGAGCTTGCAAATTCAACCTTTTGGGTTATCATTTGGATCTTTTATTGCTTTATTTTTCGCCATATCAGTAGCATCTCTTCGGTCTGTTTTTTGTTTGGGTGGCGACTCCACTTTCTCATTTTTCCCAGACAAGAAGCTTTCCTCATATCTGCTTGTGGTTACTTTTTGGATCCTAGAATCAGATTCATTGTTCAAGTGGCGACTCCACTTCTCTCATCTCTTAATTTTCTTGAGCAGAAATCTCTTTCTATCATCCATTTGATCCTTCATTGTTCATCATGGATTATTCATTTAAACCATGTCATTTTACTGATAATCTACATGATATTCCGAAAGAGGCCGTTGGTAAATTATTTAAGTTCTCGGGTGGTGATTCGGTCACTGTTGAACAGCATTTAAACAGGTTTACTTGTGTAATGATCTTATATTGTAGATTTCCTCAATATAATCATGAAGATTTCAAGATGCGTCTATTTGTCCATTCTTTAGAGGGTGATGCCTTGAATTGGTTTAATAATTTTCCTAATGATTTTTTCACTTCTTTACAAGACATTCTCAATGCTTTTAAAGATAGATATGATAGTCCAAACAGCTTGCCTTCTGCCTCTAAAATTGTGCAACAGAATGAAAGTAATTTGATAAGCGGTCCAGCTGAAAGATCCCAAGACGATTCATCATGTCAGAATGTGTCATCCACCGGAAATATTGCAGATCAAGTTCATGATAGTGAAAAATCAGGGACAAATGACAATGAAAGGGAAGAACAAAAGAAAATTATACGAGATCTAATGATGCTAGTGAGAAATATGGAAGTCAACCAAACTAATTATGTCAATGATGTGAAAACTTTATGCACCCACCTGGAAAAACGTAATAGGGAGATTGAGGTCACGCAAAATCAGCATGCTAAAGAAATTGAGGCCATGAAAACTAAATATGAAACAGAAATTGGAAACATGCATAGCAAGATGTCAGTCTTAGAAGAGAATATGGTGACCATTAAAGCTGATCATGATAGGGAAATTGACTCTATGCAAAACAAGTTATTAACTATGGATGAGGAAATGACTATCATAACGTTCAATCATAACAATCAGTTGGCTGACATGCAAGCGAATCATGAAGAAGAAATAAATTTCATGCAACATTGCTTGATGGACATAAAAGAAAAGAATGATAAAGTAATAAAACACATGCAAGAGCACCATGCCATACAAATCAGTGCTATAAGGGATGAATGCTCTAGACAGATGAATGCCATTAGAATACAGGTTCAAAGGTTTCAACAATTGGAAGATAAGAGAAACCAGCAAACATCAACAGATCAGGAGTCTTCTCATTTGCTGCAACAAGATTCATCTTATTATTGGGAGGTTGTTGATTCGATTGAAAGATGGTTAATTGAAGGTGATCCAGATAGACTTAAGAATGATAAAGATCAGATGCAAGATGAAGAAAGACATAGCACGCATATCTTACATACTTCATCTGATAGCTTTGAAACAGAAAGTACCAGGTCATCAGTAATTCAACCTGCCAGAAAGAAAAAGCGCAAGAGAAAGAAAATAAGAAGAAGATTTGATGCATCAGACGGCCGTGAGCAGCTTGATTTTCGGATAGGAAAGAGTCCTACCTTATGCAAAATTGGACATGGTATATCCGACAAGCAGCCGACAGATTTGCCTGAAAGCAGGCAAATGCTCAGTATGCACTATATTGAACACATCTGATGCCATGGGACATCTTTTGTATCGTATTTCTAACCCTACTCCTTCTTTTTCCGCATTTTCATTTCTGCTTTAGATAGTTAATAAATGAAGAGCTTTTATCTTTATTGTGCTTAATGTATATGATGATTTTGGATGGACGCTACTTATTTTTATCTGTGTGTTGTATGGGTGCAGATTCTGGATTCTCACATTCCTACAAAGCAGCAACGTGTCCCCAAGTAGAGCCAGATGTTGACCACTACTGGTCAACTTCCCATGCGGTACACCCTTTTTTCTTGGCAGAAAGAGATAGCACCTGAACGACGTGTCCGTGCCAGCCTACAGTCATCAGCAGCTTGATCATTTCAATTGTAAACCCAGTCTGCATGTATGAATTGTAAATAATCTAAGCAGATCAGAGTCCTGTATGTAAAATTGCCTAGGTGGACCTAACTTTCTATGATAATCTATGTCCCGGAAGGTTTTTCGTCTCACCGATCCATGGATCGGCAGAGTTTTCCTTCAAACTTGACCCCAAAGCCGGGATGGATTTTGTCATTAGAACTTCAGGAGAATCCTAGTGTGTTAATCTACTAGATTATAGTTGTGTCGCAGAACTGGGTGATTTATGAGGGTTTGTATTAGGTGGGTTTGTCCCCTTGAGATGTAAATTGTAAAAAGTCATCATGAAATGTGTCTTGAGGGTTGAAAATGTTTTAAATCCCCTCGTGAGTCTTAAGTCCTAGGTCCTAGGTGATGTTTCCAAAGGCTTAGTTCGATGATCCATTTAAAAAATGAAATAAAATAATAAAATAAATAAAAATTAAGAAATTTAAATTTTTTTTTTTATTTAAAAATTTAATAAAAAAATAATAAAAATTTAAAAATTTAAAAATTTAAAAAAATGAAATAAATAATAAATAATAAAAATTTTAAAAATTTAAAAATTAAAAAAATAAAATAAAATAATAAATAATAAAAAATTTAAAAATTTAATAAAAAATAATAAAAAATTTAAAAAATTTAAAAATTTTAAAAATGAAATAAATAAAAAATAATAATAAATTAAAAAATTTAATAAAAAGTAATAAAAAATTTAAAAATTTAAAAATTTTAAAAATGAAATAAATAAAAAATAATAATAAATTTAAAAATTTAATAAAAAGTAATAAAAAATTTTAAAATTTAAAAATTTTAAAAAATAATAATATTTTAAGTGAATAAATCGACGGATGAGATCAAGAGATGTCTTGATCCTCATCAACGGTCGAGATCATTTCTACATGGATCATTCGAACTAGCCGTTGGGATCATTTCCTTTATATAGGGTCTTAAGTGGTCATTTCAGATTCATTCGATCTGTGAGTCAGATACTGAAGAAGCTCTCTTGTAAATCTGTTTCTGGTTAATAAAGGAAGACTTTGGAGTCCATATCTTGCTGGTGTTACTCTCTTGGAATGCTGTGAGATCATTTCATTTTCTGCATATGTTATTTTCAGCCATTAATAATAGCTTTTCGTAGAGTATTGTGAGCACAGGTATCTTGTTCACTTGCTGGGGTTTGGGTGCTGTTAGGGTTTCTGAAGTAATGGCAGGTATCTCCATTACTGTTTGAGATCTAGCAGCATTTTTGCCCTCTTTGTTAACGGTTGTTTTGAGCTGTGCAGAAAACATTTTCTGAAGGAAATTTGTGGGCGTTCGGGGAAGTTCTCGGCTGAACCAGCCAACTCCCGCAAGCATTTTTTTTGCTGAGCCCAGTTGGACTTGATCCTGGGTCTATCATTCGGTTTATTTTTCTAAGTTTGCATGAGAGATTTTCTGAAGTTCTTCATAGTGACGATCTGAAATTTCTGTTCTTTAAAATGTTTTCCGTGCTTATTGCTGAATCTGGCTGTTAAGGGGCCAAATCTGTAAATTAATTAGCTGATCTAGGGTTTTAATTTTTGCTTTATGCAGTTTTTTATTAGGGTTTAAGGTTTTTTTTTTTTTTTTGGTTTCATTTTAGCACATTCATCTTTTCGAAGTTTTTTTTTTTTAATCGCTGGATATCGTTTTGGTCATGTGATTTAGCTAATGATAGATGGTTGCTGTCCATGGTCCATGTTCCTATATCATTTAACAAGTAATCGTTTCTACATCAATCTCTTAAGGCACTGGTTTGCTCAATTAATCAAATCCATCGCGTCCTTTTTATAGCGTATCTCGTGTCTCCCAACCAACTGGTCGACAGTTGGTCTCATCATCTCACAGGGACTACCCCCCTTAGCCGCGGGAGATAGGCTTAAACGGAGGGATCGGGGATCAAAGTGACAGCCCCCGGTCTGAGCGTTGTCGTGTCAATCCGCGCGACAACAGAACCCTCATTTGGGGTGTTCGTTGTTTGAACAGCAACCTCCGAGCACATATTTACTTCAGTAGGATTAGGATTTGCCTGAACTATGAGATTAGTGGGGTCAGTGTTTGTTTCTTCTTCCCCAACTTGGACTACTATATCTAGTGATTTTGATGCTTCTTTTGCAACAATTTTTTTGAACCTATTCGTCAAGGATTTCTTATCATCCTTAAGTTTTTAATCTGTTTCACAGATTTTGGTTATGATTTTTGAAACGTTACCATTCCTCATTTTCTAAGTCAGCTTTATTTTGGCCTTCAAGCTTCTCGTCTTAAGTTGTGATATTGATTGGGTCAGTATTAGTTCCCTTATCTTCAACCTCGACTGTTACATCTAGAGACTTCGATACTTCTTGAGTAAGTTGCTCTCACTTGTCTTTTAATGACTTCTTGTCATTCTTAAGCTTTTTAATTTGGGTTAGTAATTTTTCGCTATGATTCTTAAGTCGCAAGACTTCTTCATTTCTATCAACAATGATTTTGTCAATTTCATTTTGCATATTTTGTAATACTTTTTTATCTTCTTGAAATATTGCTTTTGAAATGCCTTGAATGTCTTCTAGTGTTACTGAATTTGGCTGCATAGTAACATCTTGTAGTGTTATTTTTTTCTTTTTGTAAGAAAATGTCAAAAACTTTATTCTTGTATTCAGGATGAAGGAACCTAGGGATTCCATCCAGGGTGAACCTAAAATAATGTCAACTTGATAGCTCTATAGGATTTGAACTGAAAATTGCAATACAAATGTATAATCCTCAATGTTTAACTGTAAATTGGTTATGTCGCATTTTTTGTTGCCAAAACAATCTAATTTTTCGATTATATTCGCCTATGGAATCACTAACTGATTTGCGATTTTATGCATTATATAATTTTTACCTTTGGCAGGGGAGGTGGCAATAGTGACATCTTTTCCCGCAACACACACTATAATTTTAAATAGCACTGAAGCATAATTACGTGAAGTTTCTAAAAATCTTCCACTGCCCATTTTACTTTTTTATTTTTATATGAGCTTAGGGATTTTAAAGATAACCCCCTTTTTTGTGAAAATTCTATCACTATAGCAACTAATTTACTTTTCCTACTTATTCCACAATAAGTTATTCATGAAATTACTTAAATAAACATTAAAATAAATACTACTAAAGATATCACACGTAATACCAAAACAAACATATGCACAAGAATCAACACACTGACACGGTTATTTTGGACAACAGTCCCCAGAAAAACCCAATGCGGGAAAACCGGTGCAGCAGGGAGGGTTTTATTATTCAGCAATTCTTCAGTACAACAGGGTGCCAAACTAGCTTACCCACAGAGAGAAATAATTCTCCAGCACATCTCCCAATCCCAACGTCAGCCCGGCTGACCTCTGCATGGCTCTCCAACCCTCTACGTCAGCGCTGGGCCTCTGTGTCACCCAGGCAGGCCCAGCTAGTGACTGCGTAGTCTTCTGCTGCCTCTGCGTCTGCCTCTCCTCCCTCAACGTTGATCTTCAGTGGCTGATCGCGCCTCTCTGCTCTGTACTTGTTGCCTCCTGACTGCACACCAGACCACTGGTTCAATTTCTCAGCTAACCCCGCTCCAGAAATTGAACTGACTGGTCTCCCTCAGTGTGTTCTCCAAGTGACCCTCAAGCCTCCTCTTATACTTTTCTCGTTGACACATCAACGGCCAAGACTAAGTCCCTAATCAACGGCCAAGTTTACTTCTATTTCTTATTATATTCCACAGATTAGCAATCACATGTACATAAAGTAAAGTGCAGATAGAACATTAAACGATCGACAGAAAACAAGCCAAGACAAGAGACACAAGATGTGGTGGCTACCCAGGGACAAACCCTACAATGTGTGGGGAAACCCTTTGATCAAATCTTCTTTTATCTTCAATAATTCAGCAGAGAGAAATAGTACAATAAATCTTATTCATATCAGCAATAGCAAACCCTAGATCAGCAGCATCAGCATTAGCGGCTTCATTATCAAACTAGGGCAGACGATATCTCACAAATCGACCATCGGATTGACTTCATTCCACCACCAAAAGTTGCGGCTTTCAGAGGAGGTTCAAATGAACCTACAACGCAGTTCCAAAGAGGAGATCTTCTAGGCCATGCAAGTCAATCTTTACTTCTGCAGTTGCAGCTTCAGATTCAACAGCTTCCAGCTTCACATGTGTGAGAGAGAGACCCATTTCTGCGCAGTAGAGAAGAGACTCATTTCTGCGCAGTGGAGAGAGAGAGATGTGATAAGATGAGTGACTGCAAATGAGGAAAAGTCCTCTTATATTTATAAACAATGTTGGTGTTTGAATAGATGCGATTGTTGGGCTTCTGAGCCTACATGAGTTGTAGGTCGGCTTGATAATAATTCCATAATCAAAATAAATTCATATCTCCATGAATACTTATTGGAATCGGATGATCATTATATCAATCCTACACCTCTCGACGAGAGGAATCTAATAAAAATATTATCAGCCATGAATAAGATGACCCACATGAAGTTTTGCCCTGGTTGCCAATTTTAACAGACATACCTTTTCATTAATTGCTAACTAATTAATCATTAATCTTATTTGTTGTCTTTTACATTATTTGTGATTATTTTTTATATAAATTTAGTTTGTTACATTGCCTTCCCCTTCAAAAAGCTTTGTCCTCAAAGCTTACTGATGAAAGATCAGATCTCTTTTGTCGTTCGAAATCTCTTCTCGTTTCTGAGCTTTCATCTTTGTTGATACAAGGAGATATGATGCTCTGTGCGATAGACCACTATCATACCGAAAATGGATCGGACCATCCTAGATTAATCTTCTGGGGAATCTTCTGATCCTTACAAATTTGTATTGAATTGTTATTGTATGAATGGATTGAGATCACTTCAGTATTCTTTGGAACACAAGTTTGTTATTTATTTTCTGCGTGATATAGACTTGTAGATTGATTAGGGCATCTAGTAGATTGATTAAGGTCTCTACTCTTGTGATTCGGATGTAGATAACAAATTTTTCTTGTTTGAACTTCCTTAAATGTTTTTATGGTAGTTCCCTGATTTTCCTCAAGCATTGTTGTTGTTGACTTGACTATTGAACCCTCATTTGGGGTGTTCGTTGTTTGAACGGAAACCTCCGAGCACATATTTACTTCAGTAGGATTAGGATTTGCCTGAACTGTGAGATTAGTGGGGTCAGTGTTTGTTTCTTCTTCCCCAACTTGGACTACTATATCTAGTGATTTTGATGCTTCTTTTGCAACAATTTTTTTGAACCTATTCGTCAATGATTTCTTATTGTCCTTAAGTTTTTAATCTGTTTCACAGATTTTGGTTATGATTTTTGAAACGTAACCATTCCTCATTTTCTGAGTCAACTTTATTTTGGCCTTCAAGCTTCTCGTCTTGAGTTGTGATATTGATTGGATCAGTATTAGTTCCCTTATCTTCAACCTGGACTGTTACGTCTGGAGACTTCGATACTTCTTGAGTAAGTTGCTCTAACTTGTCTTTTAATGACTTCTTGTCATTCTTAAGCTTTTTAATTTGGGTTAGTAATTTTTCGCTATGATTCTTAAGTCGCAAGACTTCTTCATTTCTATCAACAATGATTTTGTCAATTTCATTTTGCATATTTTGTAATACTTTTTTATCTTCTTGAAATATTACTTTTGAAATGCCTTGAATGTCTTCTGGTGTTACTGAATTTGGTTGCACAGTAACATCTTGTAGTGTTATTTTTTTCTTTTTGTAAGAAAATGTCAAAAACTTAATTTTTGTATTCAGGATGAAGGAACCTAGGGATTCCATCCAGGGTGAACCTAAAATAATGTCACCTTGATAGCTCTATAGGATTTGAACTGAAAATTGCGATACAAATGTATAATCCTCAATGTTTAACTGTAAATTGGTTATGTCACATTTTTTGTTGCCAAAACAATCTAATTTTTCGATTATATTCAAATATGGAATCACTAACTGATTTGCGATTTTATGCATTATATAATTTTTACCTTTGGCAGGGGTGGTGGCAATAGTGACATCTTTTCCCGCAACAGACACTATAATTTTAAATAGCACTGAATCATAATTATGTGAAGTTTCTAAAAATCTTCCACTGCCCATTTTACTTTTTTATTTTTATATGAGCTCAGGGATTTTAAAGATAACCCCTTTTTTTGTGAAAATTCTATCACTATAGCAACTAATTTACTTTTCCTACTTATTCCACAATAAGTTATTCATGAAATTACTTCAATAAACATTAAAATAAATACTACTAAAGATATCACACCGTAATACCAAAACAAACATATGCACAAGAATCAACACATTGACACGGTTATTTTGGACAACAGTCCCCAGAAAAACCCAATGCGGGAAAACCGGTGCAGCAAGGGAGTGTTTTATTATTCAGCAATTCTTCAATACAACAAGGTGCCAAACTAGCTTACCCACAGAGAAAAATAATTCTCCAGCACTTCTCCCAATCCCAACGTCAACCCGGCTGACCTCTGCATGGCTCTCCAACCCTCTACGTCAGCGCTGGGCCTCTGTGTCACCCACGCAGGCCCAGCTAGTGACTGCGTAGTCTTCTGCTGCCTCTGCGTCTGCCTCTCCTCCCTCAACGCTGATCTTCAGTGGCTGATCGCGCCTCTCTGCTCTGTACTTGTTGCCTCCTGACTGCACACCAGACCACTGGTTCAATTTCTCAGCTAACCCCGCTCCAGAAATTGAACTGACTGGTCTCCCTCAGTGTGTTCTCCAAGTGACCCTCAAGCCTCCTCTTATACTTTACTCGTTGACACATCAACGGCCAAGATTAAGTCCTAATCAACATCTAAGATTAGATCTGGCTTGATCCATGACTTTTGGACCATTCTAACACATTTTTATATTAACTCACATTAATATTTTATTTTCCCTAAGTTTAGACTTAAGGACACCATTAAAAATATTAATTATTTTAATATCTCCCAAACTGTTTAGAATCTGCCCAAACCCTTTCTTGGTATTGGAGATCTCATGTACTTCAGCCTTTCCAACAATTTTCGTGGCTATAGCACATCCGATGCTACCCCAAATCAACACTCCCTCTTAGCGAGGACTATGCTCTAGTAATACTCCTCACTGAGTATCACCTTGATCATCTGGCATCGGTCCCTGTGCTGATGCTAAGCTTCCCTGCCCAATATCCTCTACACTGTTGATTCCTGTACTGTTGCCCATGGCTCTACTACTGCCATTGCTCCATCTGTACGACAACTCCCTCTACTTCCATGCTGCTACTGGTCCTTTCTCCCCACACTGCATCCGCACTGCAACTCCCTCTGCATCCTTGTTGTTATTACTCCCATTTCTGCTACTAAAATGGGTTCTTTACCATCCCCATCTTTTCCCTGAAGTAGTCAAACTTTGTCATTCCAAGGGCCTTGGTGAGGATGTCCGCCACCTATTCTCCTGTAAGAGTGTAGCTCAACTGTACAACTCCTCGTTGGACACAGTCCCTGACAAAATGACACCAGATATCAATATGCTTTGACCTATCATGAAACACAAGATTCTCAGAAAGCTTGATGCAACTCTAATTATCGCACATGATCCTGGTCGCCTCCATATTCCTTTTGAATAGGTTCACAAGAAATTTTCTAAGCCATATGGCCTCACACGATGATGTGCTTGCTGCCATATATTCTGCCTCAAATGAGCTCAAAGCCACGAACTTCTGTTTCCTACTGCACCAGGAGGTCATTCACGATCCAATGTTGAAACAGTGCCCAGAGGTACTTTTCCGTTCCACTGAAATTCCTACCCAATCTGCATCAATAAATCCACTCAATCTGATATACTTACTCCTAGTGTACAAGAGTCCTTAATCAACTATTCCCTGTAAGTACCTGAGAACATGTTTGGTTGTTGCCCAATGCGCCCTCTTCGGTTCCACCATGAACTGACTGAGGGAGTTGACAGCGTAGCAAATGTCTGGCCTGACATTGACCAAATACATCAACGACCCTATGAGCTGCCTGAATAGGGTGGGATCGACATCCTTGCCTTCTGATGCATCAATCTTCTTACAGTTGGTGATCATTGGCGTAGCCATAGATCTACAATCCTCAATCCTGAATCCTTTCAGGATTTCTGTAGTGTATCTCCCTTGCCCAAGGAAGATTTCTCCCTTCTGCTACCAAACTTCCAACCCTAGGAAGTAGTGCATACGTCCCAAATCGTTCATATCGAATTATGTGGCTAGATTCTTATTGCAGTCCCCAATGAGTCTGGATGATCCTATCAGAAAGAGATCATCCACATACAATACTAAGATTAGCGGCTCATTCTCTACAACCTGATAGTAGAGATTCGGATGCGCGTCACTCTTGACAAACCCCATATTCTGCAAGTAGCCATCTATTCGACCATACCATGCTCTCAGTGCCTGTTTCAGCCCATACAAGGCTTTCTTCAATCTACATACATGAGCCTTCTTCTCATGAGTTTCAAACCCCTCTGGTTGTTCAATGTATACCTCCTCTTCTATTACCCCATTCAGAAATGTCATTTTGACATCCATTTGATGGATCTCCCATCCCATCTGGGCTACAAGAGATATCACGGTTCTAATAGATGTATACCTGGCTACTGGGACAAAGGTCTTTTCATATTCAATCCCTTCCTTTTGAGCATACCCCTTAGCCACAAACCTGACCTTGTATTTCTCAACACTGACGTCTACAGTGTATTTGATCTTGTAGATCCATCTGGAACCTACCACTAATTGTCTTGAAGCCTTGGGACCACCTCCCAGACATCGTTTACAATTATGGAGTTGTATTCCTCCACCATCGCATCAAGCCAACCCTGGTGTTGAGCTGCCTCCTTGAAACTAGCAGGCTCTCCATCCTGAGCTACTAATGCCTGATATCTATCTGGTTGCTTTCGCTCCCTCTTATTGTTTCTTGGTGCACCAATGAAGTCCTCTGCATCTCGCAGAATCTGACGAAGTTCCCTGCTAGTTCTTCCTTTGCCAGCAGGTGCTTTTGTTCGCTCCTCCTCCTCATCTTGAGAATCTTCATGTCCTGAGGAAGAATTCTTTACTTCTGTTGGTTGAAGAGGCTTAACCAACGGCTCCTCTTTCGACTGCTCCTCGAAAAGCATCTCGCGGGATCTTCTGAAAACCCTGTCCTCCATAAACTTTACATCTCGTCGTACTACTACCTTCCTGCTCCCTGGAAGATAGATTCTATATGCCTTAGCGTTCTCGCTATATCCCATTAGATATCCATTTTCCGCAATCTGATCCAGCTTCTTCCTTTTTCTTCGGGTATGTGGCAATATGTTAAACTCCCAAATATCCTGAAATGAGTGACTTCAGGTGTCTTCCCTGTGAAGACTTTCTCTAGACTAATCTTGCCCAATGCCCAATGAGGAGTCCTGTTCTGAACATAGACTGTTGTGTTGCATGCTTCTGCTCACAGGAATTTTGGCATATCCTAATTGTACATCATGGCCCTAGCTGCTTCTACAATAGTTTTGTTCTTTCTTTCTGCTACCCCATTCTGCTCCAGATTGTAGGGAGTTGTCCACTCTCTTCTGATGCCCTCCTTAGCGCAAAAATAAGTGAAGTCTTTATCGACCTAAGTCACCTGACACGGGGATTCGGTACAAGTAGGATTCGAGATTCGTGGTGTCGGATTCGAACACGTTGACCGCCCGGAACAGGACACGTAGGATTCTTTATATATTATTTTATTATAAAATATATATATATATATATATATATATATATATATTAAAAATTAGATATTTCTTACACAAATTTTAATTAATGATACAAATTTATTGATTTCAAATATAGATCTTCATCTATAGCTATTAGCATGCATAGTACATACAAAATTCAAATACATGTCAATCTATTATCTATTTCTTATGCTTGGCCCTCTTGCCACCACGAGAAATGTCTAATTTTTAGTCTTGTTGGAAAATCAGGATCTTTGTCATTAATATCACCCTCTAAGCATTAATATCCAAAGGTATTTTTGTCATTACCTCTGTATCTGTATAGGGATCTTTGTCATTAATATCACCCTTTAAGCATTAAGATAAGATAGAACAAGCATAACATGTCAAGTCAAGATTTTGTTTGAGTGATGCGTACATTTTTAGGAGGGTCATGATACAGGAGTTCGACAACCAATGTCACTAACATCAAGGTACATAGAGGGTTTGGTGCTCTTGATTAAATACGAGTTCCATACCCTAATACATGACAAAATTCAATGGAAACATTGCAATCCCCCAATCCTAAAATCCTGAAAAACTGATAAGTCTGTTGGATTTTGAATGAAATCTAAAATTCTACTTTCTCCATATGAAATCCAATGAGGCCGGAACCACTCTCAAACATCTTGAGTCATTTCATGGTAATGTTAAAAATTTAAGTAAAAGGATGAAAGTGAAGATTAAGGAGAATGTCACTTTTACTTTAAGAATTTAACATTACCATGAATAGCATATCAATACTAGGGCCTACACTTGATCATTAAGCTGCCAAAACGCTTGCCAAATGAAAATATGCATGGCTGTAATGACCAAATGCGGCCTTTTCATACCCGTGCAGGTCACTTTTGCCGCCTAACGAGTCTTGGAAAACAGGACACGCTGCCAAAATTGTGACACGACCTCGGATTTGACGAGTCAGGAAAGGACACAACGTGTCATGGTTTTTGGACGCGAATCAGGGCAGAATCGCATCGGACACGCTAGATTTGGGATTCATGGGGCCTATAGGACGAATCCGGTTATCTAGTTATCGACATATTCTCCACCATTATCTTAGCGCAAAACTTTTATTTTCTTCCTAGTCAGATTCTCCACTAGAGCCTTGAAGTCCTTGAATCGACAGAAAACCTCATCCTTGGTTTTCAGAAAATAAATCCAAGTTTTCCTTGAGTGGTCATCAATGAAGGTAAGGAAATACTCAGCACCACTGAGAGCTTTGACGGACATAGGTCCGCAGATATCTGAGTGTATCAATCCTAGTACACTCTTGGCCCTATGTTTTCTCCTAGGAAATGTTGCCTTGGCATACTTTCCTAGAGCACATCCCCTGCATACATCATCTCGTTCCGTACTCAGATTCAAAACTCCTGTTACAGTGCTCCTGAGAATTCTCAAAGCTCCATGGTGCAAGTGACCCATCCTTATGTGCCATAGTTTGCTCAAGTCCTTGTATCCATGCCTGCCTCTGAGTGCCATTGGTATTCTAGTTGTAATATATACAACCGATTACTTTTGATCCCAATCTGCACTTTCTTTTTCCAGCTCGGGTGTTTGACGTATACCTTCTCCTTGATAAGGTAAACGTCATAACCCTTGCTTTGTAGTTGCGACACCGAAAGTAAGTTCATCCCTAATCCTGGTACATGCAGCACATTTGTAGCACGAAACCGTTCTCCTGATTCTGTCTAAAAGACTATGGTACCCTTCCATACTGGAGTACACTTTGCCTTGTTCCCCATGGTGATTTGAAAGTTCATCTTCTCTTCTCGATATTATGAAAAACACTCCCTGATTCCTGCCATATGCCACAAGGCTCCACTGTCTATATACCATACTTTTGATGATGCAGCACTAGTCATACACACCACTTCTTCTTCCAACCTGGAAACTAACATAGAGAAATCAACATCTCTTCCTCTTGTGCAATCTTCTGAAAATATGTGTGATTCCCTTGACGTAGATGCCTCTACATCGTGGTCTCGACCCATAATTGATTTTCCCTTCCTATCTCTTATTACTCCCTCTGATACCATGTGAAAATTCTATCACCGCAGCAACTGATTTACTTTTCCTACTTATTCCACAATAAGTTACTCATGAAATTACGTCAATAAAAATTAAATAAATATTGTTGCAGTATCACACCGTAATACAGAAACAAACATATGCACAAGAATCAACACATTGACACAGTGATTTTGGACAACAATCCCCAGAAAAACCCAATGCGGGAAAACCGGTGCAGCAAAGGAGGTTTTTATTATTCAACAATTCTTCAGTACAACAGGGTGCCAAACTGTCTTACCCACAGAGAAATAATTCTCCAGCACTTCTCCCAATCCTAGCGTCAGCCCGGCTGACCTCTGCGTGGCTCTCCAACCCTCTGCGTCACCCACACAAGCCCAACTAGTGACTGCGTAGTTTTTTGTTGCCTCTTTGTCTCCCTCAAAAGCCATGCGTCTTCCTCTCCTGCCTCAGCGCTGATCTTCAGTGGCTGATCCCGCCTCTATGCTTCGTATTTGCTGCCTCCTGACTACTCACCAAACCACTGGTTCAATTTATCAGCTAACCACGCTCCAGAAATTGAACTGACTAGTCTCCCTCAGGGTGTTTTCTCCAAGTGACCCTCCAGCCTCCTCTTATACTTTTCTCGTTGACACATCAACAGCTGAGATTAAGTCCCTAATCAATTGCTAAGATTAGATCTAGCTTGATCCATGACTTTTGGACCATTCTAACACAGTTTTATATTAATTCACATTAATATTTTATTACGGACTCCGTTAAAAATATTAATTATTTTAATATCTCCCAAACTGTTTAGAATCTGCCCAAACCATTTCTAGGTATTGGAGATCTCATGTGTTTTAGCCTTTCCACCAATTTTTGTGGCTAGAGCACATCTGATGCTACCCCAAATCAACATTTTTCTTTTTAAATATAATTGCTCTTTAATCTTCCTTGTCAGACTTCACATTTTTTTTAATGGCCAAAGGCCTAGTGGCAAATCCAGTGGAACGGAGAATCTCCAAGACTGACAAACGCCTAAATCACAATGGCAACAAGGTTGACAATAGGTAGATGGCCAAAGGCTAGATCAAAAGTGGCTCTAATACCAATGTAATGACCAAGAATCATATACGCAGCGGAAATATTTAAAATACTTCGTAGACAAAAGCATCCATCGTAGGATAGTAATTGTAAATTGTATATTGTATAAAGAATTGATGTAGAATGATTTACAATGAGGTGAGGGCTTGCTTATATAGTTAATCTAGGTTGTCATTGATGTCAATATGGTATTGGTCGGGATGACAAATATTCTTGAGATGCAAAATGATGTCATAACTCTTGAAGATATCAAGACACTAATGAAGAAGTGCCAATCATGTACCTTTGATGATCTTAATGATGAAGCCATAACCTTAGATGGTCTTACCTCGGATGATCTTGATGATGCAAGACTTTATGGTGACATGAAAAAGTCAATGCTGCATATGATTAGTGGCATATCACTATCTTGATGACATTATAAGCCTATGATGAAGAAGCCTAACAAGAAGCCAAACCATCAATAAGCCTAACTGCCCTACCTCAAATTCTGCACTAATAAATGACCAAGAACATTAAAAATTCCAAAACAGTCATCCCATGGTCTACACTAAAAAATTTCAAGAACTGTCAAAAAAATCATTTTTTGTCGTCTTGGACACAACCTGTCACATTGTCTCCTTCACCATCTTGAAGAGGACTATTTCCTCTTTCCAACGAGCCCTCACTCAGCCCCTAACTCCCTTCCATTATGGAGATATTAATTTTTGAAAATAACATATGTCAAATTTGACCAAAGTCTGCTAGCCGACTCATGTAGGCTCACTAAGACATAACATACCCATTCAATAGACGTGTCCCTTCAATTATGGCAAACAACTATATATATGAACCTATGTGCATTCGGATAAGTATGAATTCAGTTCAGAAATTCGGTGAAGAATACAAATCTTAGAGACATAGATTAGTTCACATATCGTGAACTTATAAAGACAAACTATGGAGGAACAATCTAACTGTGATAAGGTCAAATTATTAAATTGTTAAAGGATCGAAGTTTTAGTTATGTGGAAAGATTGAAGTTCGATGAAATTGTGATCACAAACCTGTCTTAAACTCTGTTATACTCACCTGTTGTAGCTCGGTGTGTCTCCTCAGAAGTGCAGATTGCAGAACTACTCATTGAAGCTCGAACCTATGGATAGTTACAGTGGAAGGCTCGGATATGTGGACAATGACATGTGAGGGCTCAGACATGTGATCTGTCACTTTGGAGGCTCAGTTTTAGGGTTCGGTGCTATAACCTCACACAGTAATTCAGACTTCGGTTGGCATACATCACTTCGGTCATCAAGGTTTGGGTATCTCTGCCTGGAAGCATATTTCGGACCATCACTGTGGTGCAGAAGAATAATTGGTGCAACAACCCATACTGTAGAAGCTCAGTTGTTTGACTATGGTGTAAGATCCTTGACTGTGATATGAAATAGCTCGCACTAAGGTGCAGTTTATGTGGTTCGGTGATTTGACTACATTCAGCATTGGCCATAGCTTTGGAGCTTGGATCAGTGTGAAGAACTTACCTCAGTTCAGTAACATTCTTGGACAGTTATCACTACAACTCATAGAAGAACAATATCTGGGACAAGGGACAACCATACTTGCCTTGGCTTGAATTGATAGCTCATATATGTGAGGATCTGTGCTACAATCACCAGTGGAGCCTCAACGCTATATTTCAGATCTGTGATATTTCAAACTTGAGGAAAGAAGGCTCGGATCTGAACTTGTGGAGGGGTTAGCCTTTGAAGGCTCAAACCTATAACAAAGAACCTGCGGCATCCTTGATAGTCACAACAGCTTGGTGTAGCATGGTGCCAGAATATTATTGCTGAAGTTTTGGTGCAGTAAGGACATTAGTGTAGCGTGGTGCAAGGATTGTCATTACTGAAGTCTTGGTGCAACATGGTGTGTTGGCCAGTGGTGTAGTGTGGTGCAAGGATCGTCATTGTTGAAGTATTGGTGCAACATGGTGTGTTGGACATTGGTGTAGTGTGGTGCAAGGATTGTCATTGCTGAAGTCTTGGTGCAGCATGGTGCGTTGGACAATGGTGCAGTATGGTGCAGAGTTGATGGTGCAGATTGGGTGATGAAGAATGGTGCAGTGGAGCAAGCTTAGTGCAGCATAGTGAAGAGACCTTGAAGACATCCTGAAGCACCCATTGAAGAGCTTGTGTAGAAATCACTTGTTGGGCAAAACACTGTGAAGACCCCCTTGAAAAGTTCTTGAAGCGGCCCTTGAAGAGGCTTAGAGCAGGTGCAGAATTGGGACTGCTTTTTGTAGACACCTTGAAGATCTTGAAGATAATGTTGAAGACCATGATGCATTAGCCATCATGAGGTAGCTTGGAGATCTTTGCTTGGGTATAATGAAGAGCAGTGGTGACACCTTCTAAGAGACAAGGTTGTCATTGATGATATGACGTGACGATTAAGTGAAGGGATTGTTGAAGATTGACAGGGCTCGTTGAAGAAGACTTTGGGAGCCATGAAGAACAACCTAACATATCTTGACAAAGCAAAGCTAAAGGATTGGTGTCCTTGGACTTGGTGCTCCTAAACTCAAGGTTGGTGCCTTGGATAAGATAGGGTCGAAGCCCTAGAGGTCAAAGCCTCACTAAAGTCCAAGTAGGTGCTTGGCACATCCCAGGTTGGAGCCTAGGTGTCTTCATCAAGGGTTGGAGCCCTACCCATATTGTACTTGATTCATTATAAAGATTATATTAATAAAAGTGTTTACTTCTATTGTTCATTTTTGTGTTCTAAATATCAGTGATCTAACTAGTAAAAGTAACAATTGAAAAGAAATATTGATTCACCCCCTCAAAAGTATTTCCAACAATTGGTATCAAAGCCAGTACCTTCACTCAAAGCCTAATAGCTTGAAGGTTGATCATTAGAACACAAATGGCAAAGCCAAGGAAGAAAGTCTCCAATCCTCCTAAAGATGTGTCTCCCTCAACCACCGAAATTGAAGTCTATCAATTTGTGAATGCTCCATTGTTCAATGGAAATTTTGATATATGGGAGGCAAGAATGAAGAATTTCTTAAAGACCCAAGGCATTGAAGTCTAGAAATCGGCGATTACTTATAGCATGATGGATGGAGAATCCAAGGAACATAATACAAGAGCAATGAAAGAAATCTTGGATGGGCTACCTGATTCTATGAAGGCCAATTTTGAAAAATGTTCGTCAGCAAAAGGCATATGGGATAAACTTCATGATCTTCACTCAAAAGGAGCATTGACAATGATCTCTATTCAAGAAAATGATGGAAAACAAGAAGGAAATCCAAAGCCCATCAAGGAAGCTAAAGATAGAAGTGATAACATCAAGGCTAAAGAAGACCTAGAAGATGAAGAAAATGAAGAGGATCTCCTCACTAAACTTATGGCTGCCATCGAAGAGATTAACAATTTGAAAAAGCAAAATGAAGAACTTAAGAAGAAAGCACAAGTTGGTGACCAGGACAAGACAAGGAAGGAAGTTGACCTTGTCAAACTTCAAGTACAAGAAAGAGATGAGGCGCTCGCCAAGATTAAGGAAGAACTTCATCAAAACAAGAGAAAGCATCATGAAAAAGTCATATCCATGACAAATCAATTGGATAAGGCAAAGAAACGGGAAGATACCTTGTCAAGCCACCTTGAACAAAGGCACAAGAGCTTGAACAAACTTGAAGCAGAGATTGGTCAATACAATGAAGAGGTCTCCTCCCTTAGATCTCAACTAGAAGAAGCAAAGAAACAAGCACAAGGAGCTGAGAAGGTGACAGAAGCTTTGACATTCATAGAAAGACAAGTTGATGAAGTAGAAAAGGAGAGAAACACCATGACATGCCAACTAGAAGAAAAGGATGATGACATCACCAAGTTAAAATCAGAAATCACTTCTCTTAAGGCCCAATCATGTGAAGCAACCAAGATGAAGGAAGAAATGGAGATCATTCTATCAAAGAAGGATGAAAAATGCAAGAAAATGATGGAAGAAATGGAGATCATTCTATCAAAGAAGGATGAAGAATGCAAGGAAATGAAGGAAGAAATGGAGATCATTCTATCAAAGAAAGATGAAGAATGCAAGAAAATGAAGGAAGAAATTGTCTTTCTTAAAAAGGAAGTTGACTTGCTGAATAACAACTTGAAAAGTTCTCAAACACTAGATGACACCCTAAGTCATCAAAGGTCTCCCCTCGATAAATCAAGTCTTGGCTATGCAGGTGAATCCTCAAGCAAGAATGATAATGCTTCAAACAACAAGGATGTGAGGAAGCCTGGAAGAAATGTTAATGCTCCCAGCGAAGGCAAGAGTCAAGTTGACATTGGAAGAAATCCTATTCCAAGAAGAAATGTAGATGGTGTCAATGATGCAAGAAGCAATGGTTATCACCAAAGGATCCCAAGGCAAAATGACTTCAGAAGTACATCAAGGAAACCTTCTTCTCCCAGGTACCAAAGTATATTTCTTGGTTATTGTTATTCTTGTACAAACTTTGGGCACATGGAAAAAGATTGTAGGGCATATCAAAAAGATAAATATAATGGTCCCCGTCAATCTCCGAGAACCAATTTTGCAAGAAGAAGTCATGAATTCTTATTCATGAACAACATAGAGTGCCTCAAGCGTCAGAACATTGGACATATGTCACGTGATTGTAACTTTACTTGGGCCCCTACACAAGGAAGAACCATGGCAAAGAAAAAGTTATACAACTATAGAGAAGGAAGCAAATTGAATCTGGAAGTCTCTTGAACTCTCCAGCCAACAACACATGTTGTTGACTTGATGATGTCATCCTCGATATTCCAAGTATTTGATGGGGAGACTGCCAAAAAGAAGACCATGCATACAGTTAAGGGGAGATTATGATGATTAAGCACTCTTGCAGAAGCTATCTGTGAATGGGCCCTATAAAATCCTCGATGAGTCACTTGGACATTCATTCTTTGATAGATCATCTCTCGGGAACACTCCATTGAAGAACATACTGTGAAAATTCTACCACTGCAACAACTAATTTATCTTTCCTACTTATTTCACAATCAATTATTTATGAAATTACTTCAATAAACATTAAAATAAATATTGCTGCAAATATCACACCGTAATACAGAAACAAACATATGCACAAGAATCAACACATTAACACCGTTATTTTCGACAACAATCCCCGAAAAACCCAATGTGGGAAAATCGGTGCAGCAAGGGAGGTTTTATTATTCAGCAATTATTCTGTACAACAAGGTGCCAAACTGACTTACCCACAGAGAGAAAAAAATTCTCCAGCACTTCTCCCAATCCCAGTGTCAGCACGGCTGACCTCTGCGTGGCTCTCAGACCCTCTACGTCAACCCTTGCTTGAATGCATCAGCCCTGGGCCTCTCTGCGTCACCCATGTAGGCCCAGTTCATGACTGCACAGTCTCCTGCTGCCTCAGCGTCTGCCTCTCCTGCCTCAGCGCTGATCTCTAGTGGCTGATCCTATTTCTCTATTCCGTACTTGCTACCTCTTGACTAGTGTTGATAATATCGATATCGACGAGGGTCCAAAAACATATTATCAGCAATATCGGCGAAAATTTCGACAAAATATCGGCAAATATCGACAAGCATAAAAAATAAATTTTTTCAAATTTTTAAACCTAGCCGATATTTTGCCAATATTTTCAAATATCGCGATATTTTGCCGATATTTGTCGATATTTTGAAAATATCGCGATATTTTCTCGGCGGTATATTGTTTTGCTGAAAATATCACCGATATTATCAATAGTGCTCCTGACTGCTCACCAGACCACTGGTTCAACTTGTCAGCGAACCACGCTCCAGAAATTGAACTGACTGGTCTCCCTTAATGTATTCTCCAAGTGACCCTCAAGCCTCCTCTTATACTTTTCTCGTTGACAAATCAACAACCGAGATTAAGTCCCTAATCAACGGCTAAGATTAGATCTGGCTCGATCCATCACCTTTGGACCATTCTAACACAGTTTTTTATTAATTCACATTAATATTTTATTTTCCCTAAGTTAAGACTTAGGGACTTCATTAAAAATATTAATTATTTTAATATCTCCCAAACTATTTAGAATTTGCCCAAACCCTTTCTGGGTATTAGATATCTCATGTGCCTTAGCCTCTCCACCAATTTTTGTGGCTAGATCACATCCGATGCTACCTCAAATCAACACTCCCTCTTAGCGAGGATTGTGCTCTAGCAATACTCCTCACTGAGCATCACCCTTATCACCTGGCATCGGTCCCTGTGCTGATACCAGGCTTGCTGCCCATCATCCTCTGCACTGCTGCATTGTGTACTGCTACCCATGGCTCTGCCACTACCACTGCTGCATCTGTACGACAACTCCCTCTACATATGCGCTACTACTGGTCCTTTCTCCCAAGACTGCATCCACACTACAACTCCCTCTGCATCCGTGTTGCTATCACTCCCATTCTGCTTCTGAAACGGGTTCTTCACCATCCCCATCTTTTTCCTGAAGTAGTCAAATGTTTTCCTTCCAAGGGCCTTGGTGAGGATGTCCGCCACCTGTTCTCCTGTAGGAGTGTAGCTAAACTGTACAGCTCCTCGTTGGACAAGGTCTCTGAGAAAGTGACACCAAATATCAATATGCTTCGACCTATCATGAAACACTGTGTTGTCGCGCAGAGTGTCTAGGCACAGCAACAACACTCAGACCAGGGGCTGTCACCCTGATCCCCGATCTCTTTGTTTAAGCCGTCTCCCTAGGCTAAGAGGGGTAGACCCTATGGGATAAAGGAAAACCAACTAGGAAGCAGCTGGCTTGGGAGACACAGCAAGGCAGTGAAGCACTTGATTGAAGCTTAGCGACACTTAAAAAATTAATTTGCTTTTGAACGCTTAAGATCAGTGCCTTATGGAGTTAATGATTAAATAATTGTTTATCAACTGCTGCAGAAATATGAAATTTGTAATTCCACAACTAATAATCATTTATCATCAAATAACCCAAGCAATGCAAGATATTCAATAAATGCACAACGCTTTAACAATGTTCCAGCAATTAAATTTCTAAAGTTTATATGCTTGAAACAATTACGAAATTTAAAAGCTAAGAATCCACAAAAAATGCTTATGCTTGAAATTCCAGACTTAGAAAAATTTATCATTTTCCAATAGTTAAACTCCAAATAAAAAAAATTATAAAAATATTTCCTTTCAAAGCTTAGCCTTAGCACAAAATATACCAAAATTAGAAACGTGACAAAATACGCTAAGACTAAATGCGACAAGAAATATTTCAAGATATTTTTTTTTTTAATATAAACTAAATTCTAAAATAAAGCAAGACTAAATCAAAACCTAAGGATTAAACTTTTATTGCTTTTGGTTATTGCTTTTGGGATTTTTTTATTTTTTATATTTCTATTATTTTATAAAGTTCTGAGTTCAAAAAATAAACAAAACTAAACTGAAATAATTCTAAAACCAAAACCTAATGAAAATTGTATTCTAAAGCAAAATTTAATTCTAAAACTAAGACTTAGGTATATCAAACATAAAAATATACAATAACTTAACTATGCTAACCCTAAATCCTAAAGAAATAATACGTTCATAAATCGAAATCAAAATTTTGCTAAGTGTTTCAATGTGTGCAGGCCTGGGGAGCTCGACAGTGGAGAGGAGATTGCTTTGCAGGGGCAAGGGATATGACTGCGCAGGTTTGGATGGCTGAGGGAAGAGCGACTCAACGGAAGAAGTGCGGATTTCTTTGCAGGTTAGGCAGCGGATGAGGAGATGGAGGACCGCACGCGGAGAAAAGAGGAAAACACGCAAAAAATAGAGGAGTTGGATTGGCAGAGAAGGAATCGCAGGTTTGGATGCAGGAGATCATGGATAGCAACGTGAGTGCGTGCCAATCGATGGAAAGGGAGCTGCGATGGCAGCTGTGCGTGGAGCAACGCAAGTCAAGGGAGATGACGTGAGGCAAGAGGAATGGAATGGAGGGCCATGAGATGCAGGGAAATGGAGCACGCAAATGAAGAAGGGAGCTAGCACGGTGTGCAGGCAGTGACGCAATGGTTTAGTGCAAGTTTTGATAGCAACGTTGGCAGCAATGACGAGGGCAGCAAAGGGAGAAATTGCAGAAATGGAGCAGTGTGAAAGAAAAATTCGATTTTCCTTTCAGGTTGGAACATGGGAAGGAGACTGCAGGGTTTCAATGCAAATAGAGACAAGCTCGAGGGAGAGACGCTGGAGTTGAGACTGCATGAGATGGACAGCGAATGAATAGATAGCGTGAAGGAGCAATCGTTGCCGGCTAGATGCAGGTTTAGGAGTTGCATGGAAGTGAAACTCAAATCTGGCAACACGCAGAGAAAGGATAGCCGTGGGTGTGCTGGGTGAGCCACAGGAGCTGAGCAGCATTTGGAGATGTTTGCGTGGAGTTTTGGCAGCAATCCAGGAGCTTTACCCAGCCTGCTTAAAAAAATTTCGAAAATTTTTCCTGCAACAAAAAAGAAATCTTGAGCAGCAGAACTGTACACCTGCAGAAAACTGGTTCTGAGGCCAAATCTTACCCTCCAGGGCCTAGATCTGGCTTCGGAACAAGACTACACCTTCAGATCTGCAACATGTAATGACAAAAACAAACACCCAGAAATAAAATATGCAAGAAACAAAACTAAAACCCTAAAACCAGTTAAATAATTACAATATTCACAGCGTAAAGGCTCTAAATAGCCAGATTTGTTAGTATGCCACAGAAATATTTTCAGAATTTAAATTTAACGTGACATGCTTCAGAAAATCCTTCATGCATTCACAAGAAAAATTCAAATGATAAGCCCGCGATCAAAACTAGCTGGGCTCTTTAGAAAATGCTTTCTCGAGAGTTGGCTGGTTCAGCCGAGAACTTCCCCAAACACCCGTTAATCTTCAAAATCAAGATTTTCCTGCACAACTTACTTCAACCATTAACAAAGAGGGAGAAAACGATACTAAAATCCAGATCTAATGGAGATACCTGCCATCATATCCAGAGATTTAACTACCATTCAAACCCTAGCGATTAAACAAGATACCTGTGTTTAAAATCACTCTTCATAAAGCTATCATCAATGGCTGAAATTAAAAATCATGCACAGAAATAAAACATCTTACAGCATTTCCGGAAGAGTAACACCAGCAAGATTTCAACCCCAAAGTCTTTCTTTATTGCACATGAAAAATGACTACAAGAGAGCTTTCTTTAGCACAAGACTCACAGATCAAATGATCTCAAATGACCCCTGACACCCTATTTAAAGAAAAATTTCCCAACGGCTAGTTCGAGTGATCCATGTCAAAGTGATCTCGATCGTCGATGAGGATCAAAATCTCTTTTAATCTCATCCATCAAAATTTTAAATGCAATTTAATATATTAAAAAATTATAATTTTGCATTTATTTCCTCAAAACTTTGATTTTTTATTATTTTATTATTTTTATTTAATTTTTTTTTAATTATTTATTTTTTAATTAATTAATTTTTTTTTTTTTTTTTTTTATTTATTATTATTTTTTTTTTTTATTTTTTTTTTTTTTTTTTATTTAAAGGGACCCTCGAACTTAGCCTTTGGAAAAAACACCTAGGACCTAGGACTTATGAGGGGATAAAACATTTTCTAACCCTCAAGACACTTTACATCATGATTTTTACATTTTTACATCTCAAGGGGGGAAAACCCATTTGACATAGACCCTCATAGACCACCCAGTTCTGTGACACAAATATAATCCAGCAGATCAAGCAATTTGTAATAAAATAACCTAACCAAATAGTTAGGATTATTCCCAAATCACTTTTACATAGACTCGATTTAGCACACTAGGACTCCCCTAAGATTCTAATGACAAAATCCATTCCGGCTTTGGGGTTAGGCTGAAGGAAAACTCTGCTGATCATGGATCGGTGAGACAAAAAACCTTCCGGAACGTAGATCATCACTAGAAAATTAGGTTTACCTAGGCAATTACATACATGACACAGATCTGCTAGGATTATTTACAATTTACACATGCAGACTGGGTTTACAAAATAACATGATCAGGCTGATGATGATAGTCGAATGGCATGGACATGTCGATCAAGTGCTATCCCTTTTGCGAAAAAAAAGGGGGTGTACTGCTATGGGTAGTTGACACGTAGTGGTCAACACACTGGATTCTCAAAAATCTTGATGCAACTTTGATTGTCACACATGATCCTGGTCGCCTCCATATTTTTTCTAAATAGGTTCACCAGCAGTTTTCTAAGCCATATGGCCTCACACGAAGTTGTGCCTGCTGCCATATATTCTGCCTCAAATGAGCTCAGAGCCACGGACTTCTGTTTCCTACTGCACCAGGAGGTCATTCCTGATCCAATGTTGAAACAGTACCCAGAAGTACTTTTCCGATCCACTGAACTTCTTGTCCAATCTGCATCAGTAAATCCACTCAAACTGGTATCCTTACCTTTAGTGTACAAGAGCCCATAGTCGATTGTTCCTTGTCAATACCTGCGAACGTGTTTGGCTGTTGCCCAGTGTGCCCTCTTTGGTTCCACCATGAACTGACTGACAACGTCTACAGCATAGCAAATGTTTGGCTTGTATTGACCAAATACATCAGGGACCCTATGAGCTGCCTGTATAGGGTGGGATCAACATACTTGTCTTCTGATGCATCAAGCTTCTTCCAGTTGATGATAATTGGCATAGCCATAGGTCTACAGTCCTCCATTCCGAATCTTTTCAGGATTTTTGTAGCATACCTCCCTTGCCCAAGGAAGATTTCTCCCACTCTGCTGCCAAACTTCCAACCCTAGGAAGTAGTGCATTTGTCCCAAATCCTTCATATCAAATTCTGTGGCCAGATTCTTCTTGCAATCCCCAATGAGTCTGGATGATCCTGTCAAAAAGAGATCATCAACATACAATACTAACATTAGCAGCTCATTCTCTACAACCAAATAGTAGAGATTCAGATCCGCGTCACTCTTGACAAATCACATCTTCTGCAAGTAGCCATCTATTCGACCATACCATGCTCTCGGTCCCTGTTTCAGCCCATACAATGCTTTCTTCAATCTGCATACATGAGACTTCTTCTCATGAGTTTTAAAGCCCTCTGGTTGTTCAATGTATACCTCCTCTTCTATTACCCGTTCAAAAATGTCGTTTTGATATCCATCTGATGGATCTCCCATCCCATCTGGGCTGCAAGAGATATCACGGTCCTAATAGATGTATACCTAGCTACCAGGGCGAAGGTCTCCTCATAGTCAATCCCTTCTTTTTTAGCATACCCCTTAGCCACAAACCTAGCCTTGTATTTCTCAACACTGTCGTCTGCAGCGTATTTGATCTTGTAGATCCATCTTGAACCTACCACTGATCTGTCTTGAAGCCTTGGCACCACCTCCCAAACATTGTTTACCATTATGGAGTTGTATTCCTCTACCATCGCATCTAGCCAAACCTGATGTTGAACTGCCTCCTTGAAACTGGCAGGCTCTCCATGTTGAGCTACTAATGCCTGATATCTATCTGGTTGTTTTTGCTCCCTCTTATTGTTTCTTGGCACACCAATGAAGTCCTCTGCATCTCGCAGAATCTGACAAAGTTCTCTGCTAGTTCTTCCTCTGCCAGTAGGTGCTTCTGTTTGCTCCTCCTCCTCATCCTGAGAATCTTCCTGTTCTGAGGAAGAATTCTTTACTTCTGTTGGTTGAAGAGGCTTAACCAATGGCTCCTCTTTCGACTGCTCCTTGAAAGGCATCTCACAAGATCTTCTTAAAGCCCTGTCCTCCATGAACTTTACATCTCATCTTACTACTACCTTCCTGCTCCCTGGAAGATAGATTTTGTGTGCCTTAGCGTTCTCATTATATCCCACCAGACATCCCTTTTCCGCAATCTGATCTAGCTTCTTCCTCTTTTCTTCGGGTATGCAGCAAAATGATAAACTCCCAAATATCCTGAAATGACTGACTTCAAGTGTCTTCCCTATGAAGACTTTCTCTAGAGTAATCTTGCCCAATGCTCGATGAGGAGTCATGTTCTGAACATAGACTGTTGTGTTGCATGCTTACGCCCATTGGAATTTTGGCATATCCTGATCATACATGATGGCCCTAACTACTTCAACAATAGTCCTGTTCTTTTTTTTTGCTACCCCATTCTGCTCCGGATTGTAGGGAGTTGTCCACTCTCTTCTGATGCCCTCCTTAACGCAAAAATCAGTGAAGTCCTTATCGACATATTCTCCACCATTATCTAGCGCAAAACTTTTATTTTCTTCCCAGTCAGATTTTCCACCAAAGCCTTGAACTCCTTGAATCAACAGAAAACCTCATCCTTGGTTTTCAAAAAATAAATCCAAGTTTTCCTTGAGTGGTCATCAATGAAGGTAAAGAAATACTTGGCACCACTGAGAGCTTTGACAGACATAGGTCCGCAGATATCTAATTGTATCAATCCTAGTACACTCTTAGCCTTGTGTTTGTTCCTAGGAAATGTTGCCTTGGCATACTTTCCTAGAGCACATCCCCTGCATACATCATCTCATTTCGTACTCAGATCCGGAACAACTGTTACAGTGCTCCTGAAAATTCTCAGAGCTCCATGGTGCAAGTGACCCATTCTTCTGTGCCATAGTTCGTTCAAGTCCTTTTCTCCATGGCTGCCTATTAGTGCCATTGGTGATTCTAGTTGTAATCTATACAACCGATTACTTTTGATCCCGATTTGCACTTTCTTTTTCTAGCTCGGGTGTTTGACGCATACCTTTTCCTTGATAAAGTAGACGTCATAGCCCTTGCCTTATAGTTGTGACACAGAAAGTAAGTTCATCCCCAATCGTGGTACATGCAGCACATTTGTAGCACGGAACCGTTCTCCCGATTCTGTCTGAAAGACTATGGTACCCTTCCCTACTGGAGTACACTTTGCCTTGTTCCCCATGGTGATCTGAAAGTTCATCTTCTCTTCTCGATATCCTAAGAAACACTCCCTGATTCCCGTCATATGCCACTAAGCTCCACTGTCTATATACAATACTTCTAATGATGCAGCACTAGTCATACACGCCACTTCTTCTTCCAGCCTGGAAGCTAACATAGAGAAATCGAAATCTCTTTCTCTTGTGTAATCTTCTGAAAATCTATGTGAGTCCCCTGACATGGATGCCTCTACATCGTGGTCTCGACCCATAACTAATTTTCCCTTCCTGTCTCTGATTACTCGCTCTGATACCATGTGAAAATTCTATCACTGCAGCAACTGATTTATTTTTCCTACTTATTCCACAATAAGTTATTTATGAAATTACTTCAATAAACATTAAAATAAATACTGCTGCAGATATCACACCATAATATAGAAACAAACATATGCACAAGAATCAACACTGACATCGTTATTTTGGACAACAGTCCCTGGAAAAACCCAATGTGGGAAAACCGATGCAGCAAGGGAGGTTTTTATTATTCAGCAATTCTTCAGTACAACAGGGTGCCAAACTGGCTTACCCACAAAGAGAAAAAAATTCTCCAGCACTTCTCCCAATCCCAGCGTCAGCCCAGCTGACCTCTACATGGCTCTCAGACACTCTTCGTCAGCCCTAGGCCTCTTTGCGTCACCCACGCAGGCCCAATTAATGACTGTGCAATCTCCTGTTGCCTCTATGTCTGTCTCACCTGCCTCAGTGTTGATCTCTAGTGGTTGATCCCGTCTCTCTGTTCCGTACTCACTGCCTCCTGACTGCTCACCAGACCACTGGTTCAATTTCTAAGCTAACCCCGCACCAAAAATTGAACTGATTAGTCTCCTTAAGTGTATTCTCCAAGTGACCCTCAAGCCTCCTCTTATGCTTTTCTCATTGACAAATCAACGACCGAGATTAAGTCCCTAATCAACGACTAAGATTAGATCTGCCTTGATCCATGAATTTTAGACCATTCTAACAAAGTTTTATATTAAATCACATTAATATTTTATTTTCCCTAAGTTTAGACTTAGGGACTTCATTAAAAATATTAATTATTTTAATATCTCCAAAACTATTTAGAATCTGCCCAAACCCTTTCTGGGTATTGGAAATCTCATGTGCCTTAGCCTCTCTACTAATTTTCATGGCTAGAGCACATCTGATGCGACCTCAAATCAGCACATACTCCTTATTCATCCACTGGACTTTTGCAGGTAATCCTTCCTGACCTAGAAGACGTTGTGCAGACATGGGGAGTTGGTTCACCACATGAAGAAATGCAAACATATCATGGACCACATTGCCAAAAAGAAGAGCACCATGACAGGGGGAGTAACGTACCTATGAAGAACTACTTTTATGAAGAAAAGAAGCAGCTTGACAAGGGGTGTACTTGGGCACCCCGTTTGCCATTGATGTCAAAGGGGGAGAGAATGTTGGAAGCACAAGAATATTGCCATTAATGACAAAGGGGGGAGATTGTTAATCTAGGTTGTCATTGATGTCAATATGGTATTGGTCGGGATGACAAATATTCTTGAGATGTCAAATGATGTCATAACTCTTGAAGATATCAAGACACTAATGAAGAAGTCCCAATCATGTACCTTTGATGATCTTAATGATGAAGCCATAACTTTAGATGTTCTTGCCTCGGATGATCTTGATGATGGAAGACTTTATGATGACATGAAAAAGTCAATGTTGCATATGATTAGTGGCATATCACTATCTTGATGACATTATAAGCATATGATGAAGAAGCCTAACAAGAAGCCAAACCATTAAGAAGCCTAACTGCCCTACCTCAAATTCTGCACTAATAAATGACCAGGCACATTAAAAATTCCAAAACAGTGATCCCATGGTCAGCACTAAAAAATTTCAAGAACAGTCAAAAAAAAATTATGTTTTGTCACCTTGGACACATCTTATCACATTGGCTCCTTCACCATCTTGAAAAGGACTATTTCCTCTTTCCAACGAGCCCTCACTCAACCCCTAACTCCCTTCCATTATGGAGATTTTAATTTTTGAAAATGACCAAAGTCTGCTAGCCAACTCATGTAGGCTCACTAAGACATAACATACCCATTCAATAGACGTGTCCCTTTGTTAAAATTGGCAACTAGGACCAAACTCCTGGTGGGTCAGCTTATTTATGGCAACTAATATTTTTATTGGATCCCTCTCATCGAGAGGTGCAGGATTGATCTAAAGATCATCTGATTCCAATAAGTATTTATGGAGATATGAATTTATTTTGATTATGGAATTATTATCCAGCCGACCAGCAACTTGAGTAGGCTCAGAAGCCCAATAGACATGTCTATTCATCATCCACGTTTTAGTATAAATTGGTGAGGACTTGAAGTCATTTTACACATGTATTCTTGAGGTGATCTCCTCTCCACGTCTTGGGTTTTTGGAGAAGGAGAGAACAAAAGAATACACTGGCCTAGAAGGAGCCCTAGCTGCAGATGATGCCCTAAATCAACGCAGTCATGAAGACTCATTCATAGAGACTGTTATATGCAATCAATGGAGACTCTATACGATACAGTTCATGTTATATATCTACACGCTGTCATGGAAACATCTTACACATAGTTATGTTGATCATGACATTTATACGCAGGGAATAAAGTTATTAACACGCAGTTAATAAAGGGTCTATACGCAGTTATGAAGATACCCTTACACGTAGTTCATATATATATACACGTTGTTCAATGTTGTTCATATGAAATATACATACACTATTCATGTTATATATTTACACGCTATTCATATGACATATATATACGTTGTTCATGTTATGCACAGAGATATTCATACGCTACCCAGAACACGGAGTCAAGGGTCATACACTGCCCGGAACACGCAGTGATGTTGTGAACGTAGTCAAGGGTCATACGCTGCCCAGAACACGCAGTCAATGGAACAGTTATGAATGCAGTCACGGGAGCACTCATATGTTGTCCAGAAGACCTGTTCACACAGCCATAAAAGCACAGATCTCACGCATGAAAATATTCAGATGGTTCTGAGATTTCACAGAAGAGGAATCGATGTAATGAGACTGCAGACATGGAGCCGCAGTCAAAGCTTGAAGCTGCTGGAAGGAGCAATAGAACTTGTCTAAGGGCATCACGTATTACTATCTTGCTATGACTCTATGATGAGATAAGGATTCGATGAGGAAATTCTGGGCACATGTAATCAATGTATTCCTGTGACAAAGAAGATCTATGAAACCCTACAGTAGTACTAACTCGGCATAGGAGTATATTACAATGAGAAGACCGGATCTGTCATTCTCAGCATATTTGGGGTAGCAATGTAATGTTGTATAATGAGAGCAGCATAACAGTCATTGAATATACTAATGGGTGCAGATCCATGATGTTGAGAACAGCTCAGTGATATTTGGGTGCAGCACAGCATGATGATATGAGCATGGACAACTTGATGATGAATAAGATCATGGAAGATGCAGCATGATGAGCAGCATGAAGATGATGAACGAGAGGCAGCACTACGATAGGTGAAGTCGTCACCTTGGAGAATCAGTTGAAGCAAAATGTCTTCAACTGATCTCATCGTTATAGGAAATGATCTATGCTCAGATCTAGATAAGTCAAAGTGTTGACTTCTGTTGTAAATGTACTATCTCTCTCACTTTCTCTGCTGAACTTTGAAGAACATAAAAGAATAATTGATCAAGGGTTTCCCCGCATTGTGGGGTTTGTCCCTCTCTAGCGCCACATCTTGTGTCCTCTTGTCTTGGCTTGTCTTTTGCGATTTATACTTATGTTCTATCTGCAGTTTACTTTAATGTTGATATGATTGCTAATTGTGAAAATTTAAATAAATTGCTCTAGCATAGAACATACCTAAAATTAACATGGTATCAAAGCTGAGGTGAAGACAATGCCCAAGCAAGAGTGAAAGAGCAATCACCGAAGACAGTTAGAACAGGACAAAAGGATCAATGGGTTCCTCATCCCTCTTCTAATTCACTAAGTGTGAAGTCAAGGCAGATGCCTTGGTTGCAATAAGTTCGGCCATCATGCGAAGGAGTGTCTGAAGGACAGGGACACATCTCTTGATGAAGATAATAATCATTCTAGGGACATCCTCAATGATCAGAGGAATGACTAGTAATGCAGGTCATCAAGGAAATGGTTGACTCTTCAAAGAAAGCAAGGAACCCCAGAATCTCTTTTATGTACCTGATCACAAGAAGAACCTGGTGTCCATCTCAGAAATGGAAGTCAAAGATTTCAGGGTGGCACTCATCGATGGAAAGTTACGTGTTTGAAAACAATTTTTCAAAGATGTTTTTGAGTTCAGGGTTGTATCAAGTTGCAGGAAGTCCACTGGGAACCATGTCCATTGACACAGCACCGAAGGTCTGTGAGTCAGATGGCGACATATATGCCTAAATTCAAAAAGAGCATGAAAGTACATGTCTGAGATGTACCGAAGCAAAATATTTCAGGGGACCATTCCCCTCATGTAGCAGGTCCACAGGTGTGGAACAACCCAAAGGGTTTGAAATTGATAATCAGGAATCTCACATATGTAGCAGGATGAGAAAGCCCTCTATGGCTTGAAGCAAAACACCCCGAGCATAGTATGAGAGGATCGATAGTTGTCTAATGAAGTTGAGATTCACTAGGAGTGAAACCGATCCAAACCATCCGAAGGTTGTGGATGATAGAGCTCTCATACCAAGCACCCTCTGAGGACAACCTATTTCAAACAGGTGCTGACCCTCTCACTTGCAGAAGTAAGAGGGAGTTGGATTTTGGATGTGGAATGATAAACTGCAAACCTATGACTACCTCAAGGATCTCAACTTTCAGAAGTTATATGGTAATGATGTCGGACCAGATTTGGAAATGCCTCTGAGTCTCATAAACTCATTCGCGTTGATGTTCTTGGTGAACTTCCGTCCGAACATATGTTTTGCAGTTAGCATGGTGAGCTCATATTTGGTTGAGCCTCACTAGATTGGTGCCAAGAATCTTCTGAGATATCTTCGGGGCACAATCTCTCATGAATTGAGATACACTGTTGGAAATATGAAACTGCATGATTATTCGAATGTTGACTGGGTAGGCAGTGTGGAGGAACACTAGAGCACTTCTAAGTGCTGGTTCTCTTTAGATTTTGCTTCGATATCATGGATAAGCAGGAAGCAGAAGTCGATTGTTATAAGCACCGCCGAGATCGGATACATAACTACGAGTATGATCTCGTATGAAGCTGCCTAGGTGGGGAAGCTCTTCAGTGAGCTGTTTGTACACATGATGAATACCATTGTGATTCTCTGTAACAACCAGAGGTGGGATTCGATTATTGAGGAATCCTGTATTCGACGATTGCTGCTGCAGATAGACATCAGATACTACCTTATCTGGGATATGGTAAGTCTATGAGCAAGGAAGCTCCATCGCTATGAGATGATGTACAGGTCGCTACACTTTGTCTACGCCCCGGGGGAAAGATCAAATCTGTGATCTTCCCGAGCGACTTGGAGTCATCAAGAGACCTTGTACAAGAGTCCTGCATGTTGCATACATTGAGCTTTGGGAGCTCTGTGAGCTTGCGGTTCTTACTGGAGCAACATACGACCACAGGGTGACTCACCCTCCCCTGGTGGTGTGCACTGTGGACAAGATGATTCGCTCTCTTGTGAGACAGGATGATTCGCTCTCTTGTGAGACAGGATGATTCGCTCTCCTGTGGACGGGATGATTCGCTCTCCTGTGAACAAGATGATTCGCTCTCTTGTGGGACAAGATGATTCGCTCTCTTGTGGGACAGGATGATTCGCTCCCCTATGTAGCAGGATGATTAGTCCTCCTGTGAGGTCTGGATGATGTGTTCTCCATGACGATTATGTAGCAGGATGATTAGCTCTCCTGTGAGACCTGGATGATGTGTTCTCCATGGAAATTATGTAGCAAGATGATTAGTTCTCCTGTGAGGATAGGATTGATTAAGTTCTCTTGTCGAGGCATCCTACCCATGCAGTTTGGGACTCATGGGAAGTACCTCTCATCTGATCAATGAGCAGGGAAATGAGGATAGGGACCATAGTAGTACCGATGGACGCATCGCTGTATCTACCGTACTCCCTATGCTAGGATGACCTTCATTGATCTGGGATCAATGATACTGGTCTAGGACCAATTGTAGGAGTTGTACCTACTATGACGCTGACTTCGGGTCAGTTGAGACTAGTCTGGGACCAGTGGTACATACTCTGAGACTGACTTCGGGTCAGTGGAGGACTGGTCTGGAACCAGTGGTAGGAGTGGTACCCACTATGACGCTGACTTTGGGTCGGTTGAGACTGGTCTAAGACCAGTGGTACGCAATCTGAGACTGACTTCGGGTCAGTGGAGAATGGTATGAGACATTCTCGATCAATTCTTCTTCTTCATAGTTCAGCAAAGCTAAGTTGAGCAGAGCAAAGCCAGCAAAGTTGAGTAGAGCCAGCAAAGCTGAGCAGAGCAGAGTAGAGCCAGCAGAGCTGAGCAGAGCAGAGTAGAGCCAGCAGAGCTGAGCAGAGCATAACAGAGCCAGCAGAGCATAACAGGGCCAGCGGAGACAACAGAGCAGAGCCAGCAAAGCTGAGCAGAGCTGGGCAAAGCAGTGCAGGGCACTGATGGCAGAGATAGTACAGCCAGACATATGGATCAGTGGATGGAGTTCTCCCTAGTTGAGAGGGAGTGTTAAAATTGGCAACTAGGGCCAAACTCCAGGTGGGTCAGCTTATTTATGGCAGCTGATATTTTTATTAGATCCCTCTCATCGAGAGGTGTAGGATTGATCTAAATATCATCTGATTCCGATAAGTATTTATGGAGATATTAATTTATTTTGATTATGGAATTATTATCAAGCCGACTAGCAACTTGAGTAGGCTCAGAAGCCCAATAGATGTGTCTATTCATCATCCACGTTTTAGTATAAATTGGTGAGGACTTGAAGTCATTTTACACATGTATTCTTGAAGTGATCTCCTCTCCACGTCTTGGGTTTTTGGAGAAGGAGAGAACAAAAGAATACACTGGCCTAGAAGGAGCCCTAGCTGCAAATGATGCCCTAAATCAACGCAGTGATGAAGACTAATTCATAGAGACTATTATATGCAATCAATGGAGACTCTATACGATACAGTTCATGTTATATATCTACACGCTATCATGGAAACATCTTACACACAGTTATGCTGATCATGACATTTATACGCAGGGAATAAAGTTATTAACACGTAGTTAATAAAGGGTCTATACGCAGTTATGAAGATACTCTCACATGCAATTCATATATATATATATATATACATTGTTCAACACTGTTCATGTTATACACGTTGTTCATATGACATATACATACGTTGTTCATGTTATATATTTACACGCTGTTCATATGACATATATATACGTTGTTCATGTTATGCACAGAGATATTCATACGCTGCCCAGGACACGCAATCAAGGGTCATACGCTGCCCAGAACACGCAGTCAAGGGTCATATGCTGCCCAGAACACGCAGTCATGTTGTGAACGTAGTCAAGGGTCATACACTACCCAGAACACTTAGTCAATGGAACAGTTATGAATGCAGTCACGGGAGCACTCATACGCTATCCAGAAGACCTGTTCACGCAGCCATAAAAGCACAGATCTCACGCATGAAAATATTCGGATGGTTCTGAGATTTCACAAAAGAGGAATCGATATAATGAGACCACAGACATGGAGCCGCAATCAAAGCTTGAAGCTGTTGGAAGGAGCAACAGAACTTGTCTAATGGCATCACGTATTACTGTCTTGCTATTACTCTATGATGAGATAAGGATTCGATGAGGAAATTCTTGGCACATGTAATCAACGTATTCCTGTGACAAAGAAGATCTATGAAACCCTACAGCAGTACTAACTCGACATAGGAGTATATTACAATGAGAAGACCGAATCTATCATTCTCAGCATATTTGGGGTAGCAATGTAATGTTGTATGATGAGAGCAGCATAACAGTCATTGAGTATACATCAGATGGGTGCAGATCCATGATGTTGAGAACGGCTCAGTGATTGGGTGTAGCACAGCATGATGATATGAGCATGGACAGCTTGATGATGAATAAGATCATGGAAGATGCAGCATGATGAGCAGCATGAAGATGATGAATGAGAGGCAGCACTACGATAGGTGAAGCCGTCACCTTGGAGAATCAGTTGAAGCAAAATGTCTTCAATTGATCTCATCATTATAGGAAATGATTTATGTCAGATCTAGATAAGTCAAAGTGTTGAATTCTGTTGTAAATGTACTATCTCTCTCACTTTCTCTGCTGAACTTTGAAGAACATAAAAGAAGAATTGATCAAGGGTTTCCCGCATTGTGGAGTTTGTCCCTGGCTAGCGCCACATCTTGTGTCCTCTTGTCTTGCTTGTCTTCTGCGATTTATACTTATGTTCTATCTGCAGTTTACTTTAATGTTGATATGATTGCTAACTGTGAAAATTTAAATAAATTGCTCTAGCATAAAACATACCTAAAATTAACACCCTTCAATTATGGCAAACAACTATATATATGAACCTATGTGCATTCGAATAAGAATGAATTCAGTTCAAAAATTCGGTGAAGAATACAGATCTTAGAGACGAAGATTAGTTCCCATCTCGTGAACTTATAAAGACGAAATCTGGAGGAACAATCTAATTGTGATAAGGTCGAATTATTAAACTGTTAAAGGATCGAAGTTTTATTTCTGTGGAAAGCTTGAAGTTCGATGAAATTGTGATCACAAACCTGTCTTAAACTCTGTTATACTCACTTGTTGTAGCTCGGTGTGTCTCCTCAAAAGTGCAGATTGCAAAACTGCTCATTGAAGCTCGGACCTGTGGATAGTTAAAGTGGAAGGCTCAGATTTGTGGACATTGACATGTGAGGGCTTAGACGTGTGATCAGTCACCTTGGAGGCTCAGTTTTAGGGCTCGGTGCTATAAACTCATAGAGTGATTCAGACTTCAGTTGGCATACATCACTTCGGTCATCAAGGTTTGGGTATCTCTACCTTGAAGCATATTTCGGATCATCACTATGGTGCAAAATGATAATTGGTGCAACAACCCACATTCTAGAAGCCCGGTTGTTTGACTATGGTGTAAGATCCTTGACTGTGATATGAAATAGCTCGCACTAAGGTGCAGTTTCAGTGGCTCGGTGATTTGACTACATTCAGCATCGAGCATAGTTTTGGAGCTTGGATCAGTGTGAAGACCTTACCTCAATTCAATAACATTCTTGGACAGTTATCACTACAACTCATAGAAGAATAATATCTCGAACAGGGGACAGTCATATTTGTCTTGGCTTGAGTTGATAGCTCATATATGTGAGGATCTGTACTACAATCACTGGTGGAGCGTCAATGTTATATTTCACATCTGTGATATTTCAAACTTGAGGAAAGAAGGGTTGGATTTGAACTTGTGGAGGGGTTAGCCTTTGAAGGCTCGAACCTATAACAAAGAACCTATGGCATCCTTGACAGTCACAACAGCTTGGTGCAGCATTGTACCAGAATATTATCGCTGAAGTTTTGGTGCAGTAAGGACATTGGTGTAGTGTGGTGCAAGGATTGTCATTGCTGAAGTCTTGGTGCAACATGGTGTGTTGGACAGTGGTTTAGTGTGGTGCAAGGATTGTCATTGCTGATGTCTTGGTGCAGCATGGTGCGTTGGAAAGTGGTGTAGTGTGGTGCAAAGATTGTCATTGTTGAAGTCTTGGTGCAGCATGGTGCGTTGGACAGTGGTGCAGTATGGTGCAGAGTTGATGGTGCAGATTGGGTGATGAAGAATGGTGCAGTGGAGCAGGCTTAGTGCAGCATAGTGAAGAGACCTTGAAGACATCCTGAAGCACCCATTGAAGAGATTGTGGAGAAATCTCTTGTTGGGCAAAACACTGTGAAGACTCGCTTGAAAAGTTCTTGAAGAAGCCCTTGAAGAGGCTTAGAGCAGGTGCAGAATTGGGACTGCTTTTTGTAGACACCTTGAAGATAATGTTAAAGACCATGATGCATTAGCCATCATGAGCTAGCTTGGAGATCTTTGCTTGGGTATAATATAGAGCAGTGGTGACACCTTCTAAGAGACAAGGTTGTCATTGATGATATGACGTGACGCTTAAGTAAAGGGATTGTTGAAGATTGACAGGGCTCGTTGAAGAAGACTTTAGGAGCCGTGAAGAACAACCTAACATATCTTGACAAAGCAAAGTTA